>JALMGJ010000002.1:232792553-233412553 GCA_023362775.1 Charina bottae | reverse complement strand
CTCAATGTGATCTATAGATACATGTGGGATGCAAATCAAACCATATCAATAAATAATGAAAGATCAGGTTGCTACCATAACATATGGCAAATTCATTGTGTATAGGCACTGTATCTATACTGCTATGCAAGATAAATAGTCTCACTGGAGACAGTGGGCTTACTAGGGTTATTGGAAGTCTATTACAGAATCGGAGATTTTATGTGACCTTGAATGGAAAGAATAGTAGATGGAGGTTACAGAAGAATGGCCTGCCACAAGGGGGCGTACTGTCCCCGATATTATATAATATAAATATATATATATATATATATACAAATGATCAACCAGTTCCTGACAACACATGACTGTTTATCTATGCAGATGACACAGCAGTGGCTACACAAGGATCAAGTTTTGATGAGATAGCTGGAAGACTCACTGTATCACTGGTAAAATTAGGACAATATTATACTATTATATTATACTATTAATCATCTGAGGCCTAATCTAAGTAAGAGTCAAGTGTGCGCTTTCCATCTTCGAAATCGAGACGCTGGGGCTAAACTGAATGTTATATGGCAAGGGAACCGATTACAGAATTGTCCTACACTGAAGTATCTTGGTGTGACACTTGATCAAATGCTTTCCTTTAAAAAACACTGCCTGAATATTAAGGCTAAGGTTAGTGCAAGGAATATTATTATTAGAAAACTGACAAATTATACATGGGGAGCCCGGCCATCCACATTACATCAGAACATCAGTTTTGGCCTTGAGTATCGCTGCAGCAGAGTATGCCGCTCCAGTATGGAACGTGTCTACACATGCGAAACAAGTTGATATCGCCATAAATGAAGCAGTACAAATAGTGACGGGATGCCTTAAACCTACACCAATTGAGAAAATGTACCTGCTTGTCGGTATTGCACCACCTAAGATCAGGAGAGAAGTAGCAGCAGATGTTGAGAAAACAAAACAAGAGAAAGATCCCCAGCACCCTCTGTATGGGTATGAGCCTCAAACCCGTCGATTAAAATCTAGGAAGAGTTTTATGGTAAGAACAAACACCCTTGAGGGTACGCAAGAACAAAACCGAATTGGCAGATGGAGGAGAGAAATCACTGACCAAGGAATAGTTCCAGAGGAGAATATGGCTGAGGGATCCGATCTCCCTTATGTCATTTGGAGGACTTTGAATAGGTTGAGGGTTGGAGTGTCTAAGTGCAGAACTAATATGTTCAAATGGGGATTGTTGATGGATAATAATACGCAGTGTGAGTGTGGAGAGATACAGAATTTGGCCCACCTGCTGACCTGCCAATTATTACCAATAGCATGCACTGAAAATGATTTGTTTCTGGCCAATGATAAAGCTAAGAAGGTGGCATCATATTGGCAGCTTAAGGTTTGATCTGGATATGAAAGAAGAAGACGACTGTATCTATGGTCACCAATCGAGTTAATTTCCTATGGTGTGCCAATTAAATGGTACAGTTATTTATTTATTTATTATTTAAATTTATCCCCGCCCATCTCCCCGAATAGGGGACTCATGTGGGGGTGCTCATCACTATAGCACAGTTTAGGGTTGATCAAGCTGAAGCCTTCTAAATGATTCACATAATGTGCATAGAAACAGTGGTGCAATCCTGCAGAACTCTCATGAAACAGATTCCTGATTATTGAGAGGCTTCTAAGTATATTCATTGACTATTGTTAGGAATCTTTCCTTCATCTTATGCAAAATTCCAAAGAAAAGACTGTATATATTTGAACACTTGATGGGAGACACTGGATGATACACACTCCCCTGTCACTTTAAAACCTTGCTTGTTTCAATGAATGCATGCACAGAGCAGCCCTGGATTAACCATTAAGCAAAATAAGCAGGTGCTTCAGGCACCAAGGTAAAGAGGGCACCCCAGAGCTTTTCCCCCTACCTATCATGCCCTTAACTCTTTCACTGCCACATTCAACTTTAGTTTTCAGCACTTATTGAGACTTAATGTCTTGGCAGCAATGGAAGGGCTGAGGACACCATTGTTGGACTGTGTTCAGGGCATCAGTTGGCCTTAATTCAACCCTGGCACAGAGTCTGTTGGTTCACAGTTTTCAAGTATATACCACTGCTATGTGAGCTAGCGCCAGAGTTTTCCTGTTACCATGTGACTAGATAATGACCCTAAAGTCATGGATTAAATTAAATGGTTTGACAATTAAGACCCCACCACTACTTTTGGCCCAGTTGGGTTCATAGTTTGAAAGGGATTTGAAAGAAATGTTTTAGATCTTGTGAATGCAAGCGCAGCCTATTAATAAAAAGCTGTATCTCTTTTTTCAGGCTTCAAAACCTGAAAAAAGATGCTACTGCTTTAAGGAGTCAAGTTATTAAACTTAATCCAACTCTTAACACATTGTGCTGAAGCCTGAAAATACAGGGTTGCATTAATAAATAGCTGAGAAGAGTTGCCCTTACTTGACTTCCAAGGCAATTCTGAATTGTTTTTGAAACGTTCACAGCCCTTTTAGTTAATATATGATTAAATCACTTTCTTGATGTTTTACATATTTATTTGAATGCTGCACATTTTCTTGAATGTTTTAGCACTGCAATGGCTTTCTGGTTGCACACTAAGAAATATAAAACTACAGTGCACTATTTTATTTATCCAAAGATATGCTAGCTACACTAATTAAACCTTCAGGAATACTTTCCTATCTTTCAGCATTTTTCAGTCAAATAAGATACTCACTAAAGGGGGCAGGACCACTGCTGGAAACACAAATCACAAAGGGCTGTAGCAAGTCAGCAGAAGCAAAAACTTAACTTGTTGATTTACAATGCATTATGCTCTGGAAATCATGCAACAGAGTAGCATATAGAAGACACAGAAAGCTCTATCATGATGTGCAAGTAAGTGTTTAACTTGCCTGCAACTCATTTA
This sequence comes from Charina bottae, assembly GCA_023362775.1. NCBI lineage: Eukaryota > Metazoa > Chordata > Lepidosauria > Squamata > Charinaidae > Charina > Charina bottae. Next base: position 233,409,626 of record JALMGJ010000002.1, on the reverse strand, counting down.
AGAAGGTATGAGCATCCCTCTTAATAGAAATGAATACTCTCTAAACCAGGTTGCCCATGTGGTCAGTATTGACCCCCAAGGATCAGTGGGACTATTCAAGGGGTCGATAAATAGCTGGGGGTCAAAAGGGGGTCAGTATAGGTAGTCCTCAAGTTATGACCACTCATTCAGTGACCATTCAAAATTACGATAGTGCTGAATGAAGGGGACTTATGACCAGTCCACGAGGTTGTGGCCATTGCAGTGTCCCCACAGTCATGTGATTGTAATCCAGGTGCTCGGGTGCCTGACTCAGAATTATCATGTTGCCGTGAGCCACGGTCACATGATCGCCATTTACAACCTTCCCAGCTGGCTTCCCACAAGCAAAGTCAGAGGGAAGTTCACAAGTCACTCCTGTAAGTCGCTCCCACTGCTTTTTCTCCTGAGGATCCCAGGGATCTCATACTCCATAGCACAACTGACTGCCCACACTCCATAGTGCATGCCCACCCATTCTCCCTAGCACCCACCCACAGCCCCTGCCAGCCTGCCTGCACTCCCTAGCACCCACCTGCAGCCCTGCCAGCCTCCCTGCACTCCCTAGCACCCACCCATGGCCCTTGCCAGCCTGCCTGTGGCCCTCTCCAGCCACCTGTGCTCCCTAGCATATGTCTGTGGCATGCCTTACCCCCTGTAGCACCTGCGCACCCCCATGCTCTGTAGAGCGTGCTCACAGGACCCTCCATGGCACCCACATGCCCCTGTGCTACTTGCCTGAGACTCCCGCCTCTTCCCGTTTAATGATTCCCATGGTCCTGGGGTTACAATGGCAACCAGGACTGCTGGGATTGCTGTCGCTAAGCAATGTGGTCACTTGACATCACGCTTTACGACCGCAATGGAAATTCCGGTCCCAATCACTGTCTTAACCTGAGGACTACCTGTAAATGTCTGGGGGTCAGTATGTGGTTGATAAATAATGGGATGTCAATTGGGGTCAATTAATCTTTTGGGATCTCTGTCCAGCTCCACTGCAGTTCTTAGTCCTGAAGGTGAGGTGGCTAGCAGCGAGATAGTGTTACCTAGAGTTGGATGGTCAGCCACCAGTGAGAGCAGCCTTGAGTTGTTGTTGTTGTTGTTGTTGTTGTTATTATTATTATTATTATTATTATCCATAGTTCTATTATTTAAAGTGTTATTTATTAAATTATTTTCATATAATAAATGTTTGGGGGTCAATGAACAATCTGAAACTTCATAAAGGGGTTCAGCTGAAGAGTTTGGGAACCCCTGCTCTAAACTGATATTAGGTAATCAATGCCCCCTAGAAGCTGCTGAAATACAGCTTCCCTCAGCAAGGTCCATGCTGGTTAAAATTCCTGGAAACTGAAGTTGAGTAACATTTGGAAGACCAATGGATCTTGAGAGGTAGTATTCTGACCCTGGGCATACATCTGACAAGGGGAGCAAGTGACATTATATGTACCCTAACATCAGCTAGTAAATAACACAAATTATAAAATTTGTGTCACTTAGGTGACTGATGCAATTTACATTATTCATATCGCCATGACTTGAATTGTATGCCTGTGTTTTGAAGCAATCAAATATCTTAAGATCTTCTCCTTTGTCCATTCCTGTGGTCAACATTTCCAATTTTATATATGAAAATGGGAATACTAAGAACTCATGCTTACAATGGTTGTTGTATTATAATTGAAATGATATAATCCAAGGTCAGATTTAATTTTGAGGAGATATCTAGAAAGACAAGCAATACTGTTGACAACTGTTATTGTGAAGATGCAATAAAAATGTAAAAAGCCAATATATTGAAAAAATGTAGGTTCAGCTACTTAGGAGGAGTCAATATATTCCCAATTCTTCCTTTAATTAAACCACTATCACTACAAACTGTGCATATAGCACCTCGAATAAGACCTGAATCACTTGATTTAGGCTGGTTTTGGTCTGAGATCTGCAGATCAAAGGCGCAGAACGGTTTAATTTTTCTTTTGCATTGGAAAGCTGAGCGAGTTAATTCTGCTGAGTAGGCACATAGCTTACTGAGATAAGCTGCTGACTGAGTTAATCATTTGTGTGCTATATAACAGCAATAGTTGGTAGAAGTAGCTGTCTTTGCAGGACAAGAGAGGACAAGCTGAACATGTTCTTGCTTGACAGAAAAGAGAACATTAAATTACTGGAAATTGATTACTTATAGTAAACATTAAGACAGGGATAGAGATCTTATGGTCCTCCAGATGGTGTTGGACACAAGTTGCAATATCCCCACCAATGACCATGAAGATTGGGACTGCTAGGAGTTGTGCTTCAGTGACTTGGGGACAAGTTCCCCACCTCTGAGTTAATTAAATGCTGCATTAATATTGTCTATGAAAAGAACTCTCCATGGATGAAAATACTTCAGTGCACTCTGAGATAAAGCTAAATAACAGAAGATATGAGTTGTAGAAAAGTGCAAACACATACATATCTAGTCAGGAGTATGTTCTACTGAATTCAGTGGTGCTTAGCTCCAGTAGGTGTATATGAATTTTACCCTCTAGAGTCATTGTGATAGGGCATAAATCTATTACATACATACATACATACATACATACATACATACATACATACATACATTTATTTTAGCTGTACTCTTGTAAAAATGTAGTTAACATTTAAATGGCCAAGGAGATACTTTCATATTGAAGAGTTACCAGAGCAAAGTACAGGATAAGTTTCACTTTCAGCATTGCCATGTATTCCAAGTGTGGCAATTTCTCTACTTAATTTAGTAATCTACTGTAATTCTGAAGATCAAAACTGATTATTTCTCTACAAGATGTATCTGGGTATCTCTGTATGTAACTTCTTCTATGAATAACTTCTAAATTTAAAACCTAGCCTTCTTCTGAAATGAAGTGACCATCCCATAGTCATCCAAATCAAAATTGGATGGTCCTGAATTTTAGGACATATTGAGGTGAACAGTATTTACTTTGAGTTTCTAAGGACAATTTGATACATTTTGGAATTTCTAAAACACAAATTCTCCATAAAATAATATCACCAGATACGGGAGGGGAGATTCAAAGGAGGCATCATGTAATTCAACCAGGAAATAGCTTGACCAGGATTTTTTACTTTCAGTTCTTCTGGACAGAACAAAGAAGTGTTTATCAAATACAATGTTCTACAGGGATGGCTAAGCCTGTTTTAAAGATCTTCTACAACTCTTTGTGTTGTAGGTTAGACTGGAGGGAAGACAAAAAATCCCAGAAAATGGCAGTGGCAAACCACTTCCATAATGCTACCAAGAAAACCGTATGATATGTCTATTGGGTACCAAGAGTCAAGCTCAGTCTTTGCCAGCACCTATAGTATAAGCACTCCAGACCAGTCATCATTTCCAGCCCTCTCCTTTCAAGTTTTGTATTTACAGATATTTGTATACGATCTCTAATTGTGAGTTGTGGATACCAACTGCATATTGAAATCAGTGAGAAGTTTGCTTACTAGAATTAAACATTGTGACTACTTTCATATAGCTGTTTTACTGCTGGCCATGTCACTGTCTCTCCTAAGGTCTTTCCTTTATGACAGTATAGTTAACCAAAAAGGTCATTCTCAGATCAAGAGCAATTAAATTATGTGGAGCAGCAGTCGCAATTTGAACTGACCCTTTTCTCTCACCCTTATGAGTCACTACCATAGATTTGTTTAATTGCAGGCTTTTAAATACCAGTGGGTGAACTTCAGTGCTCTAATTCCATCTTGCATTCCTCTGTTGCTTGTATTAGTAACATAGGTGTTTTTAGTATAAGAAAAAGTAAAAGTAGAATTGTAACTGACTTAAAGAACATGAAACTAAGATGATAGATAGATAGATAGATAGATAGATAGATAGATAGATAGATAGATAGATAGATATAGTGTAGATAGATAGATATAGATGATAGATATAGGATAAGCATGTAAACTAGTGAAATTTCAGTTTTAGAAATTTTGCTTCCAGACATTTGAATCTCCTAAAATGGAGCTTTCAATCTATTTAAATACTCACAGGACAGAAATGATGTTTGTATCTATTCCTTTTCTCCTGGTTGCTTTGGTTTTGTTTGAATGACTTTCATGTTATTACACTCAGCAGAAAGGAAATAATCAGGTCCAGGGCTAGTATAGACAGGTCCAGCAATCTCCTGTGAGTTCCAGCTTGGACAATATACTGACATCAAAAATTACCATGGAGTTCAGGAGAACATTTGCAAAATATGATCTTACCTTTGAGATTGGAGCACCCCAAGAGGTTAATTTCTAAGCATGTCTATGATTATTAGAATAAGAATAAAGTTCCATGGATCTCAGGATTGCAGTCAAAATCTCTATTAGTAGTCAGATCAAATAGTCATATGTAGGCAACAGCTACACAATAATTGGATGCCAATGTTGATTGGTTGGTATAAAATATTCTCAAATCATTCATTATTTCCTTGAATATAACAACCTTTATGTCATGCTTTCCAGGTGTAGAAAGGGTTCCCAGGCTGACCTGGGCAGTGACCATTTGGTGAAGATTAATCCTCAACATTAGCAGGTAGGAATTTGAATAGGGCATAGATGCACAATAAACATTTCTTGAACGTTACAGTTACATTGCAAAGAGTTTAAATATTTACTCCATATATTGCAAAGTGATTGCCCACACTTTTCAAAATATGTTATGCCTTTACAACATGAATGTTGATTAATGAAAGAATAAAATCACTTGTGGGGATAAATTAATACATAAATAATTGTGGGTATCTGGCACTAGAATTTGCTTCTCTTGCCAGCTTCTCAGATAAGGAAAAGGTAGCAAAATGTAATTAGATTATCAGGTTTTAAAATCAAAGTTAGGTTATTAGAAAAATCAAATAAGCAATAATGTAGCAAAACCAAATCTGTTTCCTTTTCTGTCTAAGGATTGTGCAAAACTGCCTACTTAGATGACGATGATGATGAAGCTAAGATACATCTTGTGCAACCTTGTCTATGTCTACTCAGTGCAATGCAACTTAATTCCAGGAGGGTGTGTATAGGAGTACAGCTTTGAGTATGGTCATGAAAATCTGTGCAATATTTGAGTGCATTAGTTCAGGCTATTTTTGCATTGTAATACCTTTCAATATAATTCCACAAAGATTATTTAATTATAGTCAAAGAGCCCTAGCGGGTCAAGATTAACTTGGCTCCTACCACCAGAGGCTTCATATTTACAACGGCTATTTGTCTATTCCCCAGTATACACCTTTAAATCCCTCATTAATTTTCCGTAAGCTTCTGATTTGAACTAACATTCCAAAAGCCCTAGGATCATCATTTGCCTCTTCCTACCTAAGGGGTGCTGTAATTTTAATATACTATGCAGTACCCCCAAAGGCTACATCCAGCTATTATTCTGCACATTAGGCAATATTGCTAAAGCACTTTGTGCAGCAAATTTAAATACTAATCAGACAAATAAATGCATTCCAGTAGATAGCCATGAAATTCTATTTTCCTAGTGCATGAATCTATTGATTGAATCAACATATTATTTTAATACCACTTCCCTGGCTGCTTTAATTCTAGGATGTTTTCTTCAATGTTTTACACTCTTAAAACAAAACAAAAACAAAAAACTAAAAACAACCTTTGGGTAATAAAAGTGTTTTCCATACAGCTTATTTAAAAGAGCTTGCTTCATTAAACACTTTTAGAGCAGGGGGCTGGGAAAGAATATGCATCATGGTACGTTATGGTTTATGGCAAGGATTTATAACTTATGGGCTGAATTCATTAAAAGGAATTAGCATAAATCAATTACTCAGAAGTCAATGTGTCTCTTCCCTTTGGTGCTATCTTGCTATGTTGTTGTTGTTGTTGTTGTTGTTGTTGTTACATTTCTGTCCCAAAAATGGGGGGGGGGGAAGTAAGACATATATTTTGACAATATATTAGGCCAAATGAAAGTTTACAACATAATGTACAAGTTTTCTCATTTCATGGAACCCTTCAGCAAGCAAGGTAATTAACAATGCAAGAAAAAAAGAGGGTTCAGAGGAAACCTAGTGGGCTGCCATCGATGTTCCATCCAGGTCCAATCCTGCTTCACTTTTTGAGATCAACCAAGGTTACCTAAGTGCTATCACCTAGCTGGGCCAAAGGTTGAGTCACCTTTCAGTTGAGCTCAACTCTGGTGATTCCATAGATAAAATGCATCTTTGCACAAAACAGAAAGAGTTTGTTATTGTATTGTCGAAGGCTTTCAGCCCAGAAGACCCACAACAGCCATCAGTTTGTTATTGCTCTTTTTTTCCCTACAATCTCCCCCACCCCCCTCTGCCAGCTTTCCACTCGAGGTTTTGGATTAGCTGATGGTTTTCCATCCAAGCACTAACCAGATCCAACCCTGGTTGGTTTTTGAGATTAGCCAAAATTGGCTAAATATTGTCACTTATTTGGACACATTTACACTTCAGCAAACAGAATTCAGAATGGCTGCTTCATTATACACATTTTACATATGATGTACTTCTAGTTTTACATATTGCACATATTTCACATGACGTATTGAAATATAGATGTCCTCTATAGGTATATTTTTGAGTCATATTTTCTGATATACAAGCTTCCTTTGCAAAGATAATATCATGCAGCTTCCATTATAAATCTATTTATAATGTGCAGTATATTTAGAAATTACAATGTGCAGAAATTTTCTCATTTTCTCAGAAATGGGAAAAATGAGACTTAAGAACTGTACCACCTGCTTATCTCAACAACAAATTGTATTATGTTGGTTGATGATTTGTTCCTCTTTTTTGTCCTAATCCACTTTCTTTCGTATGATAATAGGGGCAGTCTGTTGGTTTTACATCTTTCCAGGTGATAACTACAGCAATTCATAGAACAGGTAGGAGATGAATAGCTTTATAGGCTAGCTACTGAGTTTAGGATATCTAGTGAAACAGATTTCCTGTGAACTAAAGTAGGAAAAAAATAGGCTTGAGGAAAATTCAAGCAATCTTAGCATCACTGGAAATGTATAAAGAGCAAATTAAGGGGACTTACCTTAGGTATTCATTATTTACTCCTGGATATAAGAACATAGGGTCATACTGTGAAAATCTTACCAATAGTGTAAGAGTTTTAGATGAGACCATTTGCAAAATTATTGTACTTTTCTGAAATTGATGCAAACATCTTTCACTTGGATGGAGGCAGACCTTTTGAGTTCTTGCCCCCTTTTTTCTTGAATTGGGAAAGCAAGCATATTTGGATGATATTAACTTTTTTCACAATGGAAAAATCCTAGTGTCCTTGATTTTACCAATATACTTCTAGTTTCATTCCTTTTGTTCTCTGTTTCCAATCACTTTGAATCATTTTTTGCAACCTGGAAGTCATTTAGGTTAATATGGTTCTCTTTCTCCTTTTTTTTTCTTGTAACAACCTCTGCCTCTGCCATTCTTAAGATATGCACATTTGCTAAAGATAGGCTGACCATATTTCCTTCAGACAAAAACGGGACATTTGGGATGGCAAAACAGGACAGGGTCTTATGCCACCATGCCGGCCTCCAAACCCCGCCCCCCAGCCCACGCAATTGGCTCCCACCTGCAAACCCCGCCCCCGCCCCACACGATTGGCTCCCGCCTGAAAACCCCGCCCCCATCAGCGTGATTGGCTCGGATTTTAATTTTTCTTTATTTTTAAAGGGTTTTTTTTTCTTCTAGCAGTAAATGGTGCATTAGAGCTGGTGTGTTTGGGGGAGGCCGGAGTACACACACTGTGCACACAGCACCATCATCGGCCAGGGAACAAGGGGCGGGGATGGAGGGGATGGAGGCCCACCACTGCCCCATCCCCCTCGGACTTGGCCGAAGGAGGGAGGAGAGTCACTGCTGCTGCCACCACCGCAGAGTAGGAGAAGCAGGAGGAGCCGGCTGCGCTCGGCTGCTTCAACCACACCACTCCGCCCCTTGCTGCCCGCTGAAGCTCCCCAGGGTGGCCGGCTCCTGCTTCTCCTGCTCAGCGGCCCGACAACTCTCCTCCCTCAGCCAAGCCCGATCAGATGCACATACACACATTTTTCTTCTTATATCTCTTTTTCCCCCCGCTCCCCCTATGTTTGTATTTTTATTTTTATAGTTTATTAATCTCTACTTAATATTATATTCTTTTTGAATATATATAGAAGAAAGAAGAAAAATGTAAATCAAGTATTTACACAATTTTTTGTTAAGAAAACTGGAGGTATTTTAATGAAATGTACATAAGTATTGTATGGTAAAGATGTATAAGTCAAAAATTGAATTTGAAATAAATACTTAATAAATCAGTAATATAACATAAGAGAAGAAAAAGAAAATAGTGATAAGGTTAGAAATAGATATATATAAATAAAGTAGTTAGAAAGGGTTAGAGGAAGAAGAAGGGAAGAGGGAAACAGGGAAAATAATTTAAAATAAAGATATGTTATATGAAATATATTAGATAATGAATATTATAAATCAAATGTAAATATGTATACATAAATGTAGTTATTGTTATGTGTAGCGGCAACAACTCTCCTCCCTCGGCCAACCCCGATCAGATGCACACACACACACTCACACACTCACAGGACAGACTGCCCTCGGCAGGAGCCGGCCGCGCTGAGGGGCTTCAGCCACACCACTCCGCCCCTCGCCACCTGCTGAAGCCCCCCAGCATGGTCAGCTCCTGCCAGGGCAGTCTGTCCTGTGAGTGTGTGTGTGTGTGTATGTGAGAAGCAGGAGCGGCCACCCTGGGGAGCTTCAGCGGGCAGCAAGGGGCGGAGTGGTGTGGCTGAAGCAGCCGAGCGCAGCCGGATTCTCCTGCTCAGTGGCCCACCAACTCTCCTCCCTCGGCCAAGCCCGATCAGATGTGCACACATACACACACACGCACCCCATACGCTCTTTCTCCAGCCTCCCCATGACCAAATGCACCCGGACCTGTTGCAGGGAGGCTGGAGAAAGGTTGTGAGGTGCGCGTGTGTGTGTGCATGCAATTACGCTGAGCAAGTAATCTGCGCACGCACGCAAACACACACACACACACACACGCCCTCTTTCCACAACCTTCCCCTGGCCTCACCACTGCTGGGCAGACAATCTCAGGATCAGGTAAGGAGGCAGGAACCTGGACTGTGGTGCTGCTTCTGCTGCTGGGCTCGCAGGTGGCAACTGGGCTTCCAGTTGCTGCGCTGATAGGGCCTCTTCCGGGCTGCCTCCAATGGCAAGTCCGGCTCCAGTCCTCCTTCCTGTCTTCCTGTCCTCCTTCCTGCCGGGTTTAAAAAAGGGACAAAATTGAGATTTTGATCAAAATGACGGGACGGTGGAAAAATGCTAAAATAACGGGACTGTCCCGTTCAAAACGGGACGTATGGTCACCCTAGCTAAAGAACTTCCCGGAGGGATAATAACAAGGAAACAGGGTGGTATTGACTCTATATAATGCTTTAATTCAGGTCACAGCTAACAAATGTTATGGGCACCTAGATAAATTAGGTGACATAACGTGATGAGCATTCTATGGATGCATAGAGTAGAGATTACTGGCCCAGTTTAAATCTGTTTTAAAGGGTCTGGAAACCTAGAAATGGAAGTAGGATGAGACTTTTAAATCATCTTACCAATAGAAAGGCAAAGGAAGTTTTGAGTTTTTTTTAATTCTTTATTTAACTTAAATTTTACAGAAAGAATTAGAAAAAAAAAATAGAAAATAGAAAATAAAAGAATATATTAAAAAACCTGCCAAAAATTCAGCTACCCAACTTAACAATCAACAACAACAAAAAGAAGAAAGAAAAGGAGGAAACTGTCTATATGTGTCACATATTAATCAAATGTCAAACAGATTTCTAAATCTAGTGGGGAGGTGGGAAGTAATGATTTTCTAACGTCACAAATACTGTAAAATGTATGCCATAGAAAAAACATATTGAGTCATTTTTGATTAATAGATAATTTTTTTAAAAAATGGAGGTCATACATTTCTAGAATCCAATCCTTAATATCCAGAATGTTATTACTTTTCCAATTTCTCAAAATAATTATCTTAGCAACACCCCAGCCCTGATACACCCATACTCTTAGACAACTTCAGCAAATGTGGGCAACCTTTGGCTCCTACCCAACTGAAAGGGCAAGTGGGAGTTGGTAGGAAGGCCCATGGTTGTTATAATTGTGGAAAGAGTGGACATTTAGCAAGGGATTGTAGGACCCAGAACTAAAAAGGGATGTAAGCTGTAGTTCAAGTACCTTTGGGGACCAAATTAATGGTTCCAGCCAAGGCTAATGGGGTGCCTGTCAAGGGTTTGGTGGATACTGGAAGCAGAAGGGTGTTGGTATGTTCTCATTTAGTAAAAAAGGTAGTTTGCATAGGTAAATAGCCTCTCACGAGTGTTTTTGGACAAACTGAGATGGTGGAGTTAGTGAACGCTAGGATTCAGTCAAAGGGGATAGAGAAGAGAATAGTAGTAGGAATGGTCCCTAAATTGCCCTGTGATTTGGTCATTGGAACAGACAATCTTGGAGGGATGGTTCAACTCAAAAGGCTGTAGGGAAGAAGCTACAGTGGTAACCACTAGGGCTCAGGCAAAGGAAGAAAAGAAACAGGAGGAGGATCAAAGGAGTGAATCTGAACTTCTTCCTAGCCATTCTGACTTATTGGGGAAAGTAGGATATGCAAAAAAGGACAAAAATAATTTAACAGGTGGTAATTCCTCGGGAGTATCACCATCCAATTATGGAATTAGCTCATGAGAACCCATGGTCAGGACACATGGGTAGAGATAGGACTACATTCAGAATCCTGGATAGATTTTATTGACCAGGGATCAGCAAGGATGTAGCACAGTTTTGTAGATCTTGCTCTACGTGTCAACTGGTAAAACCAAAAAGGGAGCAGGATAAAGTGCCATTAGAGAAAGTTCCACTCATCCCTACTCCGTTTACCAAGATTGCTATGGACATTGTAGGACCGTTGCCTAGATCAGTAAGGGAAATGAGTATATCCTTGTGGTGTTAGATTACGCCACCAGATATCCGAAGGCAGTTTCATTAAAGAGTGTGACTGCCAAACGGATAGCTGAAGAGGTAGTAAAGATCTTCAGTAGAGTGGGTATACCTAGGGAGATCTTCACAGATCAAGGAACCAACTTCCAATCAGCGTCACTTAAATATCTATACTCTGAGTTGGGTATTAAAGGGGTTCGTACTAGCCCTTATCTTATCACCCACAAGCAGATGGTCTAATGGAAAGGATGAACCAGAATTAAAAAAATATGTTAAAAAATATGCAGGCCAAGAACCCAGGTACTGGGATACGTGGTTGCCATTTCTTTTATTTGCATATAGAGAAGTACCACAAGCCTCCACAGGTTTAAGTCCATTTGAATTATTTTATGGAAGGCAGCCTAGGGGTTTTCTGGATGTGATCAGGGACGGATGGTGCGAAAAGATTGAAGGGCCTAAGAATATAATAGAGTATATCTTAGTGAAAATGGATAAATTGAAAGCATTGGGAAAGACAGCTCAGGAACATTTGGTAAGGGCCAAAGAGGAACAGAAAAGACTCTATGATAAGGGTTTAAAGGGAAAACAGTGTAGAGTAGGGGACAAAGTACTACTATTGTTACCTAGCAGGGAGAGTAAGTTGTTAGCAAAGTGGCAGGGTTCCTACACAGTGACAAGATGAACTGGACCAGTCAACTATGAGATTACCATGGAAAACAGGAAGAAAAAGATATACTATGCCAACCTTTTGCGCAAATGGCATGAAAGAACAGACTCTGAGTTGGCGTTGCTGGTTTTTAAGGAAAAGAAATCCCAAATTCATGGATCAGGCATGGGAGGTCATATTTATTTATTTATTAAATTTCTATAACTGCCCATCTCCCCCTCAAGGATTGCAGCCATCACGAGGGAAGGTGGACATAAATGTGGACTTAACAAAAAGTCAAAAAGAAGAGTTGAACAAAGTACTGTTGGACTATGAGAAGATGTTCACTATGAAACTGGGATTAACAGATATAGTCAAACACCGAATAGACACAGGAGACACCCGGCCTTTTCGGCAATGACCTTATAGAATACCAGAGCTGTTGAAAGAGCTGATGAAAACTGAAGTAGACAAGATGCTTCAAATGGATATCATTGAGCCATCTGAAAGTAACTGGTGTTCACCAGTCATGTTAGTGCCAAAGCCAAATGGGGAGGTGAGAGTTTTTGTAGACTTTAGACAAATCAACAGGGAAGCAAGATTTGATGGCTATCCGATGCCTCGAACCGATGATCTCCTAGATGGTCTAGATGGTGCCGAATATCTATCCTCACTGGATTGAACGAAAGGGTATTGGCAGATTCCATTGGTTGACAAATTGAAGAAGACAGCATTTGCCATGCCACATGGGCTATTTCAATTTAAAGATATGCCATTCGGGTTGCTTGGAGCAGCCGCAACCTTCCAGAAGCTAATGAATCAAATCTTACCAGGTAGAGACAAGTGGTGTGCAGCTCACTTAGATGACATCCTCATTTACAGTAAATCGTGGGATGAAGATCTACAAGATCTGCAATTAGTATTAGACAGTTTAAGAGAAGCTGGATTACATATAAACCCTGAAAAATGTCATTTGGGTTTTTGGGAAATCTGCTATTTGGGCTTCATTGTTGGCAAAGGAGAAGTTAAACCAGAGCAAGGAAAGGTGGAGACTTTACAACAAGTAGAAAATCCCAAAACCAAGAAAGAGGTTAGATCCTTCCTGGGTTTGGGGGGTATTATCAATGGTTTATACCACATTTTGCAATAGTGGCACAACCTCTGACTGACCTTACGAAAAAGGCAGAGCCTGCCAAGATAAGATGGACAGAGGAATGCCAAGAGGCCTTCAAGAAAATAAAACAGGCCTTATGTGCAAAACCAGTGCTATGCAGTCCAGACTTCAACAAGCCTTTTGAATTGCAGGTTGATGCTTCCAATGTAGGATTAGGTGCTGTACTCGTACAAAACTATGACAAGGTGGCCCATCCTGTCAGTTATCTCTCTAAAAAGCTCCTCCCACAAGAAAAAAAGTATAGTACAATCGAAAAGGAAGCCTATGCAGTTAAATGGGCCATTGGAGCATTCAGAGTATATCTCTGCGGTAGAGAATTTACAGTGAGCACAGACCACCAATCTCTGAAGTGATTTTCTCTCAAGATATGGCAAAGATACTGAACTCGCCCTCACCGCTTGAAAAAAAAATCAAAGCTGCTGATTTTTTTTTCCACAAAGGAGGGAGGTATGTGGAAGGACAGGCTTGCAGCAGAGTGCAGGCACCTGTGTTCGTCTTCCTCCCCCTCTGCTTCAAACATTCCTCAGCATAAGGACAGCAATGAGTTTGTTGAAACGGGCTTCGTTAAGAACAGCTGGGGGGAGGAGAGAGGAGAGAGCGAGGAGGTGGTGAGGGAGAAAATAGAACATGCAAAAAGAGCTGGTGTATTGTTAGAGTTTGCAGCTGGCAGCCAGAGCAGAGACAAGCAGCAACCAAGGGAAGCTTGTTTTTCCAAGGAGATGTGGAAATTTTGAAGAAACAGATAAGCAAAAGCCAACGTCTGAAGAGGGGCAAGTGAGAAAGCTATCCTCTTAAAGGAACCTTGCGCTAGTTGGAGTAGCAGAGGTAGTAGTATCTAATAGTGTTAGTTATAGTTGTATAGGAATAGTGATAGTGTAGTCAGTCTCTTACATGTATTAAATAAGAATAGGTACAGTTAAATAGTCTAAGTTGGTTAGGAATATAGGTTAGCTTAGTAGGAACCAGAATTGTATTAGTTACAATTGTTACATAGGTAACAAGAGCACTTTTCTACTGTGAATAGTTGTTAATAAGTAAAATAACTGCCCCAACATATAAAGGGAGACCAAAGTTTTTCGTGTGCAGTGTTTCATTGGGGAACTTCTTGGTTGAGTCTGAATAATCAACCCTGGGTATAAAAGAACCCATGACACAGACTCCAAAGGTTTCCAGGCTGGACAATGATCTTGGTGGCACCACTGAACATTTGGGTAAAAATAAATGGAGGAAAGAATAAGAAGGAATAAAAGCACAGCCATTACTGGTATATACTATCAGCCACCCAACTAAGGAGAAGGTGTAGACAATGTTTCTAAATCAAACTGCAGAGCTTTCAAAAAGGCAAGAATAGTGATACAAGATTTTAATAATGATTAAGTTAACCAATATCCATCAAGATTATGGCCCATTGTTCATCTTGCACACTGTATTGATTTCTAATATATGTCTGTATACTGTGAGTAGGCTTACTATCATTGTTCTAAACACAATCTGTTTGCTTTCAAGAATCATGTGCACAAACCTTCTGTGAACTCAGCTGAAATGAATGGGATTTATGCAAGATATGTGATCTTATTCAGCTGCCATTTGTTGCAAAGGAGCTTGTATTTTAGAAGAATCCTCAGTAGATTATACCTCTTGTGGATAAAGTTTCTTTTCCAAACATACAGATTCAAGCAGTTTGCAAAAGCACTGGATATTTATGACAAACTCGTGAAATTTTACAACCCCTTGTAGAGGCTGTGAAATTACCTTTGGACTATGTGGGTAAATTAGTTCTGTATAGAAATACAGAGCCACTGTATTTCTTTTGGCCAGGTACGTGCTGAAACCAAAATTGAACCAAGCCCTAAAATAGGCACACAACTTGCACTGTATGTTTTTTTGTGTGTTAATTGTCACATTTAGATTACCAGGGAAGGAGAGAGGATTTTGCTTTTGTTTTAAAAAGCTATGGAAGTTCAATAAATCTTAAACTTTGTGGTATTGCAAATTGTACTTAGGAAGTTGCTTTATACTGAGCTATTCAGTCTAATTAAGCTGTCCAGGGTTTCAAGCGGTTGATTTCTATCCTTGCCTGGCCATGCCAGGAATTGGACCAGGGACTTTTTGCAGGCAAAACATATGTTTTATCACCTAGCTATGGACTTTTTCAAGTGTTAATAATGAGCTTTGCCACACATTGGTGATTCCAACCCCTGGTAAACATTATGTTAGCTTCAAATTGATTCACATTGCTGGCCTCTTGTGCCCATGC
Source organism: Charina bottae (assembly GCA_023362775.1). Taxonomy (NCBI): domain Eukaryota; kingdom Metazoa; phylum Chordata; class Lepidosauria; order Squamata; family Charinaidae; genus Charina; species Charina bottae. The sequence continues at coordinate 233,394,498 of JALMGJ010000002.1, read as the reverse complement.
TTCTTTGCTTCTTCTCAATCATTGCTCAAATTGCATCCAGTTCTGTACATTGTGAGCCGATATTTTGGAGACTACAAAAAAGAGAAGGAAGCTGATGTTGCACGTAAGCTAAGTGAAATTTAAACTAGGGGGGGGGGGAGGTAGACAATCTCTCCAAAGAGAAAACAAATGCTGGAATGAATGTCTTAGTATGCAAGTTTTAGCCACCAATGAAGGGAATGGGGGGAAAAAGGGCTGATTTGCTAAGTTTTAGAAAGTTTGCCATGGATAAGCTCCGGATTGCAACTGATGTTGTGGAAGTATAGCAACAGAGGCATGGGAGAATCACTATGTAACAGGGATCAATAGTGTGATCCAGTTATAATTAGGATTTATTTCTGAAATTACCAGATTATACAGAGTGAGATACTATACTCCATCATACCTTATCTTAAAAGTATTTGAAGAGGAGAAGCAGCTGATTTATATACAGTATTAGAAATTATTCAGTAGACTTTTCCCTCCCAACTTAGATTTGAATTAAGTCCTGGAGAAATCAAGCATCCTAAATGCATTAATTGTTAGGAAATAATATAACACCAAAGAGAGAAATGCCTATTCCCTTAACTTAAAACTTCTTTCATGTGAACATATTAATTCCTTTGCAGTTTCTTAATGTTAAAGTGTGATAAATCTGCATATAATTCAAGGATGACTAGACAGCTCTACGTATGAGTGTCAAATCTGGGATATGAATGGAATTAACAGGGCAATTTAAGAAGACTGACATTTATTGCTGGGCTGCTTTTCTAGGAATCTAAATCAGTTTCAACCACTCATTGGCCACTCATGGTCAACTATTGTATATTGCAGAGCTATCATTGTCATTCTTCCACTGCAATATGATTATAATTAACTGCATTGCATTGGTATATTGCTTTAAAATATTTAAAAACTAAATAAAATCAAAAGGAGAGAAATCACAGCACTGAGTGAGAGTCCTCATTGCTACACTCCAGATTGCTACTGAGCTGGTCAGCATTCCTTTCAGATGGACAGAAGGAAGATGCAAAAACAGCAGCCATGTGACTCCTCCTTTTTCTCTTCATGCTAAAAGAGGAAAGGGCAGAGAGAAACAATTGGGCACTGTGCAGGCAAGTAGGCAAAGCCACTGAAAGATGCGGATTGGGGAGGATGGAGTGGTGGTGGAAGTGAGAAAACCAGGGTGGAAAATCACCCGCCCTTCAGCTTTCAAGAAAGGGCAGTAAAATTCATAGAATCTTAATACTGGAACAGACCTTAAAGGCCATCAATCCAACCTTCTGCTCAGGCAGTACCTGGTAGGTGTCTTACTGATGTTTGGCCTGAATTATAGCTTTAATCTATTTGTTCCGGCCCTGCCCTGGAGCAACAGAGAATAAGTCCACTCCCTCTTCTGTGTAACAACCCTTCAGATATTTGCTTTTGCAGTACATCCTTTGGAACAAGATCTGAACTTAAAGTTAATTAGCTCAGATACCTAAGATTCACACAAGTGCCACTACCTTGAAGCTAACTTTCATGTACATGGGAGCCTAAGGGACTATTTACAGCAGCAGAAAGAACTTAGATTTTTCCACTGGATTTTGTGGGTCACCCTTTTATTTGTTATCTGGAGGTCTTAAAATATCTTCTGAATGGAAATTTGATTGGATATTGGTCACCAGGGGTCTCTCTGGAATTAAATATTTCAGTACTATTAAAATAGTCCGCTACTCCTTTTATCTATCTTAACCAGATCTGTCCCAAGTTTCAGTCAGTAACAGCCAATTTCAGCCACTCTTTAAAAGCTAGCTAAGTGTAACAGTCCTTTCTGGGGCTACAAACCATTTTTGCTGGCTTCAGGTTTTCAAGACTTGTTGTTAAGTTGTCAAGTTGTCTTAGATTTGGATGGCATGCGTACCTTTGGTACAATAAGATTAAAGCAAACACGGCATTTAATTATCACCCTATTAGAAAATCAATTTTAAAAATTTGGAATAAATATAAAAATTCACTCTTACCCAATTTGCCTCTGTGGATTTCACCACAGGAAGCACAAGCATGGCAAGGAAACTTGAATATAGGTAATTGGTTAACATATAAATATTAATATTTGAGGGTAAACTAAAAACAAGAGAAGATTTACTAAAAGAAGGGATTTGTTAAATGATAAGAATATGGATGAATTTAATTTATGTTGGAGGTCTTTCTATAAATTCATAGAAAAAACTCAAAAAATACAATTGGGAAATTAATGTAAATAATAATTGTTTTTATAAATAATTAATTATGTTAGAGATTATTTCTAAATAGTTGTAGAAAATGATGGTGGGAAAGTAGGAAGTCCTGTTTGTTAGTCGTTTTTTGTTTTTTGTTCTTTTCCTTGGGGTAGAATGAAGAATAGGTGAAAATCAGGGGAGAGTAAAGAGGGATCAGGGGGATTAGGAAGTAGAGAAGGTAAGAGTAGGTAGAGGAGTGGGAGAAGAGAGTAGAGGGTATAAGAAGTTTAAAGGAGAGGAGATTTAGATAGGGTTTGTGTGTATAAGAGGAAGTATGTTTAAAGTAAGAGTTTGAGAAGGTTAAAGAGAGTAAGAAAATTTAAGTATGAGAGGTGAAACGAAAGGTGGTTGTGAAAGAGGGTTGAAGTTGTACTTAATTTTATAATATAATTTAAAGGTTGTCTTTTACAGTATGTAATGTATTGTTTTTGTTATGTCAGTTATTGTTTTTTCTATGTATTATTATTTTGTAAAAGAATAAAGATAATTAAAAAAAAGTTATCAAGACTCATTTACAGATCCAAGGCCTGTATCTATCAGGCAGGGGAGAACTGTAGCAACTGCAGACTGGTGCTGGATGGCAGACAGATATTGGACTTCCATAAACCCAAGATTTATATATATGCTATATGCAATGTAAGATGATTTTTCCATGAATTCCTCTGAGAGCAGATTTGGAGTTTTTATCTCAGCATAATTTACAGGAGGCTAAAATATACCCCAAAGCAATCACCATCATCATCATCATCATCATCATCTGTATGTGGGTTGTGAGATTGGACTCACTTTTTCAAAATATCTCCAATGCCAAGGATTCTTTTCTAGCTGGGCTCTTCTTCCTTTATCCAGCACTTCCTGGACTGATCACATAAAAAATCATATCTGTTACACTGATGGTGCTTCTTGGAATGACCATCTGACATATAATGTTCTTTATGTTCAGTCAGTCTGAATATGGGAAGAAGTCTGTGTATGGTGAGTTCATCACTGCTCTAAATTTACCAGCTTCTTAAGTTTAAACAAAGTTGGAACAAATTCCTTTACCAACTTGAACGTTTTTTTAAAAAGAAAATGCAATCCCTATTTCCCCTCATCAAGTCTTGACAATATTTCTTCATTAAAAAAAATTAGAATAAAATTCTGAATCCAAAAACTGTTCAGGTAAAATAGGCAGAAGAACAAATCTGCACATCTGTAGGTATGTGGTTGGCCATGATAGCTATGCATTCTTTCATCTGAGACTGTAGCAACTACTCTTGTATCACTCTGGGTTAAAAGACAAATGTTTTTACATGTATTTTGGTACATTTATTGAGCAATGAATTGTGTTAAAACATTCAGAGTATGAAATCTGATAGGTTGCTACATCCAAATTCACACCTTAGTAGAAGAGCTGTGTTTAGAATTGACATTAATTATTTAAAAAATGTTGTGAGCAACCTATATTTAATGGACATCATTTTACTCACAAACATTCTTCCAAAATTGACCAATTTACTTTATAATTTGTTTTAACTTGGGGAAAAGAAGTGCTAAAGAGTATTGCACTTTATCAAATTAAAGTAGGCTTGGATAACAGCTCTGTAATTGGTAAGATCTCTAATGCAAACTTTCTAATGCATATTTTACTATAGACAAAGATGATCTGAAAGCTTTGAACCCATTTGTGCAACAGTGTTCTTTTGAACTAAGGTTTTATGAAGGAAAAAGCAATGTGTTTTCCTTTTTGGTTCATTGCTCTCAGGTTTATTATTTTACACTTGGCTGCCTATAGCTGCTTTCCCCATTTAGTAGCTAGGTCCCATAAAAACATGTGACTCACACAATATAATAATAATATCATGCATTGCTAGGGTTGCTTTGATCCTAAAGAGATTCTTAATAACCAGACAAATAGAATGAAGTTCGGTGACCCTGATTTCAAAAGACATCTTAGCACTCTCACTGACCCTTTTTTGCAAGAACTTTCGTAGAGCTACAGGTGCTTGAAAAACGAACTCAGTCCATTTACCCTGGCAACATTATCATGAATATATTAATCATATTCCAATTACACAAGTAGCTTTACAATTTTGTTGCCTTCTATGCTTTTCTGATTCTACTGAAAAACAAGGGTCTGGTTTTTGAGGCAGATTAGTGCTAGAGGAAACATTTCAAAAAACTGCATTCAAAAGAGTCACATGTTTGACATCAAAGCAAAATTGGTGATCCCATTAACAAAGTTCATGTTTTGAAATTCAAATGACGTGGGGCTTGGTAACTTCATTGTTAATTCAGATATTGATTTACAAGTTAAACTGGCATCTTTCCTAAATGTGGTCCAGTCAGTTCACCATGTTAGCAAAAATTCCACTAAATGGACAGAGAAATGTGGCCTTGAGATGGTAAAGACTTCACATAATGAGCCGGATTTCATTGTTCTTGTGGTTTTCTCTCACTGAAACTTGGATAACGTGTGTGTGTGTGTGTGTGTGTGTATGTATGTGTGCATGCCTTCAAGTCAGTTTTTGACTCCTGGTGACTGCCTTAGTTTCCAGGCAATTCCCTTCTTTAGTGAATGTAATGTGAACTACTCAGATACTTATATGGGATGGAAAATTTGCTTCATAAAGATGCTGATGGTAGAAAAAGCAGGAACAATATTTACAAATCTCTATTCTAAAAATAAAACGTGTTTTGAAGCTCCTGCAACAGGTGAAAGTTTACTAAAGGAAATGCTTTTCACCTTCCCTTTCAGTTTTATCAGGTTAACTATTTAAGAGGAGGATACAACAGACTGACTTTGTAGTATAGTATATGACATCCTTACAAAAAGTAAGACAAATTCAATTTAGCATTCAAAGTAAAACAAAAAAAAATATTGTTTTAAAGTTCAAGAAAGCTGTTCTACAGAACTTCCTTTGATATAATAAATCAGGAACTGAAGTGTTATTCATTCTAGGACCCTTATGACTGAATAAATAAATAAATAAATAAATAAATACATCATAAAGTTTGGAAAACATTCCTAACATAAACTATAGATATCTTCATTCTTATTTAATTTATGTACATTCAATGGATTTAGGAAAAATTAAACTCTTTGGATATACTAAAATGCTTTAGCTAGAACCACAGTTACACAAAATAGTACAATTGCCCACATAAAGCTAAATGAATAAGTACTTTGCCATAAAAACCATGCAATTAATAGCTCTTCTGTTGAATTGCAAACCTCAATAGCCAATCTTTGGTCCAAATGTACCTTTAGATTCACTAACTACTGAATGTATCACTCCTTTGCAGAAAACATTAACACCAACATAATATGACAAAAGCAATAGGACAGTGCTTTCCAAAGTGCCGCCATTGGCAACACACCAACGGCAGCAGCAGTGGCAGTGCGGGGGCGCACGGGGGGCGTGCATGCGCACGGCGGCGGCGCGGGGGCACACGGCGGCCTCGCTAAAACGTTGGAAGCGCTGATGACGCACCGCTGCCGCCGACATACACACTGCCACCGCTGCGTGCGCCCCCGTACTGCCGCCGCACGTGCCCCTGTGCCACCGCTTCGCGACACACTAAACTGTGTGTTGCGACACACTAAAGTGTTGCGACACACAGTTTGGAAAGCTATGCAATAGGAAATGTATGGATTATAGCTTGAAGGACATAACACAATAGTTATTTATTTATTTATTTATTTATTTATTTATATTTCTAACTTATATCACCACCCATCTCCCCCCATTTCCGGAGGGGACTCTGGGCAGTTTACACAAAGCCAGCAATTAAAACATATAAAAATTTATAAAATACAATATATATATTAATTAAATATATAAGACCCAAGAGGCTCTGATGTTGGGTTTTAAAAGAACTCTACGGAGCAAGCCAAACCCAATAGGAGCTATTACTCCCCCCATCCCAAGCGAGGTGGCAGAGCCAGGTCTTCAGTTGTTTCCGGAAGGTCATAAGTGTGGGGGCTTGCCTCACCTCCAGGGGAAGAATATTCCAGATGGCGGGTGCCACTGCCGAGAAGGCCCGCCTCCTGGACCCCGTCAGATGGAATTCTCTTATAGACGGGGACCAAAGCAAGCCCTCTCTGCATAACCGGGTGGAGCGGGTCGATGCTCTGGGGATGAGGCGGTCCTTTAGGTAACCTGGTCCCATGCCATGTAGGGCTTTAAAGGTGACAACCAACACCTTGAATTGGACCTGGAAGCAAACCGGTAACCAATGCAGCTCGCGCAGCAGAGGTTGCACATGTACCGACCTTGGGGCACCCATAACTGCGCGCGCAGCCACATTCTGGACCAGTTGAAGCTTCCAGATACTCTTCAAGGGTGGCCCCATGTTGAGTGCATTGCAATAGTCTATATGGGAGATGACCAGGGCATGAGTGACTGTACGGAGGGCGTCTCGGTCCAGGAAAGGGCATAGCTGGCACACAACTTGAATTTGTACAAATGCCCTTCTGGCCACGGCTGCCACCTGCTCTTCAAGCAGGAGTCGTGAGTCCAGAAGGACACCCAGGTTCCGCACTTTGTCTGAACGGGGTAGTGCCACCCTGTCCAGATCTAAAGATGACAACTCCCTGGATCTCGAGGCACCATCAATCCACAGCCACTCCGTCTTACAAGGGTTCAGCTGAAGCCTGTTGTTCCCCATTCAGGCCCCCACAGCCTTCAGACACTGAGAAAAGGCAGCCACTGCAAAACTTAACTCACCCGGGATGGAGATATATAGTTGAGTATCATCAGCATATTGATGATACCTCATCCCGTGTTGGTGGATGATCTCACCCAGCGGTATCATGTAGATATTAAATAGGAGAGGGGAGAGAACCGAACCCTGCGGCACCCCACAAAGTAGGGTGTAGGCACCCCAAAGATTGGGATCGGCCCTGGAGGAAGGAGGTGAACCAGCGTAAAACCATGTCGCCCACCCCCAACCCCCTAAGCCGTCCCAAAAGGATACCATGGTCGATGGTATCGAAAGTCGCTGGGAGGTCAAGAAGAGCCAGGATGGATGCACTGCCTCCATCCCGTGCCCGCCAGAGATCATCAGTAAGTGCGACCAATGCAGTTTCTACCCCATATCCCGTCCTGAATACTGAATGCAGATATAATAAATAGAATTAGAGATTAAAATATTGCTTCACCATCTTCTTACTAACTAATCAGCAAGAAGAGTAACACCAAGCTTGCCACTACCACCCTTAAAGCTGTGGATGCATTAGCACTGTGGAGAAAATAGTGGTGGTGTCATTGGTGGAATGTTCTGTATTACTTTCTATTTTCTGAAGTCAAGTGGGCCTTAGGAAGCATTACTAACAATAAAGCTAGTGGAGAAGACAGTATCCCAGCTGAGCTATTTAAAATCCTAAAAGATGATGCTGTTAAAGTGGTGCACTCAATATGCCAACAAATTTGGAAAACTCAACAGTGGCCACAGGATTGGAAAAGGTCAGTTTACGTTCCAATTCCAAAGAAGGGCAATGCCAAAGAATGTTCAAACTACGGTACCATTGCGCTCATTTCACATGCTAGCAAGGTTATGCTCAAAATCCTACAAGCTAGGCTTCAGCAGTATGTGAACCAAGAACTACCAGAAGTGCAAGCTGGGTTTCGAGGAGGCAGAGGAACTAGAGATCAGATTGCCAACATTCGCTGGATCATGGAAAAAGCAAGAGAGTTCCAGAAAAACATCTACTTCTGCTTCATTGACTACGCTAAAGCCTTTGATTGTGTGGATCACAACAAACTGTGGCAAATTCTTAAAGAGATGGGAGTACCAGACCACCTTACCTGTCTCCTGAGAAACCTGTATGCGGGTCAAGAAGCAACAGTTAGAATCGGACATGGAACAACCGACTGGTTCAAAATTGGGAAAGGAGTACGACAAGGCTGTATATTATCACCCTGCTTATTTAACTTATATGCAGAGTACATCATGAGAAATGCCGGGCTGGATGAATCACAAGCCGGAGTTAAGATTGCCGGGAGAAATATCAACAACCTCAGATATGCAGACGATACCACCCTAATGGCAGAAAGTGAAGAGGAACTAAAGAGCCTCTTGATGAGGGTGAAAGAGGAGAGTGCAAAAGCTGGCTTGAAACTCAACATTAAAAAAACTCAGATCATGGCATCTGGTCCCATCACTTCCTGGCAAATAGAAGGGGAAGAAATGGAAGCAGTGACAGATTTTATTTTCTTGGGCTCCAAGATCACCGCAGATGGTGACTGCAGCCATGAAATTAAAAGACGCTTGCTCCTTGGGAGGAAAGCTATGGCAAACCTAGACAGCATATTAAAAAGCAGAGACATCACCTTGCCGACAAAGGTCCGTATAGTTAAAGCTATGGTTTTTCCAGTAGTAATGTATGGCTGTGAGAGTTGGACCATAAGGAAGGCTGAGCGCTGAAGAATTGATACTTTTGAACTGTGGTGCTGGAGAAGACTCTTAAGAGTCCCTTGGACTGCAAGGAGGTCAAATCAGTCAATCCTAAAGGAAATCAACCCTGACTGCTCATTGGAAGGACAGATACTGAAGCTGAAGCTCAAATACTTTGGCCACCTAATGCGAAGAGAGGACTCACTGGAAAAGACCCTGATGCTGGGAAAGACTGAAGGCAAAAGGAGAAGGGGACGGCAGAGGATGAGATGGTTAGATAGCATCACCGATGTAACGAATATGAATTTGAGTAAACTCCAGGAGACAGCAGAGGACAGGAAGTCCTGGCGTGCTGTGGCCATGAGGTCACGAAGAGTCGGACATGACTAAACGACTGAACAACAAAACCAAGGAGGATGCCAGTGTACTAGATATTTAATATATATTTTTATCAAGTGCTAAGAGTTCATAATTATTGATCAGTTCCCCAGCTGATATTTTGACTTGCTTTTATCCCTTTCCACTGGGTGGTTCCCATCCAGGACTAAGCTAATCAGTTTATGGGTCTTAAATCATTTGTAACGCTAAAGATTTTGTCCTGTAATATTATAGAATGTCCTTGAACAATGGATGTAGGAAGCTTAAGTGACAGTACAGCACAGGAATTTTAAATGTTTATGCTGTTTAATACATACTAGTATTATTCAATATATACCAATTTATTCAGGCATTAAATGATTGAAATACAATTGTCTCTATTGGTTCATTTGTCCATTATGGATCTACTAAATAAAGTTGTTAATAAGAGGAAAAATCATGCCAATTACATTCTGTTTGGCTATCAGCCTTAACAATGCCTTTCTGGACTGTTGCATGCTTCCCCCTGCGCCCCCCCCCCCTAATTGTAGTGAAAATGTAAGTTGAAATTAATTAGGTATGAGATGCAGTAGAGAAATAAACATCAGGCCACTGGAAGATACATTAGCAGCCTTTTAGATAAAAGCATAATCATGGATTGTGCAGCACCATAACTAATAACATTTCCTGCTTCTTATAAAGTAATATGTCTGACAGCTTTATGATTAAATTCTTTCGGTGTGTTACAGAGGGAATTAAAAAAGAATTATTGTGAAGTGAACCAAATAGCTACATTAAACATTTCTACTCATACCCATAATCTTTAATATTTGTAACAACTTTAATTAGCATTATGCTCCCATGTAATACTCTGACACCTTTAGTTTCTGCTGGTTATTGCAGATCCTATCCCCCCCACCCCCCAAAATGTGGAAGGCAATTATTTCAATTTCTGAGCTATATTATTCATTTGTCTTTCTTTCATATTTTATTTCCATCTGTAATTGCATATTTTACTGAAGACACAAAGATCCATATCAGTGTGTGCATCTATACATTATTCCAGCCACAGTAACTACAAACACAGTATTGTATAACATAACCTCGGATAGTCCCTATACTGCCTAAAGCAATTGCATGAGGATGAGGGTATTGGCAGCTCAGTGAGCCCATGATGCAACCCTGACAACATGTGTATTTATCAAATAGAGCTGCTCACAGTAAGTCTTGAGTCTTGTCCCTCTTCCACCTGCCTTCTATGGATCAGAACAGCCATACTAAGTTGTTTTGTTAGCAGTCATCCAAATGGCAAGTTTGGGGTGTTTCACACTGATGTTCAGAGAGAGGGTTTCATTACTACAGGAGAAGTACCTTGCAGATTAATTCAGTAACATTTTCAAATGTCTTTTATTTTATAATAATCTCTCTTCAATTAAATGGTGAGGAAACTCCTCCTATTTGGACTTTTCACTTGCAAAGTTGCCACTTAGGAGAATCTACCTCTTGAAACGGTTTTGGAGAATTTCCCCTACCTAACCTGGAGAGATTTAGATAAATTGCTTACTTTAATTTTCTGCCCAGAAATTTGGTGGAAAGATTCAAAAGGCCACTTGAACACACGTTTGGTTTCTAACACAGGTTATCCATGCATTTATTCCTTCTCCAGAAAAATCTTTCTGAACTGCCTTACATATATGCAGAAGGTAATTTTGACAAGGATATTATTGTTGGACATTTTATGTTCATGTTATCTATAGTAGAAAAGATGCCTCAGCATGTCTGAAGTGTTATATTATCCTTGAACTAAGAATCCATTTATTCATCAATTAAAAAAACCAAACAAACAGATTATCCTATGGCAGCTATTAGTATTATCCTGTTATATATTAAATATGTCAACCATAATAGATTAGCTCTGGTTCATAAGAGAAAAGATAGTTAAAGCTGTACCTAGTTGATTTTGCATGCCCTTTAAAGGATACTAAGTAATTCCTAATTATTTAAATTGATCACTTAAGTGATTTTCTGCATTTTGCAGGCTAATGTGCATAGTGCTATCCCGATTCTTATTTTCTTCCCAAATGGGTGGAGACAACATACAAGTCCAAGAGTATCAAGTACATATACCACAGCTGGGCAGATCCTGGACCTTGGCTTTATTGGTTTATTTTATCCATCTTTATTGAAAAGCATTTAGATACATTATGCAAAGACCTAGTTCTCTGGAGAAGTCTATAATGCTTGGAAAGGTAGAAGGAAAGAGAAAAAGAGGACAGCCAAAAGCAGGATGGATAGATCTATCTATCTATCATCTATCTATCATCTATCTATCATCTATCTATCTATCTATCTATCTATCTATCTATCTATCTATCTATCTATCGTGCAGATTGTGCAGAGGGGCCTCAGACACAGTCCAACACATAGTAGCAGGGTGTATGATGCAGGCAGGAACAACCTGAATGGCACAACCAAGTAGCTGGCATTGAACATCTGCAGTGTATGGGCTAGACCCTCCCAAGTCCAGATGGGAGATTCCACAGAAGGTTATGGAGAATAACAGAGCTAAGATCCTGTGGGACTTCCAGGTACTGGAATCAGCTGGACATTGTAGTATTTGACAAGGACCAGAAGATAGCAGTGGTGATAGATGCAGCGGTGCCAAGTGACAGCAACATCAGGAAGAAGGGGTATGAAAAGCTGGAGAAGTACCAAGGCCTGAAGGAGAAACTAGAGAGGATGTGGAAAGTAAAGGCCAAAGTGGTCCCAGTGGTGGTAGGAGTATTTGGGGCTGTGACTCCTAAGCTGGGAGAGTGGCTCCAACAGATCCCAAGAGCAACATCAGAGCTCTCTGTCCAGAAGAGTACAGTGCTAGGAACAGCTAAGATATTTCACAGAACCCTCAAACTCCCAGGCCTCTGGTAGAGGACCCGAGATTGAGGAAGACACATACCACCCACAAGGTTGAGAGGCAATGTATGTATGTATGTATGTATGTATGTATGTATGTATGTATGTATGTTCCAGCATAATGAAATTCTGAGCACTATGTTGAAATAAAGGTGGTATTCAGTGTATGTAGGGGCGTGGTGGCTCAGCGGGTAAGACGCCAGGCTTGTTGATCAGAAGATTGCAAGTTCGGAGGTTCGAATCCCTAGCCCTGCGTGCGGAGTGAGCTCCCACACTAGCTCCAGCTCTTGCCAACCTAGCAATTCGAAAGCATGCAAATACAAGTAGATTAATAGGTACCACTTCGGTGGGTAGGTAACAGCATTCCGCGCGTGTCATGCGACCACATGACTTCTTCGGACAACGCTGGCTCTTTGGCTAACAAACGGAGATGAGCACCGACCCCTAGAGTCGGACACGACTTCACAAATGTGCGTACCTTTACCTTTTTTTTTTATTCAATGTATGGCTTTTTCATATAGTAGTCTTGAAAAAGCAGCTATTCTGTAAATTGAGTTGTAGAAGTTTTGTGGATCGTCAGTTATCTCAAATCCTGTAGGATACAGCGGGTAAAACCACAGAGATTTTAAGACTTGTTGACTAAAGAATGTTAAATCATAATTTATAGTTGCCAGATATAACTGATTCATTTGAGGCCTTCCATGATGTTAATTCTGCATGTCCTACACAAATATTCCCAGAATCATCCACCATCTACAAAAAAAACAACAACCCTGAAGATATAATTCATCCAGACATCCTGAAAACTTTGATTGCAGCCAGATGGTATTTCAGAGAACATGTTGTGTGAGGGGGGATGGGGGCTGCATGTACACGCAGTTGTAGTTTCTGCTGATGATTAGAAAAATGCAGTAAATGCTTCAAGCACCTGTTATTTGTGCCACAATTAAATTTTTCATTAAAAGGCACAAAGTGAACAAAAGACTTGGTTTATGGTTTCATTATACCTAAGTGGTCCTTAGTGTATTATAGTCCAATATGCTTTTTAATTTCTAACACTTGGTCTTTGCTTTCATAGGTGCTTTTAACTGCTATGTCAGTTGGCACTGCATCTGATTGTTGGTTTTCTTTTTGATTAATTAGCCAACTATTTTCTTGCAATGGCTCTGTCAAATGAGAGGAAAAAAATCCTCCACATACTGCTAAAACTTTGGCACTGAATTACTTTATATGTTATAAATAATATGCAAACAGATTTTACAGTGGTCTTAAGAGTTTAATGTGGCAGTCATGATTTCAAAGAATCTATTCTGAAAGGCTTAGTTATAGCACAAAAGCTAAGTTACCCAGTGATGGTAAACTGATACGCACAAAGTAGTCAAAAGGAACTATTTCATATAATTGCTTTTTAATGCAGCTGTCACAATACTGCTTGTGTGAATTAGGATTACAGCTGCAGTCCTAATTGTAATTAGAAATAAATTTCATTTATCACTTAGTAAGGCTCATACATTTCTACATATTTAGAACCGGATTGCTGCTGGACTATAGCATTTTACATATCTACTGTAGGAATCACAATAGCAATCTAGAAAATGGCCATGGCATTGAATCTGTATTCACTATACAAATCCTGATGATTAAGCAAGAATCCAAATCATGCTGGGCTTACAGTATATAGTCACATCAAGCCTCTTTCATTCTTCTGCATAGGAAAGGAAGCTGTGGATGTGATCCCTCGCTTCCTTCACACATTCATTGGAACTATGTATAGAAGGAATAGGTGTATAGGACTTGAGAATACAAGGTCAGAAATGTATTATTATTATTATTATTATTATTATTATTATTATTATTATTATTATTATCATACCACTTTTCTATACTTTGTGTCCATTGGGGAGGAGGAGCAGATAAAAGAAAATGGCTATCACGGCTATAAACCCACATCCTTTTTGTATGTGCATCAACACTGCATGAATATACAAAGAGATGGGTTCCACTGACATCCCCCCACACACACACACACACTGATGATTGTGATACATCCGACCGATATAACTAAGTAAAGGGAATATGAGCAGGACTCGTCTTGATATAACAGGATTGTTGATTACAAGAAATGCTTGACTTGCACTTAATAAAAGGTGAAATGTGTTTTCAACCTTGCGGACACCAGCTCAGATTGTACGTTTTAATGTTGTAATGTCTGGAATTGTGAGGGTGGGACAGGGACATGGGGAGAACTTAATTTAGTAGGTTTAGAGGCCAACTTTCCTTCTGCAGCTGAAGGTGGCATGTGTATAGCACCCTCTTCTCATTTTCCTCACAATAACAAGTTATATCACAGATGAGCTGAAAGGAAGTAATTAGCCCAAAATTACTTAGTGAGCTTCTATGGCTGAAGAGGAGAAAAACCTGGATCTCCCTCTCCTAGTCTAATACTTTATGTATTAGATCACACTGGCTCCCAGGGTAAGATCTATGACAGAGCCCTACACATCTCCTGATGCAGTTAGATCTAAAGCTATATTTATTTATTTATTTATTTATTTTTCCCCTGTAGAGTTAAGGCCATTCTTTTTTAATTTTTTTAGGAAGAACCTGGTTTAATTCCTACTCTTGTCTACAACAAAAGATGGTAAAAGTTCAGTCCATGAGCACTTCCCTGTCCTAAGACAATCAATGAGCATATGAGAATGTTCTTTTCTCTCTCCAGTGGCCCACATCTTGCCTTGATTCCTATACTTCTGTTCAAATCAGACATGGAAGAAGGGAAGAAGAAGCATGCTGGAGAGGTGTGTAACAGACAACAATAGAAACACCAGCAGCTCAACAGCAAATTTGAATCAAAGCACTACTCAAAGAATCTTTGGAAACATAATTTGGAAAACTTTGGAAATGACACAGAAAAGCAAAAGGGAATAAAACTTTTAGGCAATGAAAAGATAAACTGAAACCCAGTATTTGTTTGGGTGTTTCCATATTCTTTAGAGTGTGTAAAGAAGATTCTAGATTATGCAGGTAGAGTGTAGCTTTTCATACTGCTAGAAATAATACACCTATTATCAGCAGATATTAAATGGATAATCTGGTGAAAAAAAGAGTGTTTCTGTATGGAAAAGTGGATATTGCTGTGATAATGGCTATTTTTGTATATAAGGTAAAAATTCAAAAATTATGCTTCATAGCTACTTTTTAAAAATAATAATATTAATGTGACAAATTTTTAAAGCAGGGGGAAAAGAACTTTAGGAATCATTCTTGAAAGCACTTAACCCAGTTTAAAAACAACACTTTAAAGTATTGAGGAAAAAATTATGGCCCAGAGGAAAATGGTCACTTAGCTGCTGTATTAGATTCTGGAGTTATCATTCAGAAGAGTGATACCTTCTCCCAAGACAGATTATAACAAGTCCTTAACCTTTAACTTTCCCCTAGTCTTTTCTGTGGTCCCTCAGTGTAAGAAGAGGTGATAATAACTTTATTGGTCTGTTGTGTGCTATGCTGTGCACAGCTGCTTGATTAGTATTGCGTTTGACCCAATGCCCACTAAGAATGAAGACAGAATTGAGTTCAAAATTGCATTTCAGAGGTGAAAAAAAACAACAAAAAACATTTCCCCAACAAAACCATGTGCTCCAATTTGTTTCTATCAGAGCCACCTGTTTGAAGACCTATACAATTGAACTGCTGAAAGTTTTAATTAGCTTTTTAAGGAATAGCTCAGTACACACACTTCAGAAATGCTGTTTCCAAAAGGACATAGGGATCTGTAGCTTATATTACAGAATTTATATGTAACAATATGAACAAAGGATTATCTGTGACAAGTCACTCGGACATCTAACTGGCATGTCTCATGAAATCATTGCACAAATAGTAAGATTCTGTAATTATGTCATGATATCTAATGCAATTACATACATGTACTTGCCTCATTTGTATGGATGTGTCATCATTTGCCCCTCCTTGTCTCCCTAATAATGCTATACTTGGACATTTTTGAGGCCTACAAGGATATTGAATAATTTAAGTCTATCCCAATACTTTTTCTAAGCTCAGAAGCTAAACTGAGTAAGTTCTTGGGTAGATGACTTTCAGGGAATCCCACGGCTGTCGTTTAGATTAGGAATTCAAGAAACATCCAAGAGACGGCTATGGCAAACACTTCCATACAGTTGCCAAGAAAAGTACATGGATATCTTCATGGTGTCACCCAGAGTTGTACTAGACTCAGGGAGATGGTACCTGTTTATAGGTTTTCCAAAAGGAAGAGTGTTATGCACAGATTATAGAAGGAATTCTGTATTTCAAACATCATGGGATCTTCTTCATAAGGAAAGATGGACACTGCCTACTCAGAGTTCTTTGACTTCCTATTTAACCTGACATGGCAACCCACCCATAGGTGTATCATCTTTCTTTCGCTTTGTTTTGATCTGTCTATGGTCAGTACATATGGAGCATAGAAGCAAGACAGGCAACCCACTAGGTTGGTAATAAGCAATGACAATCAAACATCAAGAACAGACAGAATAGCCACATAGGTCAGAAATCACAATACCAGTCAAGCAATAAAATGTAAGAAACACTTGGAATAAGGGAAAGCAGCTAGGGGAGTTCCATGTCTAGTTTGATAAGTCCTAATGCTGCTGGATCTGGTTTGGGGGGATTCTGTCTGACAAATTTTAATTTGGTGGGGTCCTGTTTACCTACGCAGAGTCAGGAACCTAGTGCTGCTTCTCAGCCAGTGGAGTTGCAACCTTGTCTATATCTCTTCTCTGGTTTTGAGGACAAGACATTTTTCATTCCTCAGTTGTAAAGATTAATCAAATCTTGTATTTTTACCTGTTTATAAGCTTTTCCCAAACCAATGCCACCTAAACATTTTGGGTTGCAACTCCCAGAATTTCCAAGAAAACATGGGCTCCATTATTTCCAGATAGCTCCTTTCAGAAACGTTCACTTCACCAATGAAGTGAATGACGTAAGTATCAATTTCCCACAGAGCATGTGAGTTTCTTGCAAGTTATTTATTTTTACATTCATTTGAGTTGTATGGCTGCCCAGTTCACAAAAGAACTATGAGCAGCTTACAAATAAATTTAAAAATTATCATAAAAACAAATAGAACAGATGGGGTTGGGGACAAATTCATTCTTTAAAAACTGTTCCCACACAGATCCAAGATTATCTTGCACCTTGGTTTATCTTTGTTTCCTCAGTTACTAAAGGATGACTGACCAGTGAGGGGACCATCTTTGTGAAATGGAAGGCTTTGACATTTCTACTGACAATTGTTTCCAAGCTGATTAAATTATATTGCTAATGGCTATTGGATAGGCCAAATATATGTAAGATATTACATCAGATGGAAAGGAGAAAGAGAGGTATAAAGCATGGTTCAAATTAACCTTGTTATGGTTCACAGAATAATTCCAACTGAATGATACTCAGATACATGAAAATAGATGTAGGCTTGATGAGACTTTCCTTGTTTTGCACTATTAAATGTTTATAAGCAGTCATATTAGCATTTCTCAGTGGATAGTTTTTCTTTTTTTATGAGTCTGAATCTGTTCTTAATAGATTCAAATACAAGCATCTCATTCAAGGTCAGTTCTCATTATTATCCTAAACCATATCTCATTTACATCTCATTTACTAACTAGAGTTATATCAAAATGGACTAATTTCTGGTAAAATATGTAAATGATGAAGAAAAAGTTTTGACATTCCTTCATGATGATGATGATGGTGCTGATAATAATGATGACAATCAGGTTATTCATTTCCTGAATAAAATATTTTTTTAAAAAAAGAAAAATCATGGATAAGTGCCAGAGACTCTGAAATACATTTTCATCTAACATATTTTTACATTACTTAGAAAGTGAGAATTGCTTTCAAAAATGGCACAGAATTAGCCATTTTACATTGTAAATTAAATCCTATGCAGAGAATGCTCATATCTGCTTCATTTGACCTTTTGTTCAATGCTATTTATTGGCTGAACATAAAAGAAAATCCACTCACAATGAATTAATGCCAAATTTTCAAGGCCATGTGTGTTCTTACAGAAATGTGTCCTGTGAAGCCTTAAGAAAAGGCTTTGCGTAAATGTACTTCTTTTTCTATTTCACAGTATCAACAAAAGAGAATTTTTATTTCCATGTGTCCACAGATATCCTTGATCTGCATGTAGGCTGCATATACTTCACTCAGATGCAAAATACTATATTGGATGCAGAGAGGTTTGTGTAATCTTAATGCTTTAGCTTTTATGCTTTCAAACATTTATGCTAGATGGCAGTTACCCAGCAAAATAAACAAATCAGGAATTTTGTAATGAAACATGCAAATTAAATTAGGAGATATATCCTAGCACTCGTATTTCTCGTCACATGTACGTGTAATTACAAAGGAGGAACACATTTTTAAAAGAAGCAAATATTTAGATTTGTTCAAAAGTAGTTAATGAAAAGTATTATATGTGATGTAATTGAAGTATTTGGATAGTCATAACAAGTTACAAAGCAGCCAACACATGTTTAAATCATGTTAAATAAAATATGCAAAAAAAAAAAAAAGCAAAAGCAGCTTTAACCCACAGTTCTACTGGCATGGATTAGCATATCTCACAGATTTCCCTGCAAGTATGTGCAAAGTCCCAGTTATGATCTCTGAAAATTAGTGCTAATGGAAGCCAGGGGCATTCTAATGTGGGGAGGCACCTTGAGACCTGAGACATCCCAAACCTTCTGTTTCCCAAGAAGGGTTCAGTATATAGCATATCTATGCTACTTGGTTCAATTTGGTGCATGTATTTTCTACAAGAAGAAAACTTTAGAATGGGGCTGAGGAAGTTGTGGTCCTCCAGATGTTGCTGAACTACAATTTCCAACATTTATCACCATTGGTTGCAGTGTTGAGAGTTGTAGCTTACTACCATGTGGAGGGCACAGATTTCCCATCCTTACCAACCTCAAAACTTCCCATGGTTGCTTGGGTTTCAGCTTGCAGTGATTATAGGGCTACCTGCCCTCTAGTGATATTTTTTTTGGGGGGGTTGTGTTTAGTTTTATAGCCCACAGCTGGTAGGCCTTATGCTTCTAACTTTTACATATACTGTTCCATATCTGATATACTATTGCTTTCTATTGTAAGTCTATTGTAACACAGATTAATTTGTAAGAGGGAGCTATGATGAAATGACTCCTGCTAGAAGAGCAGTTAGTAGAAGGAAATTCCAGGAATGCTGGGAAAACAGCAGAGAATCTATGCAGAAGATTCTGTTCTTATTCTTCAGTTCCTCCAAACTGTCTTGAAGTTGGCTTTATGTTCATCTTCACTGCTCATCCTTTGGAATGAAGAGAACTGGAAGGCAACACTATGAACCACTTAGTATTCAATCTCCATTTGAATCAAATATTTCAAAAACATCATTCAGTAAGCTTCCTGCCCCAAGCTACTGCAGGCCCAGGAACAACAAAACTATCTTAGCCTACCAGTCCAACCAACCAATCAATCAGTCAATACCCCAGAACACTTGTCTGGCCATTTGCATCATGAGCAGTTGCCATAAAGAAGCATCGGTAAAGTCACCAAGCCACCTTTGTTCTATTGCTTTTAAAAGCTTATTGCTAGCTGTGATGGTGAAAGGATAGTACGCTGGCAATTTTGAAATCAGATGTTTTCCCCGGTAACTGTAACCATGGTTGCAAGTTGCTGTGATGGTTGGAGCACAGGAAAGGGAAGGTTATGTTGCAAATAATGCCTATAGACAGACATCACGGACTGGTTACTGAAAGTTGTATATAAGGAGAGGAAATAAATAGTCCTAGATCAATTAAAATTTGCTGTATCTTCCCACACATATGGGAAGAAATTGCTAGCACTCACTTCCCCAACCTCAATTCATAAGCTAATCACTAAAAGGAAATCTCCAGGCAGCAGCCGAGACCCAGTTGGTCCCCTGTGGAAAATCAGGAGTCTAGTAGCAGCTTTTCAGACCAGAAACATTATTAAAAGGCATAAGCTTTCATGAACTACAGTTTACTCCATCAGATACATGGAGACCTGGTGGACTCGCTGCTCAGTCCAGGACCTCTGACTTACACGGAAGGCTCTGCTACATTTTGGAAAATACAAGACTGCTCAATAGATTTTTTTTATGGGAAACATCGATTGATCTGAGATAGGGAGAAAGAAGGGCTATGATTCATGTCGAAGCAGCAGCTCCGAAAGCATTGACCTTTTGCATTTTTTATCCTATTGACCATTAGGGGCAATTAGGTGTAGAAATAGCAAGCAAGGGAACCTTTAATTCCCCTCTTTCTCTCTGCATTGCTTTCCTATGGTTAGAAGACTATTTCCTTGAGGCTCCTCCAACAACTTGCTTCCTATACAAAGAACAGAGTATTTCTTTCTTCTTCTTTCTGGTACCAATAGAACAAAAAGCTAACTGGTGCAGGCATTCTCTATTGCAAAAAGTAACTTCCTTAATTAACTTTCCTTGCCTTTTTAGAGCTTAAGCATCTGACTCTAGATGCTTTTAAGGGTTTGGCTCTACTCTCAGACATATATTCTGATAAATATGGACTCTAGTGAATTAATGGAGGATTCCAATCAGGGTTACCACACAATACATACCTCAATCACTGTATAGCAGATTTCCCCTTCAGTCAAGTTTAGAATTGCTCTATTCATTGAGAGATGTACTGCAGAAATAATTGATGCTGCTTCCAACAGAAGCATGCAATAACTGTCCTATGTACATGCAGAAGAACCTAACTAGTTGCAATCAATCAATCAATCAATCAATCAATCAACATTGCAAACCAGAAAAAAACCTCAACAGCATATCTCAAAATACATATTCTCATATAATGATGATCCCAAATACAATCCCTCTCAGTATCCCCATATGAAAAGCACTGCAGTACGAATGTCCAAATAATATGCCAAGTGCTCTTGGTGTGACTTACAAAAGGCTTCATTGCTATAAGTAATGCAATTCACCTCATCAAGGGGAAGGGGAGAGTATTTGGTGGTCCCCTCACAGCCTTAACCACTAGTTGCAATATGTATTTTATTTTATTTATTATTAAATTTATACACTGCCCATCTCAGTATAAAAATGACTCTGGGCAGCTTACAAATAAAAATTATAAAACCATTATAAAAATAGAAAAAGTACAAAAAATAGAAGATACAATACGGAAACCAAGAGGCAGAGGGAGCGTCTTAAGCCACCAACCGCCCCCAGGGCTGCCTATCACTCTTGGATATGCACAGAAACCTCTTCTGGTACTTCCAGTAACTTCCTGGAAGGTCCCTGGGATTATTGGAACTGCTAGAGGTGATTTCATGAGAGAGAGAAAGCAATTCTGGTTCCCTGTTAAGAATAAGGGGGCCACGTTGCTTCAGGAAAGAGCCTTGAGAAGTTACTTTGCTTGCATCTTTCTCAAAGAAACACACTCTTCCAAAGTGTTGCAAAGTTCAGATTGATAACACAGTTTCCACAACCCATAGCTATGGGAATGGGGCATCATGGGAAATATTTGTGTGCTGAAATATTTATATATTTATGTTATTTATAACTCTCAAAGCAACATCTTTTTGTTGCCATCTGTGATGCTGCTGTGAGTCAGAGGAATTCCCTATGTCATGTATGGCATACAAGAATACATGTTGTAATAAAGCTAGGAGTCCAAAAGACATGGGAAATAGAATTTAAGTCCTGTTGTGGGGTAAAATGAAAGTGATCTTCACAAGTCTCAAAACTCATAATTCTCTTCATCTTCTTTTCCCCAGCATAAGGAAAGATAAAATTTAGTAATATCTAGTTATAATCAATTACTGACAGTTTGATTTACTTCCTTTGATTTGAAAGAAACAGTAGTTGTCTTTGGATATTCCATAAAGCAGCAAGTGTGTCAGTGTTTCTGCCATTTCAACTGATGTCGATGCGATAGCAATGGGAGAAGTTATGATGGAGTAAATAAGATGTATCACAGTTCAGTTATTCAGTATTCACATAAGAAGCCACAGAGTAAGCAGTTACAGTCATAAGCAAGACAATGCCACTGTATCTTTCTGATAATTTATCTCCTCTGAAGTGACTAGAACAACACTGAGTAAACTATGTCTTTTATTATTAGAAGTGAAATGCAAATCTAGTGCTTCTTTGCTTTTCTTTAGAAACTGCATTAAGAAAAAAGAAATGGATGATATAAGTACTTTTGTTACCCATCACTAGAAAGTGGTGTATAGTGCTGAAAGTCTGGGATTAGGAGCATGGGGACCCAAGTTTTTGTTCATCCTCAGCCATGGAAACTCACTAGGTAATTTTGGGTCAGACACTTTTTCTTAGCGCAAGGTGAGACAAGGTGGCTGTTGGGTGGGCGGTGGTGGTGGATAGGAGTAAGGAACACTATGGACACTGAGTTAAACTCCTGTATAAAAGATGGGATATAAACCAAATCAGTCAATAAATACATTAAAATATACTGATTTGGCATGCTGCATATCTATGACCTTAAGTTAAATGCATATATGTTACCTGAACATTGACAATATTTAGGTTGAAGAAACAGTATTTAACATGTGTTCTGTCTAAAAAGAAGGCAAATTACGACTATGTTATTGCTAGTATATATGAACAATCCTAGGAATAACCCTGAAAGGGATAGAAATAAAATCCAAGCCTTGATTTAATTGATGTTTGCTTTTAAGAGCCTATCTTGAGCCACAGCTACTTACAAAAACTTATGATCATGAAATATAATAAGAGAGAAGGGAGAAAGAGAGAGAGAGAGGAAAAAAAACTGACTGTGTAACTCACCAAGGCTGTAATCATATCCACCTATTAATAACAACGTAAATCTTTCAGTCTCCTCCTCTACATCCTTAACCTTCAACCCACCTCCTTCCCAGTAATTCAGAAACAGATGGGTTTTGCAGCATACTCTGAAGGTTACAAATAAGAAGAATTTGAAATGAAGGGCAAGAGGAAGGACCAATACAAGCAAATCCAAATACCCAGGAACTTCTCTAGAAAGCTTTCTATAAGCATGACCATGATTAAGATGAATAGAGCTAAGAAAGAGTCAGTTGCCAAGGCCTCCAAACTGAATACTACTTTTATAGTGTTTCTGTACTGCCTCCCAAGAACCTCATGAAGACAATGTACAACACATGTACACATATATATGTGAGACGGGCATCTTTATAAATGTAATAAAGAATGTATATATAGAAGGTTGTGTATATAAGCTTGCGTATTAAAGTAAATACCATTAACCCATCATTTGAAAAGTTACTACTAAGCATGGATTTTCTCATGTCAGGATTTTCTCATGTCTGGACATGTCAGTTCAGCCTTTCATAACCTGGTGCCTTAATGCCTTCCTAAGATATTACACTACATATCCCTTTAATGAGGAGCCAATAGAGATCGTAAGAATTATATCCAAACAATATGATGAAAAGAAGTTAGGAAGGTTACTCTAGCTGATATTTAATTCTTTGTTTCTATTTTTTATATGTTATTTTCCTATTATAAAGACTTTCCAACATTGTATATATACTATGGACCTAAGGCAATATTAAAAATAAATTACAATACTACAAATTAAGACTAAAAATTAATCAAAGACCAACAAAGGCATTCACAGTGTGCTCTTGCAAACAGATCCTCAATTTAGCTCTTATGAGTTTAAGTTGTGAAAAGATTGTGCACCTCTTGCTTACCTCCCAGGAGTATCTAAAAAAGATGTTCAAACAAAAATGTTGATTATCTCTAGACTAGGTCTTCTGCTTTAAAGGATTAGGGTGGCAAACAAAAGTGGCAGCAGTTTCATGATGACTCATTCTGATGAGAAATTCATGAATGATCTTGAAGCTGAAATTATTCTATGCACAGAGCCATCACAAACAAAGCAGTTGCAAATTCCCTGCCCCTTGGATTTCTCCACTGAAGACAAATTTCCTGACCTAACTTATTTGGCTGGGCAAGTATCTGGAGTTCTTTAAGGCAAGGGTGGTTGTCCAGCCATTAAAAAAAAACACCCCTGTTAAAAATTTTGTTAAGTAGGAAAGTGAAAGTTCTCTTTTAAAAAACCTTCAGGAAATTTAAAGGGGAAAAGTAAATCAGTTTCTTTTCTAGTAGCCTCCAGTAATCCTGGGGCTCTATGATACAAACAACATGGTGGGTGTTAAATCTAATGTTGATTTGTTAAGGAGATAGATCTTTGATTCCCTCTTAGGAATAACAGCTAATTAAATTGTGGGAGTATGTCTCAATGTGTGGAATAGCTTCATTTTTCAAAAGTAAACCCAACATATGTCTGTCGCTTGAATCATGTCAACTGGATTTCTATTTTCTCAGTGGAAACGTTTCGCTCCTTATCCAAGGAGCTTCTTCAGTCTGAGAAAAGTTGGTAAGGGAATCCTAAATATGTTTCTAGGTAGCTGTGTGACCTTACCCCTGGGGCTAGGTCATGGTTATATTGAGATGTTATTTTAAGTCCTTTTATCATCTAAAGGAGGATCGTTAAGATCACCATGCTGCTGTTGAGCTTGTGAAATGGTCTTAATCTTCCTAGGCACAGAAGACAAAGCAGGGAGGAAGATGGGGGAGAGGTTGTGCCTGAGGCCCCCACCTCTATTCAAGGAAGGATTTTCCAAGTTGGCATAAATGGATCCCTTGACCCCTCTCTCAAACCACCTATCTTCTCTGATGACCTAGCCCCAGGGGTAAGGTCACACAGCTACCTAGAAACATATTTAAGATTCCCTTACCAACTTTGCTCAGACTGAAGAAGCTCCTTGGATAAGGAGCAAAACGTTTCCACTGAGAAAATAGAAATCCAGTTGACATGATTCAAGCTACAGACAATTCCACCTGGATGACTGAGAACCTTCATAGACATAAACCCAACATAGATTTTTTTTTCCTATTTCCAGTCAGCTCCTTTAATACATGGCTCATTATGGAAATGTCATGGGTTACTGAGAAGATGTTGTCATATTTTAATGATCTTTTTATTATTATTAATTAGATAAAACAAACAACAAAAAAGCAAAAACAAAGAAAATGGAAAGGTATACTTATACATACAAAAAATAAACTTTCAAAATTTGGGTTTTAGAGTTCATATCTTAATTTGATATATAACTTACACAATACTGATTTAATGTATTGTTTATTATCTATACTTTTTTTAATTATTTGAACTCTGTTAATCAAGCTGTTTTAGCTTAAATTTCAACAAGGATGTGTGGGGTTTGATTAGGAAATAGATACGAAATATATCATAAGCTTATAAAGGTACATTAGAATGTATTAGTTTTATGATATTTCAGATTTGCTGCTTATCTTCTTGTATTTCACTATCTGTACCTTATTCTTCTATTTGTATCATCTATTTCTTATATTCATATAAAAATTAAAATTCCCTTCTCACCCCTATAGGTGGTATGTGTCTTCCTCAATCTCAGGTCCTCTACCAGAGGCCTGGGAGTTTGAGGGTTCTGCGAAATATCTTAGCTGTTCCTAGAATTGAACTCTTCTGGACAGAGAGCTCTGATGTTGCTCTTGGGATCTGTTGGAGCTTAGGAGTCACAGCCCCGAGTGCTCCTACCACCACTGGGACCACTTTGGCCTTCACTTTCCACATACTCTCTAGTTCCTCCTTCAGGTGCTGGTACTTCTCCAGCTTCTCATACTCCTCCTTCCTGATGTTGCTGTCACTTGGCACCACTACATCTATCATCACCGCTGTCTTCTGGTCCTTGTCTACTACCACAATGTCTGATTGATTGGCCAGTACCTGCCTGTCTGTCTGGATCTGGAAGTCCCACAGGATCTTAGCCCTGTCATTCTCCATGACATTCTGTGGATTCTCCCATCTGGACTTTGGAGGGTCTAGCCCATACGCTGTGCAGATGTTCCTGTACACAATGCCAGCTACTTGGTTGTACCATTCAGTCTATGCTGTTCCTGCCTGCATCTTACATCCTGCCACTATGTGTTGGATTTTCTCTGAGGCCTCTCTGCACAGTCTGCACCTTGAGTCCTGTCTAGTGTATATATATTGTAAGGCCCCTGCTTACACTGTTTTACCCAAGTTCCTGAAGTTACCAATAACAGTCTTGAGTTGAGGCTTGGAGATTTAAAGTAACAGCATTTATTTTGGCCAAGACAAATCTGGGTGAGGTCTCCACAGACATCATGACAATAAAATGCCTGGGAAGATCCACACACACATCGCAAGCACAGTACTTATATAGGGTTTGCAAAGCTCAGTAAGAAAGCATCATGAACTCTCCTCCTAGTAGCAGCGCAAGGTCCCTGAATCTGCATTGCTAGCAGTAAGCATTCTAGAGACCTCCAGGGGCAGTCTGCATGTCTCCTGGTAAGTTAAACATTGCATTGCTAGCAGTATCTAATATTCTTGCCTTTTCACCTAATTTCTAGCAGCAAGCAGTTTCCAAAAGCAAGATGGTGTTGGTTAAGCTAAGCTAACCCTTACAATATAACAATAAAATGGGAGGAAAAATTATTCCAACTATGATTGCTGATACCATTCCATAAACTTTGTTGGTGTTTTAAATATTCCAGAAACGCTTAGCAATTGAGAGATCAAATAAAGACAAAAGACTTTTTCAGCAAACATTATATTTATTAAAATAAAAACATAACTACAAAATTACTCTCTTTAAAAATACACAGAGAGAGATAGCCTCAGCATAATTAACAGAGGCAAAAGAACAGCAGAGCAGAGAACAAAGAAGAAACAAGGCACACTTTGCAACACAAAGGACATGTTAATATATACCTTTTTACATATAGGTCAGGAAAATTATTTACCATGGTAACCCACTTATCAGTCCTAAAACAGACAAAAGATGGAACTCTGAACCCAGCCGATACTTAAAGAAAACAAAAGAATGCCTTGGGAGCACAAACAGAAACCCAGACTTGCTGGCACCACAATCTTGTGATCCAAATTCTTGTTTCCAAGTTAGCAGAAAATATCTTCTGATTCAAATTCTTTTTAAATCATAAAACCATAACAAACTTTAGCTGAAACTCCAGGCAATTCAGTCAATGTGATCTAATAATTTTCAGACAACGTTATTAGATCATGAGAAATCCCACTGTGCTCAAATCCTACTATATAATGCAGGCTGTGTCAACCATCTTCCTAAATACATTTCTGAAACTGGTTGAATTTCCAAACAAACATATTTTAATATTTGCAATTTTTATTAACCAGAAACACTTTACCACAAACTATTGGAAAAGAGTGAGCAAGGTCATGACCATTAAACAACTAAAGAATATGTGAATTTAAACCACTCTGCTGGCTGACACTCAGGTTTGGAAAATCAGCCATTAGAGTAGAATAGTTTGCCAAACGGACTAGAAAAAATGGATCCTGAGCCAGCTGTTACTACTGACTCACCTTATTAAAATAGTTCACTTGGCTTCCACATCACTTGACACCTATAATTCTTTTCAAGGTCTTTTTCATCAACCACAGATATAAAACTTGGCTGGGTGCAAGAACCTAAATCACATCTTGTAAGGAGAAAATATTTAAAATAGTATTAGATGAAAATAAAAATAGTAAAAGCCATCAGAATGAACATATGCAGTATCTGGATAGTCTGTCTTTTGGTAACACAGTGTATTATAACAACGAACAAAACAGGAGGGCCCTAAACAATGGCAGCAAACTTCCTATGCATGTTTTAATAATTTCTGGCTTTCAATACTGAAATATCCTCCTGCTTCTTCATAATTTCATCAGTTCAAAATAATTCTGCTACTAAAATAACGTTTTTCTCCTTTTGCAGTAATATTGTCAACTTCTTGGCAATATATATATATATATATATATATATATATATATATATATATATAATTTGGATCACAAGATTGTGGTGCCAGCAAGTCTGTATTTCAGCAGTCTCCTTAGTTGGTGGTGCTAATTAGGAATCAAAGGTTACCTATTGCCTCTTACATGAGTGGAATGGGCATTCAAAGGAATCCATTAGCGTGAAACCATTACTGGAATGGACTGTTCATGTCTGAACAGGGGGAAAAGGGAGGAAAAAAATTATATATATATATATAGTATGTATGTATGTATGTATGTATGTATGTGTATATATATATATATATATATATATATATATATATATATATATATATAATTTTTTTCCTCCCTTTTCCCCCTGTTCAGACATGAACAGTCCATTCCAGTAATGGTTTCAAGCTAATGGATTCCTTTGAATGCCCATTCCACTCATGTAAGAGGCAATAGGTAACCTTTGATTCCTAATTAGCACCACCAACTAAGGAGACTGCTGAAATACAGCTAGGTGACAACACAAAAGCCAATAGAATGGGCCTGGTTTCCTCCAGAATCCCTAGACAAATTAGCATTTAACTCTGATTTATTGGAAAGAAGGAAATATATATAGAGAGAGATAGAAGGCACCCCAGTCAAGGAAGACAAGTTAGAGGAGGAGTCATTATAGCAGAGAAGAAAGGAGGAGCAGTAATTACACTTTTTGACAACTACCCAAATCTGCTTCATAGCATTTGTGGGCCTGCTTCATGCCCAGATACTGTAGCTGTATTTAATATGAATGTTAATACGTAAAGTCTTCAACCAATGTTGCTTGCAAACATTTAAAGCCATTTCTTCCATCAGTATAATCCATGACCGGCTCCATGCTTATAGCAATCTATAAACAAATCTTTTAAACAAACAAAACCAATCCTAAGTAGCCAAATTACAAAGTCCTAGGTGAACCAAACTGAGACTATTGGTATTAGTCCTCAACTAGCAGCCAGAAGATTCCAGCCTGGCTTGGTAGACGTATCTGAATGATAAAGATAATGATGAATGCAGAAAATATAATCATCAACAATGGACACTATGGGCTCTCCTCATGGCTGAGTTAAAGTTCTTTCCTACAAAACCTGGGGCAAAAGAACAGCATATCAGCATTCTTTGCACTGCCTTCGTTGCTGAGCCCTATTCTGTCCCAGTAATAAGGCCAGGGAGTGTTGTCATGTTTACAATTTTAATGTTGAGGAAAGTGATTTGTGGATTCACCTAGCTTCATTTTCATTCCCATCAAATGTCAATGGTTAGTAGAAAAAACATCAACCAATCACTCTTTTTAATCTGGATCTGAATTTGAGAGGATGCAAGTTTCAACACATAGCTAGACAGATGGATTAAACTTGCTCACATTTTGCACAAGTGTTTTGCACGAGCACATTCAAAGGAAATCTATCATTTGATATTAGCTGATAGGCTTCTTTTGCACAGAGTTTAACAGTATTGGAGAAAAGGCATTCCAGATTAGAGCTATTCTATAAATGACTGCCTTCATCTATGCAGTTACACCTAATTTTCAAAGACTTTATAGATTAGCTCTCTCCATTCTGTCTTATATTTTACAACTTTATGTTTCTAGCTTTAAATCACTATCAAGTGTTATGGTATCTATCCAACATGTTCTTTGGCAGTCTTGTTTTCTAGTACATCCAATCATTCCTAGCATAATTGATTTTTCAAAGGAATTTAATGGCATGCCACAAGCAAAATAAGACAGCCTTAATGTGGTAATCTTAGCTTCCAGTGAAATTTGTGACTTGATGAAGTTTAAAATCTCCTCACTCATAATGTTTGCTGGCCAAGGTATGTACAGTAGCCATCTCCAAACGCGTGATTCAAAGGAGTCTTGTCGAAGGCTTTCACGGCCGGAGTTCAATGGCTGTTGTGGGTCTTCCGGGCTGTGTGGCCGTGTTCTGGAAGTTGTGGTTCCTAACGTTTCGCCAGCATCTGTGGCCAGCATCTTCAGAGGGCAGGAGCACAGACAGAAGCGAAATCTCTGTGCCCAGGTAGAGTTTTGTTTGTTTTCTATTTATAGAGCTAAGTTATAGGAGATTAGGTGTCAGAGGGAGCACGCGGAGATGGAGCGGCCTGCCTCTCTCCTAGGCACCAGTGATCCAAGTACTATGCAGTAAATAGACTCCAAACAGAAGTTATATCAAATATCCTATTTACTTTATATACATACGTATTTACAGATCACTTCCACAAGTAACAAATGATACACCATCAACGATACAGCTTTCACGAGGTAAAATGGGAATAAATGAAATACAGAATATCTCTGCATTTATAGTCAAACTGACCTATCACATCATAGGTCAATCTCGTTAACTACCACACCCAACCTAACTCTAAGCACCTGTTGAATGAGTCACACATGACACATCATTCTTACAACAATGGCTGCTAATTGGGTGACTGTGCAGAATATTTCACCTTTTACCTAGAAATCAAGCCTCTCTGTATAATTTATATCTAGAAGTAGATTCCTGGGTTTATCAAACCCTAACACCCCTTCAATTTACAATAGATATCACATTCACATATACAGAATAGAAGACATACACATTTCAGATATACACATCCTATGTCTCTCTAAGCTTAGAGGCTTTGTCATCACATCTGCTACATTACACTCAGATGGACAATATTGCAAATCTATCAGAGATTCTTTAACAGCATTCCTTACATTATGATACTTGATATCAACATGCTTGCTTTGTGCTCTGACCTTATCACTCTTTGCAAACTGTATACATGCCTCACTATCATCGTATACACATATAGGCCCCTCAATTGTTACATTTACATCCATTAACAATTGCCTATACCAAATTAATTCTGAACACAAATCAGATAATGCTGCATACTCCGCCTCTGCAGTTGACACAGCTACTGAACTTTGTTTATGAGACCTCCACCCAACCAAGGTGTTACCAAACATTATTATCAACCCTGTCATTGATTTTCTGTCATGTACATCGTTACCCCAATCACTATCTACATAGCATTTCAATTCCAATGGCTTACATGGTTTTATCAATAAACATTTATCAATAGTCCCCTTCAGATACCTAAACACACGTTTGATACCTTGCCAATGCCTCTGAGTAGGTTTGGTTACATATCTACTCAGAACATTGACTGCGTTCCCGATATCAGGACGCGACCATTGTGCTATATACAATAAACTTCCAATTATTGAATGATAGTGTTCTTGATCACATGAAGTTTGTTCATCGTCTCCAGTCTCTGTCATGACAAAATCCGTTGTCATCAGGGTTGAAACTTCTAACCCCCATCAACCTTCTGAATACCCATGCCTAGGTAATTCTTAATTTCTCCCAGATCTTTGACATCAAAGTGCTGTTTCAGATTTTCAGTAAATTCAATTACCCTGCTTTGATGTTTCGCTATAAGACACAAATCGTCTACAAAAATCAAAAGCAAAATCTGTTCATCATTTTCACATTGCTTTACATACAGACATGGGTCAGCTATACTACACTTGAATCCCATTGTTTGTAATTCCTTATCTAACCTAAGATTCCATCAACGTGCCGACTGCTTGAGTCCATACAATGCTTTCTGCAACTTGTATACCCTTCCTGCAATCTTTGATTCATACCCTGGGGCTTCAGTCATATAGATCTCTTCATTCAAATCAGCATGCAAATATGCTGTTGTGATATCATAATGCTGTACTACACAATTCCCCGCTGCTGCCATTGCTAAGGCAAACCTAAATGTCTCCCCTCTTAGCGTTGGTGCAAAAACTTCATCATAAGTCTGATTCTTTATCTGGGAAAATCCTTGTGCTACCAACCTAGCCTTATACTGAATATCACCATTCACTAAGGTTTTCTTCTTATACACCCATCTACAGCCTACTGCTCTATGTTGTGGCAACTTCAATACGTCCCTGTAATTACGAGGTTCATAATCAATAAAACACACTTTTACATCACCTGGTGTATAACGCTGAGGTGGTATGCCCTTGTTAACTCTCTCAGATCTACGCAATACTGTAGCATCCTGCATCATTGGCACACTAGGAGTTAATTCCTCTTCCTTCTTAATCACATCAGTGGCCTCTGTCCGCTCTGAAAACTGAAAACTGCTCTGACTAGGAAGATAAACCTCACTACTCCCGTGTAATCTCTGCCAATTGCTGTGCTCACTAAAACTTGCAGACCTAGAGATAACAACTTTCCTGCCATCAGTGAACCTATATCCCTTGGTCCCTGGCTCATACCCCACAAACGTCAGCTTCTGTGCTTTTGCCTGTCCCTTCCTACATACTTCCTTATGCACGTGAACATAGGCAGTGCACCCAAACACCTTCAAATGAGCTAATGGTGGCTTCTTGCCATATAACATATAATATGGAGTTTGGTTTACAGATACACTCCATAACCTGTTAATTAAATAATTAGCAGTTAATATTGCCTCTCCCCAGTATCCACATGATAACCCTGAGTCAGCAATGAGTGAATCCTTCACTGTCTGCAATGCCAAATTCCTACGTTCAGCTACGCCATTCTCAGCTGAACTATGTGGGTTAGTTCTCCTATGCACAATGCCCCTTCTACGGAGCCATTGCTGAAAACTCCCACTCAGAAACTCTGTACCCCGGTTAGTTTGTAAACTACACACCTTTGTGCTATACCTACGTTCCACAAACTGCACCCAGTTTCTAAACTTTTCAAATGTTTGACTTTTAGCTTTCAATAGGTAACAGAACCCAAATCTAGTGTAATCATCTACAATGACTAAAACATATTTAGCACCCCCTATTGTAGCTGGTAATGGACCAATTAAGTCAGCGTGAACTAATTCAAAACATTTATGTGACTTCCTATCACTGAATGTGCTCACAGGAAACACCTTTGACTTTGCAACCTTACAAGCTGTGCAATCCAAATACACTTGGCACTTTTTCAATTCCATTCCAGAACTTGCTTCTGACATCTTTTCAATCACTTTGAAACTCGGATGCCCAAGCCTTCTGTGCCACAGGTGCGCACATGAATCATGTGTTGGCTTATTAATCGTAGCTACACCATGATGGCTGCTGCTTGTCCTGGCTTGTACAATTTCATATAAATTGTTCTGCAAAATACCTTTGCCACAAACATTGTTATCTTTCATAACAATACATTCATTATTACCAAACTGTACAGTATAACCCTGTTTATCCAATTGTGACACACTAATTATATTGTACTCCAGTTCAGGTACACACAACATTGATAATTCAATATTTAACCCTGGTACATATACAAATCCTTTACCAGTCACAGATGCAATACTTCCATTAGCTAGAGTAACATGATCTCTATCAGCCTGCTTAAAACTCTTAAACATCTGTCTGTTACTCCCTATATGCTGACAAGCCCCACTGTCAATTAAAAATAGTCCCTTTAAATTTTGTTCTACACTTGAACTAATTAAAGACAGCTGTGCAGCTTCTCCCGGTTTGGAAATTTTCAGCTTGGCCTTCGGCTTCCATTTCTTATCACAATGTTTCAACAAATGCCTTTGCGACCCACAGTTAAAACATTTTCGTACATACAAAACATTCTCAGAATATTCCTTAACAGAAACACTGTTCTGCTTAGCCCTAATTAGATCAGAACACTGCTGCCTTGTTAGTAAAACCTTACATAACGGTGAGCTTCTTAGATAAACATTCTTTAAAGCTTCCCAACACTTATAGGCTGACAGTCTCTAACATAACACAACTGGCTATCTTCCAGACATAAAATTATGCTTGCCAATGCTCTATCGTCCTTTAGAGCAACTTCTTCATCTTCCAGGTCTGGTTCAGGGCAAAGTACACTCCTCCAAAGCCCTTCACGCCGAAGATACATTTCCATTTTATATGACCATGACGAATAATTAGTGTCATTCAGTCTTTCCAGAGGAAAACCTCCCCCGACTGCCGGCAACATCTTCGCTGTGCTCATCTGTCTTCAGCCCCTTCTGGGCAGACACCGATGATTAAAGACACAGACCTTATCAGAAAGTCCTCCAGCTGCAAAACAAGCGTAGGAGAGAGAGAAAAAACACACACACAGGCACGGAACCTGTGAAAGCTCCAAATCACTCCAAATAGCCACACGACTCCTGGATAGGCTTCCAAAGCTTCCAGCTCACAGACTGCACACAATCCACCGATCCACAGCCAGTGCAAAGCCTTCCGTCATCTATGGCATCTCTGCCACCTCTGGGCCCGTAACCCTGTCAGAGGGAGCACGCGGAGATGGAGCGGCCTGCCTCTCTCCTAGGCACCAGTGATCCAAGTACTATGCAGTAAATAGACTCCAAACAGAAGTTATATCAAATATCCTATTTACTTTATATACATACGTATTTACAGATCACTTCCACAAGTAACAGATGATACACCATCAACGATACAGCTTTCACGAGGTAAAATGGGAATAAATGAAATACAGAATATCTCTGCATTTATAGTCAAACTGACCTATCACATCATAGGTCAATCTCGTTAACTACCACACCCAACCTAACTCTAAGCACCTGTTGAATGAGTCACACATGACACATCATTCTTACAACAATGGCTGCTAATTGGGTGACTGTGCAGAATATTTCACCTTTTACCTAGAAATCAAGCCTCTCTGTATAATTTATATCTAGAAGTAAATTCCTGGGTTTATCAAACCCTAACAGTAGGTGGGTTTTTTTCTTGTGTTGAAATGTTAACGAGTGGCTGATGACTAAGAGAAATTCCTGAAAAACACAGCCTGCAAAAAGGTCAACGAACTCAGTCCAACCACCAGGACATGAGAATACTTCTCACAATGAACATGCTAATCACGCTCATCAGCCACTCTGAAGATGCTGGCCACAGATGCTGGCGAAACGTTAGGAACCACAACTTCCAGAACACGGCCACACAGCCCGGAAGACCCACAACAGCCATCAAAGGAGTCTATTTTTCTTCTGTCCATTTTTTTTATTCTCCATCTTTCACAACTGTAGTTATAGGAAAAACAATAGCATTTATTGTTTTGCACTTGGTATTTAGACTGATATACTTATTTTTCCAGATCTTCTTCATGATAGTTATTGCAGTGCACCTTTCTTATATTTAATTTTGGGTTCAGTGTCTCCTGTTTGGTCAATTTTGGAAGTGAGGAAAATAAAACCCCAGACTGATTCTGTTTCTTCATTGTTAATTTTTATCTTGATATCATAATTTTCAGATGCTGTTATTACTTTAGTTCTCTTGATCTTTATTTGCAATCTAGTTTTTTCACTTTCTGCCTTGACTTTCAGGATAAGTTGTTCACTATCCACTTCATTTTCTGCCACTAGAATGGTATTGTCTGCATATCTTAGATTGCTAGTGTTTCTGCCACCAATTTAAATTTGAGTTTTGATTCAGATAAGATTCCTAAAAACTGCCCTGTATGTAAATTTAACAGAAATGAGGACAGAATACAGCCCTGTTGCATAATTTTTCTAATCCTGAACCAGTATATGTCTTCATAAGTTGTTCTGATAGTGACCTCTTGGTTGTGGTATTTTATTAATTGAATCAAATGTTCAGGAATGCCCATTACCTTCTGGTAATTTCATAATTTTTCCATTGGGCTTTGCTACAGTTAATTAATTTTCTTTTGAAATTCATGCTCCATGGTCTGTCAAACATTTGCAATGTGGTCTTAAGTGCCTCTTCCTTTTCTAAAATCAGAAAGCTGTTTTCCCATCATTGGGCCCAATCATTATTGTATGATTGTATAGTAGTTGGATTAGCCAAATATGCAAAAATATACACAAGGATGGCTGAAAAATCTAACAGGCAATAAAAGGACCATAAAATATGAATTTTGGACAGAATAGGAATATTGGCATTCTCATAACCTTAGAACATGGATCACTCTGTGAATTCTTTACCGTGAAAAAGACTATCAAGTTGCAGAATATACCTTTAATGATAGCTATTAGCTAAGATTATTTGAAAAGAATGTGACAATGTGAGACAAATTAACTGAAAACATTTCTATCACTAGATACAAAAGTTCCAGGTCCTGTAAGAGAATGTCTGATTAATAACTGCTGAAGGCCAATGGGAGAGAGGTCTTTTAGTACAATCTTTCCTGTCCAAACACTCATTTCTCCAAGGTGTTAACAACCACAATTCTAATTCAGTTGTGTTTCACATGCATGGAGGTTTTAGGTTGGGAAAGGCTTACAAAAATGTGATTGCCAATGTGATGATGCTAAGCTACATGGATTTTTGTTTTGATTTTACTTTGTTTACATTCTGAAGCCATTTGTCATTGTTTATGTACTATGGTTAAATATCTTATTATTGTCTGTTGTCTGTAAATGAATGTCCTTCCAGGACACTGAAGCTGAAGTAAATAAATACAAGAGCAATTGCAGTATCTTTCCATCAGCCCTGTGGTTGCTCTTCCATTGCTTGAAATGAAAAGAGAGTTATAGGGTTAGTGGTCAT
The DNA here is from genome assembly GCA_023362775.1 of Charina bottae. Classification (NCBI taxonomy): domain Eukaryota; kingdom Metazoa; phylum Chordata; class Lepidosauria; order Squamata; family Charinaidae; genus Charina; species Charina bottae. The sequence continues at coordinate 233,358,151 of JALMGJ010000002.1, read as the reverse complement.
TTGAAAGGCTTGTGTCTCAATACATCTTTGGAACAAAAATACTGAATTGCTTAATTTTTCATGGTAGCCTAGGAAGGTGGCAGATTATAAGCAGTAAACATTTGAATAAGCAAAATGAAATAGGAGCATGGAGCAGAGGAAAATGCTGTGCTGACATGACGTATTTATTATCCAGGCAACCTGTTGCTAAGGGAATTCATTTGCTAAATGGTTGTGTCTCACAGATGAGAATTATGACACTAATGTAAGTGACGACCAAAGGTTTTAGCTTTTTTGCTATCCTATGATATTACATTTTTAAAAATAGCATGCACAACCAACACCAAAGGTTTTGTTTTATCTTTAACTGCAACATTAAAAAAAATCAACCCAGAGAGTCTACATCTATGGACATGAAAGCACATAAAAAGCAGAGCAATCCTTGAGGAAAAGAGAACCAAGGAAACAAAATTGGTTTATTAATAAGAGACATAAAATAAGGCCTACAAACAACACCTGTGATAGAGAATCTGTTTTAACAAGCAAATCAGTAAGTTACTTGGTAGCAATTGCATGGAATGTTGGCAAAGTTCAAAAAGAATTAATACCTTTTATTTATTGAAAGATATTTGTGGAGCAGATCTTTGAGTATCATACACATGAGTAATATAATGCCTATTCCCTCAGTTAACAAATTTATGACAACCAATCTAAGAATTGTGTGCAACTTCTGGATTGAATGTCATCCAGTTATATTAAAACACAGATGCCCATTCTGTGAACTGGTGCCTCTTCAAAAAATTTATTTGCATGAGTACTATGATTTATATGAGTGTTTCAGTTTAAGACTGATTGTGTTGTCTGTTTATATTGTCCACATACTATTGAAACACCCATGAGAGTTCTATTAGGTTATGACCACACCTTCTGGAAGCCATACACATTCTGGAGGTGATCTGTTGATTGCCTGAATTGACCCTAAGTGGTGGTGGATTAAAGGTACTACTAAGTAATATACCAGTGTTAACTCTTCTAGTGGGTAGCTGTAACAACTTGCAGATCTGTCATTCCCGTTTTACAATTTATTATGAGCAACAACAGCATGTCAGTAATAACAGAATGTATAGTTAGGGTTACATTCCTTTCCCGTTGGTACATTAACTCACTAACATGCAGTTTTACAATTACAATTATTAAAATATATGCAGTAGAGATGTTTTATAATGTTCATAAACACAATAACTTCAGTACCTCTTTATTACTTCCAAATGGTGTAAACCTATTTCCCATGTCAATAATCAATTACAATAGTTTGAATCATGGACTCTGGGTTCTTACAATAATGGGCCATGTAAAGTGGAAAATGCTATAACACAAAATGCTAGATGTAGTGCATCTAGTACACAGAGCCCCATTTTTTTGTTTACTGAAAAACAGCAGTAAGAAAATAACAATTTATTAGAACATTTAAGCAAAAACAAAAACTGAGAGCTAGGATTTATTTAACAGAGAGGTAAAACAGGAGGAAGCAAAAGAACATTTAGGAACAGAATGCCATACAGTTATATGGAGCAATCACTTCTTCAGAGCATAAATCTATTTTAAACCGTCTTTGATAAATGGTATCCAGCATCTTCTTGAACATCTCCAGTGGAGCTCACCACCCCCCTCAGTAATTTATTCCATTGTCAAATTGCTGTTGTCATTAAGTCTTTCCTAATGTTTAACCATAATGTGACTTCTTATACTTTAAGACTAATATTGTGCCTTCTGGGATGACAGAGAAGATTTGACCTTCTTCTGTGTGAATTATGCCACTTCATCTACAGTATTTGAAACTGCTGTCATTCAGTTTCTCCTTGTGAAGCTTAGTTTCTAGTCTTCTGTTCATCCTCATTGCCTTTCTTTGAACCTGTTTCATTTTTTAAAAAAACCTGTTCTTAAAATGTGGTGTCCAGAGCTGAGCTAAAGACTTTGAGATGTGGTCTGGCTGATCCAGAATAAATGAAAACTGTGCTTACATTGATGCAATCTAAAATTGTATTTGCCTTTTTAGCAGTCATGTCATAGTATTGATTTATATTCAGCTTATGATCAATTATAGTTTCAAGATCTGTTTCACACATCCTGTTATCAAACCAGGCCATTACCTTAGGGTGGGTATTCCCCATCTTATGCCTGTAGATTTGATTTCTTTTTCCTAGGTGAAGTGACATGAAACTCTATTAAATTTCATTCTATAATTTTCAGCCACTTTTTTTTAACCTATCAAGATAATTTGGACTTTTTTCATGTCTTCTAGAGTAGAGAAAGCCAGGAGTTCTAACAAAAGCACAAGCTAAGCAGGCAGAGAAGAAGGAGGAAGAGATGGAAGAATCTCATTAAATTCTTATTTTTCATCCTGACCTGTCTGACATAGGAAGCCTCCTTGAAAAAAATAAGGAGATAAGACCCTTAGATAAAGCTAGAGGGAAGGCTTTGAATTAAAAGTGGGAAGGAGGCATATGAAAAGGAACCCACAGTGGATTGGTACAGAGGGACCATTACTGAAGATGAGGAAAAATGGGTGGAAAAATCTATTTTTGTTTGTGAAGGCAGGCATCCTGTACAGGTATAGAGGAGATCCAAGCGCAGGGGAAAGGTTAGAACAGGTATCACCTGTTGGATAGGTTTTATTGGCCTGTGATGACAGCAGCAGTGGAGAAGTACTGTAGATCATGTCCTAAATGCCAGTTTCCTGACCACTTTGGATTTGTCAAATAGATATTGGCAGATTCCCTTGGAAGCAACATTTAAAGACAAAACTGCATTTGTTATGCCACAAGGAGTTAAACCTGATAGAGAGAAAGTTCAGGCTACTCTACAAGCACTTATGTCAATCTAAACAACCTTTTGGGGGTGGGTGGGTTATATGTATTTCTATGAATGTTCAATTTGCATTTGGTAGTAAACTACCTGATTTGCATTGCTCAAAGGATTAGATTGGTTGGACTTGAGTTCCTTCCATTTTCTCACCAGCTCAAATTTGTCCACATGTACACATGCACTATTTGTGGGGGGGGGGGGGGGAATGGAAAGAAAGTGTGTATAAACTTTCTTGCTTTATTTTTTTCAAACAATGCCACAAATTAATATAGCTAGTCATCAAAACAAATTTAGGTGCAAACAATAAGTGAATATGGTCTGCAAATCAATATATTGGTCCATACCTTTTTATTTATCTTAACTTGGAATCTTGTATCCAATTTAGTGTCAGACAAAATGCCTTAAAATAAATAAAGTTATATAAGCCTCTTCTTAGTTTATTCCTCTTGGCTGTGTCAAATGCTTCTGTTGAATGCTATGTGTACAATACACACAACTATATTAATGCTTTTTTTTTGGTTCTGATTAATGCTGTGTGTACAATGCCATCAGCTACATCAATGCTCCATTCTGTTGTTTAAGATTAACAGGAGCCTGCCTCTAATGAGCTGTAGTCTGTGTTTTAAAATCCCTCACAATGACGCAGTGATCATTAGCTGAATGAGCTCTCATGTAGATTGCTTCACATGCAGCAGCATTGCCATAAGTTAAAACAAAGGACTGTAAGGGTAGTAATCTTTATAAGCAAGCTGTGTTTAGAAAAAGAAAACAAAAATGGAAAATTATCTATAGCTATATTTAACTCCAATACTTGATTCTAAATCTGGATTTTAGAATCAAGTATTGGAGTTAAATGGGTAGGTGGGGTGGTGTAGTCTGCTTCTAAATTATTATTTATGCAGAAACTAAATTGGAATTTGTCATGTTTAGGTAGTAGCAATGTCTAATGTATGACTTCTTTTTCCAGACCAGATATGTAATATTTAAAAAATAGATAAAAGGAAGAAATACTTTTCCTTTGCAGAACTTTTTGGTAACATAGCTTCCCCCAATGCATACTTTTAAATATAACTTTAACTAACTTATCTTTCTTTTTTAATAAATATGATTTTATTAAAAAATCAAGGATCCAATATATGCTTTTCTTTGCAGGCAGATAGAGAAACACAAAGTGTCATATGTCTATGAAGGTTCTCAGTCATCCAGGTGGAATTGTCTGTAGCTTGAATCATGTCAACTGGATTTCTATTTTCTCAGTGGAAACGTTTCGCCCCTTATCCAAGGACAAAGTGTCATAGCAGTTAGGGTGTTAGATTAGCTTCAGGAAGACCCAGATTCAAATCAACATTGATCCATATTAGCAGTCCCCAGCAACTGATGGACCCAGATGGGTTTCAGAAGGAGCTGGGGGTTATAACTGAAGATCTGCTCTGTAGTCTGATCAAGTCCCTACTCATTGCCTGGAACAGGAAAGTGACTGGGACTTTGAGCAGGATTGCGCCCATGTGACCATGCAACCATTCTTGACCCATGGACCTCATCACCCCCCATGGTATATGGAGGAATTGAGAGGGATGAAATGGATTAAGAGACGTCTAGAGTGCCGCTGGTGGAAGACGAACTCAACCGAACACAGGTCAGAGCTGCTATTAAAGCCTACCTCATGGCAATTCAGGTGGCAAAGTGTAAATATTTCTATGCACTAATTGTGTCTGCAGATAATCATCCAGCAACCCTCTTTAAGGTGACCTGTTTCCTTCTGGGGAAGGAGGATACTGAGGTCTACCTGCAGGGGTGCGCTGAGGCATTTGCTGATTTTCTGGAAGACAAAGTCACTCGGATTCATTCCCAGTTAGATGTTGGCATGGTGGTTGGTCTGAAGGAGATGCCCGGGGCAGGTTCTTGACTGGTTATCTGGGAATGGTTTGACCCTGTTGCTCCCAAGGAAGAGGACAGGATCCTAGGGAGTGTGAGTACTACCACCTGTATTTTAGATCCGTGTCCCTCCTGGCTTGTGAAAGCCTCTTGGGAGATGACATGTGGGTGACTTCTGGCAGTGATTAATGCTTCTCTGGTGAGGGGGTGGTGCCTCAACCTTTTAAGGAGGTGTGGTCTGCCCTCTTAAGAAGCTATCACTACATTCTAAACTTTTGGATAACTTCCTTCCTGTCTCCGATCTTCCCTTTTTGGGGAAGGTTGTTGAGCTGCACCTCCAGAGGTTCCTGGATGAAACAGATTATCTGGACCCTTTTCAGTTGGGTTTCAGGCCTGGCTATGAGATAGAAACTGCATTGGTCACACTTTTTGAAGAAGCAGGATGGGGGTAGTACATCTATCCTTACTCTACTTGACCTCTCAGCGGCCTTTGATACCATCAACCATGGTATTCTACTGGAGCAGCTTTGGGGATTGGGAGTGGGGGGCACTGTGCTGTCCTGGTTCACTTCCTTCTTCTGTGGCCATTCCCAGTCAGTGTTGATAGGGAGCAAGCGGTCCGGCCCTTAGCCCCTGGTTTGTATGGTTCCACAGGGTTCAGTATTTTCTCTGCTTCTGTTTAACATCTACATGAAGCTGCTGGGTAAGATCATCCATCGCCATGGGGTGAGATATCATCAGTATGCTGATGACACTCAGCTATATATTTCAGCCCATGATGAGCTCAGTGATGCTGTGACCTCCATCTTGCAGTGCCTGGAGGCTATTAAGGTTTGGATAGGGAGCAATAGGTTGAAACTGAACCCTGGAAAGATGGAATGGCTCTGGTTTTCGGGCTGTTTGGTTCATGGATAATTGCCATAGTTGGTCTTGGATGGTGTCCTGATTATGAGTGTAGAAATAACACATAGGCTCGGAATCCAGTCTCTAGTGCAGGGCTTTCCAAAGTTTTTCCCACAGCGACACACCAACCAGCGTTGGTGTGTCGCCGCGGGAAAACCCGGAAGTGCGGCAGTGTGCAAAAACCCGGAAGCGCTGCTGCGGCTTTCGGGTTTTGTGTGCTGCAGTTGGTGTGTCGCCGCGGGAAAACCCGGAAGCGCTGATTATGATCAGCGCTTCCGGGTTGTGTGGCGACACACCAGACTGTGTGTGGCGACACACTTTTGTGTCGCGACACACAGTTTGGAAAGCTCTGCTCTAGTGTTTATTAAGCTCTTGCTAACAGAAATACAGCTAAACTAAATCGGCTTGAGGAAACCCAGAGACAGAGTTCAGAATCTAGGGTGGGGCTTTCTTGAGACGTTTGGGAGGGAAGGCTAAAGTCTCAGTACTACGAATGTGCTTCCCTTCTTGGAGGGAGCCCCCTCCATTGCTGCCCGTTATCTCCCTGACAGATGGGGTTGCATTACCTCACCTCCCGTCTTGACTAATGTAACACACTCTACATGGGGCTGCCCTTGAAAAGTATCCAGAAGCTTCAGTTGGTTCAAAATGCGGTGGCCCTCATGGTTTTGTGCAAGTCCAGATTTGCACATGTGTCACCTCATTGGTTGTTGATTTGTTTCAAGGTCCAATTCAAGGTGCTGGTTATCACCTGTAAAGCCCTACATGGCTTAGGGCCAGGTTATTTGAAGGACCACCTTTTCCCGGTTACATCTACCTGACCCACCAGATCGGGGAGGCAGGATATCTTATGGGTGCCCCCCATTAAGGAGGTCCATCTAGTGGGACTGAGAAGAAGGGCCTTTACCATGGTGGCTCCCTCCCTGTAGAACATCCCTACAGAGAAAAGATTGGCCCCTATCTTAATACTCTTCCGAAAGGCCCTGAAGACATGGTTTTGCCATCAGGCCTGGGGATCCCAGGTTGATGCGAAGCCTATCTAGTGCTTTGTTTGAATGTATTGTTGCTGCCAGGGGGTGGGAGTGTAGTGGGTTTTGTATTTGGGGTTTTATTTTTGTAAGCTGCCTGGAGTCATCATGAGTGAGTTGGGTGGCCATATAAATCTCGTTAATAAAATAAATAAATAAATAAATAAATAAATAAATAAATAAAGATAAAATTGAAGGCAGGCACACTATATATGTCTCTTGGAGTTCCCAGAGAAAGAGCAGAATATAAACCTAAAAAATAAATAATACATTATATATATACTACATGGTATTTATTCGTAGAGAATAATTTCATTCCCTCACGTTTATGTTTTATAGTATTTTGAATTTGAATACAGTAGCTGTCTCAAAACATTAAAAGAGCCATTTTTTTAAAGACTACACACTACACTGCAACAGCGAGTTTCTTCTGTAGTCAGCTTTCATTTCTAAAGTTCCCCTCAGCAATCACATTTCCATTTCACTTTCTTGCCTAAATAGCTGTACGATCACTTAGCCAAGCATAATTTCAGTCGTCTTATTGCATCCTTTAGCCCTCTTCACTTGAGCTTGTTCAATCAGGTCTGGTGCCTATGAACTATTGTACCTCAATTTTACCGTCAGGAATCAGAAAATTATCAGACATGATGACAAGTAGCTCTAGCCTCACTTGCTGTGTGATTAGTTGGGTGCAGTGCTTCAAGAATATCCACCCATGAACACTCAAACAAGGTGTCAGATCATTGTACTTAACATACCAAATAGTTGGTGAAGTATTATTAAAACCATTGGACAGTCAAGGGCCACTGAATCACTACTCAGAGTTTTCTCGCACAGCGGAATAAAAGGCTGACCTCAGATCTATGCAAGTGTATATTCTTTACTGAATATTAAAAATCAGTTCATATCTGATTGTTCTTTGGCTGAATTTATGCTCAGCTATTTAACATCTAGGATGTATACAAAATACAGGAAGGATTTATGGGAACTTTCTTAACTACCCCAGTCATCAGGCACCAACAAACCCATTGGTTATATATCCTGGATGATGCATAACTGTTATAAGTCTGGTGGGTGTTTGCACACATTTAGTGAGGAATGGGCAACCAGTTTGCTGCTTCCAGTGATGCCCAGAATCACACCATAAAAGCTGATAGTGTTTTCATTTCCAACTAGTTTCCAAAATAAGTGAGTTCAAAGCTCAGAGAGACTTATCATGCATATCTCGAGAAAGCAAATATTTTAAAAATACCCCAAAGAGTGTTTAAAAATTCAGCCACATCTTTTCCTCTTCTGTTAGGATCACCATGTCACGGCTATATATCCTGCAGTTCTTGGAGCACCCCCTCACCCCCTAAACTAGTGAACCTTCCAACCAGTGAAAATTTGCCCAGTCCTGATATATATGTATAATGCACATAGAACAAAAAAGGTATATGGGCAACCCAAAAAGTATATCGGGCTTGAATGAATCGAAGAATCAAAGTTGATAATTGTACCATTTATAAAGATGAGCTATTTTGCATGCAGTAATCAAAACTAATAAATATAATTGCAATTTCTGGAAACTGTTTCTGTAACTGCATATTTGCTGGCCTTTGATAACTCAGGAAGATCATCAAATATCTGCACTGTGACGTAGGTAGTGTGACTGATCTTATTATGTCCAAAGTCAGACTATTGGGAGAACAGTTTGTTTCTGTTTAAGAACCTCTAATTGTTTGCTTCAGAAAATCTTCCCAACATATGAATGCTTCAGTATGTATGTATGTATTTATTTATTTTATTTTCTATCCCGCCTTTATTATTTTTATAAATAACTCAAGGCAGCAAACATACCTAATACTCCTTCCTCCTCCTCCTATTTTCCCCACAACAACAACCCTGTGAGGTGAGTTGGGCTAAGAGTGTGTGACTGGCCCAAGGTCACCCAGCCGGCTTTCATGCTTAAAGTGGGACTAGAACTCACAGTCTCCTGGTTTCTATCCTTTTGCCTTAACCACTAGACCAAACTGGCCCTCAGTATGCCTTATTGTGGCCATTCAAACAGAGAATCAGCTCAGATTCACACTGTTTACCTCTAGCTTTAAAGTATGGGTTGCAAAAGATGCTGTTCAAATGAACAAAGAAGCAAGAAGGCTTTTCAATTACCAGCCTTTTGCAAAGTTCCCACCCCCACCCCCAAATAAACTGTCTTACAAGCAAGAATGGCATCTAAGACCAGTGGTCCCAAAACCCTAGCACTGAACCACATCAGAACTACGCAGTCTATTTTTTGTACTATTCCCATAATCTCTTGGGATTTGCCATACTGACTTTAGGAATTGACAGGGACTGAAGTCCTAAAAATCAAGAAGTCATGAGGCTGCCAACCCTTAAACCAGATGTCATAAAACTTAGCAAGCTATTTTTTTCTTTTGTTGAGTGAACCTTGTTTCCATCTCATAGCAACATAGGATTCTGCATTATCAGATTATGGGCTCAACTGCTATTTCCTCTGAGGAAGTAGGTATCTAAGGAAGGATGATGATGATTTAAATTTATATGCCCCCCATCTCAAGTACATGACTCTGGGAGGCTAACAATTAAAAATGGAATAAAAATAATAAGCAAAATTATACATAAGATAAAATAGCCGCTGAGCAACAGCACTAACAATCATCCCCAATCAATAGAATACAGCCAAGAAATTGGCTTGCCCACATTAACAGGGCCTCAGGCTTGATGGCAAAACCAGGTCTTTAAGGCCTTGAGAAAAGCCAGCAGGATCGGGCTGAGTCTGATCTCTGAGGGGTTGATGTTCCGGAGGGAGGCACCAAGGCAGAAAAGGGTCCAACCAGATGACACCTTACAAATGGGACCCAGAGATCTAACAGGATAGGTAGATACCACCAGGGAGAGACAGTCCTGTAAGTATACCAGCCTCAAGCCATGAAGAGCTTTAAAGGTAACCACCAGCACCTTGAATTGTACCCAAAAGCATAATGGTAGCCAATGCAGCTTGCAGAGCAGAGTTTTCACATGTGCTGAATGACAGGCACCCATAAATGCCTGCACTGCTGCATTTTGCAACAGCTGAAGCTTCATAAAACTCTTTAAAACTCTTCCATGTAGAGCACATTGCAGTAATCCAATCAGGAAGTGACTAAGGCATGAGTGACTCTGAGCAGGGCCTGATGATACCTCATCCAATGGATGAACTCACCCAGCAGCTTCATGAAGATGTTACAAAAGGAGAGGTGAGAGCACCAAGCCATGTAGCACCATACATAGGAATCAGCCCCAGAGGAAGGAAGAGAACCAGCACAACATGGTGCCACCCACTCCAAACCCTCAAAGCTAGCCCAGAAGGATACCGTGATCAATGGTATCAAAAGCTGCCAAGTGGTCAAGAAGAGCAAAGATGGATGCACCACCCCCATCCCACTCCTGCCAGAGGTCATCCGAGGGTACAATCAATTCTGTCTTGGTCCCACACCTGCACCTGAATCCTGACAGAAAAGGATCCACATAATCTGTTTCTTCAAGAGTTCTTTGAAGCTGTCATGCAACTACCTTCTCCAAAATGGGAAGGTTGGAAACTGGACAAAAATTGTCCAGCACAGTCCAATACAGCAATGACTTCCTGAGGAGGGGGTGGACCACTACCTCCTTAAGGATCAGTGGTACCACCACCTTTCTCAAAGAGGAATTCACCACCACCAAGGCTCAACCACATGTCACCTCCCTTTAGCCAATCAGGAGGGACATGGAACTAAAATAGAGGCGGCTGAGCTAACAATGGCAAAAAACCTGTCCACTTCATCAGGCCCAACAGGATCAAACTCCTCCCAGATAACCAAGTCAGACCTTGCCCCATTCATCCACCTTTTCTGGCATAGCCTGGTCTCTTCAACAGCTGAAAGTATTGCAAGATTTTGTCTCTCTCACATGATATCTCATGATATTTGGTATTCTTGCATAACATTTCATAAGGTTTTTATCAAGATCATGTGCAATATTGCTGGGATATGATGAGATTTTGATGTCTCATGAGATTTTGGTGTGTTTTTCTTTTACTGAGGGAGGAGTGTTAGTTCGATATTGTGTCATAGATCCTTTATGCTATAAAGCTTGGATATTTTGGATACAAAACACAAAGCAAGAATTATTGGAGAATACTCTGATGCTGAGTAACATGAAAGGCAATTTTAAAAAATGGCTAACAGAAGACATGATGGTTAGATACTATTACTGATGACACAAGCATGAAATTACAAGAACTCAAAGAAGCCATTTTGACAATCTTGGTGAAATGATGTCTATCAGGTCACAAAGAGCTGGAAGTGACAGAACAATTGTACAACAATAGAACCCTTGTCTCATGGTCACTGGAAAGCCTAACATCTGAATCTGACCTTTCTACCCATAAAGTACATGTTCAGCCCAAAGATATAATCTTCCTTAAGATACGTGAAGCAGTCAACCCCTCTGTTATAGTCAAATCTCTCCTAGATAAAGTGATTTTTATTTAACATCAGTTTGGACTTACTGTAGTATGAAGAAAAATATTTCCCAAATAAATGGACTTAGTGGCATCAGTGGAAGCTACAATGGTCTATTAAATGACCTAGCTAGAAATCCTTATACATCCCCTACAGAAAACAGGCTCTGAGAAGTAAAGTGTGGATTGGGTGGGAAGAGAGTTGTGAGGAAGCCAGCTTTTCAAGGAGGAGCCTCTCAAGGCACAATAGCCTTGAGGCTGATATCCGTCATTCTACAGAGCTATCAACATCCTTCACCTTTTTCAAATTTTCTCTCTTAACCTCCCTTAACTCCACTTCAAATGAATAGCACCAGATGGTACAACAACATATCATGCAGGAAAGGCTAATTGAAAAAGAGGGAAATAATGTTTTTCTTCGTACAGCTTTTTCTCTGTGTGGGGAGGGGAGGGAATAGAAAATATAGATAACCAAGAGGGAAAATAATTTTTTTAAATAGAAAACATAAAACTGATTTGAAGGTAGAATAAACCATTCCCTGTAAGAATCTTTAAAGGTGTGAGTGAAAATGGTGTGTGTGTGTGTATTCAGTGCTCTCAGGATGATATTTGGTTCCTATTACTTATTCCTATTACTGACACTGAAAATATTCCATTTAAAAAGGAAAAAGCACCAAGCACAACACTTTCCTTTTGGTTCTATCATTACAAATACAGAGAATGTTCGCTTACAGTGTATTGTCCCCAGACAGCACTTCAGTTGGGTAAACAATAACATAAAATATATATGAAGGATGAATACAAGAACATTGATATTAATTTTAGTAAGCATATTTATGCAACCAGAACACAGTATTCTATATTTCCATATAGTTCACCAACAGAAAAGTGAAGTCTGTTCAAAGATTCGTGAAAGGCAGTCTGTTGCTCCAATACTTAAGGTGCCACAGCATATTTAAAAAACAAAACAAAACACACACACATAGCAAAAAGCCTGAAATAGCATATTTCTAATATTTAAAACACAAGGCTGAAAGCCAGTGAATTGGGAAAGACAGTCTTTCCCCATCTGCCAAGAATTCTTGAAGTCTAAAACCTAACTAACTAGCAGTGTCAGCAAAGTCTCTGTGTCTGTGTGCTGGGGAAGAAGGTAAATAGAATGAAGTGACTTTAAATTAGTAATGTCTTCAACAAAAAGTAGGTAGAGTGCTAAATAAAGAAGTAAGCAAATAAACCAAAATTAACAATGATATTGTTATATACTACCATAAAACAAATATGGCGGTCACTTTCCAACCCCCAAATGCCTTCAGAACAAGTTCATTTTACTAACTTCCAGAATGTCAAGGTGCTTTCTTGGTTTTGAGAGGACGGCTATTCTGTAGCAGAGGGCTGAAACAAAAAACCTGATCATTAAGCTCGTTCACCTCTCGGTACTGTATGACCACCAGCAAATTTTGCTGGGGAGCACACACCAGATATGTTGTGTATTGGATTGTTATTATTAATTAAGGTTGTCTGTGATCTATGTTGTGATCTAAGTTGTGTGTGATCTAGGTCTTGGGATGCCTGTATAACTCTTGCAAACTCAATGGAGTTAGATCTTCTAGAGCAGAGCTTTCCAAACTTTTCATGTTGGTGACACACTCTTACAGCAGGGCATCATTTCGCGACACACTCTTACAGCAGGGCATCATTTCGCGACACACTCTTACAGCAGTGCACAAGGCAGGCAGTAGGACCTGTGCGGAATCACAGCAGGTTTGGAGGCAGCAAGGCACAACGCAGGCACTAGGACCTGCGCAGAATCACAGCAGGTTTGGAGGCAGCAGGGCACAAGGCAGGCACTAGGACCTGCGTGGAATCGCAGCAGGTTTGGAGGCAGCAGGGCACAAGGCAGGCACTAGGACATGCGTGGAATCCTGGCAGGGCTCGGAGGTAGCAGCAGACGGGACACACCCAGACACTGCAGCCGACACACTAACGTGTCCCGACACACAGTTTGGAAAGCTCTGTTCTAGAGGTTTCAATAAAGCAAGCAGCAGAAAACCTACTCATCACCCTACAGTCTTTTGTTTGATCAGTAGAAAAGACAGAACAGGATGGAGTCATTTCTATGTGGAGAAAATGGTCTTGCAGATACACAGGAGCCAATCCATGTAGAACTTTGTATGATAAAACAAATCAACAATGTTGAATTTGCACCTGGAAACTTATTGGTAACCAATGCAGCATTCCCAATTCAGCTGTTATAGGACTGTTTGCCAAAAACTGGGCCAATGCAGTCTGGAGCAGTTGCAGTTCCTGAGTGGCAGTTTCAAAGGTAGCCCCATGTAAAATGCATTGCAGTAATCCAAATGGATGGTGATAAAAGCATGTCACTTTTTTTTTGGATTTTTTAATCCCACCTTTATTATTTTTATAAATAACTCAAGGTGGGGAACATACCAAATACTCCATCTTCCTCCTATTTTCCCCACAACAACAACCCTGTGAGGTAGTTGGGCTGAGAGAGAGTGACTGGCCCAAGGTCACCCATCTGGCTTTCATGCCTAATGTGAGACTAGAACTCACAGTCTCCTGGATTCTAGCCTGGTGCATTAACCACTATTTTTATTCATTGTTTTTCCCCTAGTCTCCATTTAAGGAAAATGGGGGGTTTGTGGGCTTGAGGCCTTGCACATTAATTTGGGGCCTAGCATTTTCTTTTTTTTTTTTTTTAACAAATTTTATTAGATTTTAATTTTACATAGATAAAAGTTTGAAACAGAAAAGAAAATAGAAATACAAATCAAGAAAAAAGAAAAGATAAAAAAGTGTAGTAAAGGAAAAAAGAAAAAAAGATAAAGCTGAAACAGAATTTGGTCAACTTCCGATTTGTATCTGGTCATGGTATTTTAAAAAATTTATCTTACATGCTAGGTCTATATATAATATTAAAGAATATTTCTTGTCTATTACATCAATATATATATATTTTAATCTTCAAATCCCCATATAAGCTTTGCCCCTCCCGCATCTTGTAAATAGTCAGTTAATGGTTTCCACTCTTTAAGGAAATAATTATTTGGATTTTCTTTTAATAAACATGTCAGTTTATCATTCTCTGCCATATCCATCAATTTTAACATCCAATCTTGTATTGTAGGCGATATCTGGTTTTTCCAATTTTGTGCAAAAATAAGTCTTGCTGCTGTAATCATGTATTGCATAATCCTTGTAAATTGCTTCCCAGGTTGTCCATCAATTATTCCCAGTAAGAAAAATTCCGGTTTAAATGGAACTCGAATTTGTAATATATTTTGCATCAATGCATGTATTTGAGTCCAAAATTTCTTTGCAGTCTCACATGTCCACCACATATGGTAAAAAGACCCCTCTTTTTTTTTACATTTCCAACATAAGTTGGAGACATTTCCATACATTTTAGAAAGTTTTTGTGGGGTCATATACCATCTGTACATCATCTTATAAAAGTTTTCTTTTAAATTATAACACAAAGTAAATTTTAACCCTTTGGTCCACATATCTTCCCATTGTTGCATTTGAATATTATGGCCAATATTTTTAGCCCATTTAATCATACAGTCTTTAACTTGTTCCTCTACCATTTCACCTTTTAACAATAATTTATACATTTTTGCAATTAGATGATCATCTGTCTCACATAGTTGTATCTCAAATTCCGATTTGGTTTGTTCAAATTCAAGGTCTTTCTTATCTAATTTAAATTTCTCTACGAGCTGCATATATGAAAGCCATTGAAAACTGTATCCCTCTGATACCAATTCTTCTATTGATTTAATTATATATTGTCCTTGTTCTTTCTTTAAAAAGTCTTTGTAGGTTAACCATTTATCTTTATTTCTTACTTCTGTTCTGTAGAATGCTTCTTGTGTAGAAATCCATAAGGGTCTTTTATAACATAAGATTAATTTATATTTATTCCAGATTCTTAACAAGGATCTTCTAATATAATGGTTTTTAAAGTCCACATTAACTTTAACTTTATCGTACCACAAATATCCATGCCATCCATATCTTAATTCATGTCCTTCCAAATTCAATAATTTTTCATTTTTCAAAACTATCCATTCTTTAATCCAAACCAAGCAACAAGCAGCATAATATAATTTCAAATCCGGTAGACCTAGTCCTCCTCTTTCTTTAGAGTCTTGCAATACTTTATATTTTACTCTTGGTTTTTTCCCTTGCCAAATAAACTTAGAAATATCTCGCTGCCATTGTTTAAAAGGTTCTTCTGATGCCAATATAGGTAGTGTTTGAAAAAGATATAAAATTCTTGGCAAAACATTCATTTTAATTGCTGAAATTCTACCTAATAATGATAATTGCAGTTTTTCCCAATGTTCCAAATCTTTTTTAATATCCATCCAAAGTGGAATATAATTATTCTTAAACAACTTAACATTTTTAGTTGTTAAATATACTCCCAAATATTTTACTTTTTCTTCCATTGAATATCCTGTTATTTCTTTCAATTTCTCTTGTTGGTGGTAATCCATATTTTTGGTCAAAACTTTTGTCTTCTGTAAATTCACTTTGAACCCTGCTAGCGACCCAAAGTCTTTTAGTTTCTGTATTAATATTTCAATTCCTTCTAGTGGATTCTCCAAAGTAATGACTAGGTCGTCAGCAAATGCTCTTAGTTTATAAACTTCTTTTTTAACTTTAATACCATGGATACCATCATCTTGTCTAATATCTCTAAGTAAAACCTCTAATACCAATATAAACAAAAGTGGAGATAATGGACAACCTTGTCTAGTACCTTTTTGTATTTCACATGGCTTACTAAATTCTCCATTAACAATTATTTTGGCAAATTGTGGAGTATATATTGATTTAATCCATTTTATAAAATTTCCTCCAAAATTCATATTTTCCAAAACTTTGAACATAAAAGGCCAATTTAAGTTGTCAAAGGCTTTTTCAGCATCAATAAATATCAAGGCAGCTTGTTTATCATAGTGTTGATCCAAATATTCAATTACGTCTACTATGTTTCGGACATTGTCATGAATTTGTCTTTTGGGTAGAAAACCAGTTTGGTCTTGATGAATAAAATCCTTAAGTATATTCTTCATTCTTTCTGCTAATATCGTTGTAAATATCTTATAGTCATTATTCAATAAAGATATTGGTCTGTAATTTTTAGTTAATGTTAAGTCCTGTTGTTCTTTGGGTATCAATGTTATATGTGCTTCTTTCCAAGTTTCAGGCATAATTCCTGTTTCCAAAATAGAATTCATAGTCTTCTGCAAAGGTAGACATAAATCCTCTTCAAAACATTTATAGTAGGCTGCTGACAATCCATCCGGTCCAGGAGCTTTTCCACTACTAATTTTCTTAAAAGCTTTTATCAATTCTTCTTTTGTTATAACATTATTTAATATCAATCTTTGTTGGTCATTAAGAACAGTTAGTTTTTGTTTATTCAAATATTCTTCAATCTCATCCAAGTTGACATCTTGTTTTTTATATAATTTAGAATAATAGTCATGAAAGGTTTTTTGAATGTCCATATTATTCACCAGAGTTTTTCCTTCATGTTGAATATTAGTAATCAAATTCTTTTGTCTTTGTTTCCTCAATTTATAAGCCAGCCATCTACCTGATTTATTTGCATATTCAAAATATTTTTGTTTTGTAAATTTCATTTGAGTCTCTATCTCTTGAGTTAATATCATTGATATTTGCTTTTGTAGAAATTTAATTTGAGTGAGCAAAGTGTCATCCATTGGTTTATCTCTCAAATCTAACTCTTTACTTTTAATTTCATCTAAAATCAATTGAATTCTTTTTTGTTTTTTCTTCCTCATTTGAGCATTGTATTGAATAAAATAACCCCTCATATATGCTTTACTGGCTTCCCATACAGTTTGAATATTAGTCCCTTTGTTCAAATTAAATTGAAAATATTCTCTTAATTTTTTTTTGCATACATCAACTACATCATTATTCCGTAGTAGTGACTCATTCAATCTCCATCTAAATACATTCCGTTTCCCTTTAAGAGTCAACATTACTGGATTATGATCTGATAAAGTCTTAGGTAATATATCAACTTTGTTAATATCCATCATCAAATTTTTAGATATCAAAATCATATCTATTCTAGAATGTGATTTAAATCTCTCTGAATAATATGTAAATTCTCTGGAAGTCCCATTCATACATCTCCAAATGTCTTGTAAATCCAACATCTCTTTCAAGTCGAAAAATGTTTGTGGCAATTTTCCCTGTGTTTGCTTCACTTCTTTTTGTGACTGTCTATCCAATCTGGGGTAAATTACCCCATTCCAATCCCCCATGAAACACCAATTGTCATAAGTTAAATCCAAAAGTTTATCCATCAGGTTTTTATAAAATACTCCTTTATCCATATTCGGTGCATAAAGTCCAACTATCAGTGTTTTAGTTCCTTGTATGTTAATTTCTACTACAATGTATCGACCCTCTTCATCAGCTAATATCAATTTTGGGTTTAACTTTGGTTGTACATATAAGACTACCCCTTTAGTTTTTTTATATCCAGCCGAAATAAATTCTTCTCCAAGCTGTTTTTGAATCAAATATTTAGTATCTTTTTTACAAATATGAGTCTCTTGTAAACAACTTATGTCCAATTTCTGTTTTTTCAAAAAATGAAATATCTTTCTTCTTTTTTGTGGAGCATTGGCTCCATTAATATTCCATGTCAGATATTTAAGTTCCATTGGTGTTTTATTCTTTAAAATCCCTTTGTTAAGTCCACACCTGTAGCTCCTTTCTCAGATAGATCTTCAGTCTTCTCTTTGTCTTTCGATGTTTCTCCTCCTTTTGTCAATTCTCCTTCTGGTAAACCCATTTCTTTCTTGTATTTCTCTAAAAAAGCTTTTGCTTTTAAAATGGAAGTTATTTTGAATCTCTGTCCTTTAAACTCAAACGATACGCCTTCCAATTTTTCCCATCTGAATGAAATACTATGTTGCCTTAATTTGTCTGTAAGGAAAGAATAGTCTTTTCTTTTCCTAATTATTCTCAAGGGAATTTCTTTTAATACAATTATTTCCTTCCCTTCTATATTTAATCTAGTATTATAATGCTTCCTTAAGATTTGCTCTTTTGTCACTTTTCTTACGAAATATATCAATATGTCTCTAGGGACTTTTCTTTCCTTAGCATAACGTGAGTTTACTCTGAATATCTTGTCTATCTCCAAATCTAAATCTTGTTCTCTTGTCTCCAAAAATTTAGCTAATTCAAAAGTCATCCTTTCTCTCACATTTTCATCTACTTGTTCTGGAATTGCTCTAAATCTCAAGATGTGCTCCTTCTCTCTCATTTCTGCTAAAGCTGTGATATCTAGATTATGTTCAATCTCTTTAATAGCATATTCTGATTTATCTTCTAATTTTTGCATCTGGCTTTGCGTATCTTTAAGTTCTCCTGACAGAGAATTGTCCACTTCCTTAACTGTTTGAATTTCTTTTTTAAAATCTTGCTTAATCTCTCGGGTTATTTCTTTCTTCATATCGTCCATTTTTTTGTCTAATGCTGTAATCTGATCTTCCATCTGCTTCGTGGAGTCATCCATTTTCTTATTTATTGCTGTATTCTGGTCATCCATTTTCTTATTTATTGCATTTTCCACCACATTCAACCCCATTGTTGTAGAAATTCGTATCTCATGGAAGGGAAAGTAATGAGTTTTAAGTATGTGAATAATGAAAATGTGTTGCTGTTACCTGAATCACAACTTTTTCTTGAATGGGCCTTAGAATTCTGACCATTCCTAGGCTAGGAATCCCTTCTCATGGTCATTCATACCTTAGTCACCTCATGACCAGATTACTGCAACATGCTTTACACAGGGCTGCCCTTGAAAGCTACTCTGAAGCTACAACTGGTCCAAAATACAGTGATACAAGTAATTGTGGGTACACCTTGGTATGCTTTTCCACCTGGATGACTGAGAATCTTCATCGACATCTTGGTATGCTTGTTTAACAGTGCTACTTTGTGGACTTTACTGCTTACCAGTGGGCTTCCAGGTGCAATTCAAGGTGCTGGTGGTCATCTATAAAGCCCTTCAGAGCATCGGACCTAGGTATTTGTGGGATTGCCTCTCTTTAACTGTCTCAACTCATCCCAGAAGATATGACAGTGTCACCATGCTCTGGGTCCCATCAATAAATAATGTCACTTTATGAGAACCCAAAATTATGCCTTTTCTATTGCTGTGCCTGCCCTTTGGAGTGCAATCACTGCCCCCACCCTGAAGTCCGTATCACCCTGTGTCTGTTGGCTTTTAGGAAGGTACTTAAGAGTTGACTTTTCTTACAGTATCTTGGCTAGGAAGGTATGTGGCCCTAGGCTACTGTCTCTCTTAGAGTAATGTATCTATCACCTGTGGAACATTTTATTTAGTTTTACCTTCCCAGCACAGTTGTCTTTTACTGTGATGGTCTATTTTACTGTTGTATCAACCCTTGGTAAATTGCCCAGAGTCACTAGCAAGTAGGCAAAAATCAATCAATCAAAGAAAGAAAGAAATAACATGCTGGGTGTGGCCTAGAAAGAAATGGTGAGGGTAGACTGTAACCTGAACAAGTAAGTTCACATCATTTAATGGTCACTTGAAGCAATGAATTATGCACAAAGATGTAAAAACTAAATAATTTCTATTAAGGCATGCATACTTTCCATTATGCACATTAAATCATAATAAATTCAGAACTTGTTCTTTTATCTCCTAAATTTACAACATGGCAGGAATTGAGTAGCAAAGACTGAGCAAAGAAGAACTTTCAAAGAACATACAAAGGCAATTGTATTAGCGGAAACAATGAGTTTTATTAATGCTTTCAGGGAATGTGGGTTGAAATGATGCATTTCAAAGAGTAGCATATTTTAAGAAAATCTACTATTTCCAGCTCTAGATTTCAGCTAAGCACAGATTTCCACTCAAATTTCAAAAGAACTGTGCACCTGCCTTTGCAATGAACACATCTGAGACTCCTATAAAGATTCAATGCTTGGTATACTGGAACTATAATATTCTATTAATAATGGACAGTTTGGTTTCAAGTTTGGTTTCAAACTTTTGGAAGTTTTGGCATCTCAGCTGAAAAAAAGAGAATCCCTTTTTGCATGCATTTACTTTAAATATGTAACATGTATAAGACCTACAAGAACCTAAAATAAGAAAACGGAAAACTATATAAAATAAAGAGGGGGTAGATTACTTATTGTAGATTGTAGAATTAAAAGAAAAACCTTTATCATAAAGCAACATTAATCTAAAAATTCTGCCTGTCAAGCTATACAAAATATATTTACAGATACTTCCCAATGGATAGTTCCCAGAGCTGCAAATCAAAGATACAATTGCAATTTCTTAACTGATTTTAGGTAAGGAAAGAAAAAAAATATGAGAGAATGGGCTCCTAATCCAAGTTACTGAAACTTAGTCTCTTATTTCTCCAGTGGCTTTACTATGAAAAGAAAAAGAATTCTGCCTTATATATTGGAGAAGATCAAGGTGGACCTTTAAATGATAGGCACATTTAAAGAGTGTTGCCCAATAGAAGCCTCTTTCTCTTTCCAACACTAGGGCTTCCCAGCCTATTCATCCCATAGATAGCTTATAAATACATGCAACTCTTATACAAATTACTACTCTCCTAAATGTTTTGGAGAAGTATTTGGTTCTTGGAGCAATGGGGTAGATACACAATGATAATTGGTAGAACCTGAAAGTAGGGTTGAGGGCTCATAGCAAGATGCTATGACAGGAGACGACTCATGGCCAGGTCCAGTCAAATTTTAGGCTCAGAGTAGACACCCACTAATGCCATGTAAGCATGATGAAATTTCAGCACTCCCAGATACTGTATGTCCCACTCATAATTCAACCAACAGGGTGGCTAGAAAAGCTAGCTGTTTGGATCTGAACCATATACTGCACCAAAAGCTCATGTTAGCTGAAACCAATACAGTTGTAGCCAGTATTTCCAACTTTCTGAAATAAAAATCTCAAGTATCTTTTGTAACACTTGCAGCCTGCATCTGATATTGCCAGGAAAAAGAGCTATATTTCAACTCTTAGTCAACATGTATATTTATAGCATCATGCAGGCCTGCAATAGGAAATATCATCATTAGTAGAATGGATTATAACAACACGTTCATAATTGGTGTCTATAGGCTTGGTTGTTGATCTGGGTCACTGACATAATCTGGCAGTAAATTAGCAAAACTAGTAATTTTATCACCCAATTTTTAGGGTGATTAAAAACAAAACAAAAAGAATTGTGAAGAACTTCAAAGCAATCTCACCAAGCTGGGTACCTACATTCTAACATCGCAAATAGAGTTGAATGTAAGGGCACTTCTAGACCACAGCTTTTCTGTCTCCCAATTGTTCTGATTTCAGAATAAAAAGACACCTGTGATTGAGCCATGCAGTTTTAACTTTTTGTGATTCTTGTCCAATTTCTCTTCCTTGCCACTCTTTCAGCCTATGCAGTGTCCCAGGAGAAGCAAATAGGAATGAAACTGACTAGAGTTAATTAGCAATTGACTGGCTCAAATAAGGTGTTCCAGGCTGCTTGTTTCCACCCCAAAGATTGTCAGTATTGAAGAGAGTAAATGCCTTGACAGGGATGTTCTGTGTCTCAGAAAAATTGAGTTAAAGTGAGATTTTTTGCAATTGCATTGCTCAGATCATCTTGCTGCTTGATCATCTTGGAGTTCATCTGGCACACAGAATGGGACCAAAACTTTGTTTAGAACTAGCCCAGAATAAATAATTATTTTTAAAAGTAAAAAACTTTCTTAAAGAAATGTCTCCTGTGAAATTTTGGCTGGGCTCTATAACTGATTTGCAGTTTTGATTTCCTAATTTACAGGAAGAAAAGAAAGAAATAGTTTATAATTGTTCTTAGTAACTGGACAGAGAATTCATTTCTGATTTCCTGCTAATCCCCCCCATTTTATCCTAGTCTATATTCTTCCCATCTGTCCCTGCTTTAGGAAATGTTTGAAATGCATTTCAAATTGTTTCCTATAAATACCTGTACTTTGACATAGAAAAAGGTCATTTTTTGATGGTAAAAGTAACAGAATTTGCATGTTCCTTTTCTTTTAAAAGTGTTTTTAGCTAAAGAGTTACCATATGATTGCAGCAAATTGTTCTATTTTCTTAACCGAATGGGTTGTTCAGCTGGTTACTGAAATGTAGTCAGAGGTTCTCATTTGATTTGTGACCTACACAAGAATTGCAGCATGTTACTATAATAAGAACACACCATCTTTGGGGAGAAAAAATGGAAAAGAGTAATACTACTAAATATATTAGCAGCATTTCTTGATATAACATATACAGTACTTAAAGAAGGAAGGTAAAACTTCTGAAACTTCCCCTGCTGAATATCTATCTAACATTTATTATTTCAAGGAAATTATTCTATAATTATGCATACATATAGAGTAGTTATGGATGATATTCTGGAGGTGACGGACTCAACCATGGGGGAGCTGGGAATGGTGACGGCCGACAGAAAGCTCTGGCGTGGACTGGTCCATGAAGTCACGAAGAGTCGGAAACGACTGAACGAATAAACAACAAATAGAGTAGTTATGCCCTACAGCAGAGGGATTTCAACAGCTCAGAAGTGAGAATTTAGGTAAAGATTCTTTTTCCATTAACTGCACCTTTCTATATATACCTATATAGAAGGAAGCCCAACTGATCTCAATGAGATTAATTTCCATTTAAGTGGGGGCAGAATTATAGTCTAGGCTACAATCAAAAAACACTTACTTGGAAAGAACCCCACTGAAGTTAGTGGGGTTTACATCTGAGTAGATATACATAGATTTGCACTTTCATTTGTTCTTCGTATCAGAGAAAACTGTATATTTTTATACATACCTGTACATACATACATACATATGTATGCATGTATGTATATTATAAAGAACTTAGTATACAAGCTTATAACCTAAAAATACACATAGCAATGTGTCTGGCTATAGGTGTGTGTATCTATATATCAGATATGTTTGACTGCCATAGTCTTGATAAATAGGTTATTCTATATCAGTTACTTTTGTCTATATCTTCTGCTATTATAACTAAAAGCTTGCTCAACTCCTGGTTTGAAGTCAGAAGTTAACTGATAGAAATGAACAAAGCACCTGTAATTGCACTATAATTTATATAGCTACATAGATTTGCTGAGAAATCTAAACCCAAAACTTTATATTTGCAGAATACTGTTTTCATCCCCACAGGCTGCAATTTTATTTATTAAATATTTCTCATTTTTACAGCATTTTCACTTGTTAATATTGGATTTAAATTTATAATGTATTAATTAAGAATACCAATCAATACTTTAGCAAAACAATCCTTTATCTAATACTTTACAGCAGTGTTTCTCAACCTTGGCAAATTTAAGCTGTATGGACTTTAACTTCCAGAATTCTCCAGCCAGCATGCCTGGCTGGGGAATTCTGGGAGCTGAAGTCCACACATCTTAAAGTTGCCCAGGTTGAGAAACACTGTATTAGAGGGTAACTAGAGAGAAGAAAATTGGTGAAAAGCAGTGAGTGGTTGTGTGCTAATTTCCATGCCATTTGATACTTTAAGACGTCAAAGCACTGGTTACTCTCTCTCGGCAAAATGCATTTAATTGTTAATCAAAATGCATTTAATTGTTAATCAAAGCTTTCTGAATCTAAGCTTTCGTTTCATCATCTCCTGTGAAAAACGGACAGCCTTTGTTTCTGTTGGAAGCACCAACAGATTAAAAAATTAGCACAGTATACTGTATTTTCCAGAGCTGGGAGGGAGGTTTCTATAAAATCCACAGCTTGGATGTTCAGCACCTTTATCTTACCTCTGGAATGGTTTGAGAGAAGAGGCAAGTACCTATGAGTAGCTTGCCACGTTCAGAAAATGGGTGAGTTGCTAGCAAGATGCTGTATGAATTTTGTATCACGGCCTGTCGTCCAATAATTCAAAGCAGAGTTTTCTTCATTACAGATACTGACTTCAACAATCCATTTCTTAGGACACTGTCAGAAACTCAATACAAATACATTAAGCCCACGTCATGTTTTAGAAAATGAGGCTGCACCTGAAAAGGATTGTATCATTATCATTTGAATGACAATTATCTAGAGGCTATGTAAGGTCTATTGAAGTAACATTCAGATTTTCTAAGGACAAAGCTGCAGCCACTTTACTTCCACAGTGCTAGCTAAGGTATCTCCAATTCTTACTCATTTTTTCAATTTTTATTCAAGAGACAGAGCCTCAGGTAATAAATTGCTGTCATATACTGGACCATTTTGTGAGCCACTGACTTCAGTTAGGTACTCTCATATCTCTTTTGCTTGCTTGCTTTAGTAAGCCTCTATGTTTCATGAGGGTCACACAAGCTAGGGAAGTTTGTGGCTGCATAGCTTTTGCTACATTATAAACATGCAGTGAATATTTATTGATACCAAACAATAGTCATATTCAGTAGTATCAGCTGAATCTGATAGTTTTGTGAGAATGATGAAACAACAGGTGCCACCCCATGTGGACAGGCATGCAATGTCACAGGGCACACCTTGGTCATGTTGGCATGATGCTCATTTTGTCATTTGTCCCTCTCCCTGCAACTGCTTCTGCTCACATTAATTAAAAGTGAAACCGAGAAGGGATGGATTTAACAGACAAGACACTTCAGTAACTTATGGGTTGTATATATCATAATCCATGTCCATGATGTTAGCACCATTTTCCTTTGAAAATCAGACTAGCCCCCAGAGGGACATAGTTGCCAATGGTTTTCTTATTTACAGTTATTAGAAAGATTTAAAGTAGACAAAAGAGTTTGTGGTTTTCAACATTGTAAGACTGAGTTTGAAATGGAATTATTTACAAATGATGAACATGTAAAAGAATGTATTGAAGTGGGCTAAAAAGATTGGCTATACTACAGATGGAATTATGAGAAAAATATGTAGATGAAAGGTTTGAAATTTACACTATGTTATAATCTTAAAGTGAATTTTTACAAAATGATGTACCATTGGTATTTGTCACCAGAGAAATTGTCTAGAACAGAGCTTTCCAAACTGTGTGTCGCCACACAAAAGTGTGTCGCCACACAACCCGGAAGCGCTGATCATCATCAGCGCTTCCGGGTTTTCCCGCGGTGACACACCAACTGCAGCACGCAAAACCTGAAAGCAGCAGCAGCGCTTCCGGGTTTTTGCGTGCTGCCACACTTCCGGGTTTTCCCGCGGTGACACACCAACGCCGGTTGGTGTGTTGCTGCGGGAAAAACTTTGGAAAGCCCTGGTCTAGAATGTATAAAGGCTTCAAATTTATGTTGGAAATGTGTATAAGAAGGGACATTTTAGTGCTTGGTGGATCTGTAAAAAAGCTAGAACATTTTGGATTCAAATACATACACTGATTCAGAGGATTTTAAAAATTAATATACAATTGAGACCAGAGGTCTTTCTTTTGAGACTGTTGGACAAACAGTTGGAAAAAAGTCATGGAACTTTCTTTTTGTATATGATAATTGCAGCAAGATTATTGTGTGCACAAAGATGGAAAGACTTGGAGGAATGGTTGGTGAAAATGATTGAATTTGCTAAGATGGCCAAATTGACTTCTTTGATTAGAGAAAAGACAATATCTACATTTAGTGCACCCAGTCTACCCAGAGAATCATTTCCTGATGGAGGAGAACCGCACTGGTATTCTCCCATGCTTACCAAAGCTTTCCTTTGCAGTTCTCTCAAGTTATAGTTCTGGTATATTTGGAGAGGAAGCAAAAGGGTAGTAGGCAAAAGATGGTCATCCCTGTATATTTTGAATGCTTGGGCACCTCCTTCAAGTTATCTTTGTATTTGTCTTGCATTCTCAAGGGATTCAACCCCTTATGGACATTTTGCAGATAAGAGGGAAAAAATGAACTTATGATTTATGGTTTTGATAATTAGACAGGATAGATTATAGAAAGATGAGAGTCATGTTGTGGCCATAGGGTAATACGTAAATTTATAATTGTGTTTATAACTTCTGTAAAGAAAATTGGAAGCCACTTCTTTGTATCTGTTTTCTTTCTTTTCTTTTTTCTTTTACTTTTTCCCCTTCTTGCACTTTTAGCTTTCTCTTTGATATTTTTTTTTCTTAGTTTGCATTAGTTTTTATCTTCTTTTTAAAAACTTTCAATAAAATTATAACAAGAAAAGAAAAAGAAAATCAAACTAGTTTCCATTAGGCAGCAGTTTGAAGAGAAGCCATAATCTTTTATTGAGTTATAAGCACATAGTTACAAATCTTTAACGAAATAGAACATTCTTGCCATCACTTTCACTCATGTGCTCATTCTTCCAACCATTCATGTGGCTATTGCAACAAATTTGGCCAAATGTCTGGCTCAAAAGCATGGGGGTCCTCTATCCAGGTAGAGATGCTCCACTGAAATCTTTTGTTTCCAGTCTTTTATAGTCTTGCCAGTTGCTGGACTAATTGGTTTACACCAAGTGATTTACATGCTGTCACTTTAAATGTTTATTTCTCTAGCCAGCATCCTCCCTTTTCCAGAATTTGTTTTTCTAACCTCAGGAATTTGGGGTATACTTTGGCTTGCTGCAGTTTTGCATTGCTTCACAGGAATTCTCTTGCCATTTAAACGATGTACTTGAGTGATCCAGTGTAATAGTGAAAGTCATAACTCTCTTCCAGCATTTAATTATGAGCATAATCTTATCAATATTATTTTTGTTTGAAGATTACAAACTGGGGTGTTCATGCCTATGCAATTTGAAAACAATTTCCTGATGGATGATATTTTCTTACAAAAAGTAGTAATTATTGCTAGAATGAGCAGGCTAGGATTATATATTTCACTAATGGCCTGCCTGGGGATAAACTACAAATCTGTTTTGAAAATGAGTGCAACCACTGTCTGTCTGTCTGTGATTTTGTTTGTTTTGTTTGTTTTTTTGTTTTTCTGGAGAAGGACAAATTCTAGCTTGACTACCCAAGATTTCTCCCAGCAGGATTCATGGTTCATGGTTGAATTCCTTTTTTCTCATGTTATCAACAAAATTTAGTATAATTATGCACATGGTAGTGTGATTATCCAAGCAGGAAGAAGGGTTTTGAATAGAATTGCTCTTGCATGGTGTAATTAGCAGCTGGTGCACCTTGTTGGAAGCAAGATAGCACTTGTTATGATGTCCTTTTCAAAGAGAGCCCTAGACAACTAGAGGTGATAATCTAGTCTATTCAGAGGACACAAATGAACATGTGAATGCAATAAAATATCCTTCCAGAGTAATGATGGACAAATCATTGCATTAGTTCAGTTTGCAATTTTCTTTAGAAATGAGGTTTCTTGGTGGCTTTCCAGAAATACAAAGAGTTATCTCTAATTTAGACTATTGCTACATACAAATGTGCTTATTGTTTCACATGTATGTACAGCTTACCTTGCAGGGGAGATACCTTGATCATGTATGTATAGCATTGCATATCTCTCTGGGAACTGCAGTTTGGATTTTTTTTTCCTGCAGAGAATGCAGATGCTGCCTTTTTAAATTGATTTCTGGCAGCGTCCTGAGATTAGGATTTCTATTGTTACCCACCCTCTGACAGAGACATACTAAAAATATTTTCTTTTACCTTCAGCATTATGCCAGGAAAGCATGAGGTCTGCATGAAGATATACAGTATACCAGATAAGTCTTTCCAAATAAGTTTGTTCCTATAATGAATGCATGCAGCTTGGTTATATTAAGACTATCTAAGTAATCTATTTTATACCTACCAAGACATCTGTGAATTTAAGTGAAGATGTGAAACAGCTTTTCCAGCATCATGATTGATGGCTAGCTGTAGTCTGTAACATATTCTGTGTCTACATTTGTATAATAATGATATTATTTAAAATTTGGGGAATGGTCCCATCTCTAAAATAGTGTTATCTTGCAGGACCTATGACATGGACCTTCTCTATGGCTGCATCTACCTTCTGGAAAAACATTTCCCCAGAAGTCCATATGGCCCTGATCTTGTATTGCATCTATAAATATCTGCTTCTTCTAAAAGGCCCAGGGACAGGATAGGTTGTGATCCATTATCTGATATTAGATTGGAATCTTGTCTTGACTGTTACTAGGGGTTTGCTTTCACCTTACATTTTGCCACCACTGCTGCTTGTTGTTGTTGCTGTTGTTGTTTTCAATCCTAATATGCAAGCCACTTAGAATTGCCTTTGTTCAACTAGTGTTTGGAATTGGAAGCCATATGCTCCATTCTATAGCCATAAATGCTATAGAAAAACTAGGTTGATCTGACCCCATCTCAATCTAGTCTGAAATGGATCTGATTTTATTGATTTTATATTCCCCTTTGGCTTTTGGCAGGTATTTCATTTTGTAAAAAGAACAAAATGAGTTGAATTGCAGACTTCTAATGTGAATTTGTGCATAAAATAGTGATATTCCAAAATGTACATTTTAAAATTTCTGTATGATACCCATCAGCATTGTTTACATTGCTCTATAATATTCTAGAGAAGCTAGATTAATATTCTTTTCCCAACCCCACTTTCTTATACTTAAAAACACTTCTGGAAGTGTATGAAATGCCATTGGGTATCAGAAAAAAGCAACCATCACCATAAGGCACAAATATGAAATACACATTTATTTTTTCCAGGTTGATGGGAAATAACATCGTTGAGTTGCCATGATAGTGTGGGATGTGTGTCTTCTAATTGCCATAGTGTTTCTACAGTCATTTTGAATACTCTTAACATATTGTTTGATCAAGTTTGCTGATCAAATTCATGAATCCCTTCAATAAGATGGCAGTTGCAATTAGGCTGAGGTAGTTGTTAAAATTCTAATCACAGCTTAATTAAACTTTAAAACCATCTTAAATGTCCAGATGGATTGAGTGCTTAGTCCTGCAGTTGTATACTCATTCCTTGTTGTTGGTTTTAGTAGGAGCAATATGTCAGTGTGACATGCCCTTGGGCAATCTTATGTTTCTGTGAAAATTAGAGAATATCTACCAAGTGTCTCTGCAGTTTTACAAAAAGAAAAATGGATGATTATCCTTATGCAATTCAGAGTGTTCATGAAAGTCCTTTCTCCAATGGTAATATTATCTACCCACTGTAATAGAAGGGCTAGAAACTATGACTTGATTAGGAGTCTTAAACAATGTGTCCTAAACAAGTAAGCATACACATTGTTTCACCATATTCCTATCCCCCCCCCCCCATCCCTGTGCTGTCACATTTCATTTCAGTGGTGACAACTGCAATTGAAAGATATACTGTACTGTGTATTCATCAAGATGTCCAACTTATTGCCAGGAGGAAGCATATTGCATACACTGTCTTCCTGTTTTTTCTTTAAAGAATAAAGAACTCCAATTTCAGGGAGGCAAGAGCCTGAATTTGAGCTAGAATTTGGACTTAGTGGATCATGGGCTTCTGCCTGTTGCTCTTGGTGGAATTTGGCATTTACAGTCACAAGGTTTAGAAGGAAGGTTATATTCAGTACAAGATAACAAATGGACTGACTCTACAATTCATGTGCTCTTAAGAGGGTATGTGACTTTTGAAGGGGCCATTTAATTTTTTTAGAGGAATGATGGAGATTGCATTATTATGAGACATAAAAGATAATTAGATTAAATTTCAATTCCCCATCAAATCTCAATGCCTCACACTGAAACACAAATACATCCATACCCTTTTCCTCACAGATGTTTCTTTTCAAAATGACAACAGCAGCATTCTGCACCCATGATGCAAGTTCCACCCCTTTTGTACATCCATATAAAGACATGACACAAGTACAAAAGAGGCAGAGTTTGCATCATTATCTCCATCCGGATGCTTCTGCTTTTATTTTCAGAACATTCTTTTTACATTAATCGGTTAGTTTGAGATAGAACAGGGTTGGTTAAATGAATAGGCAACTGCTAGAAAAACACAATTAAGGATTCAGCAGTGAAAGATCATCATCATGATTCTAATTAGCAAGTCAGGTTTCTTTGCTAACCTAGCTTAGTGATGATTGTTATATGCCATTGGAATTACTGCCACTTTGAGTTGCTTGGTGATTGGGCAACCTTAGAAATCAAATATATAAATGAATAGAATTATGACATCCAAGGGTTATCTGATAAGTGTATGTCTTTGTTCTTGTGAAAGCCTTCCCCTTAGAGACTTTATATTTCTCCAAAGGAATGGTTTCTTTTGCTGAAAGTTTTGTACCTGTGAACTAGTCCCCATTTTGTTTTCCAATCCTGCAGCTTTAATTAGTTGCTTATAGGCTTTTTGAGAACATAATGAAAACTCTGTTTCATAACCTATTGTAAGTCTGCCCTTATTAAAGATATTATCCAGTGTCGTCTCCTCCTTATGTTGTTGTTGTTTCACAAAATGAATGTAGTAATGAATAAAAGTATCTTTATCACTTCACAGTCCTTTCAGTGTCTCTAACACTTTCTATTTCACTTTCTATTCAATTTCCATTTCTATTCAGCTAGCTAATAACTGCCTTTTGTTAAGCATGAATGTATTTTCAATCTATACTCAGCCAGCAAGATTACTTTTTTTTCCTGTTAATTTGCATGTAAAGCAGTCATAGAATTTTGAAAATCCCATTCTAAAAGAAATCACAGTATCTGCATGTTGCACTCAGGCTGGAAGGAATGTACAGGTACAGAAATGATTACTCAAGGAATGGAAATGAACATTACAGCAATAATACTCAGTCACTTCCAATTAAGTCCGTTAATGTTCCAACTTATTTTGAAGCTTAACTTCTCTAAGCATGGTTTTCTCCCCTCTATCGGTTTGTTTTGAGCACTTTGTGTTTCATTGTGCAATCCGTTCAGTCGATAAAAGTGACAATACTTCTAAATTACATTGAATGCATTAAGTTCTGCTCTCCCAGGATAGTTCTTACCAGCCTGGTTAAAACTGGATATTTCTTTCCTAAGTTCAGAGTCGGTTATAGTTGATAATGAATGTATAATTTAAACACTTACATAACATGTAAACAAAGTAATGCATGAAAAATGGGTATTGATCCACCATCAATTAAATATCTAAAGTACTAGCCACATTTTAATGACTATATCCAAAATAATAAAGCAGAACAGATATAACTGGGTATCTTAGCATCAGTTTATTTCTTTCAACATCGGTGCACAACTTGTTTCTTCAAAGCTTTTGTTCAAACCTCCAAGAGGTCTTTCAAAATAATTATCCAGACTGTAAATGAGAAAAGAGTGAAGCGTTATTAAATATGTCATACTGGACATCATACTTGTATTTCATTCAAACCAAATTAAATGAATCTGCTCGCTGTTGGTGGGAGCTGATCACCATTAGGTCCTAACATATAACCTAAGGTGATATGTAGCCTCCATCCTGAAAAATGTTGTTCACTCTTACTTTAAGAGGAGAAGAAGAAATCATAAGCTCTAAGAGGGCTACAACTAAGGCAGGAGCAATCCACCAGTTAACCTGCCTCACATTAGGTTGAGCTTGATGAATATCTGACCATGAGCCAGAAGTAGAATGATAGTTTCAATCTTTCCTATTGCATGGCCAAATCATGAGGCCAAATGGCATGCACTGATTTGTGATTGAAAGGAAACCCATAAAAAAACAAATTCCTTCTATGTCCATACTATAAGTAAACAAGAATACTTGCACTTAGCAAGAATCTGTTGCTCTAAGCAATGAATGAATTAAGCATGTTCTTTCCCTTTTAATTTTCAGTGAAATAAATCTGTCCTGCTATATTTCTTGCTTGGAAAAGGAAAGACATTGTAGCTACATAAGCTTCCCTTAATTTGCAGTCTGCATGGGCTGTTAGGAATAATGGGCCATGAGTATAAGGTTAAATGAAAGAAGTGCTATTTAACTGTTGCTGATCAGCTCTATTCTAGCAAGATATCCATTAAAATAATTTGTAAATTGAGGAAGGAGTTTCTTGTCTATGGTGCTTCTAGTGTGCACAATAAAAAACCTAGTCATTTGTATATCCTTTGTTTTTTGCATGCATGTAACAGTGTCATAAGAATGTTCAAACTACCGTACAATTGCGCTCATTTCACATGCTAGCAAGGTTATGCTCAAAATCCTACAAGCTAGGCTTCAGCAGTATGTGAACCGAGAACTACCAGAAGTGCAAGCTGGGTTTCGAAGAGGCAGAGGAACTAGAGATCAGATTGCCAACATTCGCTGGATCATGGAAAAAGCAAGAGAGTTCCAGAAAAACATCTACTTCTGCTTCATTGACTACGCTAAAGCCTTTGATTGTGTGGACCACAACAAACTGTGGCAAAGTCTTAAAGAGATGGGAGTACCAGACCACCTTACCTGTCTCCTGAGAAACCTGTATGCGGGTCAAGAAGCAACAGTTAGAACCGGACATGGAAGAACCGACTGGTTCAAAATTGGGAAAGGAGTACGACAAGGCTGTATATTATCACCCTGCTTATTTAACTTATATGCAGAGTACATCGTGAGAAATGCCGGGCTGGATGAATCACAAGCCGGAGTTAAGATTGCCGGGAGAAATATCAACAACCTCAGATATGCAGACGATACCACCCTAATGGCAGAAAGTGAAGAGGAACTAAAGAGCCTCTTGATGAGGGTGAAAGAGGAGAGTGCAAAAGCTGGTTTGAAACTCAACATTAAAAAAACTCAGATCATGGCATCTGGTCCCATCACTTCCTGGCAAATAGAAGGGGAAGAAATGGAAGCAGTGACAGGTTTTATTTTCTTGGGCTCCAAGATCACCGCAGACAGTGACTGCAGCCATGAAATTAAAAGACGCTTGCTCCTTGGGAGGAAAGCTATGGCAAACCTAGACAGCATATTAAAAAGCAGAGACATCACCTTGCCGACAAAGGTCCGTATAGTTAAAGCTATGGTTTTTCCAGTAGTAATGTATGGCTGTGAGAGTTGGACCATAAGGAAGGCTGAGCGCCGAAGAATTGATGCTTTCAAACTGTGGTGCTGGAGAAGACTCTTGAGAGTCCCTTGGACTGCAAGGAGGTCAAACCAGTCAATCCTAAAGGAAATCAACCCTGACTGCTCATTGGAAGGACAGATACTGAAGCTGAAGCTCAAATACTTTGGCCACCTAATGCGAAGAGAGGACTCACTGGAAAAGACCCTGATGCTGGGAAAGACTGAAGGCAAAAGGAGAAGGGGACGGCAGAGGATGAGATGGTTAGATAGCATCACCGATGTAATGAACATGAATTTGAGTAAACTCCGAGAGACAGTGGAGGACAGGAAGGCCTGGCGTGCTATGGTCCATGAGGTCACGAAGAGTCGGACACGACTAAACGACTGAACAACAACAACAAACAGTGTCATAGAAGACATACCATGATACTACTTGATTAAGTGATCAATACAACTCAGTTAATATTGATTTGTAGCTTCTTCATCATAGGACATATGTGGATACAAACAGATATTTCTTAAGTCAATGAGCCACATACATTACAATGTTTTCTCAACCTCCAGTCACCATCAGTAACATAGCAGGGAAGCAAACTGAAAAACACATGAATCTCTACAGCTGCTTCAATAACCACTTATGGGGCAGCAGTGTGTTTTAAAAAAGATTTTTTTATAATAACAAGCCAGCTACAGGGTTAATAATAAGCCCTAAGCATTAAGGACTTCCCTGAGCAGTTTCAGGACCAGAATTTACCTGGTATTAATTTATTTGGGGGAAAAAAGTTTGCTGCAGACTTCAGAAATGTATTTACAGATACAAAAAGTGAACATAGTTCTAAACATAGATTGTGTCTGATTTAACTTAGATTTAGCTGGAGAAGAGAACAGCACTGCAAAACTTTACATTCTTAAAAGGTAAAGGTTCCCCCCGCACATTTGTGCAGTTGTGTCAAACTCTAGGGGCCGGTGCTCATCTCCGTTTGTTAGCCGAAGAGCCAGCGTTGTCCGAAGACGCTTCCACGGTCATGTGGCCGGCATGATGCACGCGAAATGCTGTTACCTACCCACTGAAGTGGTACCTATTCATCTACTTGCATTTGCATGCTTTCGAATTGCTAGGTTGGCAAGAGCTGGGGCGAGTGCAGGAGTTCACTCCGTCATGCAGGGCTAGGGATTCGAACCTCCGAACTTGCGATCTTCCAATCGACAAGCCTGGCATCTTGCTCGCTGAGCCACCAGGAAGATCTTAATATTTCTTAGCTATTAAGTGATGTTACCTGTCATTCAGTCAGTCAAACTTTATTTCGGTCAAAGACAAGTACAGAATGAAACAACATACTATCTAAAAGTAAAAGAGCAGGACCAAACATAAAACACAAGCTAAAAGAATAATACAGAATATTATAGTCACTATTGTTACCACTCTAAACTACGTCTCTAGGACTAATAAAACCCCAGAATGTTATTTGTCTAAAACTAAGGCATAAGCTAAAAATCTAAGATAGAAGGATAAGTAGGTTAAGATAAAATAGAATAAAGTGACATCTATCTATATATACTTATTTAGTATTGTTCAAAATTTAGGCACTGTTATACTATATTGAGGGATGGGAATTGGTCAGCTTAAATCTTGTCTTACTAGCAGCATGACAGAATTTGGCAACATTCAGAGAGTAGAGTCCCTTTGATCAGAAAGCAGAATTTGTATATAGAAAGTATCAGAGTGGCATGGGTATTTTACCAGGTGAGGGAAATAAAATGGATTCTAATATCTGTAGCAGTACAGTAAAATGTGGGCAATAGATTCTATGGCCTTGTAGCACATGGACATAATCAAGCAGCATATGGATTTTTTTTGTATCTGCCTTCCAAAATGGGTGAAGGAAGAGCATTAAATTGAGACAGTGTTAAAGCCCTTTTCAGCCTGGATACCATAATATAAGACCGGCTGCTCAGGAAAACATTCCTGGGCAGTAGAGCCTGGTCTTGTCTTTCCACATCCAGAACACGTTGTGTTAAAATTCTCTTAGCTTGTTCATGTCCCAAAGAAAGGAGAGCCTCTTGTGAAAAGCCATAAAAGTGCAATTTATCAAGGAGATATTGCTTCCATCTAGCACTAAAATTGTCTACTAATGTCGGGGGGGTCAATCATCTGGGGGAAAAAATAACTTCAGCCATATGTGAAGAAAATTAGCCAAGTTTTTGTTTCAATCCTGATTGATCCTATTTCACAGCAGAGAGTAACATTAGAGACACAGCATGGTACTTGGAGGATATTTTTCAAGAATTTGGATTGCACAATTTCTAATTTTGAATAATTATCATAAGGGCCAAGCTGTGTACCATACAAGGGCTGGGCACATACTTTGGCGGTAAATAGCTTTAGGGCGGCTGGTATAAAAAAGGCACCTCTTGTTCTGTAAAAAGTTTCACTTGCTAAGGCTGATCTTTGGGCATTCTGAGCTACATAATCTAGATGTGTATTTCTCTGACCTGAAGCCTGGAAGACAATTTTGAGGTTCCTAAAAACGTTCATTTGTTCACATTTGTGTCCATTTAGTTGCCACAGATGGATTCTATGGCACTTAGCAAATACCAATATGTTTGTCTTTTCATAATTTATTGTTAATTCATCATCTGTGCAATGAGTGGCAAATTATCTTAGTGCATGTTTTAAGCCAATTGGAGTCTGGGACAGAAGGATTGCATCGTCTGCACTGAGTAGCATTTGGGATATGTCTATGTGCTAGCTCTGGTGGAAAAAAATCAGAAGTGTTCCAACAGGCCACCAGGGAATTTATATAAAGATTGAATAATGATGGGGCCAATTCACTGAGGGAATTGCTTTTGTGAGATGGCCTTGTGAAGTAAATCGAATTTTTACAGAGGAGTTTTCATGCAATTTATATATCAATAGTGATACCCCTTTATCTATTGTGGATTTACTGAGTTTATCCCACAGTCTGACTCTAGATATTGAGTCGAATGCAGATTTAAAATTGATAAAAGCTGCATATAGTGCTGAGCTATTTTTGTCTGTATACTTCTCTACTAAATGTTGAAATACAAATGCATGATCAAGAGGGGAACAGTTAGCCCTAAAACCAGCTTGTTCCTCTGCCAAAATCTGTTCAGATTCCATCCAGTCCAATAATTTTGTGTTTAAATCGCTAGCATATAATTTACTTACGATACTTAGTAGACTGATGGGGCAATCATTAGCTGGTAGATTCCTTTCCCCCTTTTTGTAAATGGGCACTATTATTGCTGTGCCCCAGTCCCTTGGAATGATTGCAAAGCGGTCAAGAGAACAGAGAGGCTAAGACTGGGATCCACCACTCTGGGTTGCTGCAAATAATTTCAACAGTTAAAAGGACAGTCCCTGGTACTTTTCTTGGCTTAAGGTGGTTAATCAGGTATTGGAGAGAGCCAGTTTGGTCTAGTGGTTAAGGCACCAGGCTAGAAACCAGGAGACTGAGAGTTCTAGTCCTGCCTTAGGCATGAAAGCCGGCTGGGTGACCTTGGGCCAGAGACTCTCTCTCAGCCCAACTCGCCTCACAGGGTTGTTGTTGTGGGGAAAATAGGAGGAGGAGGAAGGAGTATTAGGTATGTTCACTGCCTTGAGTTATTTATAAAAATAATAAAGGCGGGATAGAAAATAAATAAATTAAATAAATAAATAAATAAATTTGATTTCTGTGCATGTTATTGGAAGCATATCAGCTTCCAATTCAAATTGGTTGGAGCAGGGTTCCTTTTGTCTACATAAAGAATGAAAGGATGCCTCCCAAATGCCAGCTGGAATTGTAGATGATGAGCTGGTGAGGTGATTTGTTGGTTGTAAGGTTATAAGATGTCAAAATTTTGAAGAATTCCGACCCTAAGCTGCAGCTATCAAGTGTTGCCAGAAGGTTCAGGCTGCTTCCCTTTGCTTCTTATGGAATAATTGTATTGCCTTTTGTGCTGTAATAAATCATTAGTCGACTACAGCAAAGGGGCTTTTTTGTAGTTGATGCAAACTGTTATCAAGGCTCTCTTAGCTCCCATGTTAATATGTTATTAATGTTATTGTGTATTATTAATGTTTCTTTTCCAAGTCTAAGATGTATTTCTCGCATTTCATGTATTTCTTTAAAATAAGGCCCATCAGCAAATTATTAATTGGTAGCAATATCCTTCATCATTTTGACATATCACAATCACTAATCAGAAGTGACCAAAAAAGAGTGTGTACTTGAGAAAGATAGTAATAATGGTATAACCGATTAGAAAGTTCTCCTTCAGCTATTGCTGAAGATCCTAAAATCTTTATTTTGCCTGTAAAATCACAAGAACTGGTTTAAAGGCTGTTTTAATCAAAGTGTACTCAGTTTTCTTGATCACCAGGAGGCAGTATATGGACAGTTTCATTCTTATGGGGATTCATCAGATGTACTGTATGTATCCCAACCTTATTATATGAGGTTCAAGTCTGGGAACTGAACTCATGGACCATTGCATTTTAGTTTATTATGTACAGTGCGTTAGCCTTAGGAACTATACAGGTGTCAACCTTATGAGGTAAACCAGACAGGAAACATGACCAGATGAGCTAATTCTACTTTATTGTAAGGTTATATTAACAATACCTTACAAGTCTGAAAGTACTTCTCTCCCCTCCCCATCCCCTTTAGAGCTCAAGAAACTAGTGAGGGTCTCTTCTGAGCCGCTTGCCCTGGCCTCATTCCTGCTGCGGGCTCAGCTGCCTATTTTCTGACTGTTCCCTTGGGTGTGTCTCATTGCCCTGTCTCCCAAGGTCATTCCCACATACATTACAATAGGTCATTGAGCTTATCAGTGTTTCCATAAGGGATATATAGAATCCATCAGAATGGTTTATACAGTTTAAGTAGATTCTCAGAATGGTATATACAGTTCATCTTCTTTTAAGCTCTGAGTAAGACAGACAGACACACAGAGAGAGACTTATAAGACTTATGCACTGTTGTTTTTGCTACTTGAATAACATATTTCTGACTCACTATTTTGGGAAAGATTAGCTCAAATTC
Organism: Charina bottae; assembly: GCA_023362775.1. Lineage (NCBI taxonomy): Eukaryota > Metazoa > Chordata > Lepidosauria > Squamata > Charinaidae > Charina > Charina bottae. The sequence continues at coordinate 233,319,927 of JALMGJ010000002.1, read as the reverse complement.
CTAATACTCAGAAATAGGGTATAAAATTAATTCTTCTAGAGAAGGAGAAATCCAATTTCCACATTGCTAATAGAAAACTACTAAGATTTATAACAACAAGCTTCCTTCTAGAATCTCAAATTTGAAGCTAAAATGTACCCAAGACTGTCTGAAGCTTGGATGTCAACATAATCAAGAAGGTTTTTCTCTGGGACTAAGAAAAATGTTTTCTAGGTACCAATCCAATGGCAATATTGGAGAGACTTAATTGATTCCAGCCCATTACTGGTATCTCAAAATACCAAATAATTTGATTAAAACAGATTAAAAAATAAACTACAACGTTGGTCTGATATCATATATAGCATTTTTTCTTTGCAGCTTTTCAAGCTGAGTCACCCTATATAGAATAAATTGCAAATAAAGAATCTTCTTTAGGTTCTTAAATTCTCATCCAAAGTCAAGCACCAAAGTACATATGAACAGAGAGACAGCTGAACATAGAAACAGTACCCAGTTAAGTGAAATATATTTAAAAGCAGTTGATGGCCATCTATTTGTGTAGGATTTTAAAAAGTCCAGTAAAATTACACAACCTTTTCACGTGGTTCACAAGCCACATTAATCTGAACCATTCACAGCCCCAATGGTGCTACCAACATATCTGAAGTTCGATTTTTCTGCAAGCTGGTAGAGTTTAAGGGGAAAAACAAATGCCTTAAGAGTTTGAATGGATCAAGGCACCTTAACAGATCCTCTCCCCTGTTATATCTACTGGTCCCATCAGGTCCAGCATGTTGTGGGTCCTGATGGAGCCCAGGAGTAGGGCCTTTTCTGCTGTGGCACCCACCCTCTGATACATGATTCCCTCTGAGGTGAATCGGCCCCAACCCCATTGGCCTTCTGGAAGGCCCTTAAAATTTGGGTCTGCCATGAGGCCTGGGGATCCCATGGAAATGTGGAGCCCGTTAAATGGTTGTATTGTATGTAAGTTCAGAATGCATTCTCCCATGTTTTTGTTGTTGCTCTAGTTTTAACTTTTGATTGTATTGTTAATGGTTTTGTTTTTAGTTATTTTGTTTGTTTGTTTGTTTGTTCTTTTAAATGTGTGTGCCACCCAGAGTTACAAATATGAGATGGGCAGCTATATATATTTAATAAATAAATAAATATCTGAAGAGCCTTAATCAAGACCCCTATAGTTTTAGTTGAGACACAAAGAGCAAATCTGGTACCTTTGCTGAAAAATGTTTCCCATCCCTAGCTGGATGGGAAATATAAACACAATGAACTCCTGCTTAGATGATGTGTAGACATGGTTTCCCATACTTTGACTATAGTTTCCCATATGACTATTGTTATAAACTATACAGTTTATTTGATTTGTTTGTTAGAAAGATATTCTATTTTTCTTCATAGTTTGATCTTATTTTTACTAAACATGGTTTAAGCAAAATACACTTCCATGAATATGGACATCAGATGGAATTGTCCTTAGTTGAAAAATAAAAATAACTATTCAATGACCTCATCTGTTGGATGAAAATAAGGTTGAGAGGAGGTACAATGTGCAAGTCCAAGGCATATTCTGCCTTCTTTATGAAGCAGGAAACCATAGCTTGCTATTATGTCTAGAGCAGAGATCATCATTAATATGTGTAAGGGAAAAGTCTTTTTTCCCCAATGTGTTAGAAAGCATACTATGACTGTAAATCATTAAAAGAAGAGATAGCACAACTTATATGATGCAACTTTAATTTTGTTTACCATCTTTCATGCAATTATCCTCCAATGATTTGCTGAGATAAATACAGCAGCTACAAAGTTTCAAACAAGCTATTAGGGAGTTTTTGGTAAGATAAAGATAGGTTAATATAAACATTGAAAAGCAATAGAGATTGTAAAATGGAGAGATGCATTAAGACATTTCTCTATACAGGATTAGTAGCTGCAGCAAACAATCCATTTCAACAATAAACTAGCTACGCTTTTAAAAAATCCACAGTAATTTCAATATTTATAGCATTACTTTTAAAGTAGCAATAGTAGTTGTCATTGCATTTCTGATGCATGGAAAGTTTCTTACTGCCAGCCTACTGTCCAGATTTAGAGAAGAAAATGCTATCTCTATTAAGAAGGATTCATTGGGGGATAGAAAACTGCAGTGATGTCATGGGAAATATTTCAGGGCATATAGATTTCCAAATTTACTTTTCATACTTTGTATGCATCCCACAACTCCCAAGACAGAAGAATAAAGCTATAAGAAAAATGTAAGAAAACCTTGACTGGATCAGAACACATCTATTCCACATCCTGTTCCCACAGATACTAAACATATAATTTACTAGACAACCTGTGACCCATTGGGTCACCGTTTCAGAGATATTTACTTACCTCAGGGGTGGGCAACATCAGGCCCGCGGGCCATATACAGCCTGCGGGTCTCCCGCCTAAGGCCCACGGGGCTCCCGTCTGCAAACCCCGCCCCTTCCACGCGATTGGCTCCCGCCCGCAAACCCCACCCCCCAGTGCTTGTGATTGGCTCCCGCCCGCAAACTCCGGTCCACGGAAATCCCAGAAACCCTGCCCCCAGCCCCGGTCCCTGGTTATAAATATCCAAATGGCCCTTGACAGAAAAAAGGTTCCCCACCCCTGACTTACCTAAACAGAGAAACAGATTGACCATGGGCAGGCAAAAAAGCAGTAAAAGCAGGAGTGACTTCCAACTTCCTGCCGGATTCCCCATTGACTTTGATTGTGGGAAACTGGAAGGGAGCATTGGAAATCGCTCCTCCTCCTCCTTGGCAGACCCACAGAACTGCCTGCCACTTTGCTGGGGGGAGGGGGAACAAAGGGAGCTGCAGACTGTGAGGAAAACTGCACCCCCACTCCCCATCCTGGCATGTCCCCAAGGGCCCTCTCCCCCCAGGGATTAAGAGGGATCACCTGTTGATTGCCAGAGCCCCCCAGCCAGCCCTACCTTGATACAGGTATCCGAGTCGCTCTCTTGTCCTTCCCTCGCTGCCAACCACCATTAAGAGATTTCAAATTTCGGCCTTGGTTCCAAAGCAGTCAATTGCCACTCACCTGTTGGGCCTTGCCACCAGCTGATTGGGTGCAGGAGCCAGAGGGAGGTGGGAAAGAGGGTAGGAATACACCCTTCCCATCTTACCTTGAGCCACAAAACCTACAGGTTTCTGGGAAGTATAGTCAGAAGGTGTGGTGGTGCTGAAGCAGCCACAACTTTGCCAAATTTCAATCCCACAGGACTAATGGGTCCTGGATTTTTTTTTTTATAAGAATTTTATTAACTTTCAAAACAAAGTTGAAAGCTATGCAAAAACAAAAAACTACAAAAAAGAGAAAAAAACTAAAAAGGTGTGAAAGCACAAGAGGAATTTTTTTTCAAAATTACAGAAAGATGTGACGACTGACTTTTAACAGCAAGGATATACAAAAATTTAACATAATCAATCTCTTACTCTATATTAAAACAAAACCACATTATTTCTATAAATCATTCCACTTTGGCACATTATAAAAATCACTAAGTACAGTTACTCCCTCCCTTTATATTAAAATAAAGAAAAAAATTCATATAAACCTCCTAAGCAACTTCCCCCCCAGAAAAGATAACACTTATTTAATTATTCCCTTCCTACTACTATTCTATACATTTCTGTTTACTATATAAAAATCAAACTAAAAAGCACATAAATTGTCTGCCATTATACTTAATAGCACAACAATTTTAATAATCTTAATCTTAATAAACCCCAAACCATCCAAATAAACATTTTTAAACCCTAATAATCTTAATCCAAATCCTTAAAAACAAATAACATCAGCCAAACCCTAAAACCAATCCAGGTAAACATTCTTTAACCATTATCCCACTTCAAAATAAACCAGATCATTTACATATCCCCACAATGTCCACAGAGCTTTCTTCTTTAAAAAAATTGAACAGCCCAACTGCCCCCCTCAAAAATTCCAACTTCTTCAGAAAACCTCCCATACATAATGACCCCATCAATTTCATTTATTCCTTGCAGATCTCTCTCTCCCTTAAATTTCTCCAACTCCACTATTTGATCTTCATCCAGCATCTCAATAGAAATCCTGATCTCACTCTTAGAAGAAACAATTCTATCACTTTTGAATTCCTCAATTTTTTTTCCCATAAGTTTTATTAATTTTAAAATACACATTAAAAGCTAATACAAAAGAAAAGAAATAGAAATACAAAGTAAGAAAAGGGAAAAGAAAAAGTGAAGTCAAAAAATAACAAACAAGAAAAAATATAGAAAATAGATGTCCTCCAATTTATCCTTGAACTTTAAGTACAACAATTAACTTTAAATGTTAGTCCTTAATACAATACACAGAAACTTTTCTTTGTCATATACCCTTTGATTTCTATAATCCAATCTTCTGTTCTTCATATAGGTTTCACCTTTCTTGATATCTTCCAACAATCCATCTCTGGTTTCTACTCCTTAGAATAGTAATCAAATGTTCGTTGTTGCATCAATTAAATGTTTTCCATTTGCTCTTTCCATTTTTACATCTATATTTATATCTTCAATAAAGTCCAATTAGTAAAACAAATAAAGGCCTTATCTACGTCTAATAAAATACAGTATATTCTGTTCATGTTATGACTATATATTCCATTAATACATAATCTAACATATTACATAACATAATACATAATATAGCAAAAATACAAAACCTAACATAACATATAACCTAATACATACAACATATTCTTGTAATAACCTACATTCTAATTCCATCTCATCATCTCATTGTCTTCTCATAAATGTGTCTCCAGAAAGAGTAATATATAATATCAACCTATTTATTTATAATCTTGTATCTTACACTTAAAATATCATGTTTTTATGCATCTGTAAATTTCTCATATCTGTGCTTACTCTGTGTACAATACCAAATCCGCATTTTCATTCACCTTGCATTCCAAATCAATATCAATAAATCTCCTGTTTAGGTTATGCCAATATCACAATATGCAACTTGTTTATTTCTGTAACTCATATGGGATATCAAAATGTTTATTTTGCCATATCTATCAATTTGCATATTAAAATCTTCCTGTCTCAGCTGCCACAATGTATTTATGCCCAAACATTTAATAGACCACTTCCTGTAAGATATCATAATCTTCTTCTGTACCAATACATTCAAAGTCCTCTTTCCCTGTTTCTCTACTGGTTCGAAAAATCTTTCCTCTGTTTCTAAATCTGTCCCTTGTACCTTCTGTTCCTGAGCCACCAAAACTATTAATATACGTTCTATGGATTTCTTAATTTGCAAAAAAATTTTGCTGGTTTCTTCCTTAAAATCCTGAAGTACTGTGAGAAAGGCCATTATTTATTGTTCAAAGCGTAATCAACTGCCGTAGTCAAAACAAAAAAAATTCTCAGGGAGCAAGGAACAGCTGTTCTATTATTTATCAATAATGTCTATTTCTTTAAGTGAGAAAAGCTTTTAAAGTAAGAGATGAAAAAATTCCACAGAGCAGTATTTCAAACAGTTTGTAAAGGGAGAGATGAAAATATATTCCAAATGAAAAATAGTCCTTTCTAAAAAAAAATAGAAAAAGAAAAAAAAAAAGGCAGAGAGGCACACATTCTCTATACTTTATTCTTTATTCTTCTTTATTCTTCAGGCTGCAAGCTGCTTAACCCAAACAAACAATTTCTCAAAAGTCAGTTAGTTTGTGAGTGAGAAATACCAACAAAGTCTCTTAAGTCCCAATTTCTCTGATACAAAAGAAAGGCAGAAAAATACAAAACTTGTTCACTATGTTGCCAAAATAAAATCTATCAAACTTCCACCAAAATTAATTATAGCAAAGAAAACACAAAATTAGCCAACATTTTGAACGAAGTCCAAAGATAAATTTTAGAATAATAAAAATGTACTAATCTGAAAAAGAAAACTAATATAAGGTGATCTAAAAGCTGGCTGTCACTCTTGTGTCTCCCAAGAGACTTACTGTTCTCTGCAGAGCTAGAATCCTCTTTCGGCCATTTCATTGCATTCACTCCCCGTTCTTCTCTGCGGTGGAAACAACAAAGAAAAACAGGAGTGTGCAATTACAATGGCTCTGTGAGCAATCTTCTGGTTCCCCCTTCTCCAGGGGGAAACTTCAGTGGTCCGTAGACCCCTGCAAACAAGATAGAAAGTTAGCCAGGTCTCAGAGCTCAGAGCTCTGAGAAACTCTGACTTGTCGAGCTGCCAGCCAGGCTTGGAGTCTCTTGAATTCCTCAATTTCATCCACTACATCCCCAACCAGATGACACATTTTAGACCTCATTTTTTCCACGATGTCCTGAATGTCTTGCATTGATTGTATTGCAATGTATTCCTAATACATTGAATGTATTGCTTGATAGGAGTCAGAAAAAATCTGTTTAAAATCTTGGTGGAAGTCAGAAATAATTTGATTAAAATTTTCCATGTCTCACACAGTAGATTATGGTGTCCCCTAGGAGCTTAACCAGTGAAAGTCGAAGATATAGAAAAGTTATGGAATGTGTTTACACAAGCGAAAGTGAGATAGGCAGACAGTTCTCAAGGGAAAGTAGAAACAGAAAGCTGATGTTAGGATGGAGGCTGAGTCCAATGAGTCCAACATAGAAATAGAAGGGTCATTAGCATTTGAAGCAGGAAAGGATGAGTATGGCGCAAATTTTGAATCAGCTCCTAAACAGCTGATTGGAGGCAGCCCAGAAGGAGACTTGCCTCCACCTATTAGCATACGAGAATGGAGGTAGGAAAGGCGGGCAAAGCAATGTGAGGTGCTATTGATCCCTGCTCACAAATGGCATGAAAATCAAAGGGATAAAAGGTGAGCACAGTAGGCAACCATTGCCGGAGACAACTGTTCACATTCTGTACCACGCCCTGAAGTGAATTGAGATTTCACCGCCATGCCAGTACCTACGCTCAGACCTAGCCCTGCTTCCACGCCAGAGCCTTGCTTTCCAGCTCAGCCCAGCTTCGTGCCAGAACCCTACCTCGCTAACCAGCTGAGCCTCGTGACTGAGCACAGTCTTACTGCCATGCTGAGCCCTGTGCCTGAATGCTGCCCTGCCTTCGCCCCAAGCCTCGAGCCGGAGATTCACCTTGGTGCCACTGCGCCAAGCTCCATGCCAGAATCTGCCTTGTCTTCACCCAAGCCTCGAGTTGCAACCTCATCTTGCTGCCATCGCACCAAGCCTCAAGCTCCAACCCCACCTTTCCACCACCACGCAGAGCCCCGCACCAGAACCGTTCCTCATCCCCGTGCCAAGTTCTGTGTCAGAGCCTTGTATTGCAGCCACGTTGTGGCTGCCTGCGTGCACACCAACCAAGAACGAACCACAGTTAGCCATATGAACTCTGTAAGCACCTTGTGACACTTTTGCTTCTCTAGGTATATTTGTGTGCCTTATTTGTAAATAAAGACTTATTTCACACCTTCCCTGCTTTGGGTCTTATTCGGGACAGGACAGCTGAAAGTTCAGATCAGCGATTTAAGATGTAGGAAAATGCTAATATCTTCAAATTTAATACAAAAAGAATAACAGGAAGACAATTGTTTACTCTCAATCCTCCTTAATATTTGGAAGGAAAACGAAGTCAAAAACTTAAAAAAGAATTTTTTAAAATGTAATCCCAAAAATAACGATAAGCGCCAAGAGAGCCAGATTCTCCTCGCTGTAGAAAGCCTCTCTTAGAGTACGTACATATATACATACATATATATAGAGAGAGAATACATCCAAATGTTAGTGCTAACTTTAAAAAAACAATTCTTAAATTAATATAGATATTATCTATAATAATATATATATTTTCTATAATAATATAGATATTATTAGAGAGAGAGAGATTTAGAAATGGGGTGTGGCCGGTGTTACTGTCCCTTTAAGGCTATAGCATGGCTTGGAAAATGATGACATTCCCGCCTCCTTGCTAGCTCTTACCAATTGAATGCGAAACATTGCAAACTTCAGGCTACAACCAGCCATCTGGAGGACAGATGGGGTGATTCCAGGTGTTTTCCTTTATCCGGAGAACACTCCTGGGCTTCAGGAAAACCTGCCTGAGCCTGAAAAAATTGCCGCATTGTCAGCTCCACCCTCTAAGGCCACTGTTCAGTCTAATGGAAGTCCAGGAATAATGGTCCTGGATTTAGGACAGATTCTTTAAGTTAGTCCATTTGAGGTTTGTTGTTTCTTCATTCAGTCGCTTCTGACTCTTTGTAACTTCATGGACCAGCCTGGAGTATGGACTGGTTTGACCTTCTTGCAGTCCAAGGCACTCTCAGAATTTTCCTCCAACACCACAGTTCAAAAGCATCTATCTTCCTTCGCTCAGCCTTCCTTATGGTCCAGCTTTCGCAGCCATAGGTTACTACGGGAAATACAATTGCTTTAACTATGCAGACCTTTGTTGTCAGTGTGATGTCTCTGCTCTTAACTATTTTATTGAGATTTGTCATTGCTCTCCTCCCAAGAGGTAACCATCTTCTGATTTCCTGGCTGCAGTAACCGACTGCAGTAATCTTTGCACCTAGAAATACAAAGTCTGTCACTGCCTCCACTTTTTCTCCCTCTATTTGCGAGTTATCAATCAAGCTTGTTGCCATAATCTTGGTTTTTTTGCGGTTTAACTGCAACCCAGCTTTATTTATTTTTATTTATTTATTATTTCAATTTATTCCCCGCCCAACTCCCTTGCAAGGGACTCTGGGCGGGTTACAACAATTGAAGTTTAAAAAACACAAAAACAATATCTAAAATACATATAATAATAATAATAATAATAATAATAATAATAATAATAATAATCTAATAATAAATTACATAAAATCCAAGATGGGGGGACCGTAGGATGGATTGTATTACTACGGGGCCAGCCAACCCCAGGAGGCACTGCCGCCTCTGTCGTCCCAGGCCCGGCGGCAGAGCCAGGTCTTAAGGGCCTTCTGAAAGGCCAGGAGTGAAGGGGCCGGTCTCACCTCCGGGGGCAAGATATCCATAAGGCAGGCGCTATCGCAGAGAAGGCATGCCTCCTGGACCCCGCTAGATGGAATTCTCTTGTCGAGGGGGTCCGAAGCATGCCCTCTCTGCATGCACGGGTGGGGCGGGCCGACGTTATCGGGACGAGATGGTCCCTCAGGTACCCTGGTCCTATGCCATGTAGGGCTTTAAAGGTAATCACCAACACCTTGAATTGGACCCGGAAGCAAACTGGTAGCCAATGCAGCTTGCGTAGCAGAGGTGTTACATGTGCCGATCTCATGGCACCCATAACTGCTCGCGCCGTGGCATTCTGCACCAGCTGAAGCTCCCGGATACTCTTCAGGAGTAGCCCAATGTAGAGCGCATTACAGTAATCTATATGGGAGATGACAAGGGCGTGAGTGACTGTTCGGAGGGCCTCCCGATCCAGGAAAGGGCGTAACTGGCACACCACACGAAGTTGTGCAAAGGCCCTCCTGGCCATGACTGCCACCTGCTCTTCAAGCAGGAGTCGCGAGTCCAGGAGGACCCCCAGATTCCGCACTGGATCCAAGCGAGGTAGTGCCAGCCCACCCAGAGCCAAAGATGGCAACTTCCCGGATCTAGGGGGGCCATCAATCCACAGCCACTCCATCTTACCAGGGTTCAGTTGAAGCCTGTTGTTCCCCATCCAGACCCCCACAGCCTCCAGACACTAAGATAGGGCATCGACCGCATCACCTATTTCACCTGGGATGGAGATGTATAACTGGGTATCATCAGCATATTGGTGATACCTCATCCCGTGGTGACGGATGATCTCGCCCAGCGGCTTCATGTAGATGTTGAACAGGAGAGGAAAGAGAACTGACCCCTGTGGCACCCCACAAATCAGGGGCCGCGGGTCAGCTCTCTCCTCCCCTATCAACACCGACTGGGAATGGCCCTGGAGGAAGGAGGCGAACCAGCACAAAACTACGCCGCCCACCCCCAACTCCCTGAGCCGTCCGAAAAGTATACCGTGGTCGACGGTATCGAAAGCCGCTGAGATATCTAAGAGAGCTAGGATGGACGCACTCCCTCCATCCCGCTCTCGCGAGAGATCATCCATAAGCACGACCAATGCGGTCTCCATCCCATATCCCGGCCTGAAACCTGACTGAAAGGGGTATAGATAATCCGTTTCCTCCAGAATCCTCTGGAGTTGCCACGCCACCACCTTCTCAACCACCTTTCCCAAAAAGGGAAGGTGGGAGACTGGGAGAAAACTGCCCAGGATGGTAGGGTCCAGGGACGGCTTCTTGAGGAGGGGGTGCACCAGGGCCTCCTTAAAGGCCTCCGGGAACACCCCCTCACTCAAAGACAAGTTAATCATCACCTGGACCCATCCACATGTCACCTCACTGGCCGATTTCACCGGCCAGGAGGGACAAGGGTCAAGCTGGCATGTGGTGGCATTAACAGTCCGGAGGATCCTGTCTACTTCCTCAGGCGCAACAGGATCAAACTGTTCCCAGATAACATGGTAAGTACGAGCCCCTGGCATCTCCACAGATCCTGTCTCACGCTTGGAGTCCAACTTGGAATGAATCTGAGCAATTTTATCCTGCAGATGCTCAGAAAACTCTTCCGATCAGCCCTGTAGGTGGGTCTCCCTCTGCTCCCGACCCAACAGTGATCTTGTAATTTTAAAGAGGGCCATCGGGTGGCATTCTGCAGATGCAATAAGGGCGGAGAAATATTCACGTTTCGCCGCTCTTACCGCCACAAGGTAGGCCTTAACTGCGGCTCTAGATTGTGTTCGGTCAGATTCAGTCTTCGTCTTCCTCCAGCGGCGCTCCAGACGTCTCTTAACCCTCTTCAAGGCCCTTAACTCTTCGGAAAACCATGGAGAGCGGCGGGCCAAGCAGGGCCGGAGAGGTCGCATAGGCGCGATCTTGTCCAGGGCTCCGGCCACGGCCCTATTCCAGGCCGCGGCCAGGAGCTCGACTGGACCGTGAAGCAAGTCCTCGGGAATAACCCCCAGCTCCTTCTGAAACCTCACTGGGTCCATCAGTCGCCGGGGGCGGACCATTCGAATAGGTCCCGCCTCCCTGCGGAGTGGGGCAGCGCAAGAGAGTCTAAGGGTCACCAGGGCGTGGTCTGACCATGACAATGGGGAAAGATGTAACTCTCCCCTCAGATCACATTGCCACTGCTCAGACAAGAAAACTAAGTCGGGGTGAGACCACTGTCAAAAGTCGGGTCACGAATAATCTGAGACAGGCCCATAGCTGCCATGGTAGCCATGAACTCCTGAGGCGCCTCCGAGTCCCATCCCAGAGATGGCAGATTGAAGTCCCCCAGAACCATAAGTCTGGGGAACTCCACTGCCAACCCTGAGATAGCCTCGAGCAGCTCAGGCAGAGAGGTTGCTACGCAGCAGGGAGGCTGGTACAGCAGCAACACTCCCAACTGTTCTCGTGAACCCAACTTGAAAAACAGGGTCTCACACCCGGCCACTTGTGGAGCAGCGCCCCTGAAGGCCACAAGAGACTCTCGGATGACCACTGCCACCCCTCCTCCCCTGCCCCGGTGTCTCGGCTGGTGCCAGACCCGAAACCCGGCTGGGCACATTTCCGAGAGGGCCACTCCCCCCTCTGGTACCAGCCAGGTCTCGGTAATACACACCAGGTCGGCCCCCTCATCCGTGATCAAGTCACCTATAAGGGGGGCTTTGTTGTTCACCGACCTGGCGTTCAACAGCAGCAGCTTTCCCAATCTTAAACCAGTCCGTTGTTCCGTAGTCTGTTCTTACCGTTGCTACTTGGTCGTTATACAGATTCCTCAGGAGGCAGACAAGATGACTTGGTATCCCCATACCACCAAGAACTTGCCACAATTTGTTATGATCCACACAGTCAAAGGCTTTAGAATAGTCAATAAAACAGAAATAGATGTTTTTCTGAAACTCCCTGGCTTTCTCCATTATCCAGCGGATATTGGCAATTTGGTCTCTAGTTCCTCTGCCTTTTCTAAACCCAGCTTGTACATCTGGCAATTCTCGCGCCATGAATTGCTGGGGTCTACCTTGCAGGATCTTGAGCATTACCTTACTGGCTTGTGAAATAAGTGCCATTCTTTGATAGTTTGGACATTCTTTAGTGTTTCCTTTTTTGGTATGGGGATATAAGTTGATTTTTTCCAATCTGATGGCCATTCTTGTGTTTTCCAAATTTGCTGGCTTATGGCATTGTCGGGGTGAGCGGATGGAGCGGCCTTCTTCTTCTCCTAGGCACCAGTGATCCTTAGGCTGTATAGTAAATAGACACTCACACAGAGATTATATAAAATAGCCTATTTACTTATATACATACGTATTTACAGATCACTTCCACACGGGTAACAAAATGATACATCAACGATACAGCATACAGAGGTTGAATGAGAAGAAATGAGAAGAACGAATACAGGACATCTCTGTATTTATATATAAACAGACCAATCACCTTATAGGTCACTCTCATTATCCACCACACCCAACTTAATTCTAAGCACCTGTTGTATGAGTCACACACTGACACATCATCACTTCAACAATGGCTGCTAATTGGGTGACTCTGCAGAATATTTCCCCTCTCACCTAAATATCAAGCCTCTCAGTATAATTTATATCTAGCTGTAAATTCCTGGGTATATCAAACCCCAACACCCCTTCAATTTACAATAGATATTACATTCACATATACAGAATAGAAGACATACACATTTGAGATATACACATCCTATGTCTATCTATGCATAGAGGCTTTGTCATCACATCTGCTACATTACATTCAGATGGACAATAGTGCAAATCAATACAATACAATACAATAAACTTTCAATTATTGACTGATCACATATTCTTGATCATATGAAGTTTGGTCATCATCTCCAGTCTCTGTATTAACAAAATCTGTTGTCATCGGGGTTGGAACTTCATTACACTGTTCCATATTGTTCTCTCTTAGCAGTGCTTCAATCTTCTTCCGCTGCTCTAGAACATAACCCCCATCAACCTTCTGAATACCCACGCCTAGGTAATTCTTAATTTCTCCCAGATCTTTGACATCAAAGTGCTGTTTCAGATTTTCAGTAAATTCAATTACCCTGCTTTGATCTTTCGCTATAAGACACAAATCGTCTACAAAAATCAAAAGCAAAATCTGTTCATCATTTTCACATTGCTTTACATACAGACATGCGTCAGCTATACTACACTTGAATCCCATTCTTTGTAATTCCTTATCTAACTTTAGATTCCAGCAACGTGCCGATTGCTTGAGTCCATACAATGCTTTCTGCAACTTGTATATGCTCCCTGCAATATTTGATTCATAACCTGGGGCTTCAGCCATATAGATTTCTTCATTCAAATCAGCATGCAAATATGCTGTTGTAATATCATAATGGTGTACTACACAATTCCCAGCTGCTGCCATTGCTAAGGCAAACCTAAATGTCTCCCCTCTTCAGCGTTGGTGCAAAAACTTCATCATAAGTCTGATTCTTTACCTGGGAAAATCCTTGTGCTACCAACCTAGCCTTATACTGAATATCACCATTCACTAAGGTTTTCTTCTTATACACCCTTCTGCAACCAACTGCTCTATGCCCCTCAGGCAACCTGGTAGGTTTAAAAACCTTATGAGAATTAATGGCTTTCATTTCCACATCCATAGCAGCTTTCCATCTACTCTGCTCATGTTGTGGCAACTTCAAAACTTCCTGGTAATTACGAGGTTCATAATTGATAAAACACACTTTTACATCACCTGGTGTATAACATTGAGGTGGTATGCCCTTGTTAACTCTCTCATATCTGCGCAAAACTGTAGCCTCCTGCATCATTGGCACACTAGGAGTTAATTCCTCTTCCTGCTTAATCACATCAGTGGACTCTCTCTGCTCCGAGAACTCAAAACTTCTCTGACTAGGAAGAAAAACTTCACTACTCCCGTGTAATCTCTGCCAATTGCTGTGCTCACTAAAACTTGCTGATCTAGAAATAACAACTTTCCTGCCATCAGTGAATCTATATCCCTTGGTCCCTGGCTCATACCCCACAAACGTCATCTTCTGTGCTTTTACCTGCCCCTTCCTGCGTACTTCCTTATGCACGTGAACATAGGCAGTGCACCCAAACACTTTCAAATGAGCTAATGATGACTTCTTGCCATATAACATATAATATGGAGTTTGATTTACAGACACACTCCATAACCTGTTAATTAAATAATTAGCTGTTAATATTGCCTCTCCCCAGTATCCTCTTGATACCCCTGAGTCAGCAATAAGTGAATCCTTCACTGTCTGCAATGCTGAGTATCTTTGTTCTGCCACTCCTGGCCCTGATTTGGTTCTCCTATGCACAATGCCCCTTCTACCGAGCCATTGCTGAAAACTACCACTCAGAAACTCAGTACCCTGGTGAGTTTGTAAACTACACACCTTTGTGCTATACCTACGTTCCACAAACTGCACCCAGTTTCTGAACTTATCAAATGTTTGACTTTTGGCTTTCAATAGGTAACAGAACCCAAATCTGGTGTAATCATCTACAATGACTAAAACATATTTAGCACCCCCTATTGTGGCTGGTAATGGACCATTTAAGTCAGCGTGAACTAATTCAAAACATTTATGTGACTTCCTATCACTGAATTTGCTCACAGGAAATGCGTTTGACTTTGCAATCTTACAAGCTGTGCAATCCAAATACACTTGGCACTGTTTCAAATTCATTCCAGAACTTGCTTCTGACATCTTTTCAATCACTTTGAAACTCAGATGCCCCAGCCTTCTATGCCATAGGTGCTCACATGAAGCATGTGTTGGCTTATTAATTGTAGCTACATCATGGTTTCTGCTTGTCCTGGTTTGTACCATTTCATAAAGACAGTTCTGTAAAATACCTTTACCACAAACATTATTATCTTTCATGACAATACATTCACCATTACCAAACTGTACATTATAACCCTGTGTATCCAATTGTGATACACTTATAATATTGTACTCCAGTTCTGGTACACATAACATTGATAATTCAACATTTAATCCTGGTACATACACTAATCCCTTACCAGTCACAGATACAATGCTTCCATTAGCTAGACTAACATGATCACGGTCAGCCTGCATAAAACTCTTAAACATCTGTCTGTCATTGGCTACATGCTGACAAGCGCCACTGTCAAGCAGCCATGGTCCCTTTAAATCTTTTTCTACAGAGGAAATCAGAGACAGCTGTGCTGCGTCTCCCGGCTTGGAGATTCTTGGCTTGGCTTTAGGCTTCTGTTTCTTATCACAATGTTTCAACAAATGCTTATGAGACTTGCAGTAGAAACATTTACGCTTTACAAATAAAACATTGTTAGACTCATCAGAATAACTTTCCTTAACAGACTGCTTTATGTTATTACTAATTACGTTAGAACTTTTCCTTCATTGCTCTTCTTCCAAGAGCCTGCCAGATAAGTAATTTATGGTCAAATCACTTTCAGATAATGACCCGAAGCTTGTAGCTAAATTATCCCACATTTCATTTAGAGAATTGAGAATTACATACACTTTATTTGCTTCGGTAAACGGCATATCTCTCTGAGCCAACTCCTGAAACAAATTTGTCATATAATGCAGGTGATCCCTAATATTATCAGATACCCCTAATCTGGTGTGATAAAGTTTTCATGTTAACAAAACCTTGCATAACGGCGTGCTTCTCAGATAAACATTCTTTAAAGCTTCCCAAAACTTATTGGCTAACTGACAATCTCTAACATAACATAATTGGCTATTCTCCAGACATAAAATTATGCTTGTCAATGCTTTCTCATCCTGTAGAACAACGTGTTCATCATCCAGGTCTGGGTCAGGGCAAAGTACACTCCTCCAAAGACCCTCACGTCGAAGATACATTTCCATTTTATATGACCATGATGAATAATTAGTGTCATTCAGTCTTTCGAGAGGAAAACCTCCCCCGACTGCTGGCAACATCTTCGCTTCGCTCATCTGTCGACAGCCCCTTCTGGGCAGACACCGATGATTAAAGACACAGACCTTATCAGAATGTCCTCCAGCTGCAAAATAAGCGTAGGAGAAAAAAACACACGCAGGCACGGAACCTGTTAAAGCTCCAAATCACTCCAAATAGCCACATGACTCCTGGATAGGCTTCCAAAGCTTCCAGCTCACAGGCTGCACACAATCCCACGATCCACAGCCAGTCCAAAAGCCTCTGTCGTCTCTGGCTTCTCTGTCGCCTCTGGGCCCGTAACCTGTCGGGGCGAGCAGAGGGAGAGGCCTGCTTCTTCTCCTAGGCACCAGTGATCCTTAGGCTGTATAGTAAATAGACACTCACACAGAGATTATATAAAATAGCCTATTTACTTATATACATATGTATTTACAGATCACTTCCACACGGGTAACAAAGTGATACACCAACGATACAGCATACAGAGGTTGAATGAGAAGAAATGAGAAGAATGAATACAGGACATCTCTGTATTTATATATAAACAGACCAATCACCTTATAGGTCACTCTCATTATCCACCACACCCAACTTAATTCTAAGCACCTGTTGTATGAGTCACACACTGACACATCATCACTTCAACAATGGCTGCTAATTGGGTGACTCTGCAGAATATTTCCCCTCTCACCTAAATATCAAGCCTCTCAGTATAATTTATATCTAGCTGTAAATTCCTGGGTATATCAAACCCCAACAGGCATGCATCACCTTGACAGCATCATCTTGCAAGATTTTAAACAGTTCAGCTGGGATATCGTTGTCTCTTGCTGTCTTGTTATTAGCAATGCTTCTTAAGGCCCATTCAACCTCACTCTTCATGATGTCTGACTCTAATTCACTGACCACACTGTCAACGTTATCCCCGATATTATTATCCTTCCTATACAGATCTTCCATATATTCTTGCCACCTTTTCTTGATCTCTTATGCTTCTGTTAGGTCCTTGCCATCTTTGTTTTTTATCATACCCATTTTTGCCTGGAATTTACCTCCGATGTTTCTAATTTTCTGGAAGAGGTCTCTTGTCCTTCCTGTTCTATTGTCTTCTTCCACTTCCACACATTGCTTGTTTAAAAATAATTCCTTATCTCTTCTGGCTAACCTCTGGAATTTTGCTTTTAATTGGGCATATCTCCCCCTGTCACTGTTGCCTTTTGCTTTCCTTCTTTCTTGGGCTACTTCCAGTGTCTCAGCAGACAGCCATCTTGCCTTCTTGGTTTTCTTTTTATTTCGGATGTTTTTTGATGCCGCCTCCTGAATAATGTTGCGAACTTCTGTCCATAGTTTTTCTGAGACCCTATCTACTAAATCTAGTCCCTTAAATCTATTCTTCACCTCCACTGCATGATCATTAGGAATATTAGTGAGCTTATATGTAACTGATCTGTGGGTCTTCCCTATTCTCTTTAGTCTGATTGTAAATTGTGCAATAAGAAGTTCTCAATCTGAACTACAGTCAGCTCCAGGTCTTGTTTTTACCGACTATATAGATGTCCACCACCTTTGGCTACAAAGTATGTAGTCAATCTGATTTCGGTGTCGACCATCTGGTGAAGTCCATGTATAAAGTCATCTTTTAGGTTGTTGGAAGAGAGTTTTTGTTATGCACAGTGAGTTGTCTTGGCAAAATTCTATCAGCCTATGTCCTGCTTCATTTTGTTGTCCCAGACCATGCTTACCTGTAATTCCAGGTGTCATTTGACTACCCACCTTAGTATTCCAGTCTCCTGTAATGAAAATAACATCTCTTTTTGGTGTATTATCTAGTAGGTGCTGCATATCCTCATAGAACTGATCTACTTCTGCTTCTTCAGCATCTGTGGTTGGGGTGTATATTTGGATCACTGTGATGTTAAATGGCTTAACCTGAAGTCGAATTGAGATAATTCTATCATTTTTTGGATTGTATCCAAGCACTGCTTTAGCCACTTTATTATTAATTATGAAGGCTACTCCATTTCTTCTGTGGTCCTCTTGTCCGCAGTAGTAGATCTGGTGGTCATCTGATGTGAAGTGGCCCATTCCAGTCCATTTCAGTTCACTGACACCCAAAATGTCTATATTTAATCTTGCCATCTCACCAATGACCACATCCAATTTGCCCTGGTTCATAGATCTTACATTCCAGGTTTCTATGGTGTGTTGATCTTTTGAACATCGGATTCGTCGTTCACCACCAGCACCGTCAGCAGCTAGCCGTCCTTTTGGCTTTGAGCTAGCTGCGTCATCACATCTGGGGCTTGTTGAACTTATCCTCTGTTCCTCCTCAGTAGCATTTTGACCATCTTCCGACCTGGGAGTCCCATCTTCTGATGGTATATCAACATATCTCTGGTTGTACTGATCCATTTAGTTTTCATGGCAAGAATACTGGGGTGGGTTGCCGTTACCTTCCCCAGGGATCGTATTTAGTCTGACCTCTCTGCCATGACCTTCCCATCTTGGGTGTCCCTTCACGGTTTAGCTCATGGCATCATTGAAGTGCTCAAGCTCCAGCACCACGATAAGGTAACAGTCTCCTTTGCTGGAGCCATTTGAGGTACATTGATTCAAAAATTGTTGCCCTATAATGCACTGTTTCACTCAATTGAAGGTTACAAACAGACAAACACTGATAATTTTAGTAGTATATGGATGACATCACTACATCAGCTGGCATCAGGCACTTCCTATTGTTTGCCATAAATCTCCTCCTGTTTAGCCACATTATATTCTCCCAGGTTCTTATATTATGAAATATTGAGATGATCTCCCTATCCATTTTCTTTAGCAGATGCAGAAACCTGCACTCTGTTCTTCTCCTTTTCTCCAACCAAAGCAAGCCCTAACATTGTCACCTCATAACTATATGCACCAACATCACATTACAGCCATGAGGGTTTCTCTGAAATTATCCTCTCCTCTGAAAGATTTTCTAAAGAACACTCTCTTTTCTCAAAAAGAATGAGACCTGAAAACAGGAGCATTTTAGTGCTTGATACCAGTAAAAGGAAACATAAAAATACAGGAATTCATAGAATAGAAATGAAGGTTAAGGAGGCATTAATTTATGCAGGCAAACCTGGTTGAAAAGACAGAGTAACAGAAAGCCCACTGGTTCTGCTATTGTAGAATGCTATACCATTTGTCATGCTTGCATGTAGAACATTTATACAGAAACACAAATACATGTCTGAGGGGAAAAGTTTTTCACAGACAGGAAAAAAAAACATTCCTATTTTTTTATTCTTAAAACTCTGTTCTTTTCTTAAAATTTTGCCTACAGGTTGCATAAGAATTTCTCTTTATTTCAATAATGTCACAAAAGTTTTCATGACCAACCAGTAGCTAACTGCAAAGAAACTCCTATCTGTGAGAGGCAACCAGGAAATCTGTCACAGTGGACTTTCCAGGTTGAAGACAAAGTGCTCAGTAGAAAAAAAAAATTGGAGGGTTATGCCAAACAGCTAAAATCACTCCTCTTGTGGGTCTGATTAACAAAATGCACTTCCTACTTCAGAAGCCCTGAATTTCATGCATATGGAATTTGAGACATTTTCTGCAAGGTGAGTAAGAGAAATGAATTCTGCATTACAACTGCACGGAGATTAATCATAACTGTCGTTTGCTACAAATTTACCCATCAAGTTAAACACTTTGGGGTTTTGCTATTTGCATTTTTCTTTTTAATGGCTGGAGCTAAGATCCACAGTGCAGAAAGTTCTTATGTATTCACATATTTTTTTACTACCCACCTTCCATAGGTAGATAGAAATTTTAGGACAGCTAATTTAGTGACCATGGACACCATAGCCAAGACCTATTAGACTTGGGCATATTGGAATCTGATTCAATTCAATTCTCAAATTGAAGCAGTTTGAATAAAATATTTTTATTCTCTTAGAGCAAAGTGAATTTTGTAGGCATAAGCCCTCTAATGCTAGGAAAAGTAGAAGGACAAAGAAGAAGAGGATGACCAGCAAGGTAGATGGACTCAGTTACAGTGACAATAAATGGACTGGACAACCTGAAAGACCAGGTTATGAACAGATGGTCATGGAGAAAATCTATTTATGTGGTCACTAGGAGTCAGCAACAACTTAATGGCACCTAATCAATTAAGCCTTATGGAGGGATGAAGATTGCCAAATTAGACATCAGCCCAAAAGCTTTAAAATTATTTTTATAAACTTTCATTTTTTTAAAAAAATAAAGTGCTTTTAGTGGACCCAGTGTGGTGTAATGATTACAGAGATGGACTAGGCCCCAGGAGACCCAAGTTCAAATCCACCCTCAACCTTGAAAACTCACTGGATGACTTTGAGCCAGTCACATTCTTTCAACCCACACTACCAAAACAACTAGGGAATTTTATGACTTGCAACAAAAGTTGGGAATAATGATGTCGAATTTGAGACAAATAGGCCTGGTTTGTGTAAAAAGCATAGTTCTAATACTTAAATATGGTGGGCTGATTTGAAAGGATTGAAATAGAAGGAATTCACTCACTAGTCCATGGGAACAGAATAAAAGTGTGAGAAGTTGGCAAATTCCACTTTGATGCTTTACTTTACTTAGCAGAGACCTCCTGAAAAATCAGAGTGGGGCGAATCATTTCCACTGACAACCTTGCCTTAAAAAAATGTAATGTAGCTTCTGAGCATGCACTAAACATATATATATATATAAAAACCATTTTCTACATATGGTAGAAATAAAATGGTGAGACAATCTGCTATTTAAAACATGTAGCTGTTTTAATTCTTTTTTGTTTTGCTTTGAGGGGCTGCTTTGTTCAAAGCTTTATAAAAGTTATATTTAAAGTTATATTCCCCTCTCCCTTCCACTGTCTGTTGAAATAGAGCTACAAAAATGGTAGTGTCCTGATCACCTGAAATCATAATTTATTTTTATTTATTTATTTATTTATTTATTACATTTATATCCCGCCCATCTCCCCCACAAGGAGGGACCCTCGGCGGTTCACAGCAAGGTTTAAAATCAGTTAAAACAATAAATATCAACAATAAATATCAATAATAAACTATCTATCTATCTATCTATCATCTATCTATCTATCTATCTCATACAATTCGATCCAGGAATGGTAGATCTCATCCCACCGGTCATAAGGCTGGTCAGGGCAGATCTAATGGACCAGCCAACCCCAAGACTGGCTATTCCCCTCCCCAAGCATGGTGACATAACCAGGTCTTTTGGTTTTTCCTAAAGTCCAGGAGAGAGGGGGCCGATCTTATTTCAGGGGAAAGAATATTCCAAAGGGCGGGGGCTACTGCAGAGAAGGCATGCCTCCTAGAACCCGTCAGATGGAACTCTCTTGCAGATGGGTTCGTAGCGTGCCCTCTCTGCAGGACTGGGTGGGACGGGTTGATTGAACGGGGATGAGCCGGTCCTTCAGGTAACCTGGTCCCATGCCATGTAGGGCTTTAAAGGTGATAACCAACACCTTGAATTGAATCCGGAAGCAAACTGGGACCCAATGCAGCTCACGGAGCAAAGGTGTTATATGTGCCGATCTTGAGGCACCTAAAATGTCCCGCGCGGCTGCATTCTGAACCAGCTGAAGCTTCCGGACGCTCTTCAAGGGTAGCCCCATGTAGAGT
This sequence comes from Charina bottae, assembly GCA_023362775.1. Lineage (NCBI taxonomy): Eukaryota > Metazoa > Chordata > Lepidosauria > Squamata > Charinaidae > Charina > Charina bottae. The sequence continues at coordinate 233,298,256 of JALMGJ010000002.1, read as the reverse complement.
GCATTACAATAGTCTATCTGGGAGATGACCAGGGCATGAGTGACTGTTCAAAGGGCCTCTCGCACCAGGAAAGGGCATAATTGGTGCACAACATGAAGTTGTGCAAAGGCCCTTCTGGCAACGACTGCCACCTGCTCTTTGAGCAGGAGTCATGAGTCCAAGAGGACCCCCAAGTTACGCACCAGGTCTGTCTGGGGTAGTGCAACCCCATCCAGAACTAAGGATGATACATTCCTAGACACTGAGGGGCCATTAATCCACAGCCACTCCATCTTACCAGGGTTCAGCTGAAGCCTGTTGTTCCCCATCCAGACCCCTACAGCCCCCAGGCACTTGGACAGGGTAGTCACAGCATCACTTACTTCCCCCGGGATGGAGATGTATAACTGTGTATCATCAGCATATTGATGATACCTCATCCCGTGGAGATGGATGATCTCGCCCAATGGTTTCATGTAGATGTTAAATAGGAGAAGAGAGAGCACTGAGCCCTGCGGCACCCCACAAAGGAGGGGCTGTGGACCCGATCTCTCCTCCCTTATCAACACCGATTGGGACCGGCCCTGGAGGAAGGAGGTGAACCAGCACAAAACCATGCTGCCCACCCCCAACTCTCTCAGGCGTCCCAAAAGGATATCATGGTCGATGGTATTGAAAGCTGCTGAGAGGTAGGAATAGGAAAGCAATTTACAAGAATTACGCAATATATGATTACAGCAGCACGACTTGTATATGCACAAAATTGGAAAAATCATATTTTACCAAGATTGGATGTTAAAACTGATGGATATGGCAGAAAATGATAAACTGACATGTTTATTAAAAGAAAATTCAAATTATTATTTTCTTAAAGAGTGGAAACCATTAACGGACTATTTGCAACATGCAGGAAAGGCAAAGCTTATATGGGGTTTTGAAGATTAAAATATATATAAATGGACATATTAGACAGGAAATGTTTTTGAATGTTATATATAGAGCTAGCATGTAAGATAATTTTTTAAAATTACTATGACCAGAGATAAATTGGAAGTTGACCAATTTCTATGCTTTATCTTTTTCTTTTTTTCTTTACTTTTCTACACCTTTCTTCTTCTTTCTTTGATTTGTATTTCTATTTCTTTTTCATTTCTACCTTTTAACTATGTATATTAAAAACTTTAATAAAACTTTGGAAAAAAAAGAAGGCTGCTGAGAGGTCAAGGAGAGCCAGGATGGATGCACTGCCTCCATCCCGCTCCCACCAGAGATCATCCATAAGTGCGACCAATGCTGTTTCTGTCCCATATCCTGGCCTGAAACCTGACTGAAAGGGGTCTAGATAATCCATTTCATCATTTCTGGAGCTGCAACACCACCACTTTCTCAACCACCTTCCCCATAAAGGGAAGGTGGGAGACTGGACAAAAATTGTCCAGTACAACAGGGTCCAGAGATGGTTTCTTGAGGAGGGGGTGCACCAATGCCTCCTTGAAGGCTGTCAGAAACACCCCCTCCTGCAAGGATGCATTTACCATCGACTGGACCCAGCCACACGTCACCTCCCGAGCCGATTGAACCAGCCAGGAGGGACATGGATCTAATTTGCACATGGTGGCATTTACAGTCCGGAGGATCCTATCCACTTCCTCGGGTCCAACAGAATCAAACTGTTCCCAGATAACAGGGTAAGTACGCTCCTCAGGCATCTCCCCAGACCATGTTTCATGCTTAGAGTCTAACTTAGAGCGAATCCAAGCAATTTTATCCTGCAGATGCCTGGAAAACTCCTCAGCACGTCCCTGCAGGTGATTTTCTGAATCACCTTTCCCCAAAAGGGATCAGGTGATCCTGAACAGGGCCGCTGGGCGGCATTCTGCGAATGCAATAAGAGCGGAGAAATACTGGTGTTTCGCTGCTCTTACCGCCACAAGATAGGCCTTAACTGCAGCTCTAACTTGTGTTCAGTCGGGTTCAGTCTTTGTCTTCCTCCAGCGGTGCTCTAGGCATCTCTTAATCCTCTTCAGGACCCTCAACTCCTCCGTGAACCACGGGGAGTGTCAGGTTCGATAGGAGAAGAGAGGCTGCACAGGCGCGATCCTGTCCAAGGTCCCAGCCGCCTCCCTATTCCAGGTGGCAGCTAGGACCTCCGCTGGACTGCGCAGATGATCTCTGGGGACAACCCCCAGCTCCCTCTGAAACCAAATTGGGTCCATCAGTCACCGGGGGTGGACTGATCGAATAGGTCCTGCCTCCCTGCATAGTGGGGCAGCATATTTATTTATTTATTTATTTATTTATTTATGTATTTATGTATTTATTTATTTATTTAGAGAATAGATTAAAAGAGAAGAAGGAAAGGGGAAAAAAGGAATAAACAATCATGACTCAGATGGAACTGAAGGAATGGATTGAAATGATAAAATTATAATGAGGTGTGGGGGAGAGAAAGAAATCATTCTGTTAAGAGTCAGAAAACATGCAATTGATTAATCAAACAGTTGATTTTGTGCTTGAAAATATGCCAAAGAATAGGCTGAGCACATAGATAATGGGGGGTGGGGGGTGGAGAGGGGGGAGTCTAAATAGCTGCATACATAAAATAAAAAATAGCTGTTGTACTTAGTGTCTATATGTATTCTTCTACATATTTTGTATGGTTCCATTATCAAGAAGAGACCATTAGCAAGATAACTGACATCATACAGCTTCATTCAAGTTTTTTTGTTGGCATTTTATATTATAGGATAAGAAAATATCCCAATGTGTTAAGCAAAGATACTTTCAACATGCAAATAAAGCTGGTAAATGGCTAGCTTTTAAGTTAAGAAAAGAAGGGGGGGAAATTATAAACAAGATTAAAGAAAAAGGGGAAGAGTTAATGGACAACCAAAGTATCAAGAAAGCATTTCATGATTTTTATACAATTTTATATCAAAAACAACAAATAGATTTGGCTAGGGCTGATATATACTGTATCTAACAGAAAGTAAACTGCAAAAAATATCTAAAATACAACAGGAAATCATTAACAAACCCATTACTATCCCAGAAATTTCAAATGCCATCCAGAAACAAAAATCAGGCAAAACGCCAGGTCCAGATGGATTTACTGCTATATACAGTGTTACAAGTTATTTCAAGAGCAACTCATAATACCATTTAATACTTTATTAAATTCGATAATGACTAGAAATACAGTTCCCAAATCATGGACCAATGCTAATATAATTTTGATTCCCAAGGCGGACCAAGACCTGACTCTATGCAAAAACTTTAGACCAATCTCGCTGTTAAATACTGATTACAAAATTTTTACCACTATCTTGGCTAATAGATTAAAAACGGTTTTACAAGATATGATTAATGCTGATCAATCTGGTTTTCTTCCAAAAAGACACATTAAAGATAATATTACATCTATTATAAATATAATTGAGTACGCAAAAGAACATAAAGAAAAACAAATTTTGTTATTATTCTTAGATGCCAAAGAAGCATTTGACAATTTAAATTGGGATTTTATGATTAAAACGTTGAAAAGTATGGACTATGGTAAGAATTTTATTAACGCTATTCAAGCTATATATACAATGCAAACAGCCAAGATAGTGGTAAATGGTGATACAACTCAAAATTGTATCGTAGGAAGGGGTACTAGACAAGGTTGCCCAATTTCTCCTCTCCTATTTATCTTAGTATTAGAAGTTCTTTTAGAAAATATAAGAAAAGATAATCAAATTGAAGGGATAAAAATGAAACAAGAAAACTATAAATTAAGGGTTTTTGCCGATGATGTGGTAATCACTTTACAAAATCCAGAAAATTCAATCAAATATTTGCGAAAAAAGATACAAGACTTTGGTGAATTGGCAGGGTTTAAAATAAATAACCAAAAAACAAAGATGATAAATTTAAATATGGATCAAAACAATATACATAATATGGAGTTGGCTACGGGATTTGCAAACTTAAAAAAAATAAGATATTTGGGCATGGAAATAACATCAAACAATTCGGATTTATTTAAAAATAATTATACAAAATTATGGAATAAAATAAAACAAGACTTACAAGTTTGGACAAAATTACAGATATCCTTTTTGGGTAGAATATCTACTATAAAAATGAATATTCTTCCAAGAGTCATCTTTTTATTCCAAACGATACCAATTGTGATAACCGATAAAAGTTTTCAAAATTGGCAGCGAGATTTGGCTAAATTTATTTGGCAGGGGAAAAAACCGAGAATAAAACACAAATTTTTACAAGATATTAGAGAAAATGGAGGTTTTGGTCTACCAAATTTAAAATTATATTACGATGCATGTGTTCTTAGTTGGCTTAGAGATTGGCTAAAATTGGATAATCGAAAATTACTCAATATAAAAGGGCACGATCTTAGATTCGGTTGGCATGGGTACCTTTGGTACAATAAGATTAAAGCAAACATGGCATTCAACTATCACCCTATTAGAAAATCAATTTTAAAAATTTGGATCAAATATAAAAATACACTCTTACCCCATCTGCCTCTGTGGACTTCGCCACAGGAAGCACTAGTGTGGCATGGAAACCTGAATATATGTAATTGGTTAACATATAAAGATCTATTAGTAAAGATCTATTAGTATTTGAGGCTCCAGCAAAGGAGATTGTTACCTTGTCATGGTGCTGGAGCTTGAGCACCTCAATGAAACCATGAGCTAAACCGTGAAGGGACACCCAAGATGGGAAGGTCGTGGCAGAGAGGTCAGAATAATACGATCCCTGGGGAAGGTAATGGCAACCCACCCCAGTATTCTTGCCATGAAAACTAAATGGATCAGTACAACCAAAGATATGTTGGTATACCATCGGAAGATGGGACTCCCAGGTCGGAAGATGGTCAAAATGCTACTGGGGAGGAACAGAGGATACGTTCAACTAGCCCCAGATGTGATGACGCAGCTAGCTCAAAGCCGAAAGGACTGCTAGCGGCCGACGGTGCTGGTGGTGAACGACGAATCCGATGTTCTAAAGATCAACACACCATAGAAACCTGGAATGTAAGATCTATGAGCCGGGGCAAATTGGATGTGGTTATTGGTGAGATGTCAAGATTAAATATAGACATTTTAGGTGTCAGTGAACTGAAATGGACTGGGATGGGCCACTTCACATCAGATGACCACCAGATCTACTACTGTGGACAAGAGGACCACAGAAGAAATGGAGTAGCCTTCATAATTAATAATAAAGTGGCTAAAGCAGTGCTTGGATACAATCCAAAAAACGATAGAATGATCTCAATTCGAATTCAGGGTAAGCCATTTAACATCACAGTGATCCAAATATACGCCCCAACCACAGATGCTGAAGAAGCAGAAGTAGATCAGTTCTATGAGGATCTGCAGCACCTACTAGATAATACACCAAAAAGAGATGTTATTTTCCTTACAGGAGACCGGAATGCTAAGGTGGGTAGTCAGACGACACCTGGAATTACAGGAAAGCATGGTCTGGGAGAACAAAATGAAGCAGGACATAGGCTGATAGAATTTTGCCAAGACAACTCACTGTGCATAACAAACACTCTCTTCCAACAACCTAAAAGACGACTTTATACATGGACTTCACCAGATGGTCGACACCGAAATCAGATTGACTACATCCTTTGCAGCCAAAGGTGGCGGACATCTATACAGTCGGTAAAAACAAGACCTGGAGCTGACTGTAGTTCAGATCACGAACTTCTTATTGCACAATTTAGAATCAGACTAAAGAGAATAGGGAAGACCCACAGATCAGTTAGATATGAGCTCACTAATATTCCTAAGGAATATGCAGTGGAGGTGAAGAATAGATTTAAGGGACTAGATTTAGTAGATAGGGTCCCGGAAGAACTATGGACAGAAGTTCGCAACATTGTTCAGGAGGCGGCAACAAAAAACGTCCCAAAGAAAAAGAAAACCAAGAAGGCAAGATGGCTGTCTGCTGAAACACTGGAAGTAGCCCAAGAAAGAAGGAAAGCAAAAGGCAACAGTGATAGGGGGAGATACGCCCAATTAAATGCAAAATTCCAGAGGTTAGCCAGAAGAGATAAGGAATTATTTTTAAACAAGCAATGTGCGGAAGTGGAAGAAGACAATAGAATAGGAAGGACAAGAGACCTCTTCCAGAAAATTAGAAACATCGGAGGTAAATTCCAGGCAAAAATGGGTATGATCAAAAACAAAGATGGTAAGGACCTAACAGAAGCAGAAGAGATCAAGAAAAGGTGGCAAGAATATACGGAAGATCTGTATAGGAAGGATAATAATATTGGAGATAGATTTGACGGTGTGGTCATTGAGTTAGAGCCAGACATCATGAAGAGTGAGGTTGAATGGGCCTTAAGAAGCATTGCTAATAACAAGGCAGCAGGAGACGATGGTATTCCAGCTGAACTGTTTAAAATCTTGCAAGATGATGCTGTCAAGGTGATGCATGCCATATGCCAGCAAATTTGGAAAACACAAGAATGGCCATCAGATTGGAAAAAATCAACTTATATCCCCATACCAAAAAAGGGAAGCACTAAAGAATGTTCAAACTATCGAACAGTGGCACTTATTTCACATGCCAGTAAGGTTATGCTCAGTATCTTGCAGGGTAGACTCCAGCAATTCATGGAGCGAGAATTGCCAGATGTACAAGCTGGGTTTAGAAAAGGCAGAGGAACTAGAGACCAAATTGCCAATATCCGCTGGATAATGGAGAAAGCCAGGGAATTTCAGAAAAACATCTATTTCTGTTTTATTGACTATTCTAAAGCCTTTGACTGTGTGGATCATAACAAATTGTGGCAAGTTCTTGGTGGTATGGGGATACCAAGTCATCTTGTCTGCCTCCTGAGGAATCTGTATAACGACCAAGTAGCAACGGTAAGAACAGAGCACGGAACAACGGACTGGTTTAAGATTGGGAAAGGAGTACGGCAGGGTTGTATACTCTCACCCTACCTATTCAACCTGTATGCAGAACACATCATGTGACATGCTGGGCTTGAGGAATCCAAGGCTGGAGTTGGAAGAAACATTAACAATCTCAGATATGCAGATGATACCACTTTGATGGCTGAAAGCGAGGAGGAGTTGAGGAGCCTTATGACGAAGGTGAAAGAAGAAAGTGCAAAAGCTGGGTTGCAGTTAAACCTCAAAAAAACCAAGATTATGGCAATGAGCTTGATTGGTGACTGGCAAATAGAGGGAGAAAAAGTGGAGGCAGTGACAGACTTTGTATTTCTAGGCGCAAAGATTACTGCAGATGCTGACTGCAGCCAGGAAATCAGAAGACGTCTACTTCTTGGGAGGAGAGCAATGGCAAATCTTGATAAAATAGTTAAGAGCAGAGACATCACACTGACAATAAAGGTCCGCATAGTCAAAGCAATGGTATTCCCTGTAGTAACCTATGGCTGTGAGAGCTGGACCATAAGGAAGGCTGAGCGAAGGAAGATAGATGCTTTTGAACTGTGGTGTTGGAGGAAAATTCTGAGAGTGCCTTGGACTGCAAGAAGATCAAACCAGTCCATACTCCTGGAAATAAAGCCAGACTGCTCACTTGAGGGAATGATATTAAAGGCAAAACTGAAGTACTTTGGCCACATAATGAGAAGACAGGATACCCTGGAGAAGAAGCTGATGCTAGGGAAAGTGGAAGGCAAAAGGAAGAGGGGCCGACCAAGGGCAAGATGTATGGATAGTATTCTGGAGGTGACGGACTCAACCATTGGGGAGCTGGGGATGGTGACGGCCGACAGAGGGCTCTGGCGTGGACTGGTCCATGAAGTCACGAAGAGTCGGAAACGACTGAACGAATAAACAACAAGTATTTGAGGGTACAAACTATAAACTAAAAAGAGAAGATTTACTAAAAGAAGGGTTTAATTGTAACTGGTTTACATATTTACAGATTAAAGAACAATTTTAGATGGATAATAAAAATTTTAAGTTTAAAGAAAATTCGGCAAACTGGGACAATGTGTTATGGAAAGAAAATGACCATCAATCTAAACCAGTGACCTATTTACAGGGTCAATCGGAGGAGTTTTCTGAGCATCTGCAAGAGAAAATCGCTCAGATTCATTCTAAGTTGGACTCTATGCGTGATACATGGTCTGGGGAGATGACGGAGACACGTACTTACTCTGTTATCTGGGAACAGTTCGATCCTGTTGGACCTGAGGAAGTGGACAGAGTCCTCCGGATTGTGAAGGCCACCACTTGTTATCTAGATCCATGTCCCTCCTGGCTAGTAAAATCGGCTTGGGAGGTGACTTATGGTTGGGTCCAGGCGATGATCAATGCATCTCTGGAGGAGGGGGTGTTCCCAGCAGCCTTTAAGGAGGCCCTGGTGCACCCCCTCCTCAAGAAGCCATCCCTGGACCCTACTGTTCTGGACAATTTTCGTCCAGTCTCCCACCTTCCCTTTTTATGGAAGGTGGTGGAGAAAGTGGTGGCGTCGCAACTCCAGAGGATTCTGGATGAAACGGATTATCTAGACCCCTTTCAGTCAGGTTTCAGGCCAGGATATGGGACGGAGACTGCATTGGTCGCGCTTATGGATGATCTCTGGCAAGGACGGGATGGTGGTAGTGCATCCATCCTTATCCTTTTAGATCTCTCAGCGGCTTTTGATACCATCGACCATGGTATCCTTTTGGAATGGCTCAGGGAGTTGGGGGTGGGCGGTGTGGTGTTGCAGTGGTTTGCCTCCTTCCTCCAGGGCCGTTCCCAATCAGTGATGATAGGGGAGGAGAGATCTGACCCACGGCCCCTCCTGTGTGGGGTGCCACAGGGTTCGGTGCTCTCCCCTCTCCTGTTTAACATCTATATGAAGCCACTGGGTGAGATCATCCGTCACCACGGGATGAAATACCATCTATATGCTGATGATACACAGCTGTATATTTCCATCCCGGGTGAAGTAAGTGATGCAGTTGCCACCCTATCTCAGTATCTGGAGGCTGTGGGGGCCTGGATGGGGAACAACAGGCTTCGACTGAACCCTAGTAAGACGGAGTGGCTGTGGATTGATGGCCGCTCGGGTCCTAGGAAGTTGTCATCTTTGGTTCTAGATGGGGTGGCACTACCCCATTCGGAGCCTGTGCGGAATCTGGGGGTTCTCCTGGACTCACGACTCCTGCTGGAAGAGCAGGTGGCAGTCTTGGCCAGGAGGGCCTTTGCACAACTTAGGATTGTGCACCAGTTATGCCCTTTCCTGGACCGAGATGCCCTCCAAACAGTCACTCATGCCCTCGTCATCTCCCACATAGACTATTGTAATGCGCTCTACATGGGGTTACCCTTGAGGAGTATCCGGAAGCTTCAACTGGTCCAGAATGCGGCTGCGAGGACAATTATTGGGGCCAGAAGATCGGCCCATGTGACACTGTTGTTACGTGAGCTGCATTGGGTACCAGTTTGCTTCCGGGTACAATTCAAGGTGTTGGTTATCACCTTTAAAGCCCTACATGGCATAGGACCAGGTTACCTGAGGGACCGTCTCATCCCCAGAACATCAACCCGTCCCACCCGTTCAGCTAGACAGGGCTTGCTACGGACCCCATCGCTTAAAGAGTTTAACCTAGCGGGGTCCAGGAAGCAGGCCTTCTCTGCAGTGGCGCCCTCCCTTTTGAATATCTTACCCCCAGAGCTGAGGCTGATGTCCTCGCTCCCAGCCTTCCGGAAAGGCTTAAAGACCTGGTTCTGCCGTCTTGCCTGGGAGGGAAACGTCAACAGTTCCTCTTGGGGATGGCTGGAACCTTGAAGCCTCCCAGTGACTTATTTTAATATTCTTCTTGGAATTTATATTTTGTATTTATGTAATTTTATATATTTTAATCTCTATTTTGCTGTGCACCACCCAGGGTCCCCGTTGGGGGAGATGGGCAGTAATATAAATTTAATAAAATAAAAATAAATAAATTTGATTGCCAAAATTTATAAAATTTTAATACAAATTAATTTGACAAATTTACTTAAAAAGAACTGCATAATCAAATGGGAAGAAAATTTAGGCCATAGCATCCAAATGGATAATTGGGAAAAAATGTGGTTAAATGATTTAAAGTTTACTTTGAATTTCAATATGAAAGAAAACTTTTTCAAAATGATGTATAGGTGATATATAACCCCTAACACATTGTCAAAAATGAATATTATGATATTCAATAGTTGTTGGAAATGTAAAAAAGAAGTGGGCACCTTTTTTCATCTTTGGTGGAATTGCCAGAAAACCAAAAGGTATTGGAATACAATTCATCAAACCTTATGTGAAATACTGGAAGAAGACCTTATTAAAGAGCCAGAAATGTACCTGTTGGGATTTACAAAACCAGACATACATAAGAAACATGGGAAATTACTATTTTACTTAATAACCGCGGCCAGAATCATCTTCGCAAGACATAAAGTTATATAGATAAAAAAATTAAAAAAAAATATCCCAAGTATAAAAGAGAATAAATAGAAACACCTAATAGAGTGGGGGGTGGGGTGTTTCTGCTTTTTTTCCTGTAGAACTAAATCATAGTAGGGATAAACACTCCATTCCCCATATTGGGTTATAATGGGTTGGTTTGCCCTAATTTCTTACATTTAAAGGTATAAATTATTTTGTGCCACCTCTCTTTCTCCTTTGGTACATCACTCTTTTGTTCTTTCTTGTAGCATTCCATAGCATCAGAGCTAATACATTAGGAATAGAGCTACACTGAGATTCAGATTCAGAGCATGACTATTTTGGTTTGGTCATGCTTCACCTAAGGATATTATAGAATGAATAAATCTCCAATAAGGAAACATTGTAGGGGAAGAGGCAATTCTCTTTCTGTACTGCTACTGGCCTAACCCACGCTATTAACCTCCCATCTGAAGACATAGTCTCCTGAGCAACCCCATTTAAAACCAATGAAATCATGATTTCAGCAAAGATACAGGGAGACAGATAAGACTGCTACTCTTTGTTACCCTGGATCTTTCTGTGACGTTTCATATCATCATATTTGGTATCATTCTGGCTTGTATTTTTAGCATAATTTTTTAAACATTTGTGCAGACTGGGTTCCATGTTATTTTTGTTCTTAATCAGTGCGTAGAAATATGCTGGAAAATCTCTGCAGTATTCCAGATCAGTTCTGCTATGACCTTCTAAAGTTTTATATTCTATATTAACATCTGCACTGAGTAAGAGCAATGAAAGAACTTCATTTTTCTCATTTTAATCAGATTTTGATGAAGCTTACTGAATGTGATAGGTAATGGACCAATCACTATTTGCTTTTATTTTCATTGTCCTTGGATTTTTTATGAGTGTATGCATGTTGTCCTATAGTACTGGGAATTTGCAGTATCATGAGCCACAGATAGTAGAAAATCAAGACATTAATTCCTCTATTCTGTAAGTTAGTAGCAACTTGCCTCACTGAAACTCAGTCTAGATAAGACAGATATTGTGAGTGGCTAATTCAGTTTGACTACAAAATACTAACTAGCTTGTTTTTCTTCTAAATAGGTTACAGTCAGGGGTACCCTATATATGAAGGCCCAGGGATTCAGTGGCTTGAAATTCTTTTACTGGATGTAATTATATACCACCTTCAGTATTTATATATCCTGGCAAAGTGTTACTCACTGGTAAATGAGACTGTGCATAACATCATATCACTTCCCTCCATTCCACTCAGTTCTTAATCATCTGAAGCTGGAACAACTGCCATTTCTGGTAAGTGCTACCATGAATTTGAAACCAAAATAAGCTATTGGTTTCAAATTCCAGTTAGCACTAACAGAAATTGCCAGCCACCTGTGTTCAAGTGACATAAACAATCTATAGACCCTAGTTGAAAAGCAGCCTGGGACAGAGGGTTAGATAAGATGCTGGGCATGCATGCTTTTGTTGATCAAGTTAGTTTGCTTAGCATATCATCCAAATGCACTGATAACATTTAAGCTTAACAGTTGAAAATTACTTTGTATGGAAAATGCCACTGAAGAGTGCTCATGAGAATGTACTTAATGAAAAACAGAATGCCTTCTTTATCAATAGCACTGATGATAGATTGTATCTTGGCAGTTGGAATGGATGCAACAACTATTCAATACTTTTTGAGAATAATTCAGATTTTGAGTTCTAAAGCCCTAGACTGCATGAGGCCATGTATCTAAAATATCACATTCTCTTATATGAATTTACTTGAATGTTAACAATCATCACTGGATGCAGCACCAGGTTTTCCCACCTCCATTCTCTGAATTAATGGGGGGTGGGGGTTGTGGCAGGATCCTTTTCTAACTTGTTGGTTCACTCTCTCCAAAGAGCTTCCGTTGGCATCATCATATTTCTTTCCTTTCTTTCCTTTCAGTGCTAAAAGTAAATATTTTTTATTATCCCAATCTTTTTAGATTGTTCAATTTTATATTATGATGGAACCTTACTACTGTTCTGCTTCCTTCTTTCTTTTTATTGTATTGCACTATATTGTTTCATTTATTGTAAACTGCTATGATAATTTTGACTGAACAGTAGCTGATAAATGTTTAAAATAACAAACAAACGAAGTCTTCTCAGTCAGATGTCAGGGCTGCTGGAAATGTAACTTCCCATCCTAAGGAAGTTTTCATAAAAGTTTCAAAGTAGAACTTTTAATTTCATTATAAACTTTGGAGGCAGTAGAGTGAGCAACTTTTCTAAAATATTTGCACTTAAAAATAAAATAGTATGTGCTCTAAATATTTAGGTGTTCTTCTTAAAACAAACTTCCTTTTTATTTTGTTTTAAAGAATAGCACTCGAGAGTAATAAAAAAGAGTAGAGAAATCTAGCAAAGACTTTCTTTGAAGTTATCTCTACCGTAATGTTCTTGGATACTGGATTGTGATATATCATTATCTGTTATAACCTATATGCAACTGAGTATCATTTGATTAGCATATCTGAAAGCACATGTGCTGATCTAACATTTTTATAACATCTCACTAAATGGGAGAAAATCAGTGGAAGCAAATGAAATGAGCTCTGACCTCTAAATGAGTATCACTGCATTTCATTTGGGAAGCACAATACGCTAAAAATTGTTGCCCAGCTAGGCTAGGTTAGAGCAGCATTAGCAGTCAGTTTTTTGGTTGTGCAAAAGAATGTTCATGGTTTAAATAGCAATAGCTTGTTCAAGATGCTCTCCGCAGAAGGTAGCTTGCTTTTATATTTAGTTTGGCCACCTAATGATTTTTGTAAGAAAAGACATTTGCGGGGATGGTCAAGTGCATTTCCAGTAATGCAGGAAACAAAATAGCTTCCAAACAAGAGCCATCAAAAATATTCAATGTTTATGAAAACATTGTGGTGCCATGAATAATTTTATATTCATGGTGTTATAAGAATGAGATGTGCATGCTTGTAAACTGATAGGAAAACTGGCAGAATATGTATGCCACAAATATTTATTCTTATGGAGTTTGTGTCAACTATGAACTTGTCTCATCAGACATAATGAGGTTTTCCTTGATCATGAGTTAGGACACTGTGGCTCTCCTCACTGAACTGAGAGTTGTAGTTTAGAAACATCTGAAGAACTGAGCTGTCATCCAGTCTAGCAACCTTGCTTAGTACCACCACTAGACACCAATGAAGTGGACATGGAAGAAAGGTCTTCAGTATAAGTATGCCATGACATTAAATGATATGAATTGAACATCTTTAAGGGATGGTCAGATTTCCTTGGTTGATTGCTTTCCACAATAGCCTGGGGAAGGGAGTGGGTATAACATGTGTTCAGCCCTAAATCAGGACTGCTGCTTTGAAAACATTTTGATTAAAATTAGTGAGCATTGCTGATGACAGCTGCAGCTTTATGCCTGAAAATGTATCATTTTCCCCCCTTGATGAAGTTAACACAATAGCTGTATAAATATAGACACTTTTACACATTGCCTTTTTGAAAATAACTCAAAAAGAAGGTTCACTGGAGACTGCATTGTTAACATCACCTGATTGACCAGACATCAAAACTCCTCAGCTCTCTCTATTTCATCAGTCGGAAGGTCACGGCTACTGCTGGGATTAACTCTAGACAAAAATATTGGTATGTCTGAATTTTGTGCAGTCGCAGCCTCTGAGGTACTTTAGTCTCCTGGGTTTAGAACTGAATCCCACAATCTGATTGATTCATTTATTAAAATTAGTCTTGGAAAGGGCAGCTTATTTGGAGCCAGAGTTTCACAATGAATGCAAAGCCACAATCAGAAAAAGTTGTTCCCAGTCTCTTTGCTTGGTGACCAGAGATCTCTAAAGGCAAGCAGTGAATATCTGTTAGCTTCAGGTTCAAATAAGACATTTGATTCCTAGAAGGAAAAAATAAGCAAGAAGGTGAATGAAGCAGTAGTCACATTTCTGAGGAATGAAGTCAGTAGATTGCAAGTGACAGGTTCAATTACTGGTCCATGGACCAATGACACATCTGCCTTAAACTCTGAGAAATGGGCAGTGGGAAAAGGATGAATAACTCTTAAGAATTGGAGAAAATATGTAACCACTCAGGCAGAAAATTAGCAATTACATTCCGTGCCATCAGTAATAAGTATTTCAACAAAGATCTTAGGTTAATGTCAGACTTTGTGACAGTATATCAACCATTACACCTGTGTTCAATCAGCAATCCCATCCCTCAATGTGATACTAGGCTGTTTAGTTCAAATGTGGCTTGTTCAGTGATAAGCAAGATGGCTGACATCTGTTACAAAAGTATTCAAAAGTAATTTATTTCATAGACTTGACACTCACTGTTCAAAGGAGAACATTTCTGAGAAACTATTGCAATTTGTCTCCATGTGCTTTTGTTTTGACAGTCCTCCAAGAGAAGTCATAAACTAACAAAGCTGACACAAAATAATCAATGGAGATATCATGGAATACTATACACCATTAAGTTATTGAGCTGTGATGCTGTGCATTAACTTCACCCAAATGCAAGAACCTTTTCCTTCTTATAACATGGTACAAATAAGAATTTGGACCACCCTGAAAATGCCCAAATGAAATATGGGTTGAAGGTCAGCTGAAGAAAAGTACCCAGAGAACTCAAGTGACTCTATCGTTTTATAACGTATACCAGAATATTGACATACGTACATTCCATGTGCCCAGAATCAATCTAATCTTTGTTGATCCATATATTAATTCCTTTTCCAGGGTTCTTTGAATCAACCCTAGAGGGAGATGATGAATCACATTTCAGAGGACAGCTTTCCAGTCACAATATTAATTTTTTTCCCTTTCATGGGATTCTGAAAATCCTGCTTCTAGATGAGTCAGCAATAATCTATATGTCTTGAAAACAGAAACCACCTTCAGATACATAGCAAAACATAATGAATTTTGCACTCATTTTATTGCTTTCCAAACTTCTGCCATTCTCTATGCTACACATATTTTAAACATAAGGACCACATGTCAGTTTAGGTAAAAGAATTCATGAAACACCTTTAAAGCATGATAAATTGTGTGGCATCTAGTCAACACACTGTGACTATTATTTACATAGTTCCCAACACTTCAATAAATATTGTTCTACTTACATAAATACATATTATTTTATCACCAAAGAAAAGGAAAGATTTGAAGTATTCACCATTGGTAAAACCCTGTGAACAAAATTATGTTATACAAAAAGTTTTAAAGTATTTTGTAAACATGAGATCATGTACCACCACTCTTCTACTACTTATAAGCCACTTCAGATCAATGCAAATACAGCCTTTCCATTCCGATGGATATCTTGAAACAAAGTTTAAGAAAATAATAGGGGCAGCAAATCACTTGAAAATTGACAGATAGGGACAAACACATTGCATTATTGAAACCTAAATCCCAGTTTGAATCAGGCCACTTTAGTCCACTCCAAGACTTTCCCCTTTCAAAGAAAACAGGAGGACATCTGGGTCTTCCTGAAGCGTTCTTCCATATACTAGGAAAAGCCACATGATAGTAAAAGACACGTCCAAGAAAAAATTAAAGATGACAACAATTGTGGATGTTTAGTTTAGTTTCTTTTTAATTACAACCCAACAGAAAATGTGATGGCATGCATTGTGATACTTGAATGTATACCATACTAGCATAAAAAGGTAAAGGTTCCCCCTGCACATTTGTGCAGTCGTGTCCGACTCTAGGGCCCGTGCTCATCTCCGTTTGTTAGCCGAAGAGCCAGTGTTGTCTGAAGACGCTTCCATGATCATGTGGCCAGCATGACACATGCGGAAAGCTGTTACCTACCCACCGAAGTGGTACCTATTAATCTACTTGCATTTGCATGCTTTCAAATTGCTAGGTTGGCAAAAGCTGGGGCGAGTGTGGGAGCTCACTCCGTCACGCGGGGCTAGGGATTCAAACCTCCAAACTTGCGATCTTCTGATCGACAAGCCTGGCATCTTACCCGCTGAGCCACCATGCCCCCCCATACTAGCATATCCTACTAAATACTATACTACATACATACTAGCATATCCTACTAAAAAAAGCAAAAATTAAAAAAAAATGGTTTGGGATGACCTTGGTGTAGAATTGTAGCCCTAATTGGGCTAATGTGTCAGTGGCGATAGTGATCCTGAAGAAAAAGGAGTGGGTAAGGAGAAGGATATAAGATGTTTTCCTAACATTTTTCTAATAAAACTGACTTGCATCTACTTTTATTTGTATCTCACGGTCATCATTTCTCCTACAAAAACTTTCAGTCTTGATGTTACTTTCAAAACTGGTGCAGAAATATTTTCTGTTTCCAGTCCTTGCCAGTAAGGAGACACAATTTTTTCCCTAACATATTCAGCAGACAGTAGCTCAGAGTAGTAGACTGATCAAGAACAAACAATGCCATTGCAAATGCTAGCATCCCATTGCCAGCATCTGAGTTAGTATGTGGTGGTAGTAGCAACAGATGCTGCAGAATCCCAGATTAGGTATGAATTTAGGGAACCGGGAAGAGAACAGCCCTGAGGAGGAGATGAGAATTGCTCTCACAATCTTTCAGGCTTGGCAAATTTCAGTGATTTTCAGTGCTCTTGCCTAGCAACCAGGCTTGGAAACTGTTGTCAGTTGTACCCATCTCTCTGCAGGGATTTCTGGTGATCAGATATGATTTTAAGTCCTGCCAATTTCAAAAGGAAAGTTGAACAGGTTCTCATAACTCACCTATCAGATCTATGGATTTAACTGCTTAACACTGTCTGGAACTCACTTTGTGTATTGCTATTTTATTAGGGCTATAAGCTCTGGGCTGCAAAAATCCAGGTGATGCAGGCTGTCTGCTGCTCTGTAGTGATGGGTCAATTGTTTGCAATCCAGATATGATACCCTGAATTTCATAACTTCTGTTTATTTTTCACCCTTTATTTTTTTTTTTAATGCTCCATAGACTGAAAACAAAATACAAACCAATTTAGAGGGCCTTACACAACCTATGTTCTATCTATATTTCAGGCAACCGGAATATGCCTCCTAATTCTTTTCAACATCATATACAGTCTGATGATACATTATTTTATGTACCAGTAGTCCTAGTGTAATGACCATTCATTTAGTGACTGTTCGAAGTTATGTCAGTGCTGGAAAAAAGTGACTTACGGATGGTCCTCGCACTTATGACCATCACAGTATCCCTGCAGTCGCATGATCGCGATTCAGGCACTTGGCAATCATCACACATTTATGATGGTGGCAGCATCCCACGTTCACGAGATCATCATTTGTGACCTTCCCAGACAGCTTCCAACAAGCAAAATCAATGGGGAAGCCGGCAGATGGTTGCAAGTCACAGTCACATGATGTCTTGCTTCACGACCGAACTGGGACTGCTGGAACTCCCATCATAAGTCAGTGTGGTCACATGATATTTTGCTTAACAACTGCTTCACTTAGCAACAGAGTTGCTGGTCCCAATTAGGATCGTTGAACGAGGACTACCTGTATGTGTATATGCATCAATTTATATATACAGTATGCGCACACATACATGCACACAAAAATACATACACAGAGAGATACGCTTATATTCAGAGGTTATAAACGGTTTGCATATAAGCAGTTGCTGCTTTAATAATTGAAAAATTCTGTGTTATTCTTTGATGCATAAAAGGACAGACTCATTTCTGAAGTCTATGAAACAAGGTCTGCATATGAGTTGGTTCCTAGGATTAGCACACAATGTTACTACAATTTATGAATAAATAGGCTGGGAGAATACATCTCTTCTTTTACATACTTCCTTTTAAGAACAACAATAGTGGCTAAGAGCACTTTCACACCATTTCAAAGCATGTTGTTTCCATTTGCTAAAACTTCAGAAGCCGTTAGATCAGTGTTTCTCAAACTTGGCAACTTTAACTTGTCCACATGTCTTAAAGTTGCCAAGTTTGACAAACACTGACTTAGAAGGTAATCCATGTTGTTTTAACTTCTGCCAATTTAAAATTCTGAGAACAAGGAGGAAAAAAAAATCAGCATATCAGCTTTTGCAGATCCTGCTACATGAAAAATGATCACACCCCATTAAGAGGTATCTGCACAGTGGGGTCAAAAAAGTCAACATGGCTGCAACTGCACAATTGAAGCCATACTGCTTTTATATGCATCATGTGCATGTAAAAGAGCAGGACTTTGACCCCATGCTCTCATCTACCATCTTGACTTTTTTTTTAACTCTCCCCCCCATGGATACCCCTGCCTGGATTTGCATACTAGTTCATCCATGTTTAAGAGAAAGAGGAAACTGATGAATCTCTTGGCAAGCCACTTCTGCTGGTTTCACTGTAGTCCTGAGGAAATGCAAAGCCACCAAGACAGCATTTCCCTACAGGACCTGAAGCTCAGGAAGAGGAAAGAGTGGTGAGGCAAGAATTCGCTTTCATGGGGAAATGAAGCCACAGCTTTTTAAACTGCAGGCAGAAAATTATTATCTCTGTATAGGTTTCAACTATACTGAAGCTCTGATTGATTTGATTATGTAGCATCAAGTTAATGTTGGCTCTTAGTGATCACACAGATAGATTTTCCCAGGATGATTTGTCCCCAGTCTAATCCTTCAGATGTTCCAACAGTCACCCAGCACCACAATAATTGAGTCCATCCACCTTGTTCCTGGCTGTCCTCTTTTTCTCTTTCTTTCCACCCTTCTCAGCATTATAAACTTCTCAAGGGACACATGGCTTTTCCATGGAAGAAGGAAGCATTGTTTAGTTATCAATAAAAATACAAAAAACTCCCCTTAAAATATTCTATATATGGTATCTTACTCTGATGATACTTCCTCATATGAAACATAGTTATTAAACTTTATGATGGAAGGGGTATCAAAAGAACATTCTTTCATTTTTTGGTGGTCTTGTTCAGAAATTTGGGTGTGAAGATAGGAATAATAACAAAGCAACATATCATGTAAATATGTTTAGGGTGCATAATACACATTTTGAAGATGACAAAGATGGATGTGCTCTAGCCAGGAGATCCATAGGATTATCTGGCTGCCTCGTATGTGATAGACCATTTAGCCACTCCCAAAAATCTTAGGAGGCCCAGGGGACACCATGTGGAGGGGTTCTATCAATTGTCCCCCTGCGACGACGGAAATAGCGTGCTTCCACCTATGTAATAGATTGGCAAATAGACAACTTAATGTTCAGTTTGAAGGTATTAGACTTCAACATAATACACATATTATATAAATATAACATCTCGGGGTAACCCTAGACAGGACGCTTTCTTACAAGAAGCACTTAGAAAATACCGCAGCTAAACTAAGAACTAGAATTAACATCCTTCTTAAGCTATGCGGTACTACATGGGGCTCTTCTGCTGACACATTGCACACTTCGGCTCTTGCGCTGGTCTACTCAGCTGCAGAATATTGCGCTCCAGTGTGGCTCAACAGTACGCATGCAAAGAAGGTAAACATACAGCTCAACAGCACGATGCAAATTATCAGTGGAACCATCAGGTCTAAACCTACCCAATGGCTGCCCATCTTGAGCCATATCCCTCCTCCAGTTCTCCAGTGGAAGAATGCTCTTCTCTGAGAATACAAAAGGATAGTTGATAATTACGAGCTCCCCATACATGGCAATATAGCAGAATTAGGAATAAACAGATTGAGATCTAGGCATCCACCTACGGCTACTGCCAGGGAACTGGCTATAAAAAAATGTTCATCTCCTTGATTCCTGGAAGCAATCTTGGCAAAAAGCCTGCCCCCAGCACTGTCAAAGCTTACCCTGCATGACAACGAAGCCTCCTGCTTTCAATCAACCACACAGAATATGGTCAGCTATTAATAGAGTGCACACTAACCATGGTAGGTGTGCAGATTCCCTACATAAATGGGGTAAGATACTATCTCCAAGGTGTGACTGCAGGGCTGACAGGCAAACTGTCAAACACATAATGTAATGTAATATAATGTAAGACTAGAGCTAACGATGGGAAATTTGCTGATTTCCTGATGGCAACTGATGCTGCAAAAGACTATATTTGTAATCATGATGTTTGTTTTTAGTTATAATTGCTCTATGACTAATACATATACTCATATGTAGAATCTATTTTCTATATAACTTTTTATATTTCCAACTTCTAATATATTTGTAATATGTATAATGTATAACGTGACAGAGTGAGCTCCTACACTAGCCCCAGCTCTTGCCAACCTTTCAAGCAGATTTATATGTCTTTATTTCTTTCTTGCAGAATCCAAATGTAAGATATCCACTGCCTGAAGAATTTCAGAAACTCTTGTTGTTTATTCATTCAGTTGCTTCTGACTCTTCGTGACTTCATGGACCAGCCCACGCCAGAGCTTCCTGTCAGCCGTCACCATCCCCAGCTCCCCCACGGTCGAGTCCATCACCTCCAGAATATCATCCATCCATCCATTCATCCATCTTGCCCTTGGTCGGCCCCTCTTCCTTTTGCCTTCCACTTTCCCTAGCCTCAGCATCTTCTCCAGGGTATCCTGTCTTCTCATTATGTGGCCAAAGTACTTCAGTTTTCCCTTTAATATCATTCCCTCAAGTGAGCAGTTTGGCTTTCTTTCCTGGAGTATGTACTAGTTTGATCTTCTTGCAGTCCAAGGCACTCTCAGAATTTTCCTCCAGCACCACAGTTCAAAAGCATCTATCTTCCTTCGCTCAGCCTTCCTTATGGTCCAGCTCTTGCAGCCATAGGTTACTACGGGGAATACCATTGCTTTAACTATGCGGACCTTTGTTGTCAGTGTGATGTCTCTGCTCTTAACTATTTTATCAAGATTTGTCATTGCTCTCCTCCCAAGAAGTAGACGTCTTCTGATTTTCTGGCTGCTGTCAACGTCTGCAGTAATCTTTGTGCCTAGAAATACAAAGTCTGTCACTACTTCCACTTTTTCTCCCTCTATTTGCCAGTTATCAGTCAAGCTGGTTGTCATAATCTTGGTTTTTTTGAGGTTTAACTGCAACCCAGCTTTTGCACTTTCTTCTTTCACCTGCGTCATAAGGCTTCTCAGCTCCTCCTCGCTTTCAGCCATCAAAGTGGTATCGTCTGCATATCTGAGATTGTTAATGTTTCTTCCAGTGATTTTAACTCCAGTCTTGGATTCCTCAAGCCCAGCATGTCGCATGATGTGTTCTGCGTACAGGTTGAATAGGTAGGGTGAGAATAGACAACCCTGCCATACACCTTTCCCAATCTTAAACCAGTACGTTGTTCCGTGGTCTGTTCTTACCATTGCTACTTGGTCGTTATACAGATTCCTCAAGAGGCAGACAAGATGACTTGGTATCCCCATAACACCAAGAACTTGCCACAATTTATTATGATCCATACAGTCAAAGGCTTTAGAATAGTCAATAAAAAGAGAAATAGATGTTTTTCTGAAACTCCCTGGCTTTCTCCATTATCCAGCGGATATTGGCAATTTGGTCTCTAGTTCCTCTGCCTTTTCTAAACCCAGCTTGTACATCTGGCAATTCTTGCACCATGAATTGCTGGAGTCTACCTTGCAAGATCTTTTTTTTATATATATAAATTTTATTAGGATTTTAAAATACATAGTTAAAAGTTAGAAACGGAAAAAGAAATAGAAATACAAAATAAAGAAAAAGAAAAGAAAAAGTGTAGTAAAGTAAGAGAAAGAAAAAGATATGAAAAATAGGTAACTTCCAATCTATCTCTGGTCATGTAGATAAAAGAATCTGCCTTAAATGTTGGTTTTTCATACAATAGATAGAAATAATTCTTTGTCTAATATACTCTATTATATTTAATCTACTCTTCAAAACCCCATGTAAGCTTTGCCCCTCCTTCATTTTGCAAATAGTCCATCAATGGTTTCCACTCTTTGAGATATTGATAACTTGAGTTTTCTTTCAATAAACAAGTCAATTTATCATTTTCTGCCATGTCCATCAATTTTAACATCCACTCTTGTACTGTTGGTAAAGTCTGAGTTTTCCAAAATTGTGCATAAAGAAGTCTTGCTGCTGTTATCATATATTGTATAATTCTAACAAAATGTTTTTCTATTTGTAAATCCAATATTCCCAACAGAAATAATTCTGGTTTAACGGAATCTGTATTTGTAGTATACTCTGCATCAACGTATGTATTTGGGTCCAAAAATTCTTTGCAATAATACATGCCCACCACATGTGTTAAAACGACCCCTCTTGTTTATTACATTTCCAGCAAATGTTAGAAACAGTCCCATATATTTTGCAAGTTTTTTGGGGGTCATATACCATCAATACATGGTCTTATAGAAATTTTCTTTCAAATTATAACACAGAGTTAGACCACATATTTTCCCATTGCTGCATATGTACGTTATGACCGATATTTTTTGCCCATTTAATCATATAATCTTTAACTTGTTCTTCCACCATTTCCCCTCTCAACAGTAGTTTATACATTTTAGCAATTAAATGTTTGTCTGTGTCACAAAGTAGTATTTCAAATTCTGATTTACTCTGTTCAAATCCAAAATCTTTTTTATCTAACTTGAATTTCTCTATAAGCTGCATATAGGAAAGCCATTGAAAAGTATATCCTTCCGAGGCAAGTTGTTCTTTTGATTTAATTTTGTATTCTCCTTGTTCTTTTTCTAACAAGTCAATATAAGTCAACCATTTATCTTTATCTCTTGTTTCAGTTCTATAGAATGCTTCTTGTGTAGAAATCCATAAAGGCATCTTGTAACATAAAGTTGACCTATATTTATTCCAAATCCTTAACAAAGATCTTCTAATATAATGATTTTTAAAGTCCACATTAACTTTAACTTTGTCATACCATAAGTATCCATGCCATCCGAATCTTAAATCATGACCTTCTAAATTCAATAGTTTTTCATTTTTCAAAACAATCCATTCTTTAAGCCATACTAAACAACATGCTGCATAATATAACTTCAAATCTGGGAGGCCCAAGCCACCTCTTTCTTTTGAGTCTTGCAAAACTTTATATTTTATTCTCGGTTTTTTCCCTTGCCATACAAACTTAGATAGATCATGCTGCCATTGTTTAAAAGGCGCTTCTGAAGCCAGTATAGGTACTGTTTGGAAAAGGTATAAAATTCTTGGCAAAATATTCATTTTAATCACTGATATTCTTTCTAATAATGATAGTTGCAGTTTCTCCCACCGATCTAAGTCTTTTTTTATATCTGTCCAAAGTGAAAAATAGTTATTCTGAAACAAATTGACATTCTTTGATGTTAAATGTATTCCCAAATATTTTACTTTTTTTCCATTATAAATCCAGTTAATTCTCTCAATTTCTCTTGTTGGTGGCAATTCATATTCTTAGTTAAAACTTTTGTTTTCTGTAAATTCACTTTGAACCCTGCTAGCAACCCAGTCTTTCAATTTCTGCATTAGTAACTCAAACCCATCCAATGGGTTTTCTAAAGTAATGACTAGGTCGTCAGCAAAGGCTCTTAGCTTATAAACTTCTTTTTTGACTCTTATACCAGAAATGCCATCATCTTGTCTAATGTCTCTAAGTAAAATTTCTAAGACCAGTATAAACAAAAGTGGAGATAAAGGACATCCTTGTCTTGTACCTTTTTGAATTTCACTTGGTTTACTGAAATCGCCATTAACAATTGTTTTAGCGGTTTGGGGTATATATATGGATTTAATCCATTTAATAAAGTTTCCCCCAAAATTCATAGATTCCAATACTTTAAACATAAAAGGCCAATTTAAATTGTCAAAGGCTTTTTCAGCATCTACAAATATCAAAGCAGCCTGTTTTTCATTATGTTGTTCCAAGTACTCCAATATGTCCAAAACATTTCGAACATTATCTCAAATTTGTCTCTTAGGCAAAAATCCTGCCTGATCCCCATGGATAAAATTCTTAAGAATAATTTTCATTCTTTCCGCCAACACTGTTGTAAATATCTTATAGTCATTGTTCAATAAAGATATTGGTCTATAATTCTTCGTTAAAATCAAATCTTGTTGATCTTTTGGAATCAATGCAATATGAGCTTCTTTCCATGTTTCTGGCATTACACCTGTTTCTAAAATCAAATTCATAGTCTTTTGTAAAGGAAGACAAAGGTCATCCTCAAAGCATTTATAATAAGCCGCTGATAAACCATCGGGACCAGGCGCTTTTCCACTATTAATTTTCTTGAAAGCAGTTGACATTTCCTCTACCGTTATAGGGTTATTAAGCAATAACTTTTGCTGATCAGTGAGAACAGTTAATTTTTGTTTACTCAAATATTTGTCAATGTCATCTAATGGAACATCTTGCTTTTTATATAATGATGAATAATAACAATAAAGGGCTTTTTGGATACCTACGTTGTCCACCAAAGTTCTCCCCTCATGCTGTATTTTAGAAATTAAATTCTTTTGTCTTTTTTTGCGCAATTTGTAAGCTAACCATCTGCCTGGTTTATTTGAAAATTCAAAATGCTTCTGTTTCACAAATTTAATTTGAGTCTCTAATTTCTGTATCAATATCATTGACATCTGTTTTTGTAAAAAATTGATTTGAGTCATCAATGTTTCATCTAATGGGTTATCTCTCAAACAAGTCTCTTTATTTTTAATTTCATCTAAAGTCAGTTGGATTTTCTCTCATTTTCTTCTCCTCATCTGAGCATTATATTGGATAAAGTAGCCCCTCATATAAGCTTTGCTGGCATCCCAAACAAACTGAATATTAGTGCCTTTATCTAAATACAATTGAAAGAATTCTCTTAACTTTTTTTTTTACATGTATCAACTGTTTCATTTTTCCTTAAAATTGTCTTATTTAATCTCCATCAGAATGTATTCCTTTTCCCTTTAATAGTCAACATAACTGGATTGTGATCTGAGAAAGTCTTAGGTAATATTTCAACCTTAGTAACATCCAGCATCAAACTTTTAGAAATCAAAAACATATCTATTCGGGAAAATGATCTATATCTCTCTGAAAAGTATGTATATTCCCTAGAATTTCCTTTCATAAGTCTCCAAATGTCTTGTAAATCCAACATATCTTTCAAATCAAAGAATGTTTGGGGTAATTTTCCTTGTGTGAGTCTCAATCTTTTTTGAGAGTGTCTATCTTCCATTAGAAAAATTACCCCATTCCAATCACCCATAAGGCACCAATTTTCATAAGGTAAATCCAACAATTTGTACATTAAGTTTTTATAAAATACTCCTTTGTCAATATTTGGAGCATAAAGTCCCACTATCAACGTTTTAGTCCCTTGTATATTAACTTCAACTCCAACATATCTTCCTTCATCATCAGTCAATATCATTTGTGGATTCAACTTTGGTTGTATATTCAAAACAACACCCTTAGTTTTTTTAATCCAGCTGAAATAAATTCTTCTCCAAGTTGTTTTTGGATCAGGTACTTAATATCTTTCTTACAAATATGAGTCTCTTGCAAACAAATTATATCCAATCTCAATTTTTTAAAAAAAATAAATCTTTTTTCTCTTCTGGGGGAAATTCATTCCATTTATATTCCATGTTAGGTATTTATCATCCATAAGTAAATTCATATTTAAAAATTCTTTTTAAGGTCCAGTAGAACAGCCCCCAACTCAAATAAATCTTCACCCATTTCACTGTCTTTTGGTGTCATTTCATTTTCTTTCACGTCTCTTGATGTATCACTCAAATCTGCCCTATATCTCTCCAAAAATGCTCTCGCCTTTAAAATAGAATTTAATCTAAATCTTTGTTTCTTATACATAAAAGTTACTCCTTCTAATCTCTCCAATCTAAATAGGATATTATATTGCTTTAATTTATCTGTAAGTTATGAGTAGTCTTTTCTTTTTCTTAATATTCTCAAAGGAATTTCTTTTAATACAATTTTTCTCTTTCCTGCTATATTCAATCCAATATTATAGTGTTTTTTTCAAAATTTGATCCCTTGTAACTTTTCTCACAAAATGTATCAATATATATCTTGGAACTTTTCTTTCTCTAGCATAACATGAATTAACTCTAAAATTTTTATCTATTTCAAGATCAAGATCTTGTTCTTTCATCTCTAACAATTTGGCTAGAGCAGAAACAATAATTTCCCTTGTATTTTCATCAGGTTGTTCCGGAACTGCTCTTAATCTCAATATAAATTCTTTCTCCCTCATTTCTGCTAATGCAATAGCATCTAAATTTCGATCAATGTCTTTAGTAACTGCTTCTGATTTGGATTCCAACGTTTGCACCCTTCCTTGTGTGTCTTTAAGATCCACTGACAAATTATCAACAACTTCTTTAACTTTCTGAATTTCTTTCCTAAATTCCTGCTTTAAATCCTGGGTCAATTCTTTTTTCATATCTTCTATCTTTTTATCAACCTGTTGACCCAGTGCTGTGATTGCATCTAAAACCCTTTGCATCTCCATCGAAGACCCTTCTGTTGGTCTAGAGAGGGTCTTCTAACATCTTTCTCTTTTTCTTTCTCCTTCTTCCCTCTTGTGGTCATTGAAAGAATAATGTCGCTCTTATAGCAGTTTTAAAAAAATGTCTTTCTAATAGTAATTCTTCCTCCTCCTCCTTCCAACACAGGGGGAAGAAAAAAGAAAGGGAAAAAAATAGTCACGCAGTAGTAGTAGTCATAGGAACACAATTGTAATCCAATAAGAACAAGTGTTTCTTAAAAAAATCCAAAAGACAGACAAAACACGATAAGAAAAAGTAAACAACCCAGGCAATTCTCAGGCAGTTTATGTTCAATGAAAACAACTATAAAAAGCACACACACACAAAAAAAAAGATTCATTAATCCAACAAAAATTTATAAGTAGAATAAAACAATTGTAATCCCAAATGTAAGGTAAACCATTTTACCATAGGAGAATCTTTTTAATCAAAATTCATTAAAAAAACATCTATAACAAGGCAAAGTCCGTTTATGTCAGGGCGAGCGGATGGAGCGGCCTGCTTCTTTCTCCTAGACACCAGTGATCCTTAGTCTGTATAGTAAATAGACACTCACACAGAGATTACATAAAATAGCCTATTTACTTTATATACATACTTATTTACAGATCACTTCCACATGGGTAACAAATGATACACCAACGATACAGCATACGAGAGGTAGAATGAGAAAAAGAATACAGAATTCATCTGCTTATATATACAAACTGACCAATCACAGTATAGGTCACTCTCATTATCAACCACACCCAACTTAACTCTTAGCACCTGTTGTATGAGTCACACACTGACACATCATCACTACAACAATGGCTGCTAATTGGATGACTTGCAGAATATTTCCCCTCTCATCTAGATATCAAGCCTCTCAGTATAATTTATATCTAGCTGTAAATTCCTGGGTATTTTCAAAACCCCAACAGTTTATTAATTTTCACCCATATAAATGGTTCCTTGGCAAAGAATAAAAAAAAAAAACAACTCACCAGCATCCACAAACAAAGTACAGAGTTAGATCTTAGATGGTAATAAAAATAATTATTTAAAATAAAAAATAAAAAAGAGGGAGAGAGAAAAAACAAGATCCCCCTTCCCGTCCCCTTTAAGTGATCTAAGAGGTCGGATTCCGCTGGTGCTATTGTCTCTACCTCGAGATTTACTGCCATCCGCAGAGCTTTTTTCTTTCTCCAGTCGCTTTTCGCTGCTACAACCCCCACTCCTCTCGTGGTGGAAAACGAGAGGGCAAAGAGGAGCAGCGATATGCGGCCCTCTTGGTAAATCTTCTGAACTCTCCTTGTCCAGGGGAGTATTTCGGTGATCTCTCTCCTTCCAAGATCCACCGCACACGGAGAATAGCTGGGACGAGGCTTCAGAGTTCTGAAAGCCTCGGCTACCGCACCGCCATTTCCGACAGGCAAGATCTTGAGCATTACCTTACTGGCATGTGAAATAAGTGCCACTGTTCAATAGTTTGAACATTCTTTAGTGTTTCCCTTTTTTGGTATGGGGATATAAGTTGATTTTTTCCAATCTGATGGCCATTCTTGTGTTTTCCAAATTTGCTGGCATATGGCATGCATCACCCTGACAGCATCATCTTGCAGGATTTTAAACAGTCCAGCTGGGATACTGTCATCTCCTGCTGCCTTGTTATTAGCAATGCTTCTTAAGGCCCATTCAACCTCACTCTTCAGGATGTGAAGAAACTCTGGGAAATATGAAATGTAATGAAAAAAATTGTGCATGTTCTGATGCAGTTGTAGAGAATATATAAATATATGTGTAAGAGTAGGGTTGAAAAATGACAACCTTGTACATGATTTTTACATGATTTTCTGCAGCAGATAGCCTAGCTCTGCATGTAAATGGTTTCACATGAGCTGTGACCATGCCATATCAGGATGCCAGATGATACGGAAGCTTTTGGGTGTACGTGAAGGGTTCCCACTGCAAGACAATCATTCTGTACATACAGTATGGACAGCTTTTCAGTGATGCCATTAATTCAATTGTACAATTCCCTGTACAAGCAAATGTATTGCCTGGACAGGGCCACTGTGTCTGAGAAAAAGTCTTCACATCTTCACCTTGAACAATGTTTACTGAGCTAAATTCCAGAACAAGCTTATTTTCCTCACTAGTGGTTTATACTGTCTTCTTACTCTCATTCAAGTATTGTTCTTGTGCTGATACAAGGGAAATCAGGCTGAGCTTTATATTGCCTCAGCAATGGCTAGGGATGCCATAAAGACACCATAAGCTCCTAGTGAAGAAAAATACAAAGGCTGCTAGTTCAAAAGTAGCTCTGGACTTCTACCATCCCAGCTGTGTTTGAAAGCTAGTATTATTTATTTCTGGCACAGCTTTAGTGCATTTGAAATTGCAGTAAAACCTGCCATTTCCCCATTTCTGGGTACTCATAGGTCTTGCTGCCTGGGTCCTAGGTTTCAGGTCTTTCAAGGAGCAAGATGTCTTGATGTCCTTTCAAAGCCACGGGGAGGGTTTCATTTTGTCTTGTTTTCAGCATCCAGACAGATAAATGCAAGCAACATGAAATAAGGACATGGATGGAGGTGGTAGAGATGCAAGCAATTTATTTTTATTTCTCTTTTTCATAAAGTGGAAGCAGTGATTTCTGCTCCTTGTTCTTAGTATTTCAAAGTTGGCAAGTTTAAAGGCAGCTGTTATTTTCTTCAAACAGCTTTTGAAGGTTTGGGGAGTGGGTGCCCTTAGAAACCCATGCCAGTCCTTGATGCATGGCACTCCTCTGGCATCAGGTAAGGCCATCATGCTCAGACATAATCAAGCCAATGATAAAAATTGAAAGAATTCAGGGGGGAAAGTTGGGTTTCTTTGAGGTAAGTTATATAGCCACTAGTACATTTATTTTTAAAATACATTATAATGATTAAGATTTTTTAAAAAATCGTCATTGAAAGTCAGGGTGGCTACTTGCATAGAAACATGGCCAGACTGCCATTCCCTCCATGTTTGACTTGTGATAAAAATTGTCGCAAGTCAGAAGCAAGTATCTAAAATATCAGAAAATACTTTTTGACATATGACATGTTTTGAAATGCTGCATGCCTTGATATTTCTGGTAATCCTCTGGATTTCACATCAGTTTACCTTTGTGTAAATTATGATTAACCTAAGGATGGGCAAACGTTAATTTTTGCTTCGCCCATTTTTTTTGTATTGAATTACATTAATTCATTATAATTGTTTTTTAAAGTTATCACTAATATTTGGATGTATTCTCTCTCATATATATATACTGTGTGTATGTGTGTGTGTGTGTGTGTGTGTGTGTGTGTGTGTATGTATGTATATATATATATATATATATATATATATATATATATATATAATTTGTATTTTATATTCTATGTATATTTTTTGTTTTTTGTTTTTATTATTCTGTTGTAAACCGCCCAGAGTCCCTCCGGTGGAGGGAGATGGGCGGTGATATAAATTTTATATATATATATATATATATATATATATATATACACACACACACATACATATACACACACACACACACACACACACACATATATATATAGTATATATATACAGACAGAAATTTTTAAAAAAGGATATGTGTGTGTCTGTTTGTGTGTATATATATATATACTATATATATATATATATATATATATATATATACACACACACACACACACACACACATACACACACACACATATCCTTTTTTAAAAATTTCTGTCTGATATACACATTTGGAAAGGATTTTACCCAATATGATGTATGTTTACTTATGTTATTTTCAAAGTACATACATTTTTGTGCAGACTTTACCCTATATATATATGGAAGACTACATTACAAAATGTAGATAAAGGCACATTTC
The DNA here is from genome assembly GCA_023362775.1 of Charina bottae. NCBI lineage: Eukaryota > Metazoa > Chordata > Lepidosauria > Squamata > Charinaidae > Charina > Charina bottae. The sequence continues at coordinate 233,267,450 of JALMGJ010000002.1, read as the reverse complement.
AAAGGATGTATCATTTTTCAGTTTCTGCAAAGTTTGAAATTGCAAAGTTAGGTACATTTGCATTACAAAACAAATTAATGTCTCCTTCCCTAAATAAGAATAGATTTTTTTAGAATGAATGAATGAATGAATGAATGAATGAATGAATGAATGAATGAATGAATGAATGAATGAAGTGTATTACCAGGTGCACCAAAGCTGACTCTGTTCCCCCATGACTTAGTTTTAAATTAAATAGTCACTTTTTGTGAGATGGGCAGCTATATGAATTTGATTGATAAATAAATAAATAAATAAATAAATAAATAAAAAATGGAGACTGAAAGGATAACCTGGACAATGCATGCTCATGTCATCCCAGTTATTAATATGATTCTCTGGACCTCACTTTCTGAATTTGCAAAAAATAAACCCTTTTCTTTTTGAAATGCTAGCAGTAAAGACATCATGCTATCCAGTTCCAGGGAGTTTTTCCTTGAAGAGTTGCTTGTTATGCTTTTCATGCAGTCAGGAAAGTGGTAGTTACTTAAAGTAGTAGTTAATTCTGTATTGTATGTACTTAAAAAACTATTAATTTAGGAATTTCTACCTGCTTGGTACTTTAATAAATATATTCAGTTGGGAACTAATTTAGCAATTTAGCCTAGCCTGAGGTTGGTCATACAAATTACACCATTGGGTTTCAGGGACATTAAAGGAAGCACTGGAAAAGGAATCTATTCTTCTTCATGGCCATTAGCCATAAGCTTTGGTTCACATGAGCCCAGAACAAGAGATACTAATAGATAAAAGAATTATGACTGTTTCATTTCTGAAAGATACAGCAGTGGGGGATTGTTTGGTTGGAGGTGCAGATTCTTTTCTGTCGCAGTGATGGTAGTGACAAGTGACTCAATGTGTCCAAATGATCCTCAGAATATCAAAATCTTCTACTGTACCTCTTGTCACTAGTTATCTCTCACTGGCTACCAAGCAAATTTTCTGATTGGCCTAAAGACCACATATAGCATTCTCCTTTCATTAAGAAGAATTCTCAAATTCAGGACTCCAGACACCCAGAAACAAGAGTTCTGAATTTCTATCCTGTTCAGCACTAAATAGGGAATAGAACCCTATAGGAGGGGAGAAAGAGAAATCATTATTTTTCTCCTTTCTTTTTCATTCCTCACATCTTCTACTATGCTGTATAGCACTACTGAAGATTGCTCATCTCTAGCCCCATACTTACAATTGTAATGGAAGGAGAAATACCAGATGGTCTTCCCTTTCTTTCCTGAAAGGAAATGTGTGTCTGCGTGTGTGAATGTCTTTAATCTCATAGGGCAGAAAGCTTATACTGTAATATGATTAGAGGATTGACAAGCCAAGCCCACTGCACATTACTTCAACATTTGTCGTGTGTAGGTGCAGAATAACACGCCGAGGCAAGGAATCTAGTCTCTAGTGTTTATTGCATATCCTACAACCAGAAATCCTGCTAAACTGAGAGTACCTGAAGAAAGCCAAGGATATGAGTCCAGTCTAGGGTGGAGCCTTCCTGATGCGTTTGGGAGAGAAGGCGAGGCTTTCTGAGCTACGTACCCATTTGACTGAAAAGGGCAAGCTTCCCCCTCCTCCCTCCTGTGTCTCCCTGACACCACCCCCCTCTCCAGCAAAACATTCCATTGCATCCTCCTCCCCTCCTTCGTCCTTGGCGTCAGGTACGATCCCGTGTGAATAAGTATCCATCTCCTCCTCCCCCTCCTGGGAGCTGGGCAGAGAAGGGAGGTCGTCTATGAAAGGAATGTCCGGGGAGTCATCCTCTCCTTCTGTTTGATCAGATAGCTCAGATGCATCTGTCTGTTCCTGAAAAACAGCTAAATCGTTAGCAGGGTTCTCCCTCCCCCCTCCTGGGAAGTGCAAACCAGAGGTGGACAGGCGAGAATCCACCCCCTCCCCCCTCACTGGCTCTGGCGGAGGGAGCAGAAATGGCTGCTGGCAACTTACTACCATCTCAAGCTGGCCGGTCTCCTCATCTTCAGCTGGGGGCTGTAGGTCTGGGAATCGAGCTGGTCAAGGCTTGTGAGGGAAAATCTGATGAAACTTATGCACCAGCAAGGGGGCATGAACGTCTTTGGCATTTTCCCAGGAGCGCTCTGCCTGAGAATACCCATTCCAGTGTATTAAATACTGAATTCCCCTGCCCCTCCTTCTGGAATCCAAAATTTCTTGTACTTCGTATTCCGGTTCCCCTTCGACAATTATCGGAGGTGGGGTGGTGGTATGCGAACGCAAGGCGCTTGGAGGTGGATCCTTGACTAACAAGGACTTGTGAAACACTGGGTGTATCTTCATGGAGTGGGGAAGCTGCAAACGATAAGCCACAGGGTTTATTTGCTGTAGTACTGGGAAGGGGCCGATAAACTTAGCGTCTAATTTTTTGCAAGGCCTGTTAGATTGCAAAAACTTAGTAGATAGCCAGACTTTGTCTCCCAGTGAGATGGAAGGTCCTTCCTGTCTGTGTTCATCTGCGTTCCTCTTATAGGCTGCTTTCGCCAGATCAAGCTGCTCCGTTAACAGCTGATGGGCTGCCTGCCTCTCTGCCAGGAAATCCGTGGCTGCAGGAACCGGTGTTTGTTGGGATGAAAGAGGCAACACCCTCGGGTTTGTGCCATAGAGTGCCTGGAAGGGGGACATCTTGGTTGAAAAATGTACTGAATTGTTGTAAGCAAACTCTGCCATTGGAAGGAGTTCTGGCCAATTGTCCTGGCGGTAGTTAATGTAACATCTGAGATATTGCTGCAATAACTGGTTAGTTTTCTCTGCTTCGCCATTACTGCAAGGATGATTCGCAGAGGATAAGTGTATCTTGACCCCTAATGTCTGAAAAAGCGCCCCCCAGAACCTGGAAGTAAATTGCGAACCTCGATCTGAAATTAAGTGGTTAACCATACCTCTATATCGGAAGACATTGTCCAAAAAGAGCTGTGCTGTAGCTTGTGCTGTTGGAAGACCCTTGCAGGGTATAAAATGAGCCATCTTTGTAAAGCAGTCCACCACTACCAGGATGGACGTGAAGCCTTGGGCCTGTGGCAAATCAGTGATGAAATCCATGGAGACAGTGTCCCAAGGTTGGGGAGGCGTGGGTAGGGGTTGCAAGAGGCCTGCTGGTTTCCCTGCAACAGTTTTAGCGCGTCTACATACGTGGCAAGAGGCCACGTAAGTCTTTATGTGCGCTGCCATCTTGGGCCACCAGTAATCTCTGAGTGTTCTGTGCAGCGTCTTGAACACCCCCCCGTGTCCTGCCGTTGGGCTATCATGACATAGCTGTAGAACTTCTTCCCTCAGGGTTTTGGGAACATACAGCTGCCCGCTATGCCAAAGGGTCCCTGCCTCCACTGTGAATGGGGACGGTGTTCTGCTCTGGACCCCCTCTAGGTCCTCCAGCCTTGCCCGTGCATAGGGGTCTTGGCCCTGCTGAGCCTTGATTCTTACAAGGAGATCGTCTGCTAGTCTGACTGCTGCCAAGATCTCTACTTGGTCCCCTTCGGGAGACTCCTCAAAATTTTGAGGCTGTAAAATTGTGGCTTGGGTGGCTTGGTCAGGTTCTGCAATGTCCTGCGGCTGCCTAGACAAAGCATCAGCCAGCCTGTTTTGTTTGCCTGGCAAGTACGAGATGACAAAATTGAAGCGTGAAAAAAATTGACTCCATCTGACCTGACGGGGGGTGAGGGATCCAGATCTCTGCAACAGAGCTAAGTTTTTACGGTCTGTGTAAACCTTGACTAGAAATGCCGCTCCCTCTAACCAATGCCTCCATTCTTGAAAGGCTGACTTTATGGCAAGCAATTCCTTGTTGAAAACATCGTAATTCCTCTCTGCTGGTGACAGCGTGCGAGAGAAATAGGCACAAGGTAACAAAGCTTCCCCTCCTTCATCCGCCGCTTGGAGCAAAATGGCGGCGAGGGCGAAGTTTGATGCGTCACAATGGACGTGGAACTGTTTTAGAGGGTTGGGGTGCCTCAGGAGTGGTGGGGATGCAAACAGCTGTTTAAATTCCTGGAAAGCAGCTTGCTGCTGTTCCCCCCAGCAAAAGTGTTTGTCTTTCTTTAAAAGCTGAGTAAGGGGACGCGCTTTCTCCGCATACTCCGCAATAAATTTGTGAAAGAAATTCGCATACCCCAGAAATTGTTGGACCTCCTTGACGTTACAGGGAGGCTTCCAGGACAGAATTGCTTGGACCTTTGCAGGATCCATGGCTATGCCTTCTGTGGAAATCCTGTATCCCAGATAGTCTAATTGAGTTAAGTCAAAGGCACACTTCTCTAGCTTGGCAAAAAGCTTGTTCTCCCTCAGCCTCTGCAGCACGTTTTGCACATGAGTTATGTGGGAGGTGGGGTCCTCAGAATAAATCAGAATGTCATCGAGATACACGATTACATATTTATCTAACAAGTCTGAGAAAATATGGTTCATAAATCTGGAAAATACTGCCCCACAATTACTTAGTCCGAAAGGCATGACTAGATATTCAAACTTACCATATCTGGTATTAAAGGCCGTCAAGTATTCATGGCCAGGTTTTATTCTGATCGAATTGTATGCATTCCTGAGGTCTAGCTTGGTAAAAATGCGGGCCTTTTGCAGGCGATCTAGCAATTCCGATATCACTGGAAGAGGGTAGTGGTCTCTAATGGTGACTGCGTTGAGTGCGCTGTAGTCATGTACCGTGCGCATGGGGGGTCCCTTATCGCCCGCCTGTGCTGCTGGGGCAAAAGGATCGGGTAATGCCCTGTAATTTGTGGTGCAGACAGTCCTGAGAAGGAAAGGAAACTGCTCCGGTCATCCAGTCCAAACTGGGGTTGTGAAGTCTCAACCAAGGTGCCCCGAGAATGACCGGGACTTGCAAGGAAGCAGTAACATACAGTTGGATCCACTCCGTGTGATCTGCGATGGACAGTTGAATTGTTTGGGTGCAGTGTGTAATGGCTCCTGCCTTGAGAGGTTGCCCATCGATTGTTTCCACCTGCATGGGGCTTGGTAGTGCAATCGTTGGAATCTGAAACCTTTCCACCGCTTCCCCATCTATAAAATTGGTTGTCGCACCTGAATCGATCATTACGTTTACCGGTAATAGGTGCTTGGAATCTGTAGTCAGCGTGGCTGGAACAATGTAAAAATCTTGGCTGTGATCTGCCGCCTGAGCCCTTCTTAATTGCTGGATGGCCTCCCTACGGGGCTCTGACAAGGGGGGCCGTTGAAGTTTAACTGCTGGGAAGAAACGGCTGGCATGTGGGCCTGCTCTGTGGCTTGGGTTGTAAATCTTACCGGGGTTGCCTGGCGTCTGGTCGGGCAGGCTCTTGCGATGTGCCCTGGGCCCCCGCAATAGTAACAAAGTGCATTGTCTCTTCTCCTTTGCCTCTCGGCTTCAGAGAGCCCCCTTCGTGTGGCCCCTATCTGCATAGGTTCCTCTGCGCTCAGGGGAACAAATGTTTTAGAGGGGGTAGCAAAACCTGGAAAAGCCGGTCGGGTTCCTGCCCTGTTCCTCCGTGGCCGGAGCTGCTTTAACTCTTCCAATCGAGCATCTATGACGACTGTTAACTGGTATAGGTCTTCCAATGTCGCTGGAGTGCCCTGCCGCACTAATTCCGTCTTAATCTCTTCGTCCAGTCCTTGTTTAAACTGATCCTTCAATGCCACCTCATTCCAACCCAAATCTCCTGCCAGCAGTTTGAAATCTGCAATGTACGCTCCTACTCTCCTGTTCCCCTGTCGGAGCCGTCGGATCTCTCGGCTGGCAGTGACTTCTCTGATTGGATCATCAAAATGGGCTCTGAAACAGGCCATAAAATTCTGGTAGTTGTCCAGAATTGGGTCGTTAGCTTCCACCATGGGGATGGACCATCTTGCGGCTGAGCCTTTCAGCAAACTTAAAATGAATGTGACTCTGGACCTCTCCGTCGGGAACTCGGCTGGTCTGCTGTCGAAAAACATGGTGCACTGGGCGACGAAAGCCCTGAGCTGCACTGTCTCTCCCCCAAATTTCTCTGGCAAACATCCTGGAGATCGCAAGAACGACTGGTGGTGGTTGTGCTGCTGGTGCCGGCTGCTGGACGACTGGGGCTGGTTGTTGCATTTGTTGTATCATCGCTGCTTGCAAATTGTTAATCTGGTCATCGACTTGCTGTTGGTGTTGTGTTAATGCTGCCGCGAGCTGAATTATTGCTTGTTGCAATTCCTGAGTCTGAGAAGCCATTCTCCTGGTTTGTGTTTTCCTCCCTCTTCTGCTGGGAGTTGTGGTTTAGCAGGATTGATGTCGTGTGTAGGTGCAGAATAACACGCCGAGGCAAGGAATCTAGTCTCTAGTGTTTATTGCATATCCTACAACCAGAAATCCTGCTAAACTGAGAGTACCCGAAGAAAGCCAAGGATATGAGTCCAGTCTAGGGTGGAGCCATCCTGATGCGTTTGGGAGAGAAGGCGAGGCTTTCTGAGCTACGTACCTGTTTGACTGACAAGGGCAAGCTTCCCCCTCCTCCCTCCTGTGTCTCCCTGACAACATTCTTCATATCTTGATTTCTCAGTTCTCCTTGACAAGCTGTTTTGGGTCAAATATTATTTCTTGCTTCCACTTAATTATAAACTCACATAATATGGGAAAGTTCCTAATAATATAGAAGTTATTTATTTAATTTGGGATAACTTAGTTTCACTTCCAAGTGGATAAATCAACCACTCAAGCTTACTATCACAGGGTGTGAAGCCAGAAAGTAATGGTATACTTTCAAGATGAGGTGGTGGTGTTTATACTGTATTTGCATGCAAACCTTTCTAATCTACGAACCATTACTTGATTTAAAACAGTTCTCCTTGGTAATTATACTTCTTTAGATCTTGTAATAAGCTTCTCTAATAAAAAGAAATGTGCATAAAAAGTCCATAGCAGAAAAACGTACAAACATCTACATAAAATGTATATAAGGTTAAGGAAAATTTCTTATATTAGATAAAAAAGTAAAAAATGCATATATTGGGGAAAGTTCACATAAAACTGTATGTAGTTTTATTTGTACATTATATCTACATTATGTATTTTTGTATGGTTCCATTTGAAGCACCTTGTTAGGTCCCAACAAATGTCTCTATCTGCAATAGAGCTAACTCTGTATTTAGTATAAATCTACTGCCTTGAAGGCACTTCCCTGCTGAAAACTACTTGAAACTTCTGTTCTGTTACTCAACCCTATTTTGCTATATTCACAAAGAGAGGCTACAAAAATCTAAAATCTAAAAATCAAAAAATCTAAAAATCAAAGTAGGCACCCAGAATCCAGTAACTTCTCTTTGTAAATTTAGCTGACTCTTGATTCTGGGACTATTGCTGGATTATCCCTTAACTCTTGTTCACTTGGTAAATCAGATTGCATTGTTTACTTGTTTCATGATGCTGGGCTGACTCACGACTTCACTCCTGCTTTGCCTCTCGTTAGTGTTTCATTCTTAGCTTTAGGCCATAAAACAGGATAGTTTGCAGCCTCTGGATCATCTCTTCCAACTATATGGTGGTTCTGAAAAAGCAGAATGAAATTTTAAGCACTAAGCTGATTCAGTTAGCACCTACTGTAGATGAGCCGCAAATCATGCAGCTCTCATGGTCTATAACATCTCTCCTGCCTCACCAGAACACTCAATTAGTACTGCCAGAGAACTTTGAGGGCTCTCTGGATCACTTTATTGGTCACTGTAACTCAACATTAAAAAAACTCAGATGAAGGCATCTGGCCCCATCACTTCCTGGCAAATAGAAGGGGAAGAAATGGAAGCAGTGCCAGATTTTATTTTCTTGGGCTCCAAGATCACCGCAGACGGTGACTGCAGCCATGAAATTAAAAGACGCTTGCTCCTTGGGAGGAAAGCTATGGCAAACCTAGACAGCATATTAAAAAGCAGAGACATCACCTTGCCGACAAAGGTTCGTATAGTTAAAGCTATGGTTTTCCCAGTAGTAATGTATGGCTGTGAGAGTTGGACCATAAGGAAGGCTGAGCGCCGAAGAATTGATGCTTTCGAGCTGTGGTGCTGGAGAAGACTCCTAAGAGTCCCTTGGACTGCAAGGAGGTCAAATCACTCAATCCTAAAGGAAATCAACCCTGACTGCTCATTGGAAGGACAGATACTGAAGCTGAAGCTCAAATACTTTGGCCACCTAATGCGAAGAGAGGACTCACTGGAAAAGACGCTGATGCTGGGAAAGACTGAAGGCAAAAGGAGAAGGGGACGGCAGGGGATGAGATGTTTAGATAGCATCACTGATGTAACAAACATGAATTTGAGTAAACTCCGGGAGACAGTGGAGGACAGGAAGTCCTGGCGTGCTATGGTCCATGAGGTCACGAAGAGTTGGACACGACTAAACGACTGAACAACAACAAAACATATGTCAACATACAGAAAACTGCATATGATCAAATGAGAGTGAGGATTCTTAACAGTTTGATACCAGAAACTGCTTTAAATGGGCCGTGCTGTACCTGCTGCAGTGGAGGCCCTTCCTGAGTGACTTCATAGGCTTCACTGCTCAGTTGAAGTTGATGCATGATCAAAACAAATCAAGCCTTTATTATGGCCTATGGGCCAGAAAGCACAGCAATGAAATACATCAACATGTAACTATTAATAAAACATTTCTTTAAAAAAATTGCAATAAATTACATTATTATAGTAACTGTAGTAAAAATAGCAGTATACATGATGCATGATACATGATGATTCTTGGAAGGATGCTACAGCAAATTATAAAATATTGTGTCTCAGACAAAGTCTTGACTCCCAAGTGCTTATATCACTGACTTTCTGGTTCTTTATTCCAGGGTTTTGGCCTGGAATAAAGCCACTCTGAGAGGTCAGCTTCAGGAGAGTTGGCTGATATCTTGAGTGGAAAGCACCTCAGCCCACTTTCAGTTTCTGTTTCAGTCGTGCCTGTGCATTGTGTAGACATCTGAGGAAATAAAGAGGATGTGGTAAGAGGTTTCTTGCCCTGCTCATTGCCCTGCAGAGCTAGTACACTTTCCTAAGTGAAACCAAGGCAGCTGGAAAAGGTCAACTCATTCTGACCCCTGGAGGTAGGGGAGAGAGAGTTACATAGGAAGACCTATGTAACTTTATAACAGTGGCAAAATTAGCTACTTTGCTGCCACATGTCCTATTATAAAATATTTGACCAGAAAACAAGAAATTTCTATATCCAAACTAGGGATTTCCTACAAGAACTCATAAAGGCTGCTGGCACTTTTGCCACAGATGCTGGGGTTTTATGGCACTGGGGTCAACTGTACTTTCCAACAGGTTCTGTATGAAGGATAAATGTTGCAACTTTGCCATAATTGTCATCTATCAGAACACTTCATTTTGTTTAAGACTTCAAGATGGTGTTGGAGCAGGCAGTGGTAGTGGAATTGGAATGGATAGGCGAACCATGAATGTAGAAGTTTGTGGGTTAGAGGGGTTCAGGTTTTTGCTTTTTTTTTGCTGCTCAGGGTGTTATGTAGTTTTGTGAGGTCAGTGGGGCTGGAGAGGGTTGCCAGCATTATTCAAGCTGCTGTGCTGGTGGAGGACAGCATTGGAGCAGCAGAAGGCCTCAGAGCATGGCATCCTCACAGACATTGGGCAGCTGATGTGAAGTGGCAATTCTCCATGGCAGCAAGGACTGGTGTTGCAGCATGAGTTGTATCAGTACTGGCAAAGGAGTACTTCAGGACAGCAGCGGATTTGACTTTGGTAGCATGTGATGCCTGGATTACAGGCCATGTGTTGGTTGTCTATGAACTTCTGGATGCAATTTAAAGTGCTGGTCTTAACCTATACAGCCCCTTATGGCTTGGCTCCAGCTTACTTTAGCAACAGTATTTCTCCCTTAGAATCAAATCAACCTTTGTGATTGTATCAGCAGAGGTAGCTGATTGAGAGGTCAAGGGAGCTGATGCATGGAGTTGTTGTTTTTCAGTAGCAGCCCAGGCCCTTTGGAATGGCCTTCCACTTGAAGTTAAGCTAGTCCCAATCCTAGACACTTTCTGAAAAAATGAGCTCTAGAGCCATAGAGATAAATATCTACAGTAGATGTAGATATTGAGCTCTTCCATAGGGTGTTTGGGCTGTGACACTAGGTTGGTGGGTAATGTATGTTTTATGTTTTATGTATTTGTCATTTTGTGGTTGTGACCATTTTATTTGTAAGCAACTGAGAGTTTGATCAGATTGCACCATTGTAAAACAAAGAAACAAACCAACAAACCCTTATGGTACTGAGGTAATTCTGGTGGCCTCAATTCTGAGAAGATTTTGACCACTGTAACACAGCTTATGAGATCTATCACAGAACCAAGACCTGGTGGACTCCTGGAGTCTTGATACCTCTTCAGATCCCATCAGGCTCTTGACAAACTGGGTCACTAGACTTTGTAGCAGACTTACCATCGCTGGTGGAGGGAATGGAGTGCTTTTCAGTTGTGGTGTATTTATTCACTAAAATGTCTCTTTTGATCTCCTGTGTAGGACTCAACTTGGGGAAACAGATTTTTCTGTTTACATCTACTGTAGATATTTATCTCTATGGCTTTCCAGTTCAACTGACATTAGCTTGCAATTTACTACACATTTCTGGGAAGCACAGTTCTCTCCTTGGAATATAGTCATCTATTATTAGGTTATCACTTCACAATCAGATGGTCAGTCAAGTGTGTGTGTGTGTGTGTGTGTGTAAACTAATTGGGTGTCAGGGAGATAACGGGCAGCGGTGGAGGGGTCTCCCTCCGGGAAGGGAAGCACGTGCGCAGTTCTGAAACCTTGGCCTTCCCTCCCAAACGTCTCAGGAAAGCCCCCCCTTAAGATTCTGGACTTTATCTCTGGGCTTCTTCAAGCCATTTCAGTTTAGCAGGATTTCTGTTTGTAGGAGCTTAATAAACACTAGAGACTGGATTCCAAGCCTCAGAGGATATTTCCACAGTCAAACCAGGACATTGGGCTAGGCTAAAGAGGCTTATCATTTTCAGGTTGATGTCACCAGCCTTGTGCCTTACTGAGGTTTTGGGATCAGATTTAGTTTTTGATCACCATCTAAGAAACTGGACATTGGACTTTTGTTGTCTTAATCCAAGTTAACCCAGTTAGATTTTGGGTTCAGTTTCTTCCAGGATTCTCAAGTGGAGTTCAACAATAAATTTAAAATTTCCTGACACTTCAAAGCTCAGTTCAACACATTGGCTTTACTTGGCTAAAAATTCTCATATATGGCTTGGCTTAGATGGAAGCCATGGAGAACAGCCCATAACTAATGCCTTTAGCTACAAGATGTAAAAGTGTTAGTACTCACAGAAATTTAAATTCACAGCTTCTTTCTCCTACCTTATGAATTAATGGATATTTGGCATGGCATTACATGGCCTTGAAGTGCAGCAGTTTACTTAATGACCATCTATGTCCTGTGACCAACTAGTTTCTCCCTCTTTCAACTATTGCATGTATCCTCTCTGTATCCACTGATCTTTCATCATTTCTTGCTCATTTCCGATTCACTGGCAAATCCATTTCAGGCTCAGTTTCCCCATAGATTTAGATTTGTACTTCCATAATACTCTTGTTTGTAGAGTCCTTGGTGGTCTCTGAGCCTTGTTGCTTTCTTGCAGATGTTTCATTGCCTGACTAGGCAACATCCTCAGTGCAAAAAGGGAGTGGTGTTTGCTCTCAGTTTATATACAGTGGTTTGCCCTGCTTGTGTTTGTGGGGGTGTTGTTCTCTCTTTGGGAGTTCCTTGATTAGGCTGTTGTTTACTGCTTGGTTGATTGACTGAGTTAATAATTCCTTGATTAAGGTCTAGTGTACTGTTTGATTGTTCATCTGGTGTTAATCCTGGTGTTAATCTTTGCATATCTGGGTGTTCACTGCTGGTGAGGCAGTGTTCTGGTCTTTTGGCTTTTCTATTGTCTCTTTTGAATTGTATGTAAATATTGTTTATGTGCCTGTTGATGGCTGACTTGTCAGAGTGCCAATTTTCCAGGAATTCCCTAACGTTCTTGGATTTGGCTTGGTCCAGGATGCTTACAGTCTCCCAATTGAAAGTATGGTTAAATCTGTCCATGTGTTGTGAGATTAAGGAGTTTTCATCATGTCTTCTGACTGCTAGTTGGTGTTTGTGGATGTGCTCTGCTAGTCTTCTGCCCATCTGTCCTACATAGCGGCTTCTACAGTCCTTACACTGTATGCTGTAGATGAGTCCTGTTTTTTCTTCTTGGACTACTGGGTTGTTTGGATTACTTAAGATGTTCTGAAGGGCTTTGGTTGGTTTATGTGCTACAGTGATGCCGTGTGGTTGTAACAGTCTGTTGGTACTTTCCGAGGTGTTTCTGATGTACAGTATCAGTATCAATACTGCCATCAGTATAGCAGTGTAATTCTTTTCATAGCTTCTGTTGGTTTTGCTGTGGTGGGTTGAGTGGTCAGGCACTTTTTGATAAAGTTGCATGGGTATCCATTTTGCTGGAAGATGCTATATAAGTGGTCTGTTTCCTTTTTCTGGTTTTCTGGGTTGCTGCAGTGCGTTTGTGCTCATCTGAATAGTGTTCTTACACAGCTCCTCTTGTGGGAAGTTGGGCTATTGCTTTGGTAGTGGAGCACTTGGTTAGTGTGGGTTGATTTCCAGTAGACTTGTGTTTCTAGCTTGCCATCATTTCCTCTACCGATGAGTATATCCAAGAAAGGTAGTGTGTTGTTGTTTTCTTGTTTGTCCATGGTCCTTTTTTGTTCGCCAACTGGATTTGCTAATAGACAGAGTAATAATGTAATAATGATGTCCATAAAGGACCTATGTCAATAGACAACATGTTAGAGAATACAGTTGCTAGGAAACAATAAAATAAATGGATATTGCCTTCATGACCAATTGATGTACTTCTTTGACAGCTTGGTCAGCCAGTGTGGGAAGCAGAATATTAGAGAGAGAGACATCTTATGTGAATAGAGTCAAAACTAATTTTTGTTTATTATTTTTTCTTATTATTTCCTTTAAAAATATAACTAGTTTCAGCATTAGTGATTTTTAAATTGAGTGGATTTATCAAATATTTTACATACTCATTATACAATGCAGGTGTGTTAATGAGTAACAGCTATCTGTTGTCTTCCAATAGAAGAGAATATCTATGGGAAGGAAGGAAGGAAGGAAGGAAGGATGGAAGGAAGGAAGGAAGGAAGGAAGGAAGGAGATATGACAGCATTTAGCTATTTTTTTTCACAATCCAGAATACTGGTTGCCCTTTGGTAAATGAAGTCAAAGTTCCGTCCTTTCATACATATCATTCTCTATTTGCATTCCCTTGAAATACCATGTATATGCTTAATTCTACAAGACAGTAAATATCTAACAAGCAATCCCAATTTTTAAAATCCAGAAGAATTTCAAACCAACCTGTTCTGCAAGTTCTCAGCAGAGACATACTGCTTTAAATTACTTTTTTCATACAGATTGGAAAGCCTGTCCAACACTAAATAAATTTAATCTATAAGGTAGCTTTTATAGTGACACGTTAACCATTGGTATAACCCACAATAATTTAAATCCTCAGTTTAAAAAAAAAAATGAACCGATCTTCCAGCAGAAGCTTCTGAGATCAAACATCTCCTAGGAGGTAAAGCAAACCACTCTCAAAAGATAAGCCTCTTTTCATGCGGAAAAGCAATTTGTATATTTCTTATATAATCTTCAAAAACTGGAAGCATTTGATATCAAACAATATTTGAAGACAAATTATGTCTTAGATGGAGGACTCTACTTTGAGTATATTATATGTTAAACTTTGTAACCAGAAACTACTTGGAAGATTAAAATCCTTTGTGCTTTTCATATTTCAGAAATGATTAAAAATGGCAAACATGTTATTCTTGTTTAATAATACTCCAAAGAGATTACTAAGACTTTGGGGAAATATATTAGAATGCACCTCCCCCCCACAATGTATCAAACTGAATTATTACTCCATTAGAAAGAACCATTTGTAATGTTCATATATACAACTTCTGAAGTCCTAAATGAGCTACCACTAATAGATACAAGAGCAATTGTATATCAAAATGTACAGAGAGAAATTAGGCACGGAGGAATGATTGAATGACAATTGCATTAAGCGATGAAATGTAATATGCAAAGCCAAGGACTATGAAAAGTTCCAACGAAGACAGGTGCATTCCAATATACCATTTATCACAGAACTAATGAATGTTGAATCTAATCCCGCACTAATATCTTCTGTTACACTTTCACAGCTGTGTCATTTATCGCTTGCTATTTTTGAAAACAAGAAAAAAGTTTTTCACCTGAATACTTGGAAGCTATCCCATAATCTCCACTATTCAAAAGCAAGAAATGGCGGAATGGGGAAATGAAGGGAAAAAAGACACATTCTGGCTATAAATGTATTACAATGTGGACTATATTATATAATTTTTGAGCTTATCAAGGATTCACAGGTTCTTTCATGCAAATTTCAAAGTCACTTAGGACAAGTTCACTTAATGTCAAAAGGATTTTGTGATAAACTATTACACTTTAGGGACAACAATGTTTAGCAGAATTTCTGGTAAACTGGCCCCATGACTGGAAGTCTGAATAATTATAGCTTATATTTTTTTCTTTAAGAAACATTATGCATCTTGAGGTATTTTAATAATAACACACGTGAGTGGTCTCAAAGTGCAATATATAAATCTACGGATCAAACACAGATAATCAGGTAAGGTGACTGATGGCTTGATAGGCAAAGCCAACAGAAAGCTGATGAACAGGCATTGGGTCCTGCCACACCACAATCTTTCTAATCTGCAAGGTATTCGTAAAATACAGAATATCCGACTCACTTATTTTTCCCCACAGTGTTTTCATTAATTGCCCTTTCAGGAGCACAGCTACTTTGGGCTCAGCAGGAGACATGGTGAGCAGTCAGCTTCTCTAATGAAGAAGGAAAGCAAAGAAGAAACACATTAGGAAGCACATTCTTCTAATGTAGAGACCCAGGTGGGGAAGAGAAGATGGTTGCTGGCAATTTCAGAGCCAGTGGACTTTTTCCCTGTTTCTGTCATGCCACTGCCAGATTGCAAAAAATCATGTGAGAGCCTCAGGGTTGATTCCAGCAGTAAATGTGGGTTTTCCCTGTGTACTGTAGACGTTAGTACTTCCTTTGCTATGTTTTCTTAAACTATGTTTTTAAAAACTGGATCCACAAGGCTTAGCAACAATATAAGCATAAGAATATGTCGATGAAGGTTCTCAGTCATCCAGGTGGAATTATCTGTGGCTTGAATCATGTCAACTGGATTTCTATTTTCTCAGTGGAAACGTTTCGCTCCTTATCCAAGGAGCTTCTTCAGTCTGAGCAAAGTTGGTAAGGGAATCCTTAAATATGTTTCTAGGGTGGCTGTATGACCTTGCACCTGCGGTTAGGTCATGGTTATTTTGAGATGTTTATTTCTAAGTTCCTTTATCATCTAAAGGAGGATCGTTAAGATTACCCTGCTGCTGTTGAGCTTGCGAAATGGTCTTAATCTTCCTAGGCATAGAAGACAAAGCAGGAAGGAAGATAGGGGAAAGGTTGTGCCTAAGGCCCCCACCTCTATTCAAGGAAGGATTTTCCAAGTTGGCATGAATGGATTCCTTGACCCCTCTCTCAAACCACCTATCTCTCTGTCTAAAATGTGAACATTAATGTCCTCAAATGAGTGTCCTTTTTCCTTTAGATGAAGATAAACTGCTGACTCTGGTCCTGAGGTGTTACTTCTCCTGTGTTGGGCCATCCTCCTATACAAAGGTTGTTTGGTTTCTCCAATGTAGAGTTCAGAGCACTCCTCACTGCACTGGATTGCATACACTACATTGCTTTCCTTGTGTTTTGGAGTTTGATCTTTGGGGTGTACAAGCCTCTGTCTCAGTGTGTTGGTGGGTTTGAAATATACAGGTATGTGGTGTTTGCCAAATATCCGTTTTATCTTTTCAGACACGCCAGCCATGTAAGGAATGACCAGGTTCTTCCGTTTACTCTGAGTCTCAGCCCTATCTGTCGCTGTTTTAGGTCTGGTAGACTTAGATTTAGTGAAGGCCCAATTTGGATATCCACAGGCCTTCAGAGCTGTTCTCAGGTGCTGCTTTTCATTCTTTTTGGAATCCATGGAGGTGGGGATGGTTTCTGCTCTGTGTGATAATGTCCTGATGACTCCTAGTTTGTGCTGCAGTGGATGGTGGGAGTCAAACATCAGGTATTGATCTGTGTGTGTGGGTTTCCTGTAGATCCCTATTTCTAGCTTGCCACCGGTCCCAATGAGGACTTCACAGTCTAGGAATGCCAGTCTGTTGTCCTTGGTGTCTTCTCTGGTGAACCTAATGTTGGCATCTATAGTGTTTATATGGTCCATGAAGGCCTGTACTTCCTGGGCCTTGATTTTGACCCAGGTGTCATCCACATACCTAAACCAGTGGGTGGGCACCGTTCCCTGGAAAGTGTTGAGTGCTTTCTTCTCCACTTCTTCCATGTATAAATTGGCCACAATGGGTGACACAGGAGAACCCATGGTACAGCCGTGTTTTTGTCTGTAAAAGTCACCTCTGTATGAGAAATAAGTGGTGTTAAGACACAGGTCCAGAAGATGGCAGATCTGGTTTGGGTTGAGATGGTTTCTCCTTTCAAGGGTGCTGTCCTCTTCTAGTCTCTTCCTGACAGCGGATAGAGCATGAGTGGTGGGGATGCTGGTGAAAAGGGAAGACACATCGAAGGAGACCATAGTTTCATCTGTATCCAGTTTCAGGATCTTTGCTTTGGAAACAAATTCTTCCGAATTATGGATGTGGTGTTTAGAGTGTCCAACTAGAGGTGCTAGTATGGTAGAGAGGTGTTTGGCAATGTTGTATGTTACCGAATTAATGCTGCTGACTATGGGTCGGAGGGGTGTTCCTTCCTTGTGGATCTTAGGAAGTCCGTAGATGCAAGGGATGGCTTCTCCAGGATACAGACGGTGGTAGGTAATCCTATCGATGAAGCCATCATGTTCCAATTGTTTCAAACTGTCTATTACCTTTTTCTTGTAATTGCTGGTGGGGTCTCTTTTCAGTTTTTCATATGTATGGTGATCCTCCAAAAGTGAGGTAATTTTATTGTGGTAGTCTGCAGTGTTTAGAACCACTGTACATCTTCCTTTGTCAGCAGGTAAAATAGTGATGGTTTCATCTTTGCTGAGGGTTGTCAGTGCTCTCCTCTCTTGGACGGTAAGGTTGGGGGGAGGAGGCTGAGCACTGGACAGAGCTGCAGATATTTTAAGCCCGAGTTGTTCCGCTTCCTCAAAAGGTAGGTGGTTGTTGTGGATGGCCGATTCTGTGGCTGTAATGAGCTCCACCACCGGAACTTGCTTGGGAGTGATGGCAAAATTAAGACCTTTGGCTAGGACATCTCTCTCTGGTTGGGTGAGTTCTCTGTCTGAGAGATTTTTCACCCAACCAGATTTTTCACCCAACCAGAGAGAGATGTCCTAGCCAAAGGTCTTAATTTTGCCATATTTTTTGTATAATTTTGTATATTTTTAGTAGAATTTTAATTTTTATGTTTGTAAACCGCCCAGAGTCCCCTGTGGGGGAGATGGCGCCATGATAAAAGTCTAATAAATAAAATAAATCTTCCTTCCTGCTTTGTCTTCTGTGCCTAGGAAGATTAAGACCATTTCGCAAGCTCAACAGCAGCAGGGTAATCTAACGATCCTCCTTTAGATGATAAAGGGACTTAGAAATAAACATCTCAAAATAACCATGACCTAGCCCCAGGTGCAAGGTCACACAGCCACCCTAGAAACATATTTAAGGATTCCCTTACTAACTTTACTCAGACTGAAGAAGCTCCTTGGATAAGGAGTGAAACGTTTCTACTGAGAAAATAGAAATCCAGTTGACATGATTCAAGCCACAGACTGTTCCACCTGGATGACTGAGAACCTTCATCGACGGATTTGTACCATGGTTTGTTGGTCCATAGATGGCCTTTATGGCATTAAAAAAGCCCCGTGCATCATGAGCATCTGCAAAATGTTGGGTTTCTTGGGCTTTTTTTATCCACCATATGTTCTTAAGTTCTCTAGTTCTTCTTTGGACTTCTGCCTTTGCACTGGCGTAGAATTTTTTATTAACGGCACAGTTAATATCTTTTTGCCATATCTGGAAGGCTTTCCTTTTCTTGTCAATAATATGTTCAGTCTCACTATCGTTCTCATCAAACCAGTCCTGATGTCTCTTAGTTTGGTATCCGATAGTTTGTTCATAGACTGAAATAATAGAAGTCTTCAATTTAACCCAGTGTTCCTCAACATTTTCAGGAAGTTCCATAGGCAGATGTTCCTTGAGAGTTGATTGAAAGCAAGGTCGTTTAATAGAATCTTGAAGGGCCAGTGTATTCATTTTACGCCTTGGTTTTCTTCCTTGGAGCCTACAATGAGGGACAATCTTTATGGCCATTGTGGATCGAATTAATCGATGGTCTGTCCAGCAGTCATCGGCGCTCGTCATGGCTCTGGGGAGAAGTACATCACGGCGATCTCTAGCACGGACAATTACATAATCTAAAAGTTGCCAGTGCTTCGACTGTGGGTGCTTCCATGATGTTTTAAATTTATTTTTCTGGCGAAAGAGTGTGTTAGTAATGACAAGGTTATGCTCTGCACATTTAGTCAGAAGTAAGATTCCATTCGTGTTGCTGTTGTCAACTCCTTCTTTCCCAATGATCCCTGGCCACAAATCAAAATCACGCCCAACTCTTGCATTGAAATCGCCCAGGAGGATAATTTTATCCTCCTTTGGTATCTCTGATAAGATGGTGTCCAGCTGGGTATAAAATTTTTCCTTGATATCCTCATCTGCATCTAGTGTTGGTGCGTAAGCACTTAGGATAGTTGCATGTTGGTTTTTGGCGAGTTTTATTCGGAGAGTTGAGAGTCGTTCGTTAATCCCAGTGGGAACTTCTGACAAGAACTTCAGAAGGTCGTTTTGATAGCAAAGCCTACCCCATGTATTCGTCATTCTTGTTCAGGCAGTCCTTTCCAAAAGAAGGTATAACCTCCTTTTTCTTCCTTCAACTGTCCTTCTCCTGCTCTTCGAGTTTCTTGGAGTGCTGCTATATCAATATTAAAACGTCTCAGCTCCCTTGCAATAATGGCAGTCCTACGTTCAGGTCGTTCACTATCCATATTGTCTTGCAGTGTCTGTATATTCCATGTTCCAAAATTCACGTGTTTTTTACGACTGCTAGATGGTGACCCCACTGGTCATGGTAATCCAGTCAGCGAGAAAATGAGGCAGACTATGTTTAGGGCACCTTTTCTAGCCCCCTTCCCATATGGGGTGAGCAGAGTGGATCCTAAATAGGGCTGCTCAATCGTGGATACAGCTGCCAAACTACTCAACTGCCTCGATCCTTGAGTTAGGGCGACTGAATCCGTATCCACCGCCCATGTGCTGGTCCATGACTAGGAGCTTCCGGATTTCACAGTCCTGCCCCATTGCCATTCATCAATCACCATGGGACTTTTGGTTGTTTTGGGTTTGGTGTGGTTGGAAGACGCCTGTGCATGAATTTGTTTTATGTGTGGAGATCGGTGCACAACGATCAGCACACAACCTTCACAGAAAAAGGCTCTAATCCAATGGCATGGATACCATGACGATTGGTGACCTTTTGTCTGCTGCAGCCTTCATCCGCCCTCGCAGCCATTGTTACAATACACCTTGTTATCTTCCGCCTGTTCTGCCGTTGAGGACTTTCTTGGATCGTTCTTTGTCTGGTTCCTCCCCCTGGACCTTACCGCCATGGGTGACCCTACCAGGAGTACATGACTCCCGACGGCTTCGCTCACAGGGTTCATTGGGAACACACAAGCCCACTCAATACAACAAGGTGACGATCCAGTGAGTGAGAAAAAAAACTACAGTATGAATAAAAAGCATTGTGGAAAACTTACTAGTTCCCTTATTCCCTTCCCATCCAGCCAGTAATTGCAATTTAGATATTTATACTTTACACTGAACATTAAGGATTGTTGCTGGAATCTGTTTGTCATTTTCATCTACTTCATCATTTTCAGTCATTTATGTTTGGTCTCTTAACTCTTTTCCCAAAAGCTCTATTCCAAATACCTAAATTTGCCTTGCTCTATAATGTGTTGCATACGTATAAGGGAGCCATTGCTGCCTGAATTTAGTTAGGTTTCTACTATGAATATATTGTCTGTTTTGCCATTGCTGCATATTCTCCAATTTTGGTCTCCCAATTTGATATCATCAGCAAGTTCCTCTTTTCCAATGTGGTGCCATGTTTGTTGTTGCAGCTGTCAACATATACCTTAGTAAATTGTGGTGTTTTTCATTTATATTCTATGAAATTATACCTAATAAGTATATCTGTGGTTTCAGTTAAAAATTTGTTCTAAGGATTTTCTGGATATTTTGCTACATTTCCTTCCAGTACTTTTGAGTTTTATTTTTTTATTTTTTTACATAACCACCACATGTGGTAAAATGTTCCTTCTTTGTTATGGCATTTCCAACATTTGTTATTATATGATTTGCTATCTTGGTAATTATTGATGGAGCTCTATATCATCTGTATAACATTTTATACCAATTTCCCCTCAAATTATAACTTGGAATGAATTTTACTGATTCTTTCCATAACTTTTCGCATTGTCTACTATGATTACTTCTTTGAAGTTTTGCATCTGCTTTATCATGCAATTTTTAATTTGTTCTGTCTCCATGTCATATTTCAATAACAGTTTATGTGTACATCCTAGTAAAAGATTTTGGTTTTGTATAAATCTTTCAAATTATGTCATTTTTCTCAAGGTCCCTCCTTTTTTCTTGAGGTCACTTTTTCTTCTTTCAGCAATCTGTAAATATTTCAGCCATGGTAGATTCCTACCTTCACTGAGCAATTCTCGCTGTCTTTGATTTATTTTCTGAATCTGGATGCTTCATATTGGCATATATGATTAAATCTTTTGTAGTATACAGTAGTTGTCTCTGGAATAATAGGCATATGATGGAGAAGCTAATGGTGAAATCATCGGACTTAGTTTTGTTTTTAGGAGATTCCTTATTTTTATCAAACTGTCTTATAATGTGTCCCTTTAAATCAGTGCTTTCCAAACTCCTGCCATTGGTGATACACCAACAGCGGCAGCAGCAGTAGCGCAGGGGCGCACATGGTGGTGGCGGTGTGCATGGCAGTGGTGGCAGTGGCAGCGGCCTCATGTTTTGCGCTAAAACCCGGAAGCACTGATGGCGTGCCGCTGCCGCCGCTGCTCATACCACCGCCATCACCGCGCACGCTGCTGCAGGGGTGGCGGTGATGCACCATCAGCACTTCCGGGTTTTGTCAGGACACACTAATGTGTCGCGACACACAGTTTGGAAAGCTATGCTTTAAATTATTTTCTTTTTTTGTTTCCTGATACCATAAATACCTATGAAGTCCATTAGCTATGATTAATATTCTACTATTTTGGGATTTTATCCATTACAATATCTATGATAAACAGCTTGCATGATAAAATAATTTAAAATTAAGAAATGTTAATCCACCTCTTTCTTTCCACACTTGCAAAATTTTAAATCTTACCTTTGTTTCTTTTCTGCTCCATATATATTGATTTTGCCAATCTTGCAGGATTTTGTCTGAAAATGGAATAGGTACCATTCTTTTGATCCTTTAAAGGTAAAGGTAAAGGTTTCCCCTGCACATTTGTGCAGTCGTGTTCGACTCTAGGGGCCGGTGCTCATCTCCGTTTGTTAGCCGAAGAGCCAGCGTTGTCCGAAGACACTTCCACGGTCATGTGGCCGGCATGACACACGCGGAACGCTGTTACCTTCCCACCGAAGTGGTACCTATTCATCTATTTGCATTTGCATGCTTTTGAACTGCTAGGTTGGCAAGAGCTGGGTCGAGTGCGGGAGCTCACTCCGTCACGTGGGGCTAGGGATTCGAACCTTCGAACTTGCGATCTTCCAATTGACAAGCCTGGCGTCTTACCCGCTGAGCCACCACGCCCCTATGATCCTTTACCCTGTACTATTTTGATTTAGCTTTCTGACATTTAGCAGCTATGATTCTCTTCAAATATAAGAGACTTTTTGCTGCAAGTGTTTTATCCTTGCAAAATTCAAATTAAAACAATGCGTGTCTAGTCCCTTAATGTGTAAATGAAATGGTCCACCGTGTTCTGATGCCTCCCTTATTTTCCTACTAAAACTCAATTTTCTTTAATCATTGTTTGTTTTCGCCAGTCACTTTCCTCTTCATATTACATAAGTGACTGAAGCTGGCTGTTGTTTGGAAACATAAAATGCAAAAAAGTATTATTGTTTAACAGTGGATTAGCACAAAAAGTGAAATATCAATAGAAACACGCATTCTGTGTATGTGAGTTGTATGTGTGTATGTATCACTTATATATGGGTTTTTAAAAGATAAATTCATATTTATTTATTTATTTATTTATTTATTTATTAAATTTCTATCACCGTCCATCTTCCCCCAAAGGGGGAACTCTGGGAAGTTTACAATATATACGTATAAGGAGGACAAGGAACATTAGAAATTAATATGTCTTGAAAGAGAGAATGGTGGAATGGAAATTAGGGTAATTCCAAGATAGGATAAGGGAATTTCAGGAAGGTGTTGGGGAGCATGTTCCTGTTAAGAACAACTTAATTCAGGAAAGGAAGAATCACATTGTGGTTATGAAGGACAAAGACAGACAGGGAGAATTCTCTTGAATTAATGGAGAGCAGAGTAAGTTCACTTAAATGAGTGAAGCACACTCAAGTGGGTGACAGTAAGCTTATTCAGAATGGTAGAAGCAAGAAGAGTTTATTATAAGGAAGAATTAGACAATACTTTATCCAATATTCTGGTCTGTTCCATATTGTTATATGATGCATTTTGTAGCTATTATTTGCAGAGACAAAAAATGTTAATTTCAACACAGCAAGATCTAAAACTTGCCTGAAGACATTTTGAGGTGCAGAGTATTCCTCTTTCTTGAAATATGTGATTGGGATTTCTTTCCTAATATAGGAACATATGCTTGATTTCCATTTATGCTTTTCAAGTAATACTTACTGTTTTTTTTTCCAAATCCATACATGAAATAAAAAGAGGGAAGCAAAACGTCATCTATTAGAAAAATTCGACATATTAGATCCCTACAGGGATCATTATCCTGCATTCCACAATGCATTTACTCAAGGCTTAAGGTTTGCTCTATTTCTTTTTCTGCTATAAGTTCATCAGTGCTTTTCTATAGAATAGACTCATCCTAACTCAAGAAAATAGATCAGATCAGAGCAGCCTCTTTTCTGTTGAAGACCACATTCTCTTAAGAATAGTCTGTTGACAAGTGGCAAGTAATGAGTATTATTTTATTTTATTTTCAGGACTTATATGGCCACCTACTGTATCTCATACAATGACTCTAGGTGGCTCACAAAAATCCATAAAACATAGTTAAAAACAAAGGTACCCTTCTTCCCAGGCACCAGAGCTAAAAATGAGTGAGTAGCCATATTCTATTTCTCCTAAGCCCACTCATATTTTAGCAACATAAACCAATATAGCTGCTAAGAGAAGTCCTGAATCAAAATGCATAATTAGTTTCTAGATTGGACCTGTAATCGTTGAGGATGGTCTGGGTCTCTCACAGTTAGTGGGATATCCAAAACCCCTTTTGGATTTGGAAATAAAGTTGCCAGTTATATTGAATAAATATATGATAAATAGCAGTTGGTGATTTCAGTAAAGCTATGAAAGGGGCATGGCGGCTCAGCGGGTAAGACGCCAGGCTTGTCGATCGGAAGATTGCAAGTTCGGAGGTTCGAATCCCTAGCCCCGCGTGACGGAGTGAGCTCCCGCACTAGCCCCAGCTCTTGCGAACCTAGCAATTTGAAAGCATGCAAATGCAAGTAGATTAATAGGTACCACTTTGGTGGGAAGGTAACAGCGTTCCATGTGTGTCATGCCAGCCACATGACCGTGGAAGTGTCTTCAGACAACGCTGGCTCTTCGGCTAACAAACGGAGATGAGCACAGCCCCTAGAGTCGGACATGACTGCACAAATGTGCGGGGCGAACCTTTACCTTTACCTTATGAAATCAATAATCATAATTAGTGATTACATTTCGTTGAGATGCTAAGAATGTGGCATGGATATCTGATGCCATAGAGTCATACATCCAGAAGTGCAAGAATCCAAATGAAAGACTATGGCTGTCCAGTTCCCTGCTGAACAATTCAGTAAACCATCTTTCTGGGCAATTAGTTTTATTGTCAAATTCCTCTTGTTTTTAGGAAATTCATCCTAAAATTCAACCAGAATCTGTCTTCTGTTTCCCCATGACCTTCATCCTGGACTGATAGAGAAGGAGATATTGATCATCTTCTGTTTGACTTATTTTCCAGGTATTTGAAGATCTCCCTGCAAAGGATTTATAATCCTCAGGTTATCCTTGTTGCCTTTCTACACATTTCTTTTATTGTGTCTAAATTCTGATTAAAGTGTACTCAGAACTAGAGATAATACTTGAGGTAGGGTCTGATCAATGAACACTAATGGGGGACTATTACTCTTTGAGTTTTGAACAATACTGCTATTGATGCAACCTAAAACTTCATTTGCACTTTTGCAGCTACATGACATTGCTGGTTCATATTTCATATATAACCAACTAAGATTCTAAGTTCTTATTCATAATTACTATTACAATGCAAGTATTTCCACACTTTAGGTCTGTATGCATGTTTCTGTTTCCTATGTGAATAACTTTGCCTCTGTGCAAAGACATTCTGTAATTTTCTTTCTACTTCTATAACCCAACAAGATTATTTTTGAATTTTATTTCTTTCTTCTAGAGCAGGGGTCGGCAAACTTTTTATGCCGGGAGCCATTTTGACATGCTCGTGCACATTTTGAAATGCTCGAGAGCCAGGGGGCGGGGTTGCGGGCGGGGGCCAATCGCGTGGAAGGGGGCGGGGTTTCCTGGAGAAGAAACAGAGACGCTGATTGGTGGAGGCGTCCTTCCTTCTGAGCTTCCACCAATCAGCGTCTCTGTTTCTTCTCCAGGGTTCTTCTCCTGGAGAAGAAACAGAGACGCTGATTGGTGGAGGCGTCCTTCCTTCTGAGCCTCCACCAATCAGCGCGCGCCAAAGGAGAGCAGAGAGGCGGGCTGAAGCCTGCTGCTTCCAGAGACCGGCTTTCCGGATGTCGGGCGGCAGAGAGAGAGAGAGAGCCAGAGTCAAGGGGCCAAAGAGCCAGATCTGGCTCGCGAGCCGCCATTTCCGACCCTTGTTCTAGAGGATGACCTCTCTCACACAGTTTAATATCTTCTGAAAATTAGATAAGTATTATCTTTATCTCCTCCCCCAAGTCATTCATAAAAATATTGAGCAGAATGTCCAGAAGTGATCCTTGTGGCATCCCAGTCAATACCTCACTCTAGTTTTATGAGGAATCACTGATCAGCACTCTTTGAATGTAATTTGAGCCAACTTTATATCCATTAAATATCATGTCACCATGCCCACATTTAACTAACTTGCCAAACAGAATGCAACGAAGTTGCATTTGTTGGTGAAATGTTTCAGATATATAATATTTGCACAATATTCTACAAAAGTAACCTGATTTATATATCTATATATAGAGAGAAGATTTATTTTTGATAAATCCATGCTTATTTCTGGTAATTAATATGTTATTTTCAGAATGGTCACAGAGTTATCACTATATGATCTGTTCTAGAAACTTACCAAGTTCAGATGTGTTACTGGCATGGATCTTTCTTTTCTTGTTGTTATAGAGAGCAAGAACATTGCCCTTCTCCAGTCACTTGTCACTTCACCCATTCTGCAGGATTTTTCAAAGATAATACATAAAATGTTGACCACACCATCAGCAAAATCCTTTAGTATCTTGAAGTTTTAAACATGTCCAAAGTAAATAGATATTCCACTTTCTATCAATCTTAAACTTCAATTCAGTCCTTTCATCCTGTGTTTTCACAATTCCTTTGAAATGTGTATTTTCTTCTCATAAAAGACTAATTCAAAATAGGAGTAGAACATTTCTGCCCTTTTTTTAAAAAAATATGCATTAGCATTTTGTCATTTTTATTGAGCAACTGTTATACTGATGCTTTCTTTGTTTTATTTTAATCATATCTGAAGAATCCTTTCGCTTCATCTCAGCATCAACCTCAGTTTTAGGCTTTGAGATTCTTTTTCTACAATTCTATATGTATTCTTCTTTGGTGACCTGCCCAGAGATGTGCAAGATGGCAGGAGAAGCATAATGATCCAAGCCCCACCCATTTTGTGCATGTTTTGAACATGTGTGTGATGTTGGTACACATACAGTACAAAAGGTCAGGGCTTGGATTGCAATGCTTCACCCACCATTTTGTAGACTCACCTGCCCCTCTTTTCACTCCTATGTTTCCTTTTTTGTTTTCATATCTTCCCTAAGGTTTTTGAGCAGCTACATTAGCTTTTTTGGCTATCTTCCAATTCTTTTCCTCTTTGGAATCTTTAGCTCCTTTCCCTTTTACCTTTCCTTGCCATGGAATTCTATTTATCAGCCCTCTGTTTTATAAAAAAAAAAACTTTCTTGAAGTCCAAGATATCTGTTCAAATACACTTAATTCTAGTTTCCCTTAAAAATAAAGAACACCAGCATTATAAATCACTGATTCTCAATGTTTTTGATATTTCCTTAAAGGTTTTCACCTACACAGTCGTGTCTGACTCTAGGGGGTGGAGCTCATCTCCGTTTCTTAGCCGAAGAGCCAGCGCTGTCCGAAGACGCTTCCGCAGTCATATGGCCAGCATGATGTGCGCGGAACGCTGTTACCATCCCACAGAAGTGGTACCTATTTATCTACTTGCATTTGCATGCTTTCAAATTGCTAGGTTGACAAGAGCTGGGGCGAGAGCGGGAGCTCACTCTGTCACGTGGCGCTTGGGTCTCGAACCGCCGACCTTCCAATCGACAAGCCTGGCGTCTTAACCACTGAGACATCGAGCCCCCTATTTCCTTAATTAACATATTTCTCATTGTTCAGTATCATGTGAAGGGTAGTTGAGTCTTTTATGCCTTTATCTACCCTATGACCAATAAAGCTATCTATAAAATTGGATTATAATTTCCTAGAAGGAACATGCTTGTTAGGGTTTTTCTTCTAACAGATATTAGGTTAATTAAAGTCCCCATCAGTACTACTTCATGTCTGTTTAAAGGACCTGTAGTTTGCTTTTGGAAAATATCATCTACATCCTTTCCTTGGTTGAAAGAAAGAATAGTTTTTTTATTGTGTGTGCCACCCAGAGTCACAAGCATGAGATGGACAGCTATAGGAATTGAAAACATAAATAAATAAAATTTGTTTTTCCCAGGATTTTAATCCAGATGCTGTCTACAATATTGCTTAGTTCATTCACCTAGAGTCCTGAGGAGAAGTATACTGTATACTTTTAAAGTACAGTGCAAATCCTTCTCTCTAGCTTCTGTTCTTTTTGAAGAAATTGCTATATTCTAATCTTTCCACCAGTGCTTCATTATACTTATTAGACATAATTCCTTTCCTGTACTGAAAGTACAAACTCATTTTATGAGTTTATCCATAATCTGAGCATTAGTGTATATAGCAACAAAGGCCATGAGCTTTTTGAGTCATTTTTATGACTACAGCAAACCTGTACTTCCTTCTATAATGTAAATTCATTATCTGAGGCCCTTCCTTCCTTTCTAATCCTCACAGAATTCAATTTAAGGCCCTCCTGATCAAGCGCACCATGCTTTGACCAAATACAAATGTACCTATCTCTGTGAATTGTAATTTGTCTCATTCCAACAGTTCATCACCAGATAATTCAGACAGTGGTCCCAGAAATCAAATTTCTCCTGTCAAGATCATTTGCATAGCCAATCATTAACCTTCAGTATTCTCCTTTCCTTTTCTGTCCTCTTCTGTGGAGCTAATATGTTTATTAGCTCCTTTTTTTCCCATTATGATACTCAGTACTTCCAGGTTTTTTTGAATTGTTCCAGAAGTAAACCTTTGTGATCTCATATCATCTTTGTTCAGCGATTGAACTGATTTATTTCTGGCTCAGGTTTATTTAAAACTGCAGACACAACAATATTTTCATTAGCAATTCTGAAGCACTGCAGAGATTATGATTGAGCCATTTTCTCCCTAGCAGGAATCATAGAATCATAGGGTTAGAAAGGACCATATAGGTGCAAGATCAGCTTGAGTATTTTAGACAGATGATCACCCTGATTTTATTTGAAAACTTCCACTGAAGGGAAGCATACCACTTCATAAGACAACATATTCCATTGGTTGACAGTTCAACCAATCAGGAAATCCCTCCTAATGTCTAATTTGAATCAACTTCCCTATAGTTTCAATCCATTGGTTCTGGTCCTGCTCTCCAGGGCTATAAAGAACAAATCCACTTCCTTCTCTGTATGACAAGTCTTTAGATATCTGGAGACTGCTATCCTATCTTCCCTCAACCTTTTCTTCTTCAGGCTAAAGATACCTAGATCCTTTAACTATTCTTTATAGGATTTGGTTTACAGTCTCCTCATCTTCTTGTTAGTTCTCCTCTGAACTCACCAGTTTGTCAATGTCCTTTTTAGGCTATAGTACCCAGAACTGGACAGAATATTCTAAGTGGGATCTGTTCAAAACTGAATAGAGTGGGGGGAATACGTCTCATGATCTAGACTCTATGATTCTGTTAACACATCCCAAAATAGCAAATGCCTTTTCAATAGCTCAATCATATTATTGTCTCAGAAACTATCCTAGCTCCTGGACTCTGGCAACCATTACTTGCTCCTCACACACTTATACATAGAGCTTTTGCAACTTGTTCCTTTTGGTTCTTTGCAGACATTCTAAACGATGACTCCTTTTCCTCCTCTTCTCTTCCAATCCAGTTACCATAGCACCATGTGTCCATGGTAAGAGATACTGGATAAAGTTCCTGTTTGCAAAAAAAAAAGAAAAAGCCAGCATAGTACCACCACCATTATTTGCAAGAGATTGTTAAATGCTACAGAGAAGTGACATTTTTTTGTGACAAGAAAGTTTCCTCTCATATCAATTGTTCAGAACTTTTCTTTCATGAACAACCAGGCAAATGTGCACAATATGTATTGAAATTTTGGATAGGGAGGATGTTAGTGCTATATTTATTTCCCTTCAGTCTGCCGTGGAGATAAGTAATGTTTGTGCTCCAGTGTCAACAGTAACTTATGTGGTGGGACATTGATTGGATGAACCCTTCTATTGGTCAGCTGGAGATCAGTACTGATTGACTCATAATAGTTCCTGTGTGTTCTCAATGTTTATAAGTTGGCAGAAATAAAAATGATTGCAGTTAGCTTCTAGCTGCTTTGCAAGGATTAGGGAATGGAAAGAATGTGGCATGGAAATGATCAGACATAATGTGTTTTATCCAAATGTAGTATCTGAGAGGAAACTCAAAGAAATTAATGGGAATTAAAATTATCATGACTAATGTAATCTCTATTGATGTCAATATGCTGAGTTGAAGTATGACTAAATCTGAATCTGACCCACTATGCTCTCTGTACAGTGATTATTAGAATATTGTACTCCTTAGCATTTCTGGAAAATTGACAAAAATGTCTCTCCCAAAAGACAAGCAGTCATATATTTCAAAGGAAGGCAGAATACCGAAGTCTTAAATTTAGTCCCCATTTAAAACAAAAACAAAACAACCACCTCAAATGTAGAGAGTAAGACATGAAATGTCTTTACTGAAATAAAGATACAATTACAGCTCATTTAATCATTCTTTTAGATTATTTTAAAAAATCTGTAAAATTGAAGGTAGAGTAGTTTTTCATCTAAAGCGTGACAGCCAAAAAATTTGCAAAACTTAGATGCTAGTGATTCGTGACAAATTATTATAATGTTGCATGTGTGTTTGTGTGTTATGATAATCAATAAGAGAGCTAAACATCTCAAAAAGCAATTCATATATGTGTGTGTGTGTGTGTGTGTGTGTGTGTGTGTGTGTGTAAATGGTATAACCATCTATAATTTGTCAAGTGTGTGTGGGGGGTTGTTTTCTTTTTGTTTGGAATATTGCACAAAGTGTTACAATTTCCAATTTGGTCTATCATAGGGTAAAATGCTGTCTGTCGGCAAGTTATTCTAAAATAGTGAAGAAACAATATTGGGAATGGTTACAAATGGGATTGAGATTATATAGACATACACAGACACAAACACCTGTGGTGCAGCTACATTTAGAATTCAACCCTGAACATATCTTTGGGAAAAAAGATGTATAAGGATATATCTCTCACAGTCTATTTTCTCAAGTATTTAGGGCTTGCTAGTAATTATGTGGGCAAAAAATTAGAATGTATGTATGTATGTATGTTTGCTTTCCATGTAAAGAGGATAAAATCATGATAATGGTTATATTACTTTTTTAAAGGAGAAGACAATTTGGTGGAATGTTCACATGTGGGTTCAAGATTCAGTGCTTACTTTACTTGTGAAGTAGGTGAGGTGGTGCCTGTAAGCATCCCGCACAAGCATCTCTCTAATGGTCTATAAATTCCTGACCTCCCATGCCCCAATTCAACACCAACAGAAAGCCTGAGGAAATGACTCTCAAGGGAGTTTCTCCATTCAGAAAGTGTGGGCAGATAGAGTAATGGAAAGATGTGAAAGAGGAAGAAAAAAAATTCTCCATCATGTCACAGTGATAAAAATAAATTCCAAAATACCACAAAAAGACATTTGAAAGATGTTCTAAAGTTTCCTGAGAAAGGAGGAGGGTTGGAAGGAAACTAACCTTATTATACCAAGCGAAAAATGTTTTGGGAAACTGGGCAAACATATTTTATCACAGTGTTACTTTTTATTTTAGAACAAAGGCAAGAGATTATAAAAAAGAAAAGGGTTGTGATATTACAAATAGAAATGTGAGAGCTCATTGAAGGGCAGTTTTCTTCCCTGTTCTTTGTACTAGAATTTAAAGCTAACTAATGAAATGGATTGGTAGGGGGTTAAGAACAGAGAAAATAATAATTTTACACAGTGTGTAAAATGCCTGAAGGAATCACAAACTATACTGTACATGTGTTCAAACTCATAGGTAAGCAGAATGGCATTATAGAAGAGCACAGACACAAACATTGTCCTTGCCCTGCCTTGTTGCATCTTTTTTTTTTTTTTATTAAATTTTATTAAGTTTTACAATACATAATAAAATTTAAAGTAGAAAAAGAAATAGAAACAGAAATACAAAATAAGAAAAAGATAAAGAAAAAGTGAAGTCAAGAAATAATAAGCAAAGAAAATATAGAAAATAGATGTCCTCCAATCTATCTTTGAACTTAAAGTACAACAATTGATTTTAAATGTTAGTCCTTCATACAGTATACAGGAACTTTTCTTTGTCATATGCCTTTTGATTTCTTTAATCCAATCTTCTAACCTTCATCTTACTGTCTCCCAATAATCCATCTTTGGCTTCCACTCCTTGAAGTAGTAGTTAAATGTTGAATGTTCATTACTACATATTTATATCTTCAATAAAGACCAATTAGTATAACAAATAAAAGCCTTATTTACTTCTAATAAACTACAATATATTCTATTCATATTATGACTCATAACCTAACATGTTATGTAACTTAATACATAATTTAGCAATTCTTATAGTGATCATACATATATATTTCTATAATTTAATTCTAATATATATATATATCTCCATAAAAAAGGAATTCTTGAATCTCAATTATCCATCTGTAATTTCCATTCCTTGTAGTAGTGTCCATTTAAACTAAATGCATAATCTATCATATCACTTAACCTAATAGCTAATATATCAATTCTTATAATATTCATACAATACATATTGATATATATCATCCTGTAGTAACCATCATTCTAATTCCATCATATCATTATTTTCTCATAAATATATCTCTAAGGAAAACAATATTCTATAATATCAACTTGTGTTTGTATTTAGCATCTTACATTTAGAATATCACTTTTTATATATCCATACAATTTCTCATAACAATTCAAGTCCATATTTCATTAACCTTTATATCCATACAGTTTCTCATATCTTCTGTTTAGGTTATGCCAAAATCACAATACACTGTGGGAGATTCGCAATATACAGCCTGCTCTTTTCTATATCTCATATAGAATATCAGAGCAACCTTCTCTCCCTTTCCACATATTTCACAACATCCATCCAACTGTGCACCCATATTTTCACTCTGTCTCCACTGCCACAACATATCTATACCAAGATTGTAGTGTAAAGCCTTCAGAATGTTCTTCTGAACTAATATACTCAAAATTTCCTCCTTCTGTTTCTCCTCCACTTGAAAAACATTTTTCCTTTCTGTCTCCGTTTCTGTTCTCTGTTCTTTCTCTCTGTTTTGCATCCTTGTTGCATCTTCACTTCCTGCATTCACTGCCTTTTGTAAATTGAATTCACTGCCTTTCATAAATAAAGCTTGATGAAGCAGGATAAGAGCCCAGAGTAGTAACAAACAAGTACAGGTAGTCCTTGCTTAATGACCACAATTGAAACTGGAATTTCGGTTGCTAAGCAAAGTGGTCATTAAGCAAATCTGACCTGATTTTATGACCATTTTTGTAGAGGTTGTTAAGCGAATCACCACAAGTGTTAAGTGTACCATGCGGTCATTAAGCAAATCGTGTGGCTCCCCATTGATTTTGCTTGCCAGAAGCCAGCCACGAAGGTTGAAAATGGTGATCATGTGACCATGGGATACCGTGATGGTCATAAATGTGAACTGGTTGTCAAGCGCCCAAATAGTGATCACATGACTATGGGGATGCTCCAACAGTCATAAGTGTGAGGACCGGTCGTAAGTCAGTTTTTTCAGCACCATCATAAGTCCGAACTGTCACTAAACAAATGGTTGTTAAGTGAGGACTACCTGTATTGCAGCTGCTGCTTCAGCAGGTGGAAAAGAGCTGGGACATAGTTGGGAAGACCTTCAGGCTCCTCTGCCGGCAACGGCTACCTTGTTCTCCCCAATATTATATTGAATATTATATTATATTATATACTAGCCGCCTAGAGTCCTCCGATAGGGAGGGGATAGGCGGGGTATAAATATGAATAATAAATAAATAAATAAATAAATACTTGTTAAAAGCAAATCTGGGATATTTATTTTTGATAGAAATAATGTTTATTAAGGTTTAGTTAAGAGTAAGAGATCAAAGTATCAATATTTTTATTCATATCTGTGTTGGAGAAGGTCAGAAGTCACTTTTTTTGTATTTCTTTCTAGTTATTTCTGCACTTTTTTAGTTTTTCTTTTTTCTTTTAGCTCTTTCCTCAAGCTTTTCTATACTTTGCATTTGTCAGAGTGCGCACCGTGGGGCGGCCTGCTCCTTTTTCCAAGACACCAGTGATCCACGTTCTATGCAGTAAATAGACACTCAAGCAGAGATTAGATAAAATAGCCTATTTACTTTATATACATATGTAGTCCAAAATACATCCAACAGCAGTAACAAATGATACAGCAACGAGATGGAATACAGCGATGAGAAGTTTAACAGCAATGAGAAGAAAGAACACCAGATCTTCTCTGCCTATATACATAAACTGACCAATCACATTATAGGTCACTCTCATCATCTGCCACACCCAACTAAACGATAGAACCTGTAGTATGAGTCATTGCTGCCACATCATCCCTACAACAATGGCTGCTAATTGGGTGACTTGCAGAATAATTCCCCTCTCACCTAGATATCAAGCCTCTCCAGTATAATTTATCTATCTGTAAATTCCTGGGTATATACAAACCCCAACAGTATTTTATCTGTATTTTGAAACTCTAATAAAATATTTATGAAAAAAAAAGCTAGTGTTGGATACATAGCAACACTAGCACATCATGCCTGTTTCTGAACTCTTATTTCTTTTGAAAATCCAATATTGAACTGGACAGAATCAGATGACTATAATAAAAGTATTTATTTATTTATTTGTTTGTTTGTTTGTTTATTTATTTATATTTTATTTTCTATCCTGCCTTTATTATTTTTATAAATAACTCAAGGCGGTGAACATACCTAATATTCCTTCCTCCTCCTATTTTCCCCACAACAACAACCCTGTGAGGTGAGTTGGGCTGAGAGAGAGAGTGAAATAAAATTATAAATAAATAATAAAAGTCATCTTGGATAGGTGTTCCCACAGCCTATATAGAGGATGCAAAACTCAAAGAACACCCAACCGCATTTCCTCACTACTTTCCTGATCAACCGTAGGAAAGGGAAACCAATTATCTTGATTTGGATCACTTGAAGGAAGGGTGAATAACCCTTTCCCCTCAGAATCCCACCAAGCAACAGTGTCTGCCCCACCTCCATGTTCTCTGAAATGGTCTTCAACCACCAGGGTAGCACTTTATTCTAAATGTTTGCTAAGTAAATCTGTATCTGATCCTGCAACACAACTGCCATATTCTTCCATAAGTTACGCCTATAAAGAAAATCTGAAAAATGTATTGAGGGAGCCTCAGATGAACTGTGTGGGATAAACACCATTCCTGATGGTCAGTATGAAGCAGGGATGTGCATCACATTTCCTGAATCAAATTGCCTCAAACCAGTTCATTGCCTCAATGAATAGCATGCATGGCAGACTGAGATTTACCACTGCAGGATGTCTTTTTATGTGATGAAATTTTAGCAGTTTTAGAAAGAGGGATGAATGAGCAAATTGGCCACAGGCACAGTGGAGAGGAAAACATTGCTTCTGCATACCTTCTTGTTGATTTGAGGAGTGTTTTAAATAATAGCTTCCAACTTTGCACCTGACAACCCTAATCTAGAAATTTGCATCTTGCAGTCATCATTGTGAAGATCTGCCAGGAGTGAATTCATTTACCATAGAGAATGATGAATATGCTGCATAAGAATGCAGGGACCCACCTTGTTTTACACTGGGGCTTTGAGCAAAGTGACTTTGAAGTTTCTGTGGCTTCTTTCCCAGATCACTGTAGAGTCATGGTTCACAAAGAATGCACAATACACACTGGCCTTGTACAAAAGAATGTGATCAGATACAGCAGAGATAAGATTATAGACTATTGCACATAGACTATTGCAATGCGCTCTACATGGGGCTACCCTTGAAGAGTATCCGGAAGCTCCAACTGGTATCCCAAAGCTCCAACTGGTCCAGAATGCAGCTGCACGCACAGTTATTGGTGCCCCAAGATCAGCACATGTGACACCTCTGCTGCACCGGCTGCACTGGGTGCCAGTATGCTTCCGGGTCCAATTCAAGGTGTTGGTTATCACCTTTAAAGCCCTACATGGCATGGGACCAGGTTACCTGAGAGACCGTCTCATCCCCATAACATCGAACCGTCCCACTCGGTCATGCAGAGAGGGCATGCTGCGGACTCCGTCAGTAAGGGAGTTTCACTTGGCAGGATTCAGAAGGCGGGCCTTCCCTGCAGCAGTGCCCACCCTTTGGAACATTCTACCCTCGGAGGTGAGGCAGGCCCCATCGCTCCCGGCCTTCGGAAGAACTTAAAGATCTGGTTCTGCTGCCTCGCCTGGGATGAGAAGGGTGACAGCTCCTCCTGGGGATGGCTGGTCCCATAGAGCCCTTTTAAAAACAATTTTGTGCCACTTGGATTTTATCTTTAATTTATTTGTATTTGTATTTATGTATAGGGATTATATTTTTATCCATTTTAATTATTGACTTTGTAAACTGCCCAGAGTCCCCTTCGGGGGAGATGGAACAGTAATATAAATTGAATAATGAATGAATGAATGAATGAATGAATGAATGAATGAATGAATGAATGAATGAAAGAAAGAAAGAAAGAAAGAAAGAAAGAAAGAAAGAAAGAAAGAAAGAAAGCATATGAGTGGGGACTCTGCTTTTCAAGGGAATGATGGAAAATCTGCCCAGAGTCCCCCGTTTGGGGGAGTTGGGCAGTCATATAAATTTAAATAATAAATAAATAAATAAATAAAATACTTTTCAGCTTCAGAAGAATACATTTTGATTTGCTGGCTGCTTGTGTGTTTTAGAGAGAGCAGTAACATTGCTGTATCTCAAGGTGACAGCTGATTCCTGTTCTAAAGAAACTAACCATGTAATCATTACAAATCAATCCATATAATAATTGTATTTCTGAAAAGCACAAGCTTTACTCAGATGAAAAGTTTCAATTGGATGAAAGATTAACTTATTCCTCTTTCTCTCCCCCTACGTCAACTCTTTTTGGAATGTTTGTCAGGATGTGATATCCTGCCATGACAACAGGAGGGAGGTACATCCTGCCAGTCTACTTTGAAGTGGACACTCACCAGACTTGTAGAGTAGGTGAGAATGCTTGTAGTGGAGACTTGGTGTATTCACAGAACCGCAAATTATGCTGATGCAACTATGGTGTCTAGCAGTTCAGCACCAAGGATAGATCAAAGAACTCTAGCACCTTGTTAGTTGATTCAGGGCTGGGAAGATCGAGAAATTGGGAAGTGAAGTGAGGGGCTGTCAACTCATGGGGGAACCTTGAAGGTTTTAATTGTTGTTTTACACGAGCTTCATTCATTTGAGTCTTTAATGTGTTATGGATCTCAAGCTTTAATAAAGAACTATTCATATCCTTAAGGGTTTGTGTCTGGAGTTTCTGATTAATAGCTAAAGGATCAAGAGCATGACAATGTTTTTCTTGCAGCTCGCATGTCAAGATCAGCTTGTGTCCTTCAAACCACCACCATTAGTATCTAGATCTGCGAAACAAAGATAAATATTTTCTTTGATTTGTAAGATATTTGAGCTGCACTGTCAAAAGTCAATTGATGCCAAGAGAATGAGAGAGAATAAGTCATAGACATCAAAGAAATCAGCACAAAGGAAGAAAGACATTGCAGTTATAATGATGTTGCTTGCTTCTGCCTAATAGGACTTTCCTCCATTCTCAAAATAAAATTACAGTTGTGGCTTCCCATGGTAGAAGAACAATGTATTCCCTGGCATTCCAGTAGCAGGTAGCAGCCACAGGTATCCAGGAAAGTGACAAAATATGCATGACCACATTGTGACATAAGCCCCACGATTTATGTAGTTGTGTCCAACAGGGCATAAGTGTGCAAGGAGAGGATTTGTACTGTGATATTTATTTATTTATTTTATTTATTTATTTATTTATTTTATTTATTTAAATTTGTATCACCGCCCATCTCCTCTATACCAGGGAACTCTGGGCGGTTATGGGGATATCACCATATACTTTTTTTCCCCACTGTGACTAGCTGCCTACTCCTAAGTTGGCAGCACCATTCACTTTAGCTGATTCAAGAAGTTAAACAGGGTTAATACATGGATGGAACAGCACCAGGAAATCCAAGGACTATGATATTGAAATAACATTCCAGTAGAAGGCAGTGGCAAACTACTTCTGTCTTGTTCCTAAGACAACAAAATGGATGTGTCCATGTAGTCACCAGGAGTCAAGAGACTTTACCTTATATATTCACTGGTGATACCAATTCCCATGGCCAAATATTTATCACTGCTTTGTTCTGCTTTAGTCTTTCTGCAACTGATTTATTCAGAGAAGGTGTCACTGATTAAGTATTTTTTTATTTTTTTATTTTTGCTGTCAGCCAATGAACGGAAGAATTGGTATTATAGAACATACAGCAGTGTTTCTCAACCTTGTAAGCTTTAAGATGTGTGGACTTCAACTCCCAGAATTCTCCAGCCAATTCTGAGAGTTGAAGTCCACACGTCTTAAAGTTGCCAAGGTTGAGAAACACTGATGTAGATTGTCCTTAGTGAACAACTTTGTGCTATGGTGGCAATGTGATTCTCCTCTTTATAGAGACAAAGAGGTAAACCAGTTTGCCTGGACAAAGCACTTAATGTCATCTCATTCTATTTTACCTCTGTTACTTACATCCCCATTCTCTTTTATGTCAGAGTATACAGCGCTGGGGCTGCCAGTGTTCCTTCTAGACCTCAGAGTAATACGTTCTATTGAGTAAGCAGACACTCACAAGAGATTAGATAAAATAGTCTATTTACTCTATATACATACGCAGTCAATATACAGTCCAATAACGTCCAACAGATACAGATGATAATAAAGATAGTAACGAGAAGAATGAACACCAGAGCTCCTCTGCTTATATACTTAAATTGACCAATCACATTATAGGTCAAATTCATTATCTACCACACCCAGCTTAAACTATATCAGCTGTGGTATGAGTCACTTCTTTCATCATTCTTCAACAATGGCTGCTGATAGAATGACTTGCAGAACTTAATGCCTCTCACCTGTCTAATTAATCTAGCTTTAAATTCTGGGTATTATACAAACCCCAACATTTTACCTTTGTAACTTACCATTTAGCATTATCACAAAAGCTGGAAAAGGCTTTTGTGCAAGTGCTGCAGAAATGCAGAAGCCTCTTCCAGCATCTGCAGGTGCTGGAAGATGTTGTGAAGGGGCTGCAAAGCAGAGCAGGGCAACACGGCTGCTTCTTTTCAATTTTAGACTCAAGGGGGCCATGCTATGAGGGGTGGTCCAAGTTGTGGTCCACTCTTCATCAAAACTAATCACCTTCTTTAATATTTGCACAGATTTTCTGTGTACACAATCAGAAACCCTCTTTGTGATCCAGACTTTTCAGCATTTCAATGCACAAAACTGTGGCCCAGACAGACAGTGGTAGAAATTCATGGCCTGTTCTGAATGTTGCACCATACAGGACTAACCTGAGTAAATTTCATGAACCATCCAAAGAGTCTTTGAGTTTAAATATCATTTCTTCCAGAAATGCTGTTCACACGAGACTATTAACATCTAACAAGTCCACAAAGAGTTTGCACTTATACTGGTGTAGGATTTCAAGGCTGGTATCTGTTGGGCGGTGTTGGGCTTCAGGGTTTAGTGACCATGGTCTAGACAACATATTTCCTGATGCATCTTCAGAGGCAGGGTGGTCTGAAGAGGCACTTAAATTTGCCCTTAAATTAGCTTTTGAAACTCTTTAACATGATATTGTTAAAACTCCTTAGCAATGGACAGACATCTTGTTTTATATAGCTTTAATAAATAATGGCTTGGAGTTGGAAGGGAAGTACTTAAGATGATTTGAAAATTATTTGAATCCTTTGAGAATTCTTTTTATCTGTAGCTGTAGCTATCTATAATTTTATTCAATATTTTAGAAAAGGAAAATAAAAACTAATACAAACTAATATAAAGTAAGAAAAAGAAAGAAAGAAAGAAATCAAAGAGAAAGCTAAAAGTGCAAGAAAGGGAAAAAAGAAAAAGAAAAATAGAAAAGAAAGAAAAAACATACAAAGACGTAGCTTCTGATTTTCTTTGCAGCAATTATAAGTACAATTATAAATTTACCTCTTACTCTATGGTTACAGTATAACCCTCTTCTTTCTATAATCTATCCTGTCTAATCACCAAAACCATAAATTCTAAGTTCATTTTTTTTCTGTCTTCTGCAAAATGTCCGTAAGGGGTTGAATCCCTTGAGAATGCAAGACAAATACAATGATAACTTGTAACCGCCCAGAGTCTACTGTCGTGGAGATGGGCAGTGATAAATTCGAATAATAAATAAATAAACAAATAAACAAATAAATAACTTGAAGGAGATGCCCAAGCATTCAAAATATACAGGGATGACCATCTTTTGCCTACTACCCCTTTGCTTCCTCTCCAAATATACCAGAACTGTAACTTGAGAGAACGGCAAAGGAGAGCTTTGATAAGCAAGGGAGAATACCAGTGCAGTTCTCCTCGATCAGGAAATGATGCTCTTGGTACACTGGCCCATCATCCACAAGAGGAGTAGGGGGTCTTACTATTTCCTGCTGGATGAGTGATCTATTGGAGCTCTCCCACTATTGTTAGAGATTTCTTCCATTCACCACTGGTGCTCCTTTTCTCATTTTTTTCCCCTTTTGGATAGGCAAGAGGATATTAGACAGACAGTGGTAGGATGATTATTAGATGAATGGATGTGAAAAGCCTGCTCAGGGTGAGCAGTGCCCCTTGAATCCAAGGAACATGGCTAATCAGTCAAGATCTCCTAATTCCAACTTTCATGCTCTGTCTTGAACACCTTGGTTACAAGTTCAGTTTTATTGGCAAATAGCTGTTTGTTTTTCCTTATTCTTTGATGTGGTTTCAGAAATTATTTCACAGAGCATCAACTCACAGAAAATTTACTAGGAAA
Organism: Charina bottae; assembly: GCA_023362775.1. Lineage (NCBI taxonomy): Eukaryota > Metazoa > Chordata > Lepidosauria > Squamata > Charinaidae > Charina > Charina bottae. The sequence goes on along the minus strand of JALMGJ010000002.1, from coordinate 233,227,041 downwards.
CATAAAATATGTTTTCATCCTCATCTCTCACATACAAAGTGAATTTTAACCCCTCTGCCATATCACTAAAACATGCATGCACACACACACACACACACGCACACACAATGTGTATTCTCTTGTTTTTACTGCTGAAATATACAAACAGTTACAGTATGTCCCTATTGTACATCTGGGGATTATTTAGCCTGAAGAAATAGAGATTTTAATATCTTCACTTTACAGTTCTAATTATGTACATTAATGAAACTATCATATTATTCAAAGGACTTGCTGAGTTACACATATTGAAAGTGGGTTTATAGAGTTTTCATGACAGGTTTACAAATTGTGACATTTTGAAAAATATATTAAAATTATAGCTTACTCTACTCTGATATTTTAAAGGAAGATACTGCATGAAATTAAATGTTTTATAGGCCATTTATTATGGTGACATTTAGTGAGACAGATTAGTAATACATTGTCATCATAACCATTGGTTATAAAAAAAAGGAGATTACAGATTCAAATAATTTACTTTATACATGGGAAGGTTGTAGGGTGCATTGGTGTGACAACATAATGTATATTTATATGAGAATGTAAATATTAGCAGTTATCTTTAGTTTCTTATCTACCAGAAGAAACAGCAAAAATGTTAACATATTATTTATTTTTCAAAATATTTAGGTTTTACATGCACTAATAAAAACTAATCATTCTGTAGGAGAGAAAAAATTAAAAACTTGGGTGTTATAAAATGAATGTGGATTTAAATGATATGTAAAGAATCAGGGAGATAACCTTGAGGGGATAGACAAGAACTGTTCCATAAGCAAAGTGGCCTCTTAAATCTCGGGAAACAAAATAGCAATTGGAAAAGATTCAGGCAGGCTCCTCCTTGATTCACTGGGATATAAGAGGGAGGGGAGGCAAAGAGCAATCAGGCTTGGAAGATTCAGTTATTATAGCCAATCTCAACAAAGTATAGTTCTGCCCTTCCGGTGGAGACGGTTTCCCACTCTGCTTTACCTGCAAGGGCTGACATGATATAGCAAGGTCTCTCATACCCCTAGGAAGAAGGCAATGGCAAACCACTTCTGAAATCTTACCAAGAAAACTGCAGAGATTTCTCTTAGCAGTTGCCAGGAGTTAAGACTGATGCAAAGGTACCAAAAGACAAAAAACAAAAACCAACCCCTTCATATCTGCAGTTGAAATAACATCATATTCCAGAACAGTAGAAAGGTTATCTCTTACACTGGCAAGTGTAAGATGTTCACCTGAAGAAAAGCTGGGGAACTCCAGAGTAAGTTGTTGAAAGAATATGAAACTAAATGCTGACAACTGGTTCTTAAGGGAGGAACAGTACAGGGGCATCCACAGGGGGAGGGTGTGTGTGAAAAAGATAAAAATAGTGGCTGTGACCATGCAATTGAAGCCCACCCCTGTGTTGTACATGAAACAAAAGCTGCCATCTTAACTTTTTTGACCCTCGTCCCATGGACATGCCTACAGCATCATGAAACAAACTCATATCACAAGGATGAGCAATGCATGCTCCTATGACCCCTTTTTCTGTGACTGTTGGAGGTCTCAGGATTACAATACTGTAATTTGGTCAGAAACTGTGCTACAATTTCCTCATGTTTTTGTTAGGCTTCACACAAATAGAAATGTTTTCTTTAAAAACAACCACAACCACAACTCCCAAACACTTCCTCCCTAGTAAAAAAATCCTGAAAATCTTACTCTTGGCCTTTCTACTGACATTACTTCTGTTCATTTATTTTTCTTCAGTACTTTTAATTTTATTTTTATTTGGTATATGCAAGACAAATTTTTGACCCAAGGTTTTCTACCAGACCAGCTGGCTCTCAGTCAGCCATTGAATTCTTTAAATGAAGCTTTCAGCCTGTGAACATTTCTCATGTCTTTCAGACAGGTGCTCCAGGAAAAGCAGAGGGTAGTGGACAAATCCTGATAGGAGAAGAAAAAACTGTCAAAGGAAAAAATACTAAACACCAAAGATAGGTCATCTGGTTTCTCACAGATGTTTTTGATTATGACTCATAATCTTTTATGACTGGACCTTAGAGAAGTTGAAACTAAAATATATGAGGGATACCAGATTTCCTTCCTGTTACACATAATGCAATGGTTGAAGGAAACCATGGGAGAAGGAAATCAAGGCTAAAATAAAAGTGCCACTGCTGACATGATGGCTTCCTATTCTATGCTCACTTGCTAAAGATAAAGATCATGGATGAACAAATGGATAGAAGCATTGTAGACAGGAGTGGATACATCCTACAAATGAACTGACCATTGGTACATGATAAGCCATTTAAATTTGTATGGTTAAGATATAGTATAAGAAAAATCCTGGTGGGTAGGCCAAAAGCATATCTAGCAGAGCATTCAGTTCCAATAGTGGCCATTGAAGACAATTAAAATATCAGAATGTCAAAGATAACTAGTAATTACAAATCTTCACACACTAAAATTACTAAAGCATAGCACTCTAATAAAAACCAACCAGAGTCACCAAAATAGCAAGTTTTCTTGTTGGAGCAGTGGCAATGTGATCTGAGGGGAGAATTAAATCTTTCCCCTTTGTCATGGTTGGATCATGCCCTGGTGACCTTGAGATTCTCTTATGCCACCTCCCTCCTCAGGAAGGCTGGACCCATTCAACTGGTCCACCCCTGGCAACTGATGGACCCAATAGGGTTCCAGAGGGAGCTGGGGGTTATACCCAAGGATCTACTGCACGGTCCAGCAGAGGCTGTGGCTCCTGCCTGGAATAGGGAGGTAGCTGGGGCCTTGGACAGGATCGTACCCGTGTGGCCTCTCTTCTCCTGTTGAACCCGACACTCCCTGTGGTTTACGGAGGAGCTGAGGGTTCTGAAGAGGATTAAGAGATGTCTAGAGTGCCGCTGGAGGAAGACAAAGACCGAATCTGACCGAACCCAAGCTAGAGCTGCTATTAAGGCCTACCTTGTGGCGGTAAGAGCAGCAAAATGTCAATATTTCTCCGCTCTTATTGCATCCGCAGAATGCCACCCGGTGGCCCTGTTTAAGATCACCCAATCCCTTTTAGGTAGAGGGGATTCAGAAATCCATCTTCAGGGCCATGCTGAGGAGTGTTCTGGGCATCTGCAGCATAAAATTGCTTGGATCCATTCCAAGTTGGACTCCAAGTGTGAGACAGAGTCTGAGGAGATACCCAGGCTTCTTACTTACCTAGTTATCTGGGAACGGTTTGACCCTGTTGGGCCCAAGGAAGTGGACAGGATCCTCCAGAACTGTAAATGCCACCACTTGCCAATTAGATCCATGCCCCTCCTGGCTAGTGAAGGCAGCCCAGGAGGTGACATGTGGCTGGGTTCAGACAATGGTAAATACATCCTTGAGAGAGGGGGTGTTTTAAGGAGGTGCTAGCGTGCCCCCTCCTCAAGAAACCATTGCTGGACCCTACTATACTGGACAATTTTTGTCCAGTCTCCCACCTCCCCTTTTTGTGGAAGGTGGTTGAGAAAGTGGTGACACTGAAGCTCCAGAGGATTCTGGATGAAACGGATTATCTGGACCCCTTTCCGTCAGATTTCAGGACCGGTCATGGGGTGGAAACGGAATTGGTTGCACTTATGGATGATATCTGGCAGGAGCGGGATGGAGCAGTGCATCCATCCTTGCTCTTCTTGACCTCTCAGCGGCCTTCAATACCATTGACCATGGTATCCTTTTGGGGTGGCTCAAGGAGTTGGGGGTGGGCGGCGTGGTTCTGCACTGGTTCACCTCCTTCCTCCAGGGCCAGTCCCAATCGGTGTTGATAGGGGGCGAGTGTGCTGGCTAGCCTCGGGTGTCAGGTTTCACAGAGGCTGACAGTGAGATATCAAGCAGGAGATAAACAGCCATTCACCAACCGTGAGTTGCAAGCCAACAGAGCCGGTAAACCAAGTTCAGGGAGAGTCCAGTGTATAGTCAAGAAGCCAATAGCAGAGGTCAGGATTGGAGCAAGCAGGTAAACGAGAGTCCGGAGCCAAGGTCAAGGGTTGTAGCAAGCAGGTCAGCAATAGTCCAAAGCAAGATCAGGAGTCCAGGAAATCCAGGCGAGATGCAGGAAGTGGTTGTGGCAAAAATGCAAGTTGCTTCCACAGCTTTGCTCACGGCCCCTCTGCTAATTTATCTTGATGCACCCAGCTGTCGGCTGGCTCCTGGTTGCGCTCACAGTCTCTCCTCTGTTGTTCCCTAGCAGCCAAACGGGCGCTCCTGCGCCTCTCCCTTAAGGCAGCCCTTAATCTCTGCCGCCTCTGCTGCTTGGGCAACTCAGGTGAGCTAGGGGTCTGAGTGGGAGCAGCTGGCTGCTGGCTGGAGGGTGGGGACAAACCACGATTCAGGGTTTGCTCCTGCTCAGCCTCTGGAGGCTGAGATGCTGCCACATCTCCACTCCCCTCTGGTACTGGGCCTGGTTCTGGAGCTGGGTTTGGATCTGGGGCTACCTCCTCCTCGGTATCCTGGGGGTTCAACAGGGGCAGCTCATCTGCTGACTCCTCGCTGGAGTCCTGAGGCAGAGGCTCACCCAGTACAGCGAGAGATCCAGCCCACGGCCTCTTCTTTGTGCAGTGCCGCAGGGCTCGGTACTCTCTCCCCTCCTTTTTAACATCTATATGAAACCACTGGGTGAGATCATCCATCATCATGGGATGAGGTATCATCAATACGCTGATGAAACCCAATTATACATCTCCATCCCAGGGGAAGTAAGTGATGCCGTGACTGCCCTTTCCAGATGCCTGGGGGCTGTAGGGACCTGGATGGGGAACAACAGGCTTCAACTGAACCCTGGTAAGATGGAGTGGCTGTGGATTAATGGTTCCTCGGCATCTGGGAATTTGTCATCCTTAGTTCTGGATGGTGTCACACTACCCCAGACAGACCCGGTGCATAACTTGGGAGTCCTCTTGGACTCTTGACTCCTGCTCCTGAAGAGCAGGTGGCAGTCATGGCCAGGAGGGCCTTTGCTCAACTTTGTGTTGTACGCCAGTTACGCCCTTTCCTGGACCAAGAGGCCCTTCGAACAGTCACTCACGCCCTGGTTATCTCCAATATAGACTACTGTAATGTGCTGTACATGGGGCTACCCTTGAAGAATATCCGGAAGCTACAGTTGATCCAGAATGCCGCCACGCGGGCCATCTTAGGTGTCCCAAGGTGGACACATATAACACCGTTGCTACACGAGCTGCACTGGGTTCCAGTTTGCTTCCGGGTCCAATTTAAGGTGTTGGTTATGACCTTTAAAGCCCTACATGGCATGGGTCCAAGTTACCTGAGGGACCGTCTCATCCCCATTACATTGACCCGTCCCACCCGGTCATGCAGAGAGGGCATGCTATGGACCCCATCTGTAAAAGAATTCCATCTAGCGTGGTCTCAGAAGCATGCCTTCTCTGCAGTAGCTCCTGCCCTCTGGAACATTCTTCCCCCAGTGATTAGTCAGGCCCCCTTGCTGTTGGACTTCCAAAAAAATTAAAAACCTGGTTTTGCAAACTCGCCTGGAGTGGGAAGGAAAATGGTCACTCCTGGGGATGGCTAGTCTCCTAAAACTGCCTTAAATAACTTTTATACCCACAGTAGAGAACCACCAGCCACTTGGATTTTATTATATTTTATATTTATTGTCCGTTTATATTGCATTTTTACGGTGTTTTATTGTAAACCGCCCAGAGTCCCTCCTTGGGGACTTTATTTTAATAAATAAATTATTTTTAAAAATAAATAAATAAAAACCAATAAACATGCAATTCCACTTCCAACCAGAATTGCCAATAAATCAATTCAGTTAAATGAAAATCTACAAAAAAATAAAATATAGATATTTATCTACATATTACCTGCCTGGTTGAAGATTACATTTGGCACTACTGCTCAGACAATGGTTGGAAATACATTTTTAAGCCTTCTTAAATGTTTTGAGATAGATGTCCATAACTGGAAGGCCAGGTCCTAGAAACTTTGTAGGGGGAAAGTAGAGTGAAAAGTGCTTATGTAGCTATAGTGCATGAGTAGCCACAGGAACATGCCGGGAAATAAGGGAAGAAAGGTAAAATGAAGTATATAGATGTACCTAGAAATGTGTGAGGAAATGTAGACCTGACCTTGTGAATGGAGGAGGAATGAGGGAATTATTAAGGGGGGAATTTCAGAAAAGATTACTGAGTTCTGAGAAAGAGGAAAGTGTGAGAAAGAAATCCAAAATTACTCTGTGTTGATTTTGTTTGGTATAAGATGATGCAGAGAAACTGACAGTATTTCAAGATTTGATAATTCTACTCTACAACAATAAAAAACATGCCTGGAACCCCTACCATGCCTGTTTCTAGACCTTGCCTACCTCGAAGAGTTGATAGGAGGTGTTTGGCTGGAAATAAGTATCAGAGATGCTTTATTTGTGATTCCTCCACTGAGCAAGGAGTTGGATCTGATAGCTTAAATAGCCCCTTCCATGGTCCTAGGGATGCTTTCATATGACCTTTGTTGCCACCAATACTTCCCAAATGATCATCCTCACTGTTTGGCTGGAAATAAGTATCAGAGATGCTTTATTTGTGATTCCTCCACTGAGCAAGGAGTTGGATCTGATAGCTTAAATAGCCCCTTCCATGGTCCTAGGGATGCTTTCATACGACCTTTGTTGCCACCAATACTTCCCAAATGATCATCCTCACTGCAGTTGTTGTGGAAACTGCTACAGTTCAGCTGAGCTAATCCACCTGACAAATTGGCTCTTAATCAACACCCTCTCCTTGTCATTGTCTTGCCACATTTGCCTGCAACAAGGAAGAAAAAACAAAAATAGAAAATAGTTGGTCTGGTTCAGAAAGCATTTCACATCTGGGTCTAAGGGTACTGTGGAGCTATGGTCACCTTATAGCCAGGGGGGAAGGGGGCATGAAGCTGGAGGCAAAGACTGGCAGGAATTTCCATGACTGGCAAAGCAATTTGAATTTGTTGGCATCTAAGCTGGCCATCCATTAGAACACAGGTTGATGGCAGCACCATCATTTGGGAGGAGCACCAAAACCCCATGTGGAAGTGCCCTAGAGAGAAGAGAAAACTTCCCCTTTCTGCTTTCTCTATATACTTCTATCCGGTTTCCCTGTGTGGTCTCTTGAAATTCACATTTGTTTCATTTTTCTTGATTTGAGAATAACTCTAGATCCTATTGCCCTCTTCTGCAATATTATGGGAAGCTGCCTGGTTCTCTGTCTGCTGAGTAACTTTATGGAAGAATGTAGGATTCGACCCACCCAGCATCACTGGAAAAGGCAGTGGCATCAAGACTCTAGCACGTACTGATTGACAGTGTATTTTTATCTCCATTCATCTCTATCAGCGAAACACTTTCCTTGATAAAACTTTTTTTCCCCAGAGCATTCAAAAAGAAAAATATACAACAGTAGTTCTGCATACGTCCACAATCTATCCAGATCTCCTACAGGTGTCACTATGACCACATCATTTGCATCTAATCTAATTACAAGTTTCATCCTCTGATGTAGTTTTAGAGAGCACAAAATCAGCACAAATTAGCTTTAAGTGTATACTTTTCCTTAAGTGACTGCTTCAGGCTCATTGATCAGCCTGCAATTTCTACTCTTGGGGAGGGGGATGCTTTAAAGTTGGCCAAGATAATTTTACGATCACTTAGATCTGAATGACTGAATGCAGAGGATCGCAACCATGGACAAGGCTGATTAGCAAAGCTTTAATGTCATTGCAGTTGTTCACAACAGCAGGCTTTCTCCAGCTTCTAGAGCAGATAGCTTAAAAAAACCCTACTACATAAATAAGCTGACAAAGCACATCTCTGCAGGCATAAAAGAACAACCCTGGCTTCTGGTTGGCTGTAGAACACAATTCAAAGCGCTGACCTTCACTTTTACTTAGTAATATTCTAAGATTTCATTCAGTCCATATTTTCAAACAAATAGACCTGATTTATCGTTCCCAGATAAATATAGAGAACAGAGCATACTTATCTCAGCATAATTATCTCATAATTATCTCACAATTATCTTTTGTTTATATATCTCCCCAAATGTTGAGTCACATATCTTGGCCCGTAATGTACAAAATGTGTAAAAAAACCCCATATTTTAAGATTTAAAATGCATTTTTAAATCATCAGTTTCATATTTTTCCATTCCAATGTTTGGTTCACCCTATTTTAAGTCTTTGTCTATTTTTGAATAGGTGCTAAGCTGGCAGACTAATCCATCTGTTTCTATCCTTTTTTTTTTTAATGCATGTTTGTAAATGGGCATACAAGGAAATTAAAACATATATTTCTCTGTTGAAATCAGAGAATGGATAGCACTTACATCAGGGACAAAAGTAATGCTTACACCTATTTTTGCTGAAGCACCAACCAAGAATGAAATTCTCATGCAGCAGGAAGTAGTCCACCAAGCCGTTTCCTAATATTTCAGCCAGCAAGTTATAAACAGGGGGGTGGCTGAAAGAATCTAGGGGCTTATGGGTATATTGTTGTCCCAAAGGCTGTTGAAAATTACAGTCAGTGTAGGAGGAAATATAACCCCACTGGGCTGTCCAAACTTCAAAGATGGGGAGGAGAGAAGAGAAGCCTTTTCTGTTCTGGGAGATTTAGAGCATTCTTCTTAACACTCCTGACATGCATCTGTACTTTGCAAATGGGCAGGCTAATGACTTTGAAGCTCTACCTGTTTGCCTATTCCTACACTGGGCTCATCTGTTTCCAACTTTAATTTCTTTTTACTTCTTATCATTTGTAATTGGTTGCCATTCTGGGAACCTTTTGAATTGGAAAACAATAAAATTAATAGCCTGATATATTTTTTCTTCTTTAACATTTTACTTTTATGTTTGAGTTAGTTGTAATTTAGGTGTTTGTTGTTTTTAGTTTTGTTTAGTTGGTTATTTTTGTTTTGTTGTGATTTTTGGGGGTCTTTTTAAATAATCTTCTTTCCTCTGTTCCCCACCCCTACCCTTTCAGTAGATTGGTATATAACTTTCTTTTTCTTTTCTCTTTTCTTTTCACTACATATTTTTTATATGTTAGGTTTCTATATTGTCTTTTATACAGTAGCAGTATACTTATATCATTATATAGCTTTGTAATTTATATTACAAATTAATAACTAAGGTTTTAAAATAAATGTTAATTGTAATGTTTTAAAGCTTATAAAAAAAGAAAAGCAATAAAAAAGAAGTAGGAATCTATCAAAGATTTGCATATACACAGGAGACACTCTCTTGGATTACTATTTATTTATTTGTAAAATTTATATCACCGCCCATCTCCCTCCACTGGAGGGACTCTGGGCAGTTTACAATAAAATAATAAAAACAAAAAATATACATAAAATCTAAAATAAAAATTATAAAACAAGATTAGAATCCAGAGGCAAAGGTAGTAAAATGATCTTACTTAATCTAATGTAAAAGAGGAGCTCTCTAGGGTATTAGCCATCCCCACGAGTGACTATCCCTTCCTTGGTCCCACGCAAGGCGGCAGAGCCAGGTTTTCAGGTTCTTCCGGAAGGTCAGGAGCGAAGGAGCTAATCTCACCTCCGGGGGCAAATTGTTCCACAGGGCGGGAGCTACTGCAGAGAAGGCCCGCCTCCTGGACCCCGCCAGATGGAACTCTCTTATAGATGGGGTCCGAAGCATGCCCTCTCTGCATGAGCGGGTGGGACGGGTAGATATATTTGGGACTATCATGAAAATACCTACCACTAACTTGTTGCTTAATTAATGTATAGAGATGTGATGATTACTATTTGTTTGAAAAATTATGAAGGTTAAGCCTATAAATTACTATTTTCCATTTTCTGCCTCAGAAACTATTCAGCTTCATAAGGTACATTAGCCTTCTCCACCCATTTGGTTTTTTTCTTATCTTGTACTTTTCAAAAATGAAGATTCCTCCTGCCCACTGCTACCATCTTCTTCTGAGTGAAAGGCGGGTTTTAGTATCCACCCATGTATAATATGCTACTGAATGCAGCTCCTGAAGAACAGCATGGAAGAGCCATCATGCGAAGAATGCTGTATTATATTACAGTGACCATACATTATTTATTATAAAGGACAGTCCTTTATTTCAGAAAGCTGTTCTTTAGATTTATTTAATTTAATCATTTTTTTCTTGGTTTTGCTCCTGAATGTTCCTTTGGAAAGCAAAGTTATAAACATAAACAATTTTTTTTATCCTTATGAACCTCTTTTAGATTTGCTCCTTTTTCAGGTTTGCCCTTTATTTTTCCCAAGAAAATATGGCCACTGTATATTAGATAGACCTTTAGACTGATTCAGAAGGATGCTTCAGTGTTATAGTCCTCGATTTGGGGATCAATATCTGTCTCATTAGAACAGGGCTTTCCAAAGTTTTTCCCGCGGTGACACACCAACCGGCGTTGGTCTGTCGCCGCGGGAAAACCCAGAAGTGCGGCAGCACACAAAAACCTGGAAGCGCTGCTGCTGCTTTCGGGTTTTGCACGCTGCAGTTGGTGTGTCGCCGCGGGAAAACCCAGAAGCGCTGATGATGATCAGCATTTCCGGGTTGTGTGGCGACACACCAGACTGTGTGTGGTGACACACTTTTGTGTCGTGACACACAGTTTGGAAAGCTCTGCATTAGAACCTAGTTTCAGTGTATGCATCTGTACTCATGTTCCCCTTGCAGCACCCACAGAATCTCACTGCTTTCATCAGAATAAAAGGAAGGTCATTGCACTTCAAGCTCCACCCCTCCGGGGCGCACAGGCAGTCTTGCAACATACCTAGAAAAGAGGTGCAGGTTTTGCATTGTGACATTTTATTTATTTATTTATTCATCCATCATACTTATATGACTGCCTATCTCACAAACAAGGTACTCTGGGTGGCGTACAACAAAGCTAAAAACATTATATAGAAACAATTATTAGTATTATTAGTATTAAAAACTTTAAAATTATAAAAGGCACAAAACTAAACAATAAAAAAGATTAGGCAAAGAGCAGGTATTAATTACACTGGAGCCATCTCAATGTTTCACCAGTTCCCTGGAGTCCCCAAGCCTGATGGCACAACCAGGTCTTGAGGGACCTTCAGAAAATCAAAAGCGAGGGACCCAGCTTCACCTCAGGGAGGAGGATATTCCATAATAGGGGCACCACAGCAGAAAAGGCCCATGGCCTAGGGCCCGCCAAATGTAGCTCCCTAGCTGACGGGACCTGCGGCATGCCCTCTCTGCTGGATCTGGTATGACAGGCAGATGTAATTGGGGATAAGCAGTCCCTCAGATAACCCAGTCCCATGCCATGTAGGTCTTTAAAAGTCAAAACAGCACCTTGAATTGGACCCAGAAACAGACTGGTCACCAACTCAGCTCATGGAACAGAGTTTCTTCTAGAAACACACATAACTGCCCGTGCTGCTGCATTCTGTACCAGCTGAAGCTTCTGGATACTCTTCAAGGGCAGCCCCATGTGCAGTGCAGTATTGCTTTCATCAGTCTGATGCCCTTGTCCCTACCCACAGAGGCCACTGTGCTCCACTGTTCAATAGGAGTTACTCCCAAGTAAATAAATTTTCAGGGATTTTTACAGCAAAAATATTACTTTTCAGCATGTTTAGTATACATTAACACTCCGATCATCATGGCCACAGTTGTAGTTGAAGAACAGTGTGTGACGAATGAATGGATGGATGGATGGATGGATGGATGGATGGATGGATGAATGAAAGCAAGCAAGCAAGCAAGCAAGCAAGCAAGCAAGCAAGCAAGCAAGCAAGCAAGCAAGCAAGCTTGGACTAGTGGTTACGGCAATGGGCTAGAAACCAGGAGACTGAGAGTTCTAGTCCTGCCTTAGGCATGAAAGCCGGCTGGGTGACTTTGGGCCAGTCACTCTCTCTCAGCCCAACTCACCTCACAGGGTTGTGGGGAAAATAGGAGGAGGAAGGAGTATTAGGTATGTTCCCCGCCTTATTTAAAATAATAATAAAGGTGGGATAAAAAAAATCTAAAAAAAAAACATTGGGCCTCCAAATCAAATTTAGTGAGCAAAATAAGAATTGAAAGTTCTACTTGCTTGCTAATTTGTTCTGTTTTTACTAGTATTACTTAAAGTTGGGATAGAAAATAAAAAAAATAAAAAAAATAAATTAGTTCCATCCATAAAACTTTCTGATGGGGACCCCTGGTGGAAAAAAATAATTCACTGGCTACATGCTTTTGATTTTTTATTTTCCTCAAGAGTATTTTTCTAATATGAATTTAAGTATTGCTAAAGGGGAATTTAAATACAGACTCTGAGTGTGTGCACCTCTTGGTTAATTTAGCAATTTGATACGATAAGGTTATATTCAATTAAGATATCTGTTAAGTCTTTCAGATCTTAGAGTTACTGTAAAGGATTGAGTATTTCACTGTTTGAAAGCCTGTATTTGAACAGTTATTAACTCATGGATTTCTTCACTGCATAAAACCACATTACAGATGGATATGTACAGATGGAGCCAAATAATATCAAATGAGAGCAGCAAGGCCACACACACACAATCCTTAATCCCCAGTGTTCACCCAACATGTCCTTTAAATAACAATTGGTGAGGGTATTCAGATATATTTAGGGCTAACATACTGAGGCTGTAAACATCCAAACAACTTCTAGAAGGCAGCAAATATGTACAGTTCTTTGATTATATCAGCATATATCTGCAAGTTGCTTCAGATATACTAACAGGATTTCATCTGTATGCATTCCAACTGGTGCAACTATGGCAACTAATAAATAAGTAGATGAAACAACTCTAATTGGCAATGAATTTTAAAATATGTACAGTTTTGCAAGGATATTTTTCCCCTCAGTCAATCATTGTGTAAAACCTTTCAACTTTTATTTTCTTCTAGTATTCATCTAAGCTTGGTGAGAGCCAATTTGGTATAGTGGTGAAGGTGCTGGCCTAGAAACCAGAAGACTAAGTTCTAGGCTTCCTTTAGGCATGAAAGCCAGCAGGGTGAGTTGCCTTAGGCCAGTCACTCTTGCAGTCCAACCCATTTCACAGGGTGGTTGTTGTCAGGGCCGCAACTAGGGGGGGGGCAAGCATGGCATGTACCCCGGGTGCCACACTGGGGGGGGGGCACCAAAATGACAAAATAGTATTTGTATACTGACTGTTTCCTGGCACTTGAATACCATATGTCGTGTTGATAGCGATCGCCAATAGGGCACAGCATGCGCTAAACGCGGACAAAGTATCCTGCAGATACTGGGGGTAGTAGTAGATGGTGTACTGGGGGTACATCTGCTGTTTCCACACTTTGCCCATGAAGCTGGAACAAGGGAGCCCGCAGCACAGGGATGAGGGAGGGCACTTGACCAGGGGGGGGAGGAAAGCGACAGCGAGAGGGAGGGGCTTGCGCTCTTCCTCTCCTGCACATGCTTGCTCGCTCACTGACTCCCTCGTGATCTCCCCAATCGTCCCCGGCTCAGCTTCTTCCTTCCCAATGGCGATGGTCTCTGCACTCCTCCTTTCTCCGCTGAGCCCAGTCCTTCTCCCCTTCCTCCTCCGACCTTTAGAAGGTGGCGGCAGCAGCAAGAGAAAGAAGCTGCAGAGGGCACCGAGGACAAGAGTGCTTGCTCGCTTGTCCGCCCCTTCCCTCCCTTGGAACAAGCACGGGGATGAGCACACACCCACTGCAAGTGTTTCCCCTCACTCAGCTCAGCCGCCATGAGAGAGCAGCGCCCAGCCAGTTCTGAGCACTGCCTGGAAAGCGGTCTAGACAAGTGCGAATTTTGGATGTGGCAAAAGACTCCTTGCCAGCCAGGGGTGAAAGAAAGCGGGAGGTTGTGGGAGAGGAAGACTGGAGTGGTGGAGGGAGGGAGGGAGGGAGGGGGAGAGGTAGGGAGAAGCAGGCCAGGGAGGGAAGAGGGGAGCAGCATGTGCGAGGGGGGCAGCGCCTCATCCCTTGTCTGGGCTCTGGGGGTGGGATGGGCTTCTACGAGAAGGGAGTTGGGGGAAACCGCTGCAGCAAACACAGGAGAGCAGATCCAGGGAGGGAGGTATGAATACTTTGGTGGGGCTGGATATTGGCACAGCGCAGGAGGACCCAGAGGCACTGCGACGAGGGACAGACCTTTAAGTTGTTAAATTTAAGAAAATTACAAACTGATTTAAAATCAGTTTTATTAATTTAATGTATAATAGAATAAAAGTTTGAGGGGCATGGTGTCTCAGTGGGTAAGACGCCAGGCTTGTCGATTGGAAGATCACAAGTTCGGAGGTTCGAATCCCTAGCCCTGCGTGCGGAGTGAGCTCCCGCACTAGCCCCAGCTCTTGCCAACCTAGCAATTCGAAAGCATGCAAATGCAAGTAGATAAATAGGTACCACTTCGGTGGGTAGGTAACAGTGTTCCGCGCAAGTCATGCGGCCACATGACCATGGAAGTGTCTTCGGACAACGCTGGCTCTTTGGCTAACAAACGGAGATGAGCACCGGCCCCTAGAGTCAGACACGACTGCACAAATGTGCGGGGGGAACCTTTACCTTTACTAGAATAAAAGTTGCTAACACCTCCCTCACCAGCCCATGGAGGGGGGGGGGGCTCAGAATCCATGTTTGCCCTGGGTGACACAGACCCTAGTTGCGGGCCTGGTTGTTGTGGGGAAAATAGGAGGCAAGAATATGAAGTATGTTTGCTGCCTTGAGTTATATATAAAAAAGGTGGGATGAGAGTCTAATAATAAGCAGCATCAAACCTTAAGACTTAGATGGAACACAAGCAGGAAATTCCAGGGTAAGAATTTGATAGATTGAGAGTTGGGGAGAAAAAGTCTTGTAGAAGGCAATAACAGACCCCTTCTGTATTGTTGCTGTCGAAACTAAATGCAGTAGAGCTTGATTTGAGGAAGTCTTTACTTAAATGAGGACAAGTTGAATTTCCAATTCTCTTTTCCATTAACAGGTTTCACTCATTCCAGTGCCTCACTATTCTTGGTATCATGGTAACCATGATGGCTTTTCTCTTCTTTGTATAATTCTCTCACTAGTCAAATACATATTGTTAACTCTGAGACAGCATATAGCTCTACTTCTGTGGAGTAGTGGCATGAAAATTATACAAATTATATAAATAAATAATAATACTTTATGTAGTTCATGGGAAATGGGAGTAGAAGGGATAAGTTTAAGCTAAAAAAAAAAGCATAGGCTATTTTGGGCTAAACTAACTTCCCCTGATCAGCCATGTCATTCAAGCAGGAACAAGAGCTGTAATGGAAAATTAATCTTCTAATCCAGTGTTTTTCAAACTTGGCAACTTTAAGATGTGTGGACGTCAACTCCCAGAATTCCCCAACCAGCATACTGGCTGGGGAATTCTTGGAGTTGAAGTACACACATCTTATAGTTGCCAAGTTTGAAAAACACTGTTCTAATCAGTCTGCTAACCCAGAGGCAAAATATGGTGAAAATACGGCTGCTCAAGGAATCATCACTCTTTTGTCTTGTATTTCACTCTTTTCTTGCAGCCATGTGAGGAGTGGAACATGGGCAGAAAGGAAGCAGGGCTTGTATCCTTCCTGCTCTGTCCATAAGCGGACCACTGTTGGTTTAACTTTCAATGCTAAATAAAAAACAGAAGGTGACTACTTTCTAGCTGTGGTTGTGTTCTCTATTAGATCAAGAATCTGTGATTATGAACTATGTACTAAGGGAGTTATTGATTTGGTCAGCTGCATTATGTGAACCAGACTATTATAATCTAAACAGGGTTCCCCCTCCCAAGTTTCATTTAGAGGTTATTACACGTCATCTACTTTCTGCACAATTGCATAATGGTTATTTCCTATACAAAACACCACACAGCAATACTTCAATAAAACCATTTACAATAAAACCCACTGCTTTTACTGTGGTTCTAGGGAAGCCAAAAGATTTGGGGGTGGGCAGTGGGGAGGTGGGAGGAAGGCCCCCTTGTTCATCAGTATTCTACAGCTCATAGAATAATTTGTGGAATTGTCCAGTCTCTTACCAGCCTCTAGTTCTGTTCAGATCTTTTCTACATATGAGCAACAATCCTTTTCAGAGAGAAATATGTAGCATTTATATTCTTGTAGGCCCTGAATGGTGCCTTGTGAAATCAACATTATTCAATAGCCTCCTTGGAAATGGCTAGCAAGCACTGTTTCTTATATTACCATGCAAGAGGTCAAAACTAGTTCAGCCAACTTATCAAAAGTGAAAGCTTTCCTAATCACTTTAAAAGGTTCTAATCCCTGCACAAACTCCTACACATTTTCTTTGCGGAATTTCTTCCTCTGAAATACTAGCTGGGAAAAAACAAATTTCACTGGGAATAAATCCTAAAGAAGTGTCTCGTGTTACTTATTTGAAAAATGACGAGTTCTCCTTCCTTGAAGATTTTAGCAAATGAAGATTTTTTTATACTAGATGGTAGGTCTAAAAAGAGGAGGGGGGAACAAAGCTGAAATTCCAGCTGCAGTAATATCACCAGTTATTAAAATTGCATTACATAAGGAGTTGACAACCTAAGTCATTTTATAAACCTTAGAAGTAGGGTTAAACGTTTATTACAACCAAATTTTCTTCAGTAAAATATGATCTCAGTTCTTCTATAGTGTCTTTTTATTCTTATTATTTCTTTGAGTAGATGCAGATTAACTGTATAATCCTTGTATGCCAATTATGCCCTAGATAAGGGCACCGTAGCAAAATTCAACAAATCCTTTTCTCACCAAGAGGGGCAATACATAGCTTCAAAAAACAGAAGGAAGCTAAAACTGGTACTAGTCTTCCTGTTAATACCACCAGTCCCTATCAATATAGGTGACACTCATTTGCCATACAAAGGGATTTATGCACAGTTGGGAATATATCTCCTTCCTGTCCCAACCTGTACACAACACTTCTAAGTAATGACCCTGCTGCACAGAAAAAAGGCTTAATTTCCATTACATTTCATACTGCTCTCAAGTAACATTTTTATAACAATATTTGTATCAGAACATACAGAGGAAAGAAGGACCAACCATGAAGCACAGCTTTTAAATGGATTTTTTTTTATTCTGAAGGTGGATACATTTTGAAACTTTATTTTTTTTTTTTTTAGAAAAAGGATGGGATTGCAAACTATAATTCCAAAATGCCCTTTGTAACTCAAACAATGTCTGGATGAGCAGCTGAATCTCAGTAGCATCATCTCTGTATATCGTTACCTATTTCGTAATGAATTATCTGTTCCAAAATGTATGTGAGTCCAGGGAGTCTCTGCAAAAAGAAAGGTTAGCAATCTTGCAGAAGATCCACTGTGTGGTGATTCTTTGGTTGAGTTCATGCAATGCAGCAAGTCATTTACAGTATGTGGTTTTGGCTTAGAATGTTTTGGGAAATTGTGGTTTCTTAAGCATGGCTTAAGGTGATGTGTGAAGTCTGCCAATTGTGGTTTAGTCAAGAAACAAACCTCTATTTAACTTAATAAGTGAAGTCAGCCATTGACTAATTTAGCTGGAGAGTCATCTGCAGAGGGCAATACACTAAGAATAGTGAGCAACGGTCAGCAGCTAGAATTCATGGTCCCTGAATTTGGATGTGTACTTGATTTTTTGGGGGAACTGAAAGTGGGCTGAAAGTGTTCCCACTTGAGCATTCTGAAATGCTCATGCTTCATAACCATACCATCTCCTCATTAAGAACAGGGAAGTTGCGGTGACTACTCATGATTTCTTCTTTCTCTGTATAAGTTGGAATGTTTGTGCAGTAACCTCAACCATACCTCTGGGCAGTGATCCACTAAGATATGTGCCCTCTCAAAACTTTTGTGTGTAGTTTCCAGGCTGTTTCAACATTTGTTTCTTAATTGTGAATTTAAACCTGAAAGAAGAGGAGAGAAAAAAATAAATATGAGGAGTAATTAAATTAATTATATTTATTAATTGTTTCTAATTATATGCAATTGACTTTTCTAGTTTGACCAGATCTCAGGATGCCACTGAAAAGGTCAAATATGGGAGAAGATTGAACATCCTTGTTTATAGGGGAAAGTGCTGATTATTGTCTAGACAGGAATCACAATGATTGGAGTGGGCTGGAGTGCTTTGATTTATGGAAATAGCTGTCCTGAGCACAGAGAGGAAAAACTTTGCACCATTGCAGTTTAGAAATTATATAGATTTCATATGTCAACTGAAGGATCCTATATTATACGATCCTGGGAAAAGAGGCAGTTGCTTTAAAGAATTGCAGTCAGAGGCTATGTGCTCTCCTGTGTGCTCTCAAGCCTCTTTTTGAAAGTTAATCCCAAACACTGCCCAGCTGTAGTATGTGGTGCTTTATCTACAGAACCCTTCTTGTTTGAATGGAGTTGAAGCTACTATTGGATGTTTACTGATCGAGTCTTGAAACAAGATACCAGGAAGGTCCCTAGGAAAAGAAGTGTCAGTGGTGTATGTACAGTATGTGTGTTTTGGCCCAATCTATTTGAGCAAAGTGCTTATGTTTTTGTGGAAAGTGTCATACTGGGATTCTCCTGTGTGCACTAAGGGCTCTTTCTCATGCCCTGGTCAAAGTGCTATCCACCAGTACTTGAGCTGGCAGAAAAGTAGGTTGGCATAAATTGTGACCCATTGCCTATCCTTATTCTGCTATAGTGATGAAGCTGTTGAATGATGCTATCCGTACATACTTATTGAAGCCTAGTTAAGGGAAAGGCATTCTTTGGTTTTCCTGGTTTTATTTTCCCTCCCACCAAATGTCCACGATCAGTGGGAAAACATCCAGCAGTCACTCTCCCTAATAAGGAGAGTTTGAGTAGATGCTTAGACTGATAGGTTTAGCCACCTGTCATGTGCTTAACAAATAGGTAGTAGGCATTAAGTGGGGATGTGGAGTGAATCCAGAAAGAACAAATTATAATAAGTGAGCTCCATCTTCAGTTTGTACTGCTGGGAATGGTGGTTTTGGCATCAAATGACCAAGGGGTCACTTCTAATCTATGGCCATCTCAGAAACTAGAAGTGCTCAGACTAGAGTGAACCTCCAGAATTGTATAATTGTGATTGGCTCACCAGTAACATCAATAATTATCACGGCACCTAGTGCAACCAAAGCTAAAATGGAGTGAGCAAGCTGGTGTCAAATTCCCCTCATCAAGGAGACATAAGTAACCATGGTGTGTTGCACAAACAGTTGTACAAACTCCAGCAGTATGAAAGTAGGAGTGTTGCCTGCTCAGATGATAGTATACCATGTTATGTAAGTCCTTGGAGATGATGAACACAGTGAAAAGTATGGGCATGTTTCAAAACCTCTTGTTTGCAGAAGTGGTAGAAAGTCTGCAATGCACCCAATTGCAATGTATGGTACTGGTTAAGGTAAAGGTAAAGGTTTCCCCCGCACAATTGTGCAGTCGTGTCTGACTCTAGGGGCCGGTGCTCATCTCCGTTTGTTAGCCGAAGAGCCAGTGTTGTCCAAAGATGCTTCCACGGTCATGTGGCCGCATGATGTGCGTGGAAAGCTGTTACCTACCCACTGAAGTGGTACTTATTCATCTACTTGCATTTGCATGCTTTCAAATTGCTAGGTTGGCAAGAGCTGGGACTAGTACGGGAGCTCACTCCGCACAAAGGGCTAGGGATTCGAACCTCCAAACTTGCGATCTTCCGATCGACAAGCCTGGCATCTTACCCGCTGAGCCACCACGCCCCTATGTACCCTATACTGGTTATCACCTATAAAATTCTACATAACATATGACTGGGTTATCTGCAGGACCGCCTGCTCTTCAGGGTATTTGCCCATCCTACACCTTCTGATAGGGAGGGCACAATCCATGTTCCTTTACTGAAACAATGCCATCAGGGCATTGGGACCCAGGAGGCGTGGCTTCTCTATAGCAGCCCCTGCCCTTTGGAATGATCTTTCCATGGACATAGAGTTGGCCCCAACCCTACTGGCTTTAGGAAAGTGGTTAAGACCTGCCTCTTCCCTTGGGCTTTGGGGTTAGGTTGAGTGGAGTTTCTGATAGCTGACTTATACAAGTTTTCTGTTCTGTTCACCATTTTATTGCTTCAGATATTTTAATGTGTTGTGTTATTTTGTACTAATTATTACTGGGGTTTTTAAAAATATTTTTTACATCCCCAGAGTCACATAGTTTGAGTTGGGCAGGTATATAAATGGATAAATGAATCAAGCAAGCAAGCAAGCCCAAGTTCCAACAAGCACTATGGAAATACAGGTAGGTTTCACAGGCAGATGCCTCTGCAGAATCCAAGTTTCCAGTCTCTCCTGCTGTCCAAGCTGAAATGGCCATGATGGGCAGTGACTGGAGGGAAGAGGAAGCCTGCAGCTGCCTAAAGAGGACAGTAAGAGCTGAAGAGATCCTAAGCCTTGATGGGGTCACCAACCAAATGCTCAGTGAAGCATGCCAGATCTTATCCAAGGAAACAATTGCTTCGGGAAAATCAGAATAACACTACTTTAAAAGTGAAACATCTAAGGATAAGATGTTGCAGGTATGGGCCGGTGATGAAACAAAGGCAAAAACCTGAGGACACAGCAGAAAAGGCAGTTACTAGGCATCTTCATCTGTGGGTAGAAGCAAATGGGGAAGAATCCTAAGTTTAACCACATGTACTAAATACTGTACATACATGGCATCTTCTTGCATGCCATATTATCCAAGTTGTGGATTTCCATTTATGATACTCAGTTACAGCATACAGAAAGCATTGATGGTAACGGTGCCTTAAAAAGAAAAGAAAGAAAAAGGAGTTTTTCTTCTAATCTTAGTGGAGTCAGTGGGGTTATCTTTGTGCTGTGTGAAGTCACATAATCATGGCAGGTTGGTATCTGATGGTGGGGACCAGGAGAGAATGCAATGGAAAAAGTTGTCTTTCCTTGGCTGTCCATGCTTTTTTCCATGCCTCCAGTTTCCTCTCCAGTTTGCCTGATTAACCAGCCAAGTGGATATTAGTATTCTGGCAAAGATAGCTCATCAGTTGAGCAATTATATCTTTTATGCAGTAATATATCTCCTGTTCTCACAGCATAGAGGGGCTTGCAACAAATCCCTTAGCCCTTAAGCCATTGTCTTGAGTTAGGGTTGTTTCCTAAATTACTTCCACTTAGTTCCCACAGATATAATTGGGACCTGAATGAGTAACCTAGTCTGGATCCACCATCACCTCTATCATTATCATTCCACCTCTCTGTTTAAAAAACACTCAGAGCAATTTACATAAGTTAATAATAAGGGCAAATAAATTACATCATCTAAAACTACACAATAAACATTACTAAAAGTAATAAAAGAGAAGAGCAGTAGATAGTTAAAATCACAGATTAAATATCTATACATCAAAAGTATATTGGTTTTTTAAAATAGTCTTTAAAATTTATTCAAAACAGTAAGAGGCTTGTAAGATCTTCACAGGAAATGAATCAGGTTCTCCGTGCCATTGCTGAAAAGCTCTGTCTTGTGTGCCTACCTCACCTGACATCATAAAAAGCCTGAAGCAGGTACAAGAACAAGGAAGGGAAGGGAAGGGGAAGGGAAGGGAAAAAAGGAGTCTCTCCAGGTGCACAGGAGAGAAAATATTTATTGAGCATGGTGTATTTGGAATTAATCATTATGTTTCAGAGGTGTGAGAAGATTAGAGCAGCAGCAGCACCTCTGAAAAGGAATTCAATTTCAAACTCCTTGGGTTCTTGAAAAATAGTTATTTTGGCACCAAGAAATATCCTTTCTTCTTTTCTAATGCAAGGACAGTCTACAGAGTCCAATCCTTTGCATCTGATATTATGTAACTGGGATACTGGTGGGGAGAAGATGGTCTCTGAGGCAGTATGACCAAAGTCTGAGTGAAGAATGACCCAGTTCAAATTTTGCTCCTCTAGTGATTGGCTTACTACATGGAGCAGCCTGCATGAAGGAGCCTTTGAAGACACCCCCTAATCTGTCCAGCCATGTGCATCAATATGTAGAAATGACTTGGTTGGCTGACTTCAGTCTTTTGTTTTGTCTCTGGAAGTTGACCAAGGTATTTTAGATTTACATAGAAAGGATATGAATCTACCACCAGATGAAGCATAATGACCCTGAATTTGCACTGTTGATTTAAACTGTATGAAGTGTCTTGCTCTAATATAACAGGGTCAGCATCCTTTATAAAAATCTTAAGAGCTAGTTAGTACCAAGATGTCCAATAGAAATTGACCAGTGGTGAACAGTGCATCACTTCTGCTAATGCGCTATATAAGGTAATAGTTTATGAAATTAACTCCCACTTATGGCCACTAAGTTGGAGTCAAAGACTCCGATACATAGTGATTCTTAGTAGTGTTTGTCTATGAACCTCAAGTTAGGACATTCATTCAAATGCACTGAGTGCTGCACTTATTGGCTCATATGCCCCTCTTTTTTTCTAAATTTAAATAATGATTTCAATGTAGATTAGACATTATTATTCAGCTCCAATGTGAATGTGAAACTTATGCTCTTTGACTTCACTGCTCTATAACATTGGGTGGCATTTCTCCTAATGAATATCTTGGCTTGGATGGAAGGCTGAATTGACTTAACCCAATTAACAAGGCTGAAGAGACTCTCACTCCATTACTTTTCATAAAATTGAATTGAGGTTCATCTAACTTATTAAAAATGGAACTGCTTTTTGACTTTTGCATAATGGAACTAAAAATGAATTGATTTATGTCGAGGTGAAGCACAGAGGAAGAATCAAGGTTTGTCAGACTAGTTAAAAGTGCTTAAGGCAAATGTATGTCAATTGAACTA
Source organism: Charina bottae (assembly GCA_023362775.1). Lineage (NCBI taxonomy): Eukaryota > Metazoa > Chordata > Lepidosauria > Squamata > Charinaidae > Charina > Charina bottae. The sequence continues at coordinate 233,204,206 of JALMGJ010000002.1, read as the reverse complement.
AAATTCAGTGTAGCATTACTTGTAATATTGTAACCAAGAAAAGGATTCTGTTAGGTTTTTTTTTTAAGGGAGAACTTGAGCACTGGGAGGTCAAGTTTTTCATTTTGTATTGTAAGAACTATAATTTTACTAAACAATATTTTGTCACCATTTAAATATTTGTATAATTTTCCATTCTGTATTCTTAATTTAACAAGAAGCAAAAAATCATTTATCAAAATCTTGCAAGTGCTTCAGTTCCCTATAAAAATAAACATGTATGTGCACATAACTGAGTGTGCATACTACCCTGGATTGAGATGATGTATGTAGACAACTGTGGAGGGGTAAGGGAGAAAGTAACAAAGTGTGTGTTGCAATGTTGCAGTGCAAACTCTGTGTGATGGAATGTGAGGGTGACCTTGGAGAGCAGAGGGAAGAGATGCTGCCTAGGGAACGATCAGATAAAAGGAAAGGAAGTCCATGAGAGGGTAACGGTCTAAAGAAGAAACTTAGGAAAGACCCACCCTGACCACTCAAGTGATAAATAGGGAGATTTGTACTTTCAGACTTGCAAGATTCTGTTAATATAGTGTTAAAATAACGTAGAATTAGTTCATCTAGTCGTGTTTCCTGTCTGGTTTACCTGGAAGGGCTGACTCTGCCTCTTCATCTATTTGCATATGATGTTGCAATGCAAGTATGAAAGGGCAGAGGCTATGGTGCAGCATTGTGACACACATGTTGCCCAGGGGACGCCTGAGGGGTTTTCCCACCGAAGTGGTACCTACTTATCTAATTGCATTTGCATGCTTTTGAACTGCTAGTTCAAAACTTTGAACCTATGGTGATGTATTAATATAATGCTTACATGAAATTATAAACATTTGTACCATAAATTAAACACACTAAGAGAAAACTCTATGCTTCCGGAAAAGCATATAGAAAGTCACTGGCTGTTATGGAACATATTTTAATTTTTAATTAACTAAACTTTATTAAGATTGCTCATTACAGACCTCTGGCCATTCATTTATCTAGATCTCAGCCTTCTCATTTATCTAGAATCAAACCATGTTCTATATTCGAGTTTATGCAGGGTAGGGAAGAAAACCTATAAGCCAAAGAAGGAGTTGTGACATAGGAAGTTTTTTCTAGCTGCACATAAAGCCCCCTATTGCTGTCCCATTCAGATCTCTTTTTGCAAGGGGCCACCTCAGCTGTTGAGGGTCCATTTGGGGGTCCATTTGGCTTTATTCCGACCACGTCATAACTGGGAAACCCTGCAACATTACCATTCTGCAAATCTATGCACCCACTGTGGCTTCAGCAGAAGAGGAAATTGAAGAATTCTATGCTGGCGTTGAAGAAACCCTGAAACAAACACCAAATAAAGATATTGTCTATATCATTGGTGACTTCAAGATGAAAGTGGGAGCAATGGAAGAATCAGGAATTGTAGGTAAGTTTGGCCTTGGAGAATGAAATGATTTAGGAGAACGTCTGATTCAGCTATGCCAAGAACAGGAGTTAAGAATAATGAATACATGGTTCGAGCAACCCAAATGACGATTATACACTTGGATCTCACCAAGCAGAGAATATCGTAATCAAATAGACTACATTTTATGCCAAAAGAAGTAGAAAAGTTCCATCCTTGCTGTGAAAACGTTCCCTGGTGCAGATTGTGGATCAGACCATGAACTGCTAATGGCCAAGGTGAAGCTAAAGTTCTGCAGTGTCAAACAACCACCTATGACTAAAAAATTCGATGCCGAGAGGATTTCTCCTGCAGTTGAAGTTAGGAACAGATTCAAATTGCTTAACACCACAGAAAGACAGCCAGACAAACTATGGGAGGAAATAAAAGCAACTGTCAATGAAGTAGCACATCAACATATTGCTTACAAGAAACCAACAAAATTGGCTAAGTGGATATCAGAAGCAACATTAGAAACTGCAGTAAAAAGAATAAAGGCAAAAGCTATTGGTGATAGGGAAGAAGTACGAAGATTAAATGCAAAGGTTCAGAGAGAAGTGAGGATAGACAAAGAAGAATTTTGGACTGAGCAATGCAGGAAACTGGAGGAAGTAGCCCAGAAAGGACATACAAGAGAGTGTTTTGTTTATGTGAAGAAGGTCAGAGCTCCTTTTATGGCAAAAAAAAGGTAACAGTCAGTGGACATGATGGACAGGAATTACATGACAGGAATTACATGTTTTCGCACTGAAGATGTTGCCTAGCCTGGCAATGAAAAGTCTGCAAGAAAACAACAAGGCTCAGAGAGTACCATGGACTCCACAGTTCAACCCTGAGCTACAAATATTCTCTTCAATTAATTACATGACCAACAAGCAATCAGAGAAAGGTGGGAAGAATATACAGAGCAACTTTACACTAACGAAAATCAAAACCAAGGCACAGGAGAAGAAGAACTGCCGGAGCTGGAACCTGATATCTTGGAGGAGGAAGTAGAATAGGCACTCAATCAGATGTCAAAACACAAAGCCCCTGGAGTTGATGGAATACCAGCAGAGCTACTGAGACCACTGCCAACAAAAGCATTGACAGCATTATGTCAAAGTGTATGGAAGACTGGTCAATGGCCAAAATAGTGGTAAAAGGTCAGTATTTATTCCAATGCCGAAAAAAGGTGACACGAAAGTCTGTTCAAACTATCGCACCATCGCCTTAATACCACATGCGAGTAAAATTCTCTTGAAGAACATCCAACAACGTATGAACTCAACCATCGAAAGAGAGTTATCAGATGTACAAGCTGGATTCCGAAAAGAAAGAGGAACGCGTGATCACATCGCCAACCTTCGATAGATGATGGAAAAGGCAAGGGAATTCCAAAAAGACCTCTACATGTGCTTCATTGACTATACAAGCTCTGGAACTGCTTGAAAGAAATGGGAATATCAACACACCTCATCCAACTGATACGATCTCTGTACTTTGATCAAGAAGCAATTGTAAGGACAGCATATGGAGACACAGAATGGTTCAAAATTGGACAAGGCACTCGTCAGGGTTGTATTCTATCACCTTCATTATGCAACAAGTACGCAGAAGTGGTTATGAGAAAGGCACATCTTGAAGAATCTACTATTGGGGTAAAAATTGGTGGTGAGAACATCAACAACCTTCATTATGCAGATGATACAACACTGCTGGCAGAAAGTAAAAAAGATCTAGAACAGCTAATCCTAATAGTCAAAGATGAAAGTAAAAAACTTGGATTGCGCCTTAACACCAAAAAAACAAAGATTATGACAATGGCAGAGAATGTGCAAGTCAGTGTTAAGATCAACAACAAGGTAATTGAAGCAGTGAAGGAGTTTAACTTCCTTGGCTCTAAAATTGATCAAAAGGGTGACTGCAGCCCAGAGATCAGAAGGCGTATAGCGCTTGGAAGAACAGCAATGACCAGCATAAATAACATCGTGAAGAATAAAGATATCAGCCTCCCAACCAAATGTAGACTAGGTAATACTATCATATTTCCAATAGCTACGTATGGTTGTGAAACTTGGACTTTGAGAAAGGCAGATAGGAGAAAGATAAATGCATTTGAATTGTGGTGCTGGAGACGACTACTACACATCTCATGGACAGCAAAGATTAACAGCAAGGAAGTCCTAGACAGAGTCAAACCAAAAATATCCCTGGAAGCCAAAATCACCAAACAAAAACTGTCATACTTTGGTCATGTTATGCGAGCCGACTCACTTGAAAAGACAATTATGCTGGGACTGATCAATAGTAAAAGAAGAAGGGGCCGCCCTAGGACTCACTGGCTTGTCACCATCAGAAGGGACACTGGAATGACTTTGATGGAACTAAAGGAAGCTGTAAGAGATAGAAAGGCATGGAAAGCATTGATCCACAAAGTGACCGAAAGTCAGACACAACTGAACGGATAGACAGATTGCTGTCCCATGTTGAAGGCAGATCAAGGGTGCTCTTCAGTTAAAATAAAAATGTGACATCAGATGTGGAACAAATGTTTTTAATCATAAGAGAAGCAGAAGAAAGCTTTTTCCTGTATCACTCCTGTATCTTCCATAACATGTGTTCTCATCTTTAGTTACAATGCGTTTGGCGCTGGCTCCCATTCAGCAAGTAGAAATGCTGATAGAATTGATCATTCAACTCTTTGACCATGAAAGACATGGGTGGTCAGCATGTAGCTCAAAAACAACATGTGGCCTTTGAAGTAATTTCATTTGGCCCTTGGAGAGCCTTGCAAGAGATTAGTTCAGACTGCTGGTTTGAGGATTTTTTTTTCCATCTTGGAAGACAGCTAGATAAAAGAGAATAACAAAAAGCAAAAAGGAGGTTATCAGAGAGAGAAAAAGTTTCAGTTTTGGCTGTGGCTAAAATAATGCACTGCATATTTCAGCCCCAGACACAACTGAGGTTGCCCAACAGATAGTGCCTGAGGGATTGCAAATTTTAACATCTGTAAACTACCTGGACTCTGCGAGGGTTGAAGCAATAGATAAACTGCTTAAATAAACTGCATAAATGAATAAACAGGGGAAAAAACAGATTGTTCATCCCTGCTGTAAAATATTGGCCTGTCATACTTGGTCTCACTTTGATTTCCAATTCTCTTCCTTTCTTTGACTATTTTTTTAAAAAACTATTTCTGAGAATGCATAATATACATGGTTTTTTTGAATGATTGGCCATGAGGGCTTGGCCAATCCATCTCAAAACAAGCTAAAACATATATTTTTTTTGGACTAAACTTTATTAAGATTGCTCATTACAGACCTCAGGCCTTTCATTTATCTAGATCTCAGCCTTCTCATTTATCTAGAATCAAACCTATTCTATATTCTAGTTTATGCATTTTGCCTCCACAAACTTTCATCATTAGTCTTATTTTATTCAAAGGTAGTTTTTTTGTTTCGGTGCCTTTGTGGTAGACCCTAGAATGTGACAACAAGGTGGGAGAAGAAGGCCCAATAGTTTTAGCTTACCATTTCTTTGTTATTTTATGTTGTGAGGTGCTGGGAGTTAAGAGGTTAAATGGTTGCTTTAGGTTTTGTAGAGGCACCAGTTTTGCCCCTTAGATCTCTTCCATCAGCCTGATTTGGGGGCAGGGTTTGGGGTTTTAAAGGATTGTTTTCCCTTAAAAAAATCATTCAAGAATCAATTCTTCGGTGCTCAGACTTCGTTATGGTCCAACTCTCACAGCCATACAGTACTACTGGGAAAACCATAGCTTTAACTATACGGACCTTTGTCGGCAAGGTGATGTCTCTGCTTTTTAATATGCTGTCTAGGTTTGCCATAGCTTTCCTCCCAAGGAGCAAGCATCTTTTAATTTCATGGCTGCAGTCACCGTCTGCGGTGATCTTGGAGCCCAAGAAAATAAAATCTGTCACTGCTTCCATTTCTTCCCCTTCTATTTGCCAGGAGGTGATGGGACCAGATGCCATGATCTGAGTTTTCCATGGGATTCAGGTGTGCTCTGGAGACACAGATGCTGAGCATTTTACAAATTTGCTACACAAATGCAAATTTGTAAAAAAAAATTAGAAGTGTTTCAAAGTTAATGCATAATTCAGCTTAAAGCATAAATTTGTTTCAAATTTTTGAACTGAATTGATGATTTCAATAATTTGAATTGAAACCCAGCCAATTTGAGGGTTTGGCCAATCCAGCTACAGTAACTGTACATCTGCAAGTTGTCCGTCCCTGCTCTAATAACTCTAAATCAGGTATGGACAACTTTTGCTGAGCTCAGTGCCATGTCTGGACTTGAATGACATGCTGGGGAATATGCTCTAAGGCATAATAAGTGTTCAAAAACTAAATATGACGTGATTTTATTATATGGAGGTGGTGGGTTCTCCATCTCTTGTTATTTTTCAGAAAAGGCTGGACCACCCTTTTCATGGATGGTTGAACTAGTTTTCCTGCACATTGCAAAGGGTTGGAGTAGATGATCCTTCTAACTCTACAATCCCGTGATTTAAACTGAATGAAAATTTAAAATGCTTGCTGTGATTACTTTTCCTTCGGATATTTCATAATTACTTCTCCTGTTACATTAAAAAACACCATTGTATAAGAATATTTGGAAGTCTCTGGAAGGCTGATCCCAAGATTTTGGGGCAGGGTGTCGGGGTGTGTGTGTCAAAAAGTCAAGATAGCAGTTGTAACCACACAAAGCCCTGCTCCTTTTTCATGTCTATGCCCCTGTTTTTGGAGAGTTCAGGTTGTATACATTTACCCTAAATACCTTCTGCATTGTCATTTTGGAGAAGCACATTACTTTTAGCATGTGCATCTTGGTACAATCCTGATGCATTTCACAGCACCTTGTGATAGATTCTTTACAGATAAAGAAAAAAAAGACTCTGCTTCCCACAAAAAAAGGACTAGAGTTCTTTTACCTAATAAAATGAAGGAAAACATTTATTTATTTATTATTTATAATTCGATTTATATCACCTCTCCATCACCCCTTAGGGAAACTCTGGGTGGTTTACAAAAAATCAAACAATTAACATATAATACAAAAATAATTAAAATAAATATAAAATCCAAAAGGCGATGAACTTATGTTTAAAAGGGCTCTATGGCACCAGCCATCCCCAGGAGGAACTGTTCCCCCCACATCCCAAGCAAGGCAGCAGAACCAGGTCTTTAAGTTCTTTCTGAAGGCCGGGAGCGATGGGGCCTGCCTCACCTCTGGGGGTAGAATGTTCCAAAGGGCAGGCGCCACCGCAGAGAAGGCCCACCTTCTAGACCCTGCCAGGTGAAATTCCCTTACTGACGGGGTCCACAGCATGCCCTCTCTGCATGGCCAAGTGGGACGGTTCGATGTTATGGGGATGAGACGATCCCTCAGGTAGCCTGGTCCCATGCCATGTAGGGCTTTAAAGGTGATAACCAACACCTTGAATTGGACCCGGAAGCACACAGGTACCCAGTGCAGCTGTCGCAGCAGAGGTGTCATATGTGCTGATCTTGGGGCACCAATAACTGCACACGCAGCTGCATTCTGGACCAGTTAAAGCTTCCGGATACTCCTCAAGGGTAGCCCCATGTAGATTGCATTGCAATAGTCTATGTGGGAGATGACCAGGCGTGAGTGACTGTACGGAGGGCATCCTGATCCAGGAAAGGGCGTAACTGGCACACAATGCAAAGTTGTGCAAAAGCCCTTCTGGCCACGGCTGCCACCTGCTCTTTGAGCAGGAGCCGTGAGTCCAGAAGAACCCCCAGGTTCCTCACTGGGTCTGAATGGGGTAGTGCAACCCCATCCAGAACTAAAGATGATAACTTCCTGGATCCACAGGAGCCATCAATCCACAGCCACTCCGTCTTACCAGGGTTCAGTCAAAGCCTGTTGTTCTCCATCCAGACCCCCACAGCCCCCAGGCACTGAGAAAGGATAGCCACTGCATCATTTACCTCACCCGGGATGGAGATATATAATTATCATCTGCATATTGATGATACCTCATCCCGTGGTGACGGATGATCTCACCCAGCGGTTTCATGTAGTTATTAAATAGGAGAGGGGAGAGAACTGAACCCTGCGGCACCCCACAGGAGAGGGGGTGAGGATCGGATCTCTCATCTCCTATTACCACCGATTGGGATCGGCCCTGGAGGAAGGAGGTGAACTAGCGCAGAACTACGCTGCCCACCCCCATCTCCCTGAGCCATCCCAAAAGGATACCATGGTCGATGGTATCGAATGCTGCTGAGAGGTCAAGAAGAACATTACTTCTTATTTGGAATTGGTAAAAGCCATGGAGTCAGCTCAAGTCTTTCATTTTCCTTTCTGCAGGGATGACACTTTCTAGCTCAGAGTACTTGAGACAGTCTGGTTTGTTCCAGGTTTTTAAAGAAACCTTTACAATTTGAGGTCATTTCCAGAAAGTCAAAATATTGAATATCCTATGGATGTTCCTATCTTTGGATACACTGGAGGTTTGCAAAGGCATTCTCTTATTTGTTGCATTAAATATTTCATCAGGTACTCTTGTGTGCTCTGCATCATCATGATCTATTTTTCAACATCAATTTGACATCCAGCTTTTCTACTAACATATATTTATTAGTAACATTTTTTCCTAATTTTGCTATGACAAATTCCTTTGCCTTACCAGTGTTCAGGCTTATTATGAGGAAAATCATTCAACTTAGAAGAAATCTACTGTGATAGGTGATGCTAGGAGCAAGAGAGAGATGGCTTACATTTTGTTCTGCATTAGAGTACCATTTAAGCATTGTGCATTGGAATCAGTGGGCAGAGGCAAATGGAGCATGACAGTAATAATTATGGGCATAAGGGGGGTGCTGGAAAGGTTGTAAAAGCTGCCTAAATTAGGACTGTCTATAGGAATAGAGGAGAGGAAACCAATCAGCTAACCAATTTTCCAAGCACTCCAGCACCAGCAAACAGATGTTTACCAGTCAGACTGTTGATTCTCTGAGCAGTTCAGAAGGATGAAAAGTCAGAAGTTCAGCATTCACTAAAGTGATGCATAGCTCTTGGAAAAAAAACCTCTATTTTCTATTAAGCATTTTTGTATTACTTAGCCCATTCTGATGGATGGCAGGCTTTGCACTCCACACCATCTTTTGCTATACCTCAGAAGCAAAGTGTGTGTGTGTGTGTACACACACACTTACACACACACATCAATGGTGAATATCTATTAGAATAAGGCTTACACAGGGACTTCCGGTGGGAATATGGCCAACTGAACAGCTTTGCTCGTGAGCTCAGTGGGCAGACCTGGCAGCGTTGGTTTTTTTGGGGCAAAGGCAGGCTTTTCCAGATGCCCTAGATCATTTTCATGGACATAAAATGCTCAGAATCATCCCATTTGCGCTCCTCAACATCGCCTCATAGCCTGAAGATCGCCAACAGTGTTGGTGCTAAACTGGCAAGAGACAACGGGAGTCAGGGATGTCATAATTTCCAGACCACGCTGCAGCCTTAAAGGGACATTAGGTCAAGCCTTTCCCATTTCTAAATCACCTAGTTTATATATATTTTAAGTTTGTGTACCCCAAGAGACTACTCTAAAACCTTTGATTGTGTGGGTCACAACAAACTGTGGCAAAGTCTTAAAGAGATGGGAGTACCAGACCACCTTACCTGTCTCCTGAGAAACCTGTATGCGGGTCAAGAAGCAACAGTTAGAACCGGACATGGAACAACCGACTGGTTCAAAATTGGGAAAGGAGTACGACAAGGCTGTATATTATCACCCTGCTTATTTAACTTATATGCAGAGTACATCATGAGAAATGCCGGGCTGGATGAATCACAAGCCAGAGTTAAGATTGCCGGGAGAAATATCAACAACCTCAGATATGCAGACGATACCACCCTAATGGCAGAAAGTGAAGAGGAACTAAAGAGCCTCTTCATGAGGGTGAAAGAGGAGAGTGCAAAAGCTGGCTTGAAACTCAACATTAAAAAAAACTCAGATCATGGCATCTGGTCCCGTCACTTCCTGGCAAATAGAAGGGGAAGAAATGGAAGCAGTGACAGATTTTATTTTCTTGGGCTCCAAGATCACCGCAGACGGTGACTGCAGCCATGAAATTAAAAGACGCTTCCTCCTTGGGAGGAAAGCTATGGCAAACCTAGACAGCATATTAAAAAGCAGAGACATCACCTTGCCGACAAAGGTCCGTATAGTTAAAGCTATGGTTTTCCCAGTAGTAATGTATGGCTGTGAGAGTTGGACCATAAGGAAGTCTGAGCGCCGAAGAATTGATGCTTTCGAACTGTGGTGCTGGAGAAGACTCTTAAGAGTCCCTTGGACTGCAAGGAAGTCAAATCAGTCAATCCTAAAGGAAATCAACCCTGACTGCTCATTGGAAGGACAGATACTGAAGCTGAAGCTCAAATACTTTGGCCACCTAATGCAAAGAGAGGACTCAGTGGAAAAGTCCCTGATGCTGGGAAAGACTGAAGGCAAAAGGAGAAGGGGACGGCAGAGGACGAGATGGTTAGATAGCATCACCGATGTAATGAACATGAATTTGAGTAAACTCTGGGAGACAGTGGAGGACAGGAAGGCCTGGCATGCTATGGTCCATGAGGTCATGAAGAGTCGGACATGACTAAACAACAGAACAAGAACAACAACAACACCAAGAGAGGCTTTTTATAACAAGAAGAGGCGAATTCTCTTGGTGCTTATCGTTATTTCTGGATTAATTTTAAAACTTTAAAAAAAATATTTGGCTTATTTCCCATCTAGTTGTTATGGGGGAGTGAAAATAATTATCTCCCCATTATTACTTTTGCATTTAATTTGAAGGATTTAACATTTTCCTACATGCTGAATCTGGCATTTTGAGTCTTCAGTTTTCTGTTCAATTTCCTTGAGCGCTGCAGTTGCTGGTTCCTATACTTTCCTTTTTGTCAATATCACTCAATAACTTTTGGAAGCCTTTTGTCAATATCACCCAATAACTTTCAGAAGCCTTTCATTAACCCATTAGCTCTTATCTGCACTAGCCAAGTATCCAGGGGGTGTCATAATCTACGGCCTGAAACATGGACGATCTTAAGGAAATTTTCTCAGATATTCGTTCTGAGCTTCATTGTGATTTCAAACAGATTCTCCATGATACCTGTCAAGTTATTCTGCAAGATATTCAGGACATTGTAGAAAATATCAGCTTTAAAATGTGTCAACTGGTTGAGGACGTTCTGCTGGGAGAGGAAGAGTTTCATCAAGAGGGAGATATTTTTCCCGACAGTGAGAATGAAGAAATACCAGGCGACAAACACACTTTGGTGATGAAGGGGTTACAGTTTGACTTGCATGATACTGATGAGGTTGTTTTTCTGAGGGATTGTTTTGAGAACGAAATGGCTCTGTTTTGTGGGAGGCTTACTGCTGAGAAATTTGATTTTTTAAGGGGGGAGTTGGGCTGTTTGATTTCTTTATGAAAAATGCCTTACGTGTAATATGGAGACAAGTAAATGTTCTGGTATATTTTGATGTAGGATAAAAAATTAAGAATAGGTATTAAGTTTTTCAAACTTAATAAAATTCTTTTTAAAAAGATAGAATAAGGCTTACACACACACACATATATATACACACACACATACAGTATATATAAACATGCACTTACACACACATACACACACATCAGTGGTGAATAGCTATTAGAATAAGGCTTACAGGTGTATATGTTAATGAGTTAGTTAAAGTTTATTGTAATCGTAGACCAGCACCACAATTGTATACGTGTAGGGTTAATATACCTGGGCTGCAAAAATGCAGCCAACCATTCAATGGGAGCAGAAATATATAGAAAACTCTCTTTGCTGCCATCTAGTTTATGTCCAGAGTATACTGTTGTGGAGATGGGCAGTGATAAATTTGAATAATAATAATAATAATAATAATAATAATAATAATAATAATGATGATGATGTCAAGATTCTTGCAGCCCAGATTTGGTTGATGTATATGATATGGTAGTTAAAGCATTATATGAGTCAGCTTCCTATGCCACTGAGATCTTCACATGCAGGGCTGCATCCTCCATACCCACTTCTACGTGCCCAGGTTCATACCCTAATTCCTGAGGTGGAGATTAAATGTCACATGCAATGTTGAGAGTATGGTAAGATGCCATCTCCACTTGTGCAGGGTCTCCGAAAGTCTCTAAGGACTAGAATGAGAGACACACACCCCAATTCTATTCTCACTGCAACTAACATCTGTTTTATCTTCATTCACCCAGAAGACAGAAGTCAATCAAGTCAATCTCCCAGAAAGCAGGAATATGAAGAACCCAAAATATTAAAATAATAATTGGATGTAAACCTTCATTGGCTATTTTACTACCTTGCACACACATTATATTGAACCATCTGACAATTTCAGATACAGAACCATACTTAGGATGGGAGTTCCTCTCATTTTCCTCTGCCAAAAGGTCCCTGTTGATTTGTTCAAGCTGCTTTACACCTACTTGAAGGCCAGAATCATAATGAGAAAGGGATTTTTTCCTCCCTTTCTCCAGGGCGCTGGCTGATAGTTGATCTTTCTTAAAAGCCTCCAAAAAGTAACATGCTTATTCTTAATGATTAAACTCATGAACAATGCTTATACTTCATGATTTCCCTTGAATGTAGTTTGAATTCATTAGAAACTTTTGGGGAATGTTACTGAAAAGACACCTAAAGACACGTATTTCCCTTTTTTTATGGAAATAAAATTCTGAGAAGCAGCTCAGTAAGATTTGAGGGGCTCTATGCTTAGTTAAGATGCAGGTAAAACCAATTTACCCATGGATTTTTAGAGCTTGTGGGATAGAAAGATTTGTTCTGATGATCATATTGTACAGATGTCACTTTTTCTGACAGCCCTTTTTGTATGTTTTGTGCATAAACAGAGATATCATAGAAATTAGAAATGGAGCTGTCAAAAAGGCATAAGCTACAATTTGGGAGGAAAAAAGGATTTCAAACAGTCAGAACTATGACTGGGTGGTTATTTAAAATTCAGTTTGGATGATTCAGTAGGATTAAGAGGCCCCATGTCTCTTTTTTTTAACATAGAAAGTACTAAGCCAATAAACCATGCCCAAAGAAAGAAAACTTCTCAATTTATAGTCAATTAACACAAAATATGAACAAATCAGCCAAAACGTTATGATATGGTACATTAAATAATGAGGAGGAAAGCAATAAGCAATACCAATGCTTAGTGCCTTGTTCTAGTCACCTTGTTTACTTGTGTGGGCCTTAATTTAGTTATCAAAACTGATGTCCACTGTATACAAGGTTGCCCCATTTCTATTTTCCCATTAAGGCTGTCAAGTGGCTAGATGAATAACATTCCTGTTATTCTCCCTAGAATTCTTGGATTCTAGAAGGCTATAATTTATTTTGGCCACATGATTTTCATATGAACAATCTTATCTGATGTAGTTGCACTTCAGTTGCTACATGGAATACATTGCATGCTTCTTAATCCAGGAGTGTCTTATAATTGCCTATTGATTTCAGTAACACATACAACTTTGTATTTGACTTGTGTCTCTGTAGTGCATGGAGAGCTGTTCCAACAGAGAAGTCAATGGAGGATAGGTTTGCACTGCACTGTATTCAGAAGTATGAATTAAAAATAATAAAGCTGTCCATCTTAAAGATGGTGGGGTGAATAGGATGTTGAACTTTTTTCAGTTGTTCCTAGATAATATCAGGCAAGTGGTTTGTGAATGCCGCTGTTACTACAACCATTTTGTTCTAAGCAATAAAATGTGGGAAAGCAAACGGATATTGTAGATTTAAATCTGAGTAGTTGAAAATTCTCTAAAAATGAGTATACAGCTTAAACAAGATTCATCATGAGAAACACTTTGAGGGTAACTCATAATACTTTCTCTGGATTTGGAAAAAGATATCTTAATCGTGCAATTCAATGTATAACTACTTAAACATATGTTATACTGTGCTCAGAGGAGCTAATCTTTTAGGGAAGGTTTAGGATTATAGCCTATATGGTAATTTACTTTTTATCCTTATACTTAAAACTTTAACAGAACAATCCACCCTGTCTATGTTACTGAAATCTAAAGTCTTGTTCAATTCAACAGGGCTTGCTCTAAGACATATAGATATGGAACTGCAACCTAGATAATGCTTATGTTTTATTCTGTATTTGAACTGGACCCATGTTAAATGGTGAATTTTTCCCTTTTAATTAATTACAGTCTGAGTTAATTACAATCTGTGGCTCTAATTGCAGTATTGGTATAAGAGATTATTTATTTAGACAACTATGCCTTCACAGCATGTTTATATATTGTGTATAAATTAATGTATTCTCCTGCCTTATATCATTTGATAACTAGGGAAAAAATACACCCTGGAGGGATTGGGTTGGGAATCAAGAACTTGTCTAGATAGAGTAGAAAATATCTTACTATTGCCTCTAGGCTTGGGGTGCTTGCTATTTTTACTTGCATGAAAAATAAAATTAAAAAAATCTTATTCACAATATTTTGTAACACTATCCATACAACTATGGGTCAGTACATTTTCCCATTTGTCTATCCTTGTTCTGTTCTCTAGCCGTGGTTTGTATAACCAATCTCTCTGCTTCCATAATCAATCTAAGAAATGTACAAAGTAAAGGAGGAAGTAGAGAAGATAAATAGAATGTGGTGCTTTTAAAAAGCTGAAGTTAATGCAGGGCACTGCATTTCAATTTTTTAGGCTAGGGACAAATAAAATAGTTGAGAACAGTAGATCTGTGCTAAGCACCATGATTTGATTTAATCTGGAGATTTGAAGTTTGAAGAGGGTGTGATTTGATTCAAACTTGGGATTCAAGATTCAGAGACAACCCAATTCAAACTAAGATTGGATTCTTTAAAAAAATAGGCTATATTGAAGAAACTTCAACATGTCTGAAGCTACTTCCTTTTTTGGCCAAACAGGATGAAAATAACCGTGTTGCTTAACCTTGCCAAGTTTTACTTGGAGAACTTCAAAGGTTTTACTACAATTATTAGTTTTGAAAATTCCCTCCTGTATTTTTCTTAGAGCAGAGATAGCATGCAACAGCTTTCAAATTGTCCAGCAAAGAGCCCATAGAGAAGTTGGACAAACAAATGCAGGAACTGTTTTACTCCAATTTAACAATACAATCCTTCAAAAACTCTTTCTTATCTTCCCCCCTCACTTTTTTGGGGTGTCAGGTTTGGCACTGCCCTGAAGAATGATAGCTGACATCTCCTTGTAGGATGGTGAGGCTTTGCTGTCTCTGTTCATCAGCATTTCTGGGATGCCAGGAGGTTTGGCATAGCTGGTTCGCAAGCATGGCCCCTCCTGAAAAGGCCCCTCTCAATGCTGGTAGGACCTGGTTATGCTAGAATTGTGGTTTGCTGGCAATTCTTCATGTTAATTAGCAAAGGCAGCACAAGCAGGACGGTGCAGTAGGATTTGGTTCCTGAAAAATAGACAGGCCACATATAAAAATAGCATTCATAGTCTTGCCACCCCAGTTTTACTTTCAAAGCAGTAAAGGTTTGGCCCAGTATTTTTAAGTGTTAGTCTGGCAGCCACTCACTCATTGTCAAGAGAATGAACAACTCTGTTCCAGTTGTGCAAAATTTAATAGTAAGGTCAGCCTTGAGGCCATATTTAGAACGAACTCCCATCCCAATTGTGTTGGCAGGACCAGCAAAGAAGTATAATATTCCATTACCATGAGAGAGTAAGACTTGTGGCTGGCTATAGCAAAGATGTTGAGAGCTTAAAAAGAAAAGTGAATGAAGCCCAAAGTAATTTTAGCTTTGTCTGCCCAAAAGAACTCTCATAGGCTGATAATTTAAAGAGGTATTGAAGTGATTGGCAGACTACTCATGACAATGTCAGAGAATCCATCTCATCACTCAATTTGTACCCCGCATCTCAATATATGGAACTGATGTTGAGACAATTGCATACTGTCAGAAATAAATGCAGAAGCAAAGAAAAGCCATCAAATCTGTGAAGTGCTTCAAAGCCACATGATTCGATTACTGCTTCGAAGTAGGTGGTTCTTCCTTTGATTCCTGAATCTGCTTTGATGAGGTGATTTGACTGAACTATCATAAAATGGAAACACCTTCACAACACTGCCCAGCTTTGTGCTAAACAACAATTGCCTAAACAATCAAGTTTTTTACACATAGTGCAATATGGTGTATTTGTATTTGTATTATGTTTGTGATAAAGAGTCCTAAAGTAAATATGGACTGTGTTGTTGGCCTGTTTTCAATTCCCTTTGCTCTGCCTGCTAGTTCAAAAGTATAATTAATATTAGTTTCACTGCTTATATACTCTATTTATCAGCATTTTCCCAGTACCCAAATGAATGGTTTGAATCTGGAAGACTGCACCTGGCTAGATTGTACAACAATAATCCTTAGATAATATAACAGGCTCTTGTCTGAATACCAAACATCAATTTCATCCAATAATATTGTACTGGGAACCAACTAGCCTCTGGCAATAGTAATAGATTTGGATTTATTGGAATTAACATGTTATGCTACTTATACAGTGAAGATTGGCTTACAAGAACACATGCTTAACTTTGACAGTGACCACACATATCATACAACATCTTGGAAATCTTTCAGAGATTTACCTTGGGGTAATAGAGACAATTCTAAATGGAAATTTATAATTTCAAATGCATCCAACAAAAATATCTAAACAATATAAGGTTTAAACGTAATTTTTCTTCTCTTCCTACAAGAGAAATGTGTTCTTATAGAACATAAGAAATCCTTGCTGGATCAGATCAGAGGCAAATTTGTACCACCATTCTGTTCCCATAGTTTTCCCAAATATGTCTGGGGATCCCACCAAGAAAACATAAAGGCAAAATAACATGTCTGCTACAGGGAGATAATTACTTGCACTCTCCCACCCACATTTTTGTTTCATGTTACATTTCTTGGCTCTCTGTAATTGTCATCATCATCTTCATCATCATCATCGTCGTCATCCCAGTAGTTCCTATGAGAGAAACCTGAAAACTGTCAAGCCACCCTAACAGTTCTGAAGGAACAATCCATCCCCTTGAACATTGCTTAATCATAATGGCCTGGGTAAGGGAAAATAAGCTAAAATTAAATCCAGACAAAAAGAAGGTAAAGAAAAAGGTAGACTATGGAATTGAGTTGGGGCTTACTCTGGATAAGATTACATTTCCCAGGAGGTAGTTTTCAGTTTTGAAGTGCTTCTTTATCACCAGCTGACATTGTATTTACACATGGCAGTTATGATTAGGAGGATGCCTGCACAATTCTGGCTAATGTGCCAGTTGTGACTCTGAGCAAGCTGGATTAGCAACATTTATCCATGAATTACTTACAACTCTCCTTGACTACTGCTGTAAATTGTACATGGGGCACCTGCAAAATGTAACAGCCAGGTTGTTGATTGGCACTATGTTCAGGAATCACATCATGCCTGTCTTGAAGGATTTGCACTGGCTACCGGTTGCCTTCTGGGGACAATGCATGGTCTTGAACAGTTTAGGGCTTGGCGATCCATGGCAGTGCCTTTCCTGCTATGAACCTGCACAGCTACTTAGATCAGGAAAGAACCTCCCTCTACAAAAAGCTCAATTTTCTGATACAGGAAAAAGGTCTTCTCCCATGTGACTCCCAGACTGTGGAATATGCTTCCTAAGATGTGTTTGGCTTCCACTTTTCATTTTTTAATAAGATGGTAAAATCATGTCTATTATGCCCAGTGTTTAATTGTTAATACATTCTAACATTCAATTTTAATTCCAATTTTAAGTGCCTTAATGTTGTTTGTGTATGTGTGTGTGCGTATGTGTGCATGTGCATGTGCATGTGGGTGTGCATGCATGTGTGCATGTGTGTCTGTGTATCCATCTATCTCTCTAACTAGTTTCATGTAGAAAAGGCAAGATTGAAGTAGTCAATGCATGGTGGTGCTGTGGTAACCTGCAAGTGGAGACTGGGCCCTTAATTTTTTGTTGTTGATTTTTTTTTAGTCAGACTTGATTTCTAGTGACTACATGGACAAGTCCATGCAGTTTTCCAGGCAACATTTTCAGAAGTGGTTTGCCATTGCCATCTTCCTAGGTCCAAGAGGGAATGACTGGCCCAAAGTCATCCAGTTGACTTCCATGCCTAAGGCAGGCCTAGAACTCTGGTTTATCTACTCCTAGTCCAGAACTTTAATCACTACACCAAACTGGCTTGGGTTTTTAGATAAATTACAAATCTGATTTCCGAAATCAACTCAAGACCATCACATAGGGCAATTAATGCCATGGGGAGCAATTTTTTTTGGTGTACTTGAATGTAGAATAGTGTACCAAGTCCCCCCTTCCCCACAGTATGAACCAGGACAAACAAAACCAAGACAATAATTAAATTGGGGGACAAAGTTGGGGGGGCTCATGTGGCCCTAGATTAAAGCCTTCTACATTCACATTAATGACCCACATTTATTTTTGCAAAAAGAAAAAAAAACACTCAGCTATGTGGTTTGGCTGAGAGTCCTCCCAACCAAAGGAAATGATTCAAAATGATGAGAAAGTTAGACAATGATAAGAAGATTGAAACAGATTATTCTACACTTCCGGGTTCTGGTCGGAGCACAGCGAAGAACTGGGGCTCCTTAGCCTCGATTCCACGGCTAAGCTGTTTGCAGCGATTTGGGAGAAGAAATCGCTGGAAAAATCACACTCGAAGAGAGTGAGATCGGAAGATTAACCACAAAGGGTCTCTGAAGTAAATGCCCTCCCCCGACTCCTGTAATTTCCACTGCGGGAGGAGGGAGATGGAGCAATGAAAGGAGACTGGGAAAAAAAACGGGGCTCTGCAGCAGCCGTGATTCTAACAGATAAGTAGCTGGCCCGACCAGGCTTTTAGTCACTTTTTTTTACTTTTAAACATTATTATTTTTTTATTAAGTGCTAAGATTTGTATCTGGACTTGATTTATATTTGCTGGTGCTATATTTTTTTCTTGTTAATGGAAGAATAAACGGTGGGAAGAGAAGCTAAGTGGCTTTGCTAGAAGTGAAAGTGACTTTTACTATTATTTCAGTTTGGTTTGAGTTTTTTACTTATGGATAACTATTGGTATTTCTATTTTTGCTCTCTGGAATACTATATTAAAGCTTGGATTTAAATGGAGTGATTAATACTTTATTTTTTAAGATTTTGATGTTGGGATTACTGAACCCTATTAAAAACTCTTTTATATATACAAGTTCCTCTTTTTCTTTTTGAACTTTGAACTCTGTTTGGATTTATTTTTCTGAAAAAGTCAAGTTATTTAACGTTTAATTTGGATTAGTGGATTATTATATGGAAAGTAGAGGCTTTTTTACATGTCTCTAGCAACATTTTTTCTTTTTGACTTGTGGTTGGATTGAAGAATTACAAGTGGGAAGGTGAAACCCTGGGAATATTTACTATTCTTATCTTTGATTTTGACTACAGGAGAACAAAAAGTCCTAGGCTTTTATCCTTTGAAACACTGTGGACTTTTATATATAAGGGATTATAAATGACCTAAGAGGAAAAATTTTAAAGGAGCCTAGTTCTCTCTTTCTTTTTCCTTAACCTTTTGGATATTTGTTTTTTCACCTTTTCTTTTTTCTTTTTATTATTTGTAAAAGAATTTTTAATTTTTTTTTTAATTTTTCCCCTTTTTTAAATAATTTTTGTTATATTGTTATATGGTGCTTTTTCCCCTTTTCTCCCTTTTTTCTTCTTTTTTGCAGGGCTATGGCGTCTTTGGGAACGAGACGGGCGGAGAAGGAGAAGAAGAAGGAGACTGGAGGACCACCTATTGATTCTGCTACACCTGCTACATCTGCCTCAGAAGCTTTATTACCAGAAATGAAAAAGATATTAGAAGCTGTTGCAACACTAAATAAGAAAATGGATGATCAGAATACAGCAATAAATAAGAAAATGGATGATCAGAATACAGCAATAAATAAGAAAATGGATGACCAGAATACAGCAATAAATAAGAAAATGGATGACTCCACGAAGCAGATGGAAGATCAGATTACAGCATTAGACAAAAAAATGGACGATATGAAGAAAGAAATAACCCGAGAGATTAAGCAAGATTTTAAAAAAGAAATTCAAACAGTTAAGGAAGTGGTCAATTCTCTGTCAGGAGAACTTAAAGATACGCAAAGCCAGATGCAAAAATTAGAAGATAAATCAGAATATGCTATTAAAGAGATTGAACATAATCTAGATATCACAGCTTTAGCAGAAATGAGAGAGAAGGAGCACATCTTGAGATTTAGAGCAATTCCAGAACAAGTAGATGAAAATGTGAGAGAAAGGATGACTTTTGAATTAGCTAAATTTTTGGAGACAAGAGAACAAGATTTAGATTTGGAGATAGACAAGATATTCAGAGTAAACTCACGTTATGCTAAGGAAAGAAAAGTCCCTAGAGACATATTGATATATTTCGTAAGAAAAGTGACAAAAGAGCAAATCTTAAGGAAGCATTATAATACTAGATTAAATATAGAAGGGAAGGAAATAATTGTATTAAAAGAAATTCCCTTGAGAATAATTAGGAAAAGAAAAGACTATTCTTTCCTTACAGACAAATTAAGGCAACATAGTATTTCATTCAGATGGGAAAAATTGGAAGGCGTATCGTTTGAGTTTAAAGGACAGAGATTCAAAATAACTTCCATTTTAAAAGCAAAAGCTTTTTTAGAGAAATACAAGAAAGAAATGGGTTTACCAGAAGGAGAATTGACAAAAGGAGGAGAAACATCGAAAGACAAAGAGAAGACTGAAGATCTATCTGAGAAAGGAGCTACAGGTGTGGACTTAACAAAGGGATTTTAAAGAATAAAACACCAATGGAACTTAAATATCTGACATGGAATATTAATGGAGCCAATGCTCCACAAAAAAGAAGAAAGATATTTCATTTTTTGAAAAAACAGAAATTGGACATAAGTTGTTTACAAGAGACTCATATTTGTAAAAAAGATACTAAATATTTGATTCAAAAACAGCTTGGAGAAGAATTTATTTCGGCTGGATATAAAAAAACTAAAGGGGTAGTCTTATATGTACAACCAAAGTTAAACCCAAAATTGATATTAGCTGATGAAGAGGGTCGATACATTGTAGTAGAAATTAACATACAAGGAACTAAAACACTGATAGTTGGACTTTATGCACCGAATATGGATAAAGGAGTATTTTATAAAAACCTGATGGATAAACTTTTGGATTTAACTTATGACAATTGGTGTTTCATGGGGGATTGGAATGGGGTAATTTACCCCAGATTGGATAGACAGTCACAAAAAGAAGTGAAGCAAACACAGGGAAAATTGCCACAAACATTTTTTGACTTGAAAGAGATGTTGGATTTACAAGACATTTGGAAATGTATGAATGGGACTTCCAGAGAATTTACATATTATTCAGAGAGATTTAAATCACATTCTAGAATAGATATGATTTTGATATCTAAAAATTTGATGATGGATATTAACAAAGTTGATATATTACCTAAGACTTTATCAGATCATAATCCAGTAATGTTGACTCTTAAAGGGAAACGGAATGTATTTAGATGGAGATTGAATGAGTCACTACTACGGAATAATGATGTAGTTGATGTATGCAAAAAAAAATTAAGAGAATATTTTCAATTTAATTTGAACAAAGGGACTAATATTCAAACTGTATGGGAAGCCAGTAAAGCATATATGAGGGGTTATTTTATTCAATACAATGCTCAAATGAGGAAGAAAAAACAAAAAAGAATTCAATTGATTTTAGATGAAATTAAAAGTAAAGAGTTAGATTTGAGAGATAAACCAATGGATGACACTTTGCTCACTCAAATTAAATTTCTACAAAAGCAAATATCAATGATATTAACTCAAGAGATAGAGACTCAAATGAAATTTACAAAACAAAAATATTTTGAATATGCAAATAAACCAGGTAGATGGCTGGCTTATAAATTGAGGAAACAAAGACAAAAGAATTTGATTACTAATATTCAACATGAAGGAAAAACTCTGGTGAATAATATGGACATTCAAAAAACCTTTCATGACTATTATTCTAAATTATATAAAAAACAAGATGTCAACTTGGATGAGATTGAAGAATATTTGAATAAACAAAAACTAACTGTTCTTAATGACCAACAAAGATTGATATTAAATAATGTTATAACAAAAGAAGAATTGATAAAAGCTTTTAAGAAAATTAGTAGTGGAAAAGCTCCTGGACCGGATGGATTGTCAGCAGCCTACTATAAATGTTTTGAAGAGGATTTATGTCTACCTTTGCAGAAGACTATGAATTCTATTTTGGAAACAGGAATTATGCCTGAAACTTGGAAAGAAGCACATATAACATTGATACCCAAAGAACAACAGGACTTAACATTAACTAAAAATTACAGACCAATATCTTTATTGAATAATGACTATAAGATATTTACAACGATATTAGCAGAAAGAATGAAGAATATACTTAAGGATTTTATTCATCAAGACCAAACTGGTTTTCTACCCAAAAGACAAATTCATGACAATGTCCGAAACATAGTAGACGTAATTGAATATTTGGATCAACACTATGATAAACAAGCTGCCTTGATATTTATTGATGCTGAAAAAGCCTTTGACAACTTAAATTGGCCTTTTATGTTCAAAGTTTTGGAAAATATGAATTTTGGAGGAAATTTTATAAAATGGATTAAATCAATATATACTCCACAATTTGCCAAAATAATTGTTAATGGAGAATTTAGTAAGCCATGTGAAATACAAAAAGGTACTAGACAAGGTTGTCCATTATCTCCACTTTTGTTTATATTGGTATTAGAGGTTTTACTTAGAGATATTAGACAAGATGATGGTATCCATGGTATTAAAGTTAAAAAAGAAGTTTATAAACTAAGAGCATTTGCTGACGACCTAGTCATTACTTTGGAGAATCCACTAGAAGGAATTGAAATATTAATACAGAAACTAAAAGACTTTGGGTCGCTAGCAGGGTTCAAAGTGAATTTACAGAAGACAAAAGTTTTGACCAAAAATATGGATTACCACCAACAAGAGAAATTGAAAGAAATAACAGGATATTCAATGGAAGAAAAAGTAAAATATTTGGGAGTATATTTAACAACTAAAAATGTTAAGTTGTTTAAGAATAATTATATTCCACTTTGGATGGATATTAAAAAAGATTTGGAACATTGGGAAAAACTGCAATTATCATTATTAGGTAGAATTTCAGCAATTAAAATGAATGTTTTGCCAAGAATTTTATATCTTTTTCAAACACTACCTATATTGGCATCAGAAGAACCTTTTAAACAATGGCAGCGAGATATTTCTAAGTTTATTTGGCAAGGGAAAAAACCAAGAGTAAAATATAAAGTATTGCAAGACTCTAAAGAAAGAGGAGGACTAGGTCTACCGGATTTGAAATTATATTATGCTGCTTGTTGCTTGGTTTGGATTAAAGAATGGATAGTTTTGAAAAATGAAAAATTATTGAATTTGGAAGGACATGAATTAAGATATGGATGGCATGGATATTTGTGGTACGATAAAGTTAAAGTTAATGTGGACTTTAAAAACCATTATATTAGAAGATCCTTGTTAAGAATCTGGAATAAATATAAATTAATCTTATGTTATAAAAGACCCTTATGGATTTCTACACAAGAAGCATTCTACAGAACAGAAGTAAGAAATAAAGATAAATGGTTAACCTACAAAGACTTTTTAAAGAAAGAACAAGGACAACATATAATTAAATCAATAGAAGAATTGGTATCAGAGGGATACAGTTTTCAATGGCTTTCATATATGCAGCTCGTAGAGAAATTTAAATTAGATAAGAAAGACCTTGAATTTGAACAAACCAAATCGGAATTTGAGATACAACTATGTGAGACAGATGATCATCTAATTGCAAAAATGTATAAATTATTGTTAAAAGGTGAAATGGTAGAGGAACAAGTTAAAGACTGTATGATTAAATGGGCTAAAAATATTGGCCATAATATTCAAATGCAACAATGGGAAGATATGTGGACCAAAGGGTTAAAATTTACTTTGTGTTATAATTTAAAAGAAAACTTTTATAAGATGATGTACAGATGGTATATGACCCCACAAAAACTTTCTAAAATGTATGGAAATGTCTCCAACTTATGTTGGAAATGTAAAAAAAAAGAGGGGTCTTTTTACCATATGTGGTGGACATGTGAGACTGCAAAGAAATTTTGGACTCAAATACATGCATTGATGCAAAATATATTACAAATTCGAGTTCCATTTAAACCGGAATTTTTCTTACTGGGAATAATTGATGGACAACCTGGGAAGCAATTTACAAGGATTATGCAATACATGATTACAGCAGCAAGACTTATTTTTGCACAAAATTGGAAAAACCAGATATCGCCTACAATACAAGATTGGATGTTAAAATTGATGGATATGGCAGAGAATGATAAACTGACATGTTTATTAAAAGAAAATCCAAATAATTATTTCCTTAAAGAGTGGAAACCATTAACTGACTATTTACAAGATGCGGGAGGGGCAAAGCTTATATGGGGATTTGAAGATTAAAATATATATATATTGATGTAATAGACAAGAAATATTCTTTAATATTATATATAGACCTAGCATGTAAGATAAAATTTTTAAAATACCATGACCAGATACAAATCGGAAGTTGACCAAATTCTGTTTCAGCTTTATCTTTTTTTCTTTTTTTCCTTTACTACACTTTTTTATCTTTTCTTTTTTCTTGATTTGTATTTCTATTTTCTTTTCTGTTTCAAACTTTTATCTATGTAAAATTAAAATCTAATAAAATTTGTTAAAAAAAAAAGAAACAGATTATTCTAAGGTATTGGGATTGTTTTCTTTGAAGAATAATAGGTGGTCTAGTTTGGCAAGGATCCTGAAAATATTTTTACAAATGCTGGTTGTCTTACAGTATTCAAGTTCTAGGGAGACAACTTTATTATTGTATTGTTTGAAGCCTTTTCATAGAAAAACATGCTGTAGGATAACTTTATGTTATTGATAAAGGCAGAATTTTCTCAAATCTGTACACTCTGAACCTTAGGATACAATCTATATCTATCTTCTGAAAACCTGGTCCCCTAATTATCAGTATGAGGAGAAAAATAGAGTGTCCAAGGAAGTGACTGTCCTGTTATTCTAGAAAAGGTAGATAAAAATAAAGTAATTCCCCTCTTAAAGTTTTATCCTTATAGACTGGGACCAATTCAGATGCATTGCATCTATTTCTACATAGGACTTCCTTATGTAATTGTTTTATTAAGAAAAAACGAGTAGGGGGAAGGAAGCAAAGTGGATGGCTAATGTGGTACTCTCAATTTTAGATGTGTATGCTTTTTCTCCTCTATGCAATCTATCCTCTGCCACAAAATACTTTTTTAATAGTTGCAGTTGAACTTCTTTTAATACAATTACTTCTTTCCCTTCTATATTTAATCTATTATTGTAATGTTTCTTCAAAATTTGCTCTTTTACCACTTTTCTCACAAAATATATCAATATGTCTCTAGGAACTTTATTTTCTCTAGCATAACTAAGGGGCGTGGTAGCTCAGCGGGTTAAACCGTTGAAGCCGTAAGACTGCCGATCAGTAGGTCGGCAGTTCGAATCTCCATGAGCTCTCATCACTTGCCCCAGCTCCTGTCAACCCAGCAGTTCAAAAGCTAATTGCAAGTAGATAAATGGGTACCACCTTAAAGTGGGAGAATTTTCTGGCGTCCTGTCGGGGGTCGCCTCCGGAGCGAAGAAGACCTCGTGAATGGCGGCGGAGACGGAGACAATGGATCCCAAACAGCAACATCCAGGATGTCAGCAGCCGACTCTGAAGCAAGGTATTCTGGGACATGTAGTCCAATACCCACGGAAAAGAATCGGTCCCCTTACCACTTCCCTGAGCGCATGGTAAAAACGTTAATATGAATGTATAAATATATATGAATTGCAATGTTGTAAGCCGCCTAGAGTCCTCCGGTAGGGAGGGGATAGGCGGGGTATAAATATGATAAATAAATAAATAAATAAATAAATAAATAAATAAATAACGTGAATTCACTCTAATTTTTTTTTATCTTTTTCCAAATCTAAGTCTTGTTCTTTTATCTCTAAAAATTTAGCCAATACAGAAATAATCCTTTCTCTTACATCTTCATTTGCTTGCTCAGGGACTGCTCTCAATCTCAAAATATGTTCCATCTCTCTCATTTCTGCTAATGGTGTAATATCTAAATTGTGTTCAATTTCTTTGGTAGCATATTCTGATTTAGTCTCTAATTTTTGTATCTGACCTTGCATATCTTTAAGTTCTCCTGACAGAGAGTTCACAACTTCCTTAACTGTTTGTACTTCTTTTTTAAATTCATGTTTTATCTCCTGGGTAATTTCTTTTTTCATATCTTCCACCTTCTTATCCATCTTCTTATCTAAAGATGCAATTTGTTCTTCCATCTGCTTATTTTGTTGACCCAAATTAGCCGATGAATCCTCCACTTTCTTGTTTAATGCTGCAATTGCTTCAAGTATTTTTTTCATTTCTGACAGTGGAGTTTCCATTGATGGTGCAGGCATTGCAGGCTCGACAGATGCTCTTCTGGTCTCTTTTTCTTTATCTTTATCTCTCCTCCTCAGTGCCATAGACGCCATAGTATGGGTAATTTTCCTGTAAGAGAAAAAAATAAAGAGGAGAAAGGGAAAAGAAGAGGGGAGAGAAAAAAAAAGGGAAGGGAGACAATAATTGTTTTTTTTTTTTAAAAAAAGGGAGACTAAAAAATACAAAAAATAAAAGCAATCCTTTAAAAATAATAGTCTTCTTAATTCAATTATATTCCATTAGATATATAAGTCTATATAATTTTAGGAACAAAAGATAAGAAGGCAGATGGCAATTTTTTCTACTGTAGTCAAAATAATAATGGAAATGGTAAACAGTTCCAAGGTTTCTCACGCCCACTTGTAACTCTTCAATCCAACCAAAAATAACTGAAGTAAAAGGGAATTATATAAAGTATATAAAAAAGGCTGCAATAATCCAAGTCACTTCTTCACCCAAAGCACATATTAAGGAATCAGATTTCTATATAAAAAGTCCAAACAAAGCATAAATATTTAAAGAAGGGCTTGTAAAAAAAGGAAGGAATTTTTTTTCCCCAGCAGTAATCACCAAAAAAAAAAAACATAAAAGGCAGAGTATTAATTATTCCATATAAAATCAAAATCCAAGTAAATGATTCCAAAATAAAAATGTATTCAGTTGCCAATAAGTAGAAAGTTTAAATCAAGGTAAAAGTAAAAGGAAAGTCACTTTCATTTGTAGCAAAGTCAATTAGCTTTTCATTCCCACCTTTTGACAGTTCTTGACAGGAAAGAATAGTAAACCTCCAGCAATTATATATTCAGTCCAGAGATAAATCTTAGAGCTTAATAAGGCAAATAATATTTAAAAACTAAAAAGTGCATCTAAAAGGTTGGGTGAGGAGCTACTTACCTTATTCAGATTTGCGGCTTCTGCAGAGCTTCATGGCAATTCCAGTCACCTTTCGCCGCTTCAAACACCCTTCTCCTGTGGTGGAAATACAGGGGTCGGTAGAGAGTGGCGAATCTGGCGACCCTTGTGAGAGATCTGCTCACCCTCTCTTCGAGGGTGATTTTTCAGCAATTTTTTTTTCTTTTAATCGCCGCAAATGGCAAACTGTGGAATCGAGGCTGGGAGCCTCGGTTCGTCGCTCCGCTCACTCCAACACCCGGAAGTGAAAGTCCTTTGAGAATATTAAGGAAAAGAAGAGATTACTCCTTCCTTACAGATGAATTAAAACAACACAATATCCCATTTAGATGGGAGAAATTAGAAGGTGTATCTTTTACGTTCAAAGGGCAGAGGTTCAGAATAACTTCCATTTTAAAAGCAAAGCATTTTTAGAAAAATATAAGACAGAAATGGGTGTGCCATCTGGAGACTTGGAAGAAGTAGGAGAGACATCTAAAGACAAAAAGAGGAATGAAGACTTATCTGAGATGGGAGCTGCAGGTCTGGATTTGAAAAAGGGATTTTAACTATTAAAACAATTATGGATTACAAATATCTGACATGAAATATTAATGGTGCTAACGCCCCACATAAAAGAAGAAAGATTTTTCATTTTTTGAAAAAATTGAAATTGGACATAATTTGTTTACAAGAGACTCATATTTGCAAAAAAAGACACTAAATATCTGATTCAAAAACAATTTGGAGAAGAATTTATTTCGGCTGGAGATAAAAAAAACGAAGGGGGTAGTTTTATACAGTATATACAACCAAAGTTAAATCCAAACTTGATATTAACTGATGATGAAGGTCGTTATGTTGCAGTTGAAATTAATATACAAGGAACTAAAACACTGGTTGTTGGACTTTATGCACCGAATGTGGACAAAGGAGTATTTTATAAAAATTTGATGGATAAATTTTGGATCAAACCTATGAAAATTGGTGTTTCATGGGTGATTGGAATGGGGTAATCTACCCTAAGATGGATAGACAATCACAAAAAGAAGTGAAGTATACACAGGGAAAATTGCCTCAAACATTTTTTGACTTAAAAGAGATGTTGGACTTACAAGACATATGGAGACTTATGAATCGGACTTCTAGAGAATATACGTACTATTCAGAGAGATTTAAATCATATTCCAGAATAGACATGATTTTGATATCTAAAAGTCTAATGATGGACATTAGTAAAGTTGAAATATTACCCAAGACTCTTTCAGATCATAATCCAGTAATGTTGACTGTTAAAGGAAAACGGAATGTATTTAGATGGAAATTAAATGAGTCAATATTTTGGAAAAATGATATAGTTGATGCATGCAAAAAAATGTTAATGGAATATTTTCAACTGAATTCAAACAAAGGCACCAATATTCAGATTGTATGGGATGCCAGCAAAGCATATATGAGGGGTTATTTTATCCAATATAATGCTCAGATGAAGAGAAAGAAACAAGAGAGAACCCAATTGATTTTATGGACCATATAAACACTATAGATGCCAACATTAGGTTCACAAGAGAAGACACCAAGGACAACAGACTGGCATTCCTAGACTGTGAAGTCCTCATTGGGACCGGTGGCAAGCTAGAAATAGGGATCTACAGGAAACACACACACACAGGTCAATATCTGATGTTTGACTCCCATCATCCACTGCAGCACAAACTAGGAGTCATCAGGACATTGTCACACAGAGCAGAAACCATCCCTACCTCCATGGATTCCAAAAAGAATGAAAATCAGCACCCGAGAACAGCTCTGAAGGCCTGTGGATATCCAAACTGGGCCTTCACTAAATCTAAATCTAGCAGACCTAAAAGAGCGACAGATAGGGCTGAGACTCAGAGTAAACGGAAGAACCTGGTCATTCCTTACATGGCTGGCGTGTCTGAAAAGATAAAAAGGATATTTGGCAAACACCACATACCTGTATATTTCAAACCCACCAACACACTGAGACAGAGGCTTGTACACCCCAAAGATCAAACTCCAAAAGACAAGAAAAGCAATGTAGTGTATGCAATCCAGTGCAGTGAGGAGTGCTCTGAACTCTACATTGGAGAAACCAAACAACCTTTGTACAGGAGGATGGCCCAACACAGGAGAAGTAACACCACAGGACCAGAGTCAGCAGTTTATCTTCATCTAAAGGAAAAAGGACACTCATTTGAGGACATTAATGTTCACATTTTAGACAGAGAAGATAGGTGGTTTGAGAGAGGGGTCAAGGAATCCATTTATGCCAACTTGGAAAATCCTTCCTTGAATAGAGGTGGGGGCCTCAGGCACAATCTTTCCCCTATTTTCCTTCCTGCTTTGTCTTCTGTGCCTAGGAATATTAAGACCATTTCACAAGCTCAACAGCAGCATGGTAATCTTAACTATCCTCCTTTAGATGATAAAGGGACTTAGAAATAACATCTCAAAATAACCATGACCTAGCCCCAGGTGCAAGGTCACACAGCCACCTAGAAACATATTTAAGGATTCCCTTACTAACTTTGCTCAGACTGAAGAAGCTCCTTGGATAAGGAGCGAAACATTTCCACTGAGAAAATAGAAATCCAGTTGACATGATTCAAGCTACAGACAATTCCAGCTGGATGACTGAGAACCTTCATAGACCAATTGATTTTAGATGAAATAAAAAGTAAAGAGACATGTTTAAGAGATAAGCCAATGGACAATACTTTGCTTACTCAAATTAAATTTTTACAAAAACAGATATCAATGATATTGACACAAGAGATAGAGACTCAAATGAAATTTACAAAGCAAAAATATTTTGAATATGCTAATAAACCAGGTAGATGGTTGGCTTATAAATTACGGAAACAAAGACAAAAAAACCTAATTTCTAATATACAACATGAAGGAAAAATTATGGTGAATAATATAGATATACAAGAAGCTTTTCATGATTATTATTCAAAATTATATAAAAAACAAGAAGTTAACTTAATTGACATTGATGACTATCTGAGTAAACAGAAATTAACTGTTCTTGATGACCAACAAAGATTAATACTTAATAGTCCTATAACAACAGAGGAAATGGTAAAGGCTTTCAAGAAAATTAGTAGTGGAAAAGCACCAGGACTGGATGGCCAGTCAGCAGCTTACTATAAATGTTTCGAGGATGAATTATGTCTGCCTTTACAGAAGACTATGAATTCGATTTTGGAAATAGGAACAATGCCAGAGACTTGGAAAGAAGCACATATAACATTGATCCCTAAAGAACAAAAAGATTTGACTTTAACTTAAGAATTATAGACCAATATCTTTACTGAATAATGACTATAAGATTTTTACAACTATATTGGCAGAAAGAATGAAAAACATTCTTAAAAACTTTATCCATCAAGATCAAGCAGGATTTTTACCTCAGAGACAGATCCGTGACAATGTCTGAAATATATTAGATATATTGGAATACCTGGAACAACACTATGAAAAACAAGCTGCCTTGATATTTATAGATGCTGAAAAAGCCTTTGATAATTTAAATTGGCCTTTTATGTTTAAAGTATTAGAAAATATGAATTTTGGAGGAAACTTTGTTAAATGGATTAAATCAATATATACTCCCCAATTTGCAAAAATAATTGTTAACGGAGAATTTAGCAAACCATGTGAAATTCAAAAAGGTACAAGACAAGGTTGTCCATTATCTCCACTTTTGTTTATATTGGTATTAGAGGTCTTACTGAGAGATGTTAGACAAGATGAAGGTATCCATGGTATTCAGGTTAAAAAAGTTTATAAATTAAGAGCCTTTGCTGATGACTTAGTCTTTACTTTGGAGAATCCTCTAGATGGAATTGAATTATTGATACAGAAATTGAAAGACTTTGGATCGGACTTCAGGCTTGGCTGCCAGCTCGACCAGTCAGATTTCTCAGAGAAGCTGAGAACTGACTGAATTTCCCTTGCTTGCAGTGGATTGCAGAAGTTGTGGTCCACTGAAGTTTTTTTTTCCCCTGGAGAGGGGGAGACCAGAAGATTACTCGTGGGGCCATTGGGATTGCCTACCCTTGTTTTTTCTGTAGTTTTCCACCGCGGAAAGAACAGGGTAAGTGCAAGGCAATGGCCGAGATATATCAGGCTCTCGCAGGGGAAACAAGTCTCTTTGAAGAGACACAAGAGCGCCCAGCCGCTTTTAGATCACTTTAGGAATGTTTTTTTTAGATTAAAATATTTTTGAAATCTAAGATCTATCTTTTGGACTTTGTTGAAAATGTTGGCTAACTTTGTGCTTTCTTTGCTATAACTGATTCTGGTGGAAGTTTGATGGACTCTATATTTGCAACATAATGAAACGTCTGCATTTTTTTTTTACTTCTCTTTTGTATTAGAGGGATTTAAGAGACTCTGTTTGTAATTCTTCGCTTGATAAACTAAATGACTATTCATTTTTTGAGAAACTCTTTGTTTGGATTAAGCAGCTTGCAGCTTGAAGAACGAAAGCTCGCAGTTTGAAGAATAAAAACACAGGGTAACATGTTTTTTTCCTTGTCTTCTTTTTCTACATCCTCCCTGGTTGGATTTTGCTTCATTTGGAATATATTTTTTATTTCTCCTTCTATAAACTGTTTAAAATATTATTCTCTCCTGTATTTTGGATTATTGGAACTTTCTTTTTTCTTTTGACTTTAAAAAAAAAAAAAACAACAACGACGTTCTGCTTAATAGATTCTGCTGGTAGTATTCCATGGACAGATTACATGATTATTGTTTTGACTAGAAGGGTTGTTGTTTTAATTTGAAGGACACAGGAAAGATGGCTTTCCAACTTGTACCTGAGGAGCTCAGAAGAGAGATTACTGAGGCTTTTTCAAATATTCAAAGGTCGTTGGAATTACTGTTCGTAACTCTGCAAAACAGAGAGAAAGAACAGAGAACAGAAACGGAGACAGAAAGGAAAAATGTTTTTCAAGTGGAGGAGAAACAGAAGGAGGAAATTTTGAGTATATTAGTTCAGAAGAACATTCTGAAGGCTTTACACTACAATCTTGGTATAGATATGTTGTGGCAGTGGAGACAGAGTGAAAATATGGGTGCACAGTTGGATGGATGTTGTGAAATATGTGGAAAGGGAGAGAAGGTTGCTCTGATATTCTATATGAGATATAGAAAAGAGCAGGCTGTATATTGCGAATCTGCCACAGTGTATTGTGATTTTGGCATAACCTAAACAGAAGATATGAGAAACTGTATGGATATAAAGGCTAATGAAAATATGGACTTGAATTGTTATGAGAAATTGTATGGATATATAAAAAGTGATATTCTAAATGTAAGATGCTAAATACAAACACAAGTTGATATTATAGAATATTGTTTTCCTTAGAGATATATTTATGAGAAGATAATGATATGATGGAATTAGAATGATGGTTACTACAGGATGATATATATCAATATGTATTGTATGAATATTATAAGAATTGATGTATTAGCTATTAGGTTAAGTGATATGATAGATTATGCACTTAGTTTAAATGGACACTACTACAAGGAATGGAAATTACAGATGGATAATTGAGATTCAAGAATTCCTTTTTTATGGAGATATATATATATATTAGAATTAATATTATAGAAATATATATGTATGAACACTATAAGAATTGCTAAATTATGTATTAAGTTACATAACATGTTCGGTTATGAGTTATAATATGAATAGAATATATTGTAGTTTATTAGAAGTAAATAAGGCTTTTATTTGTTATACTAATTGGTCTTTATTGAAGATATAAATATGTAGTAATGAACATTCAACATTTAACTACTACTTCAAGGAGTGGAAGCCAAAGATGGATTATTGGGAGACAGTAAGATGAAGGTTAGAAGATTGGATTAAAGAAATCAAAAGGCATATGACAAAGAAAAGTTCCTGTATACTGTATGAAGGACTAACATTTAAAATCAATTGTTGTACTTTAAGTTCAAAGATAGATTGGAGGACATCTATTTTCTATATTTTCTTTGCTTATTATTTCTTGACTTCACTTTTTCTTTATCTTTTTCTTATTTTGTATTTCTGTTTCTATTTCTTTTTTCTACTTTAAATTTTATTATGTATTGTAAAACTTAATAAAAATTTAATAAAAAAAAAAAAAGAAAGACTTTGGATCGTTAGCAGGGTTTAAAGTGAATTTACAGAAAACATAAGTTTTGACTAAAAACATGGACTATCATCAACAAGAGGTCATGAATTAAGATACGGATGGCATGGATATTTGTGGTATGACAAAGTGAAAGTTAATGTGGATTTTTAAAATCATTATATTGGAAGATCTTTGTTAAGAATTTGGAATAAATATATATATATATTTTTTTTAGATTATAATATTTTTGAAATCTAAGATCTATCTTTTGGACTTTGTTGAAAATGTTGGCTAACTTTGTGCTTTCTTTGCTATAACTGATTCTGGTGGAAGTTTGATGGACTCTATATTTGCAACATAATGAAACGTCTGCATTTTTTTTTTACTTCTCTTTTGTATTAGAGGGATTTAAGAGACTCTGTTTGTAATTCTTCGCTTGATAAACTAAATGACTATTCATTTTTTGAGAAACTCTTTGTTTGGATTAAGCAGCTTGCAGCTTGAAGAACGAAAGCTCGCAGTTTGAAGAATAAAAACACAGGGTAACGTGTTTTTTTTCCTTGTCTTCTTTTTCTACATCCTCCCTGGTTGGATTTTGCTTCATTTGGAATATAATTTTTATTTCTCCTTCTATAAACTGTTTAAAATATTATTCTCTCCTGTATTTTGGATTATTGGAACTTTCTTTTTTCTTTTGACTTTAAAAAAAACAACAACAACAACAACGTTCTGCTTAATAGATTCTGCTGGTAGTTTTCCATGGACAGATTACATGATTATTGTTTTGACTAGAAGGGTTGTTGTTTTAATTTGAAGGACACAGGAAAGATGGCTTTCCAACTTGTACCTGAGGAGCTCAGAAGAGAGATTACTGAGGCTTTTTCAAATATTCAAAGGTCGTTGGAATTACTGTTCGTAACTCTGCAAAACAGAGAGAAAGAACAGAGAACAGAAACGGAGACAGAGACAGAAAGGAAAAATGTTTTTCAAGTGGAGGAGAAACAGAAGGAGGAAATTTTGAGTATATTAGTTCAGAAGAACATTCTGAAGGCTTTACACTACAATCTTGGTATAGATATGTTGTGGCAGTGGAGACAGAGTGAAAATATGGGTGCACAGTTGGATGGATGTTGTGAAATATGTGGAAAGGGAGAGAAGGTTGCTCTGATATTCTATATGAGATATAGAAAAGAGCAGGCTGTATATTGCGAATCTGCCACAGTGTATTGTGATTTTGGCATAACCTAAACAGAAGATATGAGAAACTGTATGGATATAAAGGCTAATGAAAATATGGACTTGAATTGTTATGAGAAATTGTATGGATATATAAAAAGTGATATTCTAAATGTAAGATGCTAAATACAAACACAAGTTGATATTATAGAATATTGTTTTCCTTAGAGATATATTTATGAGAAGATAATGATATGATGGAATTAGAATGATGGTTACTACAGGATGATATATATCAATATGTATTGTATGAATATTATAAGAATTGATATATTAGCTATTAGGTTAAGTGATATGATAGATTATGCACTTAGTTTAAATGGACACTACTACAAGGAATGGAAATTACAGATGGATAATTGAGATTCAAGAATTCCTTTTTTATGGATATATATATATATTAGAATTAATATTATAGAAATATATATGTATGAACACTATAAGAATTGCTAAATTATGTATTAAGTTACATAACATGTTAGGTTATGAGTCATAATATGAATAGAATATATTGTAGTTTATTAGAAGTAAATAAGGCTTTTATTTGTTATACTAATTGGTCTTTATTGAAGATATGAAAATATGTAGTAATGAACATTCAACATTTAACTACTACTTCAAGGAGTGGAAGCCAAAGATGGATTATTGGGAGACAGTAAGATGAAGGTTAGAAGATTGGATTAAAGAAATCAAAAGGCATATGACAAAGAAAAGTTCCTGTATACTGTATGAAGGACTAACATTTAAAATCAATTGTTGTACTTTAAGTTCAAAGATAGATTGGAGGACATCTATTTTCTATATTTTCTTTGCTTATTATTTCTTGACTTCACTTTTTCTTTATCTTTTTCTTATTTTGTATTTCTGTTTCTATTTCTTTTTTCTACTTTAAATTTTATTATGTATTGTAAAACTTAATAAAAATTTAATAAAAAAAAAAAAAGAATTTGGAATAAATATAAACTAACTTTATGTTATAAAAGACCTTTATGGATTTCCACACAAGAAGCATTTCATAGAACAGAAGTAAGAGCTAAAGATAAATGGCTGACTTATAAAGACTTTTTAAAAAAGGAACAAGGACAATATAAAATGAAATCCAAAGAAGAACTGGCCTTAGAAGGATATACCTTTCAATGGCTTTCTTACATGCAACTTGTAGAAAAATTTAAATCAGATAAAAAAGAATTTGAATTTGAACAAACCAAATCGGAATTTGAGATACAATTATGTGAGACAGATGATCATTTAATAGCTAAAATGTATAAATTATTGTTAAAAGGTGAAATGGTAGAGCAGAGCTTTCCATACTCTGTGTTGCGACACAAAAGTGTGTTGCCACACACAGTCTGGTGTGTTGCCACACAACCCGGAAGCGCTGATCATCATCAGCGCTTCCGGGTTTTCCCACGGCAACACACCAACTGCAGCGCACAGAACCCGAAAGCAGCAGCAGCGTTTCCGGGTTTTTGCGCGCTGCCGCAGTTCCGGGTTTTCCCGCGGTGACACACCAACGCCGGTTGGTGTGTCGCCACGGGAAAAACTTTGGAAAGCCCTGTGGTAGAGGAACAAGCTAAAGACTGCATGAACAAATGTGCAAAAAATATTGGTCATAATATCCAGTTGCAACAATGGGAAGATATGTGGATTAAAGGACTAAAATTTACTTTGTGTTATAATTTGAAGGAAAACTTCTACAAGATGATGTACAGATGGTATATGACCCCACAAAAATTAGCTAAAATGTATGGGAATGTTTCCAACTTGTGTTGGAAATGTAAAAAAAAAAGATGGGTCATTTTACCATATGTGGTGGACATGTGAGATTGCAAAGAAATTTTGGACTCAGATACATTCATTGATGCAAAATATTTCACAAATTCGAGTTCCATTTAAACCAGAACTATTTCTATTGGGAATAACAGAAGAACAAATAGGAAAAAAAATTACAAGAATTATGCAATACATGATTACAGCAGCAAGACTTGTATATGCACAAAATTGGAAAAATCAGATTACACCTACGATACAAGACTGGATGTTAAAAGTGATGGACATGGCAGAAAATGATAAATTGACATGTTTATTAAAAGAAAACTCAAATTATTACTTTCTTAAAGAGTGGAAACCATTAACGGACTATTTGCAAAATGCAGGAGGGGCAAAGCTTATATGGGGATTTGAAGATTAAAATATATATAAATTGATATATTAGACAAGAAATGTTTTTCAATGTTATATATAGATCTAGCATGTAAGATAATTTTTTTTAAATTACTTTGACCAGAGATAAATCGGAAGTTGTCTAATTTCTATGCTTCATCTTTCTCTTTTTTTCTTTGCTTTACTACACTTTTTTTCTTCTTTCTTTGATTTGTATTTCTATTTCTTTTTCCTTTTCAAACTTTTATCTATGTATATTTAAAACTCAATAAAATATATTAAAAAAATAGTTGCAGTTGGACTTAATGGATTTTCCCTCTTCTGTTTCCTACAATTAACTCTGATAAGTCAGATAGTATCATTCAAGCACATTCCCTTGCAATTATATAATCCCTTAATAAGGGTCAGCTAGAGTCTCAGAGTATCCTTAATCTAGTAATAAAATGTTATATTTCAAGTTTATTCACAACTTTCATAGACCAACTATCTTCCACACTTAATCAGAATACTTTTTTCAGTTCAATATTTTTCATCCTAGTGCTTTAAAATGGAGCCTTTGTCACTGTGAAACCTGCACTTTAACCTTTAATCAGGTTTGTTTTCATATTTCTTATGTAGCCTCACTGGAAATCTATTGCCACTTTTCCTAATATGCCTCACAATTTTGAAGAGGTTCTGTCAACTATTTGATGATCCTTTCCACTCAGACACAATTTTGATGATACTTTTCACTCAATCACAACTTTTTGGAACTCTGGATTATTTGAGAAGGATTATGGATTACTGAATTCAGTGATCCTTTCTCTTCCTGGTTCTCATCTTTAGCCAGTGCTTGCTATTCTGTTCCAGTACTTGTCTTATTTCAAGAGTCAGCAGCTCATGGCACACAGGGAATATAGTTATCCCAAACCTTGAGTTCAGTTCCCAGAGCCTATTCCAGATTATCACTGAACAAACATCAGGGGTAGTCCTGTGTGCCATTGTTCCCCCATATCAAGACATTGTTTTCAACTGAAAGCATTACTTTTGTTAACTTGGTGTATCTCTCTCTCTCTCTCTCTCTCCCCACCCCCCCTCCAGACCTGGACAACCTTCAGATGATGCTCTACATAGAGTCATTCTTTAACTAAATAACAATAGATAAATTGATCCCGCAGTAGGATTAACACACCTACAAAAGCATTAAAAAATACATATACAGCTAAAACACATATGTCATCTCATCACTGCCTTTTTCCTTGTAGTCTTCAGTGGGGAAGATAGTTATTTATTTTGATATAAGGTTGCCAGCTTCTGCAGTTTTATTCTTTTCCGTGGTACTAAATGACACATCATACCTCTCTCCTTTAATCTAGATCAAGCAAAGAAGGTATTTTAAATAATTTTACCAGATCAGTCTCATCAAAATTAGCACCCTTGGACATGGGGGGTGGAGTGGGGTGGAGAGTAAAAGTTTAGCATTTTTTGCTATCTTCCATGGTCATCTCAACAATAAATGGAAGTCTCTTATAAGAGCCTGAATATTAAAATATATTTCTGGAAAATCACTAACGCAATTCATAATTCCAAAGTTACAGGGAAATGTATTTATGTAGCTTCATTTTAAATAAATTTTGCTGTATAAATTGCAGCCTATGTATTTTATAGCCTATGATATTCCAGGTTATATAAGCTATAAGGACAATGAAAAGAGGGAAATTCTAGTATGTTTTAAAGGAAAAGTCATACTAAGGAAACTGTAAAGAAATGTGTTATATTTCAGAGATCAGCATAGAAATCAGTAGGTACATGTAATTGCTACTTCTTTGACTACATAGCGCTAGAAATTTTTTTATTCAGTGCATCCCTTTTCCTGAAGTTAGTGGGAATTATGTTCTGGATCATTCTAATACAATTGCCTAACATTTTCGGTGTTAATAAAGTGCTAACCATGCTAATAGTATCTGTCATTGACGTGTAAAATGGGCTCAGTTGTTTATGAATTTGTAGCTCTGAAACATTTATCACAGTTTATTTATTTTTCTGCTCTGATCCAATGCTAATTACCTGAATGGCTGAAAACATAATTCTATGAGCAACATTCATCTTATAGAGTAAAAGAAAAAATGTAACTATCAATTGTTGCTTCCTAGGGCTCTTCAAGGAAAGATACATACAAATTTTGACATTCCAATGCATGTGGAGCAGAGGTTAATGTTATTTTAAGTACTTGCCTTGTACACTTGCATAAATTCAACTCAAGTCTCTGCAGACCTACAGCTGCAGGCATAGTCTTGCTATCTTCATTTTATTCATCTCCTCTTTGAAAGTAAAATCCTTAAATAACCGATTGCAAAAGAAGAGTGTGCTTTATAGATATTTAAGATTCCTTCATGCATTTCACGTCTACGTGCTGTGATTTATTTAGCTCTTGTGCTTATTACGGGAAGGTCTATTCATCTAGCTGGCTTATATACAATTTCATATTTTATAGAGGCAGATAAGATTTCACCATGAATAAGCATGACCTAGATTACCCTCACCAAAATGCATTATATTTTTGTATAATAAATCTAATTGTTTAGCATTAATGTTGCTTAAATCAAATACTAGATATATTAAAATATGAGAAAAGGGAATTTCTATACATTTCCCCTTTACTACATTGGTGAAGAAAGGATGTAAATTTGATCAGATACATAGGGTGAGTTTTAAAACAGTAACTAACCGTGGAATCCTTGGTGCTCTCTGAGCCTTGTTGTTTTCTTGCAGACGTTTCATTGCCAGGCTAGGCAACATCTTCAGTGCAAAAAAGGGGAGTGGGACTTGCTCTCTGTTTATATACCATGGCTTGTCCTGCTTGTATTGGTGGAGGTGTTGTTCTCTCCTTAGGAGTTCCTTGATTGGGCTGTTGTTTGCTGCTTGGTTGATTGACTGAGTTAATAGTTACTTGATTAGGGTATATTGTGCTGTTTGATTGTTCCTCTGGTGTTAATCCTGGTGTTAATCTTTGCATATCTGGGTGATGATTGCTGGCAAGGAGGTGTTCTGGTCTACTGGCTTTTTTATTGTCTCTTATGAATGGTATGTAAACGTTGTTTACCTCTATGTGTCTGTTGATTGCTGCTTTGTCTGAGTGCCAAGCTTCCAGGAATTCTCTAGGGTTTTTGGATTTGGCTTGGTTTAAGATGCTCACAGTTTCCCAGTTGAAAGTATGGTTAAGTCTGTCCATGTGTTGTGAGATTAAGGAGTTTTCATCATGTCTTCTGACTGCTAGTTGTTGTTTATGGATGCATTCTGCTAGTCTTCTGCCAGTCTGTCCTACGTAGTGGCTGTTACAGTCCTTACACTATATGTTGTAGATGACTCCTGTTTTTTCTTCTTGGGCTACTGGGACTTTAGGGTTACTTACGATGTTCTGAACGGTTGGTTGGTTTGTGTGCTATGGTGATGCTGTGTGGTTGTAACAGTCTATTAGTAGTTTCTGAGAAGTTTCTGATGTATGGCAGTGTAATCCTTTTCATAACTTCTGTTGGTTTTGCTTTGGTGGGTTGAGTGGTCAGGCACTTTTTGATAAAGTTGCATGGTTATCCATTTTGCTGGAAGATGCTATATAAGTGGTCTGTTTTCTTTTTCTGGTGTTCTGGGTTGCTGCAGTGCATTTGTGCTCGTCTGAATAGTGTTCTTACACAGCTCCTCTTCTGGGAGGTTGGGTTATTGCTTTGGTAGTGGAGCACTTGGTTAGTGTGGGTAGATTTCTGGTAGACTTGTGTTTCTAGAATGCCATCATTTCCTCTACTGATGAGGATGTCCAAGAAGGGTAGTGTGTTGTTTTCTTCTTCCCTTGTGAATTTTATTCCTTTGAAGATGTTGTTGATGGCTTCATGTGTTTATTCCAGTTGATCCTTTTTTATTATGACGAAGGTGTCATAATAAATGTAAACAGACAGCAAGTCCCACTCCCCCTTTTCGCACTGAAGATGTTGCCTAGCCTGGCAATGAAACGTCTGCAAGAAAACAAGGCTCAGAGAGCACCAAGGACTCCACAGTTCAACCCTGAGCTACAAATATTCTCTTTGATCAGCAACTAACCATACTTGACTTTTATGTTTTCATCTGATCAGACCTATGGTTTGATAGGAACCTATCAATAGGAACATGATGAAGCTACCAAATAGTTTTAGGTCTCATTAACCAATTTTTTCAGTACCATCTTGATAGCCTTCTTGGTGTATATCTCAATTCTATGACCTGGATGCAGCCCATGGAGTTTTCCAGTTTAACCTGCCAACTGTCTTCCTGCCCTCTCTGTGTTGCTCAATCCTTAACAAAGGCTCTCTTTCTTAGACCTGAGAGGAGAAAACCAGTTTTATTTCTGACAAGTTCCTGATCAGAGACAAGAGCTTTCTTTTTCAAGCTCAGCATGTTGAAATATATCCTTTCTCAACACAGGAATTGATCAGCTCTTCCTTGCCTAAAGCAGAGAAAGGGTTCTCTTTCTTCAGCATGAAGAAAGGAATTACTATCTCCATGTTTTTCTTCTTCCCTTGCTTCTTTGTGGGAAAAAAGGGGTTATTCTATTTTTTCTTCTTTCAAGAAGAAAGGCAGAGCTGGAATGAGACTCTCCATTTCTGGAGCTCTACCTCCTGACATACTGTAATATGTCTTCCTTCAGATGTACATGGACTACTCTAGCCAGA
Organism: Charina bottae; assembly: GCA_023362775.1. NCBI lineage: Eukaryota > Metazoa > Chordata > Lepidosauria > Squamata > Charinaidae > Charina > Charina bottae. Next base: position 233,162,862 of record JALMGJ010000002.1, on the reverse strand, counting down.
TTAGGCTCCATGTTAGACTCTGTGTAATTTTTCTTCAGAAGGTAGGAGAATTATTTTCCTTTCACACAAAGGTTGAGAATCTTGCATTTGTTTTTGACCCTGATACTCTTCACTGCACATTCCTGATATTAATATCTTATTCAAAAGGATCTGTGCCAGGCTGTTCTGAAAGTGAGTTCTCCCTCTTAAAGAATAACCCAGAGATATTGATTCAGCTTGTCAATGTATGCTCAGCCAGTTTGTACAGATCAAGGTAGTGTGCCAACTGTGGCTATTTTTGGTAAGGATACATGATTTCATCACATTCAGGCTGAATTATTACAATGCATTCTACTTGAGTCTACTTTAAAATAAGCTTTAGAAATTGATGCAGCAGCAAGAATTCTGGAAAATCTCACTTATTCAATCATATTTCACTTGTTCAAGAAGATGAAAGTTACAGATGATAATGAAGATTGGTGCAAGAAACTGAATCCAAGTCTTCAAAATTTCAAGTCATGTCGCACTGTCAGATTTCATCCTATCTACTAGATTGGGTGCTTGACCACTATATGTTTATCTACAACAGATCATACTTAGCTGTATCCCATAAACTGCATTTTAGGGACGTGGATTAATCAATATTGTTGATTTCTTTTCAGATAGTTTCTCATTTCATGTTCCTACTGAGGGGGAAAAAAAAACACAGTTGAGTTTAATAACATAGACACTTGACCCTCTGAATTGTGCTTTATGCATCTGTAAGAGAAATTCTGTCTCCATCTCAACCTATCCCTCATAGATCTTTCGATAAGAAGCTGTAACTGTTTATTGCTTCTAATGGTGATGAACGCTTTTAAGATGCTATTTGGCTCATAATGTTTAAAAGACTGCTGATAGGAACCTTGAATGCTCCCTTACCAAAGGAAACTCCTTAAGGGAAAAAATGAACTGCAAAAACTCAACAAGCAAAGAGAACATTTATTTATCTGATTAAAAACTCATTTTACAATTGGAAAGATAATTTCACGAAACTGTGCTACATTGACAACAAACATGAGACATTCTTTTTTGATCCTCCCTAATAATCTTAATAGATTTGTTTTGCCTAAGCATTGTAAGGTCCAATAAAAATATTATTTGTCCATTAACTTGGAAATGATAAGATAGAACAAGGAATATGAAATATACATAGACAATATCACTCATAAATTAATAAGCAAAATAATATAATTTGTAAAAAATATGATCTGTTTGAACTCTACTTTTCATGCCCTGCCCCAATTAACCACAATAGGATGGACATAAAACACCCATTCACCACATCATTTCTATGAACTGACATATCCATCCAGTTCAACCAGACTCTGTTCACCAGCATGGTAATGTGAAAATAATAGTCTCATTCAGAACAATTTTCCCTGTTTCATTTTCCATTCTTCAGACACTGGGCAAACATAAAATGGAGTCTCCATTTGTGATTTAGCTGTTCCCTAGAAAAAGTATTAACCCTAATATAATAATAATAGCCTTCTAAAATGTAAACACAGTGGTTTTTAGATATTTCTAATGATTTGAAAGAATAGAAAATAAGTTCTGTTATTTTTATCTATACATTGCCCACACAACTTGGTTGCTTTGAGAATAAAAATGTATTACCAGGAATTAGTGTTATTTTAATCCAGTGGTAAAAATTACTAATTAGTTTCAAATAATATTGCAAAGCAAATATAGTAGAGACGGGGAATCTTTTTTCAGTCCAGTGGCTGCTTCCCTCAGGAATGACAGACTGTATGCCTATGCACAGTCTATAGCAGTCTTTCTTTTCCTATTACCCTCTTTCCTGTCTTCTTACCCTAGTTTTTCAATTTCCCTCTTTCTGATCATCTCTATATTCCTTTTTCTTTCTGTATTTTTTACTAAAAGCAGAGATCTTCTAAATTTGGTAAGGGGTGGGAATCAGGATAGGGGCTACATGCAAGTGGTTCTCACAGGACTTGCAGAAATCTTTACCCAGATGACAATAGCTGAGGCAAACTTAAATGCACTTAAGAACATTTTGACAACTCTAATGAAATATTAACAGGAGATAAAGCTGTATCAGCTATCAAGCAGAGTCAATTTTATTTCATTTACTGTCTGGGAACATGAAAAGTATCACCATAGTCTTTTAAGGCTCATTTTCTACCATAAACACTTCCAAAGATTAAGATTTCTCTAAACAGCAGTTTGTTTGTTTGTTTGTTTGTTTGTTCATTCATTCATTTATTTGTTCAATTTATTCCCCGCCCATCTCCCATGCAAGGAACTCTGGGAGGGTTACAACAATTAAAAATTTAAAAGCTATACAAAATACAAAATATCTAAAAAACACAACCAATATAAAATAAATAAAATCCAAGATGGATTGGGAACCGTAGAATAGATCATGGTGCTACGGGGCCAGCCAACCCCAGGAGGCACTACCGCCTCCGTCGTCCCAGGCCATGCGGCAGAGCCAGGTCTTAAGGGCCTTCTGAAAGGCCAGGAGTAAAAGGGCGAGTCTCACCTCCGAGGGCAAGATATTCCATAAGGCGGGCGCTATCGCAGAGAAGGCACGCCTCCTGGACCCTGGTAGATGGAGTTCTCTTCTTGAGGGGGTCCGAAGCATGCCCTCTCTGCAAGCACGGGTGGGGCGGGCCGATGTTATCGGGATGAGACGGTCCCTCAGGTACCCTGGCCCTATGCCATATAGGGCTTTAAAGGTAATCACCAACACCTTGAATTGGACCCGGAAGCAAACTGGCAGCCAATGCAGCTCGTGTAGCAGAGGTGTTACATGTGCCGATCTCATAGCACCCATAACTGCTCGCGCCCCCGCATTCTGTACCAGCTGAAGCTTCCGGATACTCTTCAAGGGTAGCCCCATGCAGAGCGCATTACAGTAGTCTATATGGGAGATGACAAGGGTGTGAGTGACTGTTCGGAGGGCCTCCCGATCCAGGAAAGGGCGTAACTGGTGCGCAACTCGGAGTTGTGCGAAGGCCCTCCTGGCCACGACTCCCACCTGCTCTTTGATCAGGAGTCGCGAGTCCAGGAGGACCCCCAGATTCTGCACTGGATCCGAGTGAGGTAGTGCAACCACACCCAGAACCAAGGATGACAACTTCCCGGATCTAGGGGGGCCATCAATCCACAGCCACTCTGTCTTACCAGGGTTCAGTTGAAGCCTGTTGTTCCCCATCCAGACCCCCACAGCCTCCAGACACTGAGATAAGGCATTGACTGCATCACCTACTTCACCCGGGATGGAGATGTATAACTGGGTATCATCAGCATATTGGTGATACCTCATCCCATGGTGACGGATGATCTCGCCCAGTGGCTTCATGTAGATGTTGAATAGGAGAGGAGAGAGAACCGACCCCTGCGGCACCCCACAAGTCAGGGGTCATGGGTCAGCTCTCTCCTCCCCTATCAACACCGACTGGGAATGGCCCTGGAGGAAGGAGGCGAACCAGCGCAAAACTACGCCGCCCACCCCCAACTCCCTGAGCCGTCCCAAAAGTATACCGTGGTCGACGGTATCGAAAGCCGCTGAGAGATCTAAGAGAGCCAGGATGGATGCACTCCTTCCATCCCGCTCTCACCAGAGATCATCCATAAGTGCGACCAATGCGGTCTCCGTCCCATATCCCGGCCTGAAACCTGACTGGAAGGGGTCTAGATAATCTGTTTCCTCCATAATCCTCTGGAGTTGCCACGCCACCACCTTCTCAACCGCCTTTCCCAAAAAGGGAAGGTGGGAGACTGGGCGAAAATTGCCCAGGATGGTAGGGTCCAGGGATGGCTTCTTGAGGAGGGGGTGCACCAGCGCCTCCTTAAAGGCCGCCGGGAACACCCCCTCACTCAAGGACAAATTAATCATCACCTGGACCCAACCACGTCACCTCACTAGCTGATTTCACCAGCCAGGAGGGACATGGGTCAAGCTGGCATGTGGTGGCATTCATAGTCCGGAGGATCCTGTCTACTTCATCAGGCACAACAGGATCAAACTGTTCCCAGATAACATGGTAAGTACGAGCCCCTGGCATCTTCACAGATCCTGTCTCATGCTTGGGGTCCAACTTGGAATGAATGTGAGCAATTTTGCCCTGCAGATGCTCGGAAAACTCTTCCGATCGGCCCTGTAAATGGGTCTCCCCCTGCTCCCGACCCAAAAGCGATCTTGTAATTTTAAAAAGGGCCGTCGGACGGCATTCTGCGAATAAAATAAGAGCGGAGAAATATTCACATTTCGCCGGTCTTACCGCCACAAGGTAGGCCTTAACTGTGGCTCTAGATTGTGTTCGGTCAGATTCAGTCTTTGTCTTTCTCCAGCGGCACTCTAGACATCTCTTAACCCTCTTCAAAGCCCTCAGCTCTTCCGTAAACCATGGAGAGTGGCAGGCCAAACAGGGCCGGAGAGGTCGCATAGGCGCAATCTTGTCCAGGGCTCCGGCCGCAGCCTTATTCCAGGCTGCGGCCAGGACCTCCACTGGACCGTGAAGCAAATCCTTGGGAATAACCCCCAGCTCCTTCTGAAACCTCACTGGGTCCATCAGTCGCCGGGGGTGGACCAATCGAATGGGTCCCGCCTCCCTGCAGAGTGGAGCAGCACAAGAGAGTCTCAGGGTCACCAGGGCGTAGTCTGACCATGACAATGGGGAAAGATGTAACTCTCCCCTCAGATCACATTGCCACTGCTCAGACAAGAAAACTAAGTCTGGGGTGAGACCACTGTCACAAGTCGGGTCATGAATAGTCTGAGACAGGCCCATGGCTGCCATGGTAGCCATGAACTCCCGGGCCTCCTCCGAGGTCCGTCCCAGAGATGGCAGATTGAAGTCCCCCAGAACCATAAGTCTGGGGAACTCCACTGCCAACCCTGAGACAGCCTCGAGCAGCTCAGGCAGGGAGGTCGCTACGCAGCAGGGAGGCTGGTACAGCAGCAACACTCCCAACTGTTCTCGTGAACCCAACTTGAAAAGCAAAGTGTCACACCCGGTCACTTGTGGAGCAGCGCCCCTGAAGGCCACAAGGGACTCTCGGATGACAACTGCCACCCCTCCTCCCCTGCCCTGGTGTCTCGGCTGATGCCACACTCGAATCCCAGCTGGGCACATTTCCGAGAGGGCTACTCCTCCCTCTGGGCCCAGCCTGGTCTCGGTAATACACACCAGGTCGGCCCCTTCCTCTGTGATTAAATCACCTATAATATTTACCTACAACTTCCTTACATGTATTATTTTTTCTGGAAGGCATTAATCAGTTACAAACTAGAAAGCATTACTAGGTAAGTAAGTTCTAATCATATTGTCACCTCAATCACCTTGACTGACCACACTGTTGCTGGACAGAAACCTGCTAGTCCCAACTCGCTTTCCATTAGTCTCGAATCCTGGCTCTTCTTCTCCAGGTTCAGCCAAAGTTCTTGACTTTTGGGTCTTCCCATCTCTTTGGAGGTCAGCCAAGGGATCTTTTTACTTCTCTTGGATACCATTCGGCAACTGCTGTTGTCCAATGGCCATCCGACATACGATGTGACCTGCCCAGCATAGCTTCCGTCTGCGATATTCAACAATATCATTTATTCCACTTTGTGCTCTAATCTGACTATTTGGGATGTGGTCTCGGAGAGAAACTTTCAGCATGGATCTTTCCACAGCCCTTACTGCTCTTGAAAGCTCTTCCTCTTCTGCCTTTGTGAGTGACCGTGTTTCGCTTTCATACAGTATCACTGGTAAGACTGTCAAATTAAAAAGATTAGCACACAGTTTTCCATCAATCTTCTCATTTTGTAAGACTTCTCTAATGGAGTTGTATCTAGCCCATCCAGCTTTCTTTCTTCTGACCAGTTCTTCTCTTTGATCATAGTTCATTCTGATTAGCCGTCCCAGGTAGACAGACATATTTATTTATTTATTTATTTATTTATTTATTTATTTATTATCTAATTGGTTATTGTTTTCAACTTGTGATGGCTGATTTTGCATAATCAGCTCTAAGCTTTCATTCCCCCAATGCTTGCCATGGAACAAACATGTATGTAAACACACTGAGACTTCCATGTCCTCATATCATTTTTGTTTATTTTATAGCATATGGCACACCATTTCTTCACATTCATGGAAGGGAACAAAGACTGGAATCTATACAAATTGCCTGTGCTGCTTTTATTTTGGAATGTAATCTGTAGATGCTGGCTTTTGGAGCATATTCATATATAGATTGTTCACTGAAATAAAAGGATTGGTGCTCCCATACAAAGATTCAGATTGGCATGAGTCCCTTTCAAAACATTATTTCTTCTAACATCCCTTTAGCCAAAATAATGCTTTGTTCAGCCAAGTCAGGATCTGATGTTAATCTGAGGACAAGAGCTGGGCTCTTGAACATGTGGATGCCTCTCTGGATGAGTTTTCTTGGATTATTTCACAATACAAAAGCAAGCCTCTAAAACTTGACTGTTGGAAGGCAAAGCAATCAAGTATTCTCCTTTCTTAAAAGAGAGACATTCAAATATTCCACAAAAACTTACATGAAAGCTTTGAATATTTAAAATGTCAATTTTAAACACACCTAGAGATAATGAATACTTTGAGGTAGGAACAGAGCTTGGCTGCTGGAGGTAACCAATTTGCTCTTTGTGTGTCCTTGTTCATTTTGTAAACTACTTTGTGGAGATTAGAAATCAGTGACATTGAAACAGGAGGTCATTCTTATCGTCTGAGTTATTTTTATCCATTTGTACAATACATTGTCTCTCAAGCTTTCTTAGCTTCTTAACACATGTATATAGTTAAAGTCAAATCACCTCTGTCTCAAAGCAAGTATTTAAGCTGTTAGCAAGACATACCTTTCTCAACAGAGCATGTAAATGTGACTCCTAGTGAATGGCAGCCTTTCAATACCTGATAAGAATTACAGAAAGTAGTAATAGAAGGAAAGCTTAAGAGCAGAAGGTTAAATTCTCATGCTCTGGAAACTTTAGAGTAAACAATTTTTAATGGCTACAATTATACACACAAACACACAGTCTCCAGGGAAAAGGCCTTCTTTATGTCACATTTGGGGTACATCATGAATGTGTTCTTCCATATGTTCCTGAATTACAATTCCCAACACAGCCCTAAACATCATGGCCAATAGGGGTGGAGGCTGATAGAGATAGTTTACCAACATTAGGATGGCCAAAGCTTCTCCAGCCTGGTTTATGCAAATCCTGAAATGATCAAAATATTGAAAATATTGTAACTGAAAGGAAATAAACAAATGCTGCACATGGCCATGTTTTGGATGTCATTCTTCATTTGTTGTCATGAACCTTAATTTTGGACTTTCGGCAAGTTGGACCTTTGGCACAGAGCATATGTCATCAAGATAGATAGATAGATAGATAGATAGATAGATAGATAGATAGATAGATAGATATTCATTCATTCATTCATTCATTCATTCATTCATTCATTCATTCATTCATTCTTTGGATTTATCCCTGCCCATCTCCACCATGGTAGACTCTGGGCAGTTTACAATCACAATATAAAAAGTTAAAAACCTATACATCTAAAAACTACTATAAAAATAAAAAAAAATCCAAAAGATGGTGTGTTCTTAAAAGGAGGATATCACAGGGCTAACCACCCCCAGGAGGAACTATTATTTCCTTCGTTCCAGGCAAGGCGGCAGAACCAGGTCTTTAAAGACTTCCTGAAGGCTAGGAGCGAGGGTGCCCATCTCACCTCAGGGGGCAAGTTATTCCACAGGGTGGGTGCTATCGCAGAGAAGGCACGCCTCCTGGACCCCGCTAGATGGAATTCTTTTAATGATGGGATCCGAAGCTTGCCCTCCCTGCATGTCGGGTGGGGCGGGTAGATGTGATTGGGATAAGATACTTGAGAAGTCGATGATGCTGGGAAAGCTGGAAGAAAAGAGAAAAAACCGACAAGCAGCAGCAAGGTAGATTGACTTGATTGCCGCGGGGGACCTGAAAGGCTAGGTCTGGACAGTTCATCATGGAAAATGTCTACCTATGTGGTTGCTAAGGGTCAGCACTGACTTGATGGCATTGAAATCCATCCATCAATGACCTAATGAGTTGTGATTGACCATTTTACTTGAAAGGATGTCTTGATGAGGGAAAAATATTGATTTTAAAATCTGACTTTAAAGAAGGACATGCAGAAGTTCACTGAAGTGTGCTTTGCAAGATGGAACTTGCACTAACATTCCAGTGCATATATACTTGCAGTTCTGTTTTTAAAAAACACACTCTTCTATCATTCCTGTAAAAATTGGCTTTTATCATACGCATGATACAGCCCCCTCATTTCATTGTCTCACCCATGGCACATCTTGATTCACTTGCAGAAAAATTAAGTAAGTCTCCTGATCACTAAAATGTGTCCAGCCCCAATACAAATCACTGACAGCTCATTTCAGTGGGTCTATCTGAACCAAATCATATCCTTTCCCTTTTCTGTAGCTTGCTGCACTAAAACATTTTTAAGAAATGACAGAAATAATCTCATAGTTACAACTTTAAAGGGATTTTATTTCCATATTTTAAGTTTTTTTCCCCTTAACCAAACAATACACTTAATTGCTTGCCATTATTCATCTAACAATATTTCTACTAATTTGTGTGCCAAGTGAGAAAATGCAACAGAATAATTGCTCTGGGGTCCTTAATATTATTTTGTGTTCAATTAAAAATGTGGAATTAAGATACCAGACTCTGATCATGGTTGACCTTATTCTTAGGGGAAAAAATTCTTGCTTTTGGTTTTTAGTTATAAAGATCTTCAAATTATTCTATATAAATGCAGAACATCACTCTGTAAATTCACTAATAGTAGAATACTGTTTGCAATTATTAGCATATTTTAACCTGCATTTAGAAGAATGACTATCCCATGCTGTGCAAGCATTCTTCTCTTCATAAAGCTATGCTAAGTAGTGTGTTTTGCCAAAAAGAAATTGAACTCATTGAATGCCAGTATCTTTTAAAAAATAAATGTTTTACCCATAGTAATAAATCTACTAAATAAATGGACTAAAAAGTTAATGTTCTATTCCTACACACCATTCCTTTCAAAAGACAGATAACAGCAAGACAATTTAATATGCTTTTTTCTTCTTGTCAGATTGTCCAATTCACCATATTTCCCATATGGCAGCCCACAAACTTAAATCATAGTAAGACAAATCATTGTTGGAACTTAAGAACTTGAATTATCTTCAAAAGCCATTCTTAGTTCAGGTCTATACTGATTGAGCCACAAAGATTATTATAAGACATGCCCTTATTGTATATCTAAAATTGGGAAATATTTTAAAGATTGTTTTCTCCACAAGTGGCAATTAAAAATAAACATATGCATAATAATAAGCTATACACACTGGTAATATTGTTTTCCTATTAATTGTTGCTGATAGACTAAGGCATTGCAATAATGATTGGCAAGGAAGTTGTTGATGAAGCAGACAATACTGAAATAAGTTCTCTATGTTTTTCAGGCCAGCTCCAAGAAATCATTTAATGAAACAATACTATTCACAAAGCCCAACCCGTACCATTTCTTGACTTTTTTTTTGTCAATAGAATTTGATCTCTGTTTTCTGTCTGATGTTAGCTATTGAACATTGGTTCTTCACCTTTTGGAATTTAATATGAAAATGGGAATTTCATAGCCAACACGTTGAAAATTTCAAGGAACAATCTAGAGCTACTGGGTAATGGGAAATAATTAAGTTGTTGGGTTGACTTCTATTTCCAAAATCTGATTGACTAAACAGCTTCTAAATAGGCAATTGCCTTTCCCCCCACATTTTTTAAAAAAATTCCTCATATCTTCTACTGGAGTGAGGGAGAAAAAACTATTTATGTCAAATCCAGAGTGGTGCAAGAGGGAGTCTGATCCTTATATCTTTCTATGGGAAAAAAATAAGAAGCCTAGGGACTGCTACACCTCCATCATTGGTGGTAGATCTACATGTGTGGAACTTTCTTTAGTTGTACCAAAATTTGCCAGAGCACGTGTCCTTCCACCATTGGTAGGGCATTTATTGCATAACCTACTATGGCCAGCCAGTGGATATGAAGTTAGGATTGCTCTATGACCTGTGAATAGAACCCTCTGCTGTAGAGTTGAAACTTAATGCAATTATTAATTTTGGCAAGACTTTTGAGACAGATGGAAAGGGAGACAAGTGTAATAAACATATATAAAGTAAGAATGAGAAAGGAAGGAATAGGTTAGAAAGAAAAAGAGGGTAGAAAGGGTGAAAAGGGAAAGAAAGATAGGGAGAGAAGATAGAATAGAAGAGAAGGGAGAGAAGAGGTTAGAGAGAGAAAGAGGGAGTATGAGAGAAGATATTAGAGAGAATGAGAGGGTCAAAAAAAGAAGAAGAAGAAGGGAATGGATGAAGGGACAAAAGGAAGAATGAAAATGGAAGATAAAGGAAAGGAAAAGATAGAGAGAGATGGGAGGGTTAGAAAGAGTGAGTAAGGCAAGTGAGAGAAGAGATTAGAGAGAGAAAGAGAGGGTTAAAAAAGGAAGAAGGGAGTGGATGAAAGAGAAAAGGAATTAAGGGAAGAGTCAAAATGGAAGGTAAGGGAAAGGAAAAGATAGAGAGAGAATAGGTTAGAAGAGAATGGAAGATAAAGGAGGGAAAAGATTAGAGACAAAAAAAACAAGGAAGAAGGATACATTATATTAAATATAATAAAAATGATTATGTAAAATCAAATGTAAATATATATACATAAATGTAACCATTGTTATGTGTTATATGTAATCATTGTTATGTATTATGTGTTTTGTTTTTATGTTTTATGTTGAATGTAAATAAAATGATATTTTTCAAAAAAAAAAAAGACTTTTGAGACAGATAAAATATGCCCTCATCATATAACTTCTTCCCCTTCTTTTATTGTTTCATAGCTGAAAAAATTTAAATTGTACATTTTTCCAAGCAAGGACCTGCCATGTTGACCAATAAATAAATTTATAGTAATATTTTTGATATTTTGCATTAAATCTTGTTTGATCTTGACTGTCATATAAAATAAGGAATAAAGTCTACAAATTCTTGACCTTGTTATCAATGTAGTAAACTCAACTGAATTTGATGGGACTTACTTTGTGTATTTATAGAATTGTGCTGATATTCTGTCAAGTTATACAGTGATATAAGGGTGAATATTAATATCCTCTTCAATTTAAGGCGAATGTGTCTTAAAATGTAACAATTGGTACAACACAAGACATGTTTTATCATCTGAATAATCTAGGCAGGGAAAACACTGTGCAGATGTAGTAATGATGGCCTTTCAAAAACCACAACAATGACATCCAACCACAAAAAGAGAGATCATGCCATTCCCTTGTATGGTGAGTAAGTTTTTGCAAGTTTCAGAAAGAAAATAAGGAGTAGTAAACCAAAGAAATTAAAGGCCTGAAAAGGAAATAGAGCTAAAACTAGTTCACATCATTATCACTATGTCTTTCCATTTCTTACTATCCTTGCAAATTTGGTTCTACCCTGTCTATACATTATTTCATATGTTACTTTCTATTCTTTAATAATAACAGCAACAGTATAGAAATATTTTTAACATTGTGAGAAAGAGATAACTTATGTGCTACATGTTTTGTCTCAAAGCTTCAATTATGTCTGTTGAGATGAAGGCAGTCTAACTCAGATTGCTACTCTGCTCTGACTTATATGATGCAGTTGCTGATTTTCTTGAGTGAAGATTTTTTCAAAGTTTATTGACAATTAGCATGCTCAAAGTTATAGCTGTATAGGAAATTCTTCTCAATCCCACTTAGTTCACATTTGCTATAAACTGCTCCTAATTTTCCTGCTGTATTGAGTTGACTGTTGTAGAATCTACAACATATGTTGCCATTGACATAAACATTAGGGTTCTGATGAGGATTAATACAGGACTTTTCTCTCCAAACTAAGCAAAACAAACAAATACATCTTGATCACGTATAAAAATGTTGGCAATGCTATGCAAAATTATTTCACCAAATATAGTAATTGTAGCACACATTGATATATTAATAATAATGTCCCATATTCATATAAATGTGTGTTATCAAAGACTTACACTGGAAAAGGAAGTGAAGCTGAAATTTGGAGATCATTCTGAAGCTCAGATACTGCCTACTAACTATACTTTGCTCTAAACATACAGTTGGCCCAGACTACACCAGCCTTTAGAAAGGCAGTGAAAACTCCTTATTCTTCAGGCATTTGGGCCAGGATGACTGGAGTTCCCACTAGAAAACTGGGGCTTTGATTGCTGATTAATTGTCTTTTGTTTTAACTGGTATTGTATTTTGTATTTTGCTTTATTTTTCATCACCCAGAGTCACATTGTTCAAGTTAGGCAGACATATCAATCAATCAATCAATCAATCAATCAATCAATCAATCAAAGAAAGAAAGAAAGAAAGAAATCTTCCAAAGATATGTATAGATGTTCATACTTTTAAAAATACTGAAGATATGCTACCGAGTGGGGAACAATTTCAGTTCTCTAGGACAGTGTTTCTCAACCTTGCCAACTTGAAGATGTGTGTACTTCAACTCCCAGAATTCCACAGCCAGCATGGGAGTTGAAGTACACACATCTTCAAGTTGGCAAGGTTGAGAAACACTGCTCCAGGACACTGTCTCAAACCCCAAGATGACAATTCTCAAGCAAAAGAATAATAAAGACCAATTTCATAACAAACAGCAGAATTGGCATTCATGTAATGCTATTTCTTACACATCAAACAATGACCAAGACTACTTATAACACACACACACATACACAAAAGACTACTTATAACACACACACACACACACACACACACACACACACACACACATATATATTTTAGGGATTTTATATTTATATTTTTATGTCATATTGTATTTATATTGTGTTAAGGTTTGTGAATAAAACCAGGAATTTACAGATAGAACAGATTGGAAATGTATTCAGTGTATCTAGGTGAAAGGTTATAGAAACTGCTATGTCATTCTATCAGGTGAAAGATGATGACACCTACTGGCAAGAGTATGCAAATGTATTATGTGGCTGATGCAATGCTACTGTAATGTGAGTCCTGATTGGACAGATATGTGTATAAAAGTACTGTGAAAAGGTGCTGTTCTCTCTCTTTCATTTGATGTGCCATTGGACAACGTATCTGTATTACTTGGACTGCTGTGTATGAAGACTGTGTATGTATAATTGTAAATAGACTTTTTACCTAAACCTCATTTTGTGTGAGTCTGTTTACTCCTATCAGGACTGGAAGAATGTATTGCTCTAAGGCTTCTTGGATATTGGGCCGCCCCAGTACCGCTGACTCTGACATATTGTATTTTAATCTTATTTTTATTGTAAGCCACCCAGAGTCCCCCGTTGGGGGAGATGGGCGGTCATATAAATATATATATTATTGTTGTTTATTCGTTCAGTCGCTTCTGACTCTTCGTGACTTCATGGACCAGCCCACACCAGAGCTTCCTGTCAGCCGTCACCATCCCCAGCTCCCCCACGGTTGAGTCCATCACCTCCAGAATATCATCCATCCATCTTGCCCTTGGACGGCCCCTCTTCCTTTTGCCTTCCACTTTCCCTAGCATCAACATCTTATCCAGGGTATCCTGTCTTCTCATTATGTGGCCAGAGTACTTCAGTTTTGGTTTTAATATCATTCCCTAAAGTGAGCAGTCTTTGGTTCACTGGCTGACAACCGGCACAGCCGCAGCCTGTTGTCCTTGCAGCTGGGCCAATTGCGTGCTCAAATGGGTGATCTACCGGCTCAATTGGTTGTTTTGTTGGCTGAGTTGGGCTACCTGTTGTGATAGCTGTGCATTGTCTAATGAAAGCTGCTGATCCATGGCTCCTTGGTTTTGGGGGTGGGCGAGGCAGAGACCAGGCAAGATGGGAAGTAACAATAAGGACAATAACACTTCCTTCCTTCCCAGTGGGGAAGTGTGGCCAGAGACAATCTGTCCTGTTCCAACTAAGGCCAACATGGAAGCGTTACTGAAAACAACTTTATTTACAGAGATACACAGGCAGCCCAATCTATACTGTCCCTCTCTTCCCATGTAGGCAGAATAGCAACAAGTCTGGTTGGCCCTGAAGGCCCAGCAGTGCAGACCACAGAGGACAAAGGCCAGCTGGCACCAGCTCCGAGGACGAGGCAACACCAGGCAGCAGTCCAGATGTGGCAGGTAAGGCAGCAGCGGACGTGGAGCAAGCCTGGCTGGTTGGAACTGGTGCGGCCCGGGCTCTGATGAAGGTGGCCTAATTGGGACTGGCATCGGGTTGGCACGGCTGTGGGATGGGTATGTCCTCGGTGTACCTGACGAGGTACAGGAGGTGACGCTGGAAGGTAGTGGCGCGGCCGGGAACGACTCGGGTTTGGAAATAGGCTGGGGATCCGGGCACGTGCAGTCGCGAGGCGGGTCGGCAAGGCAGCAGCGCATACTCCGGTCGTGGCCTCTTCCACAGGCAGCAGGTTAGGCTCCAGGCACCATTCGTGGTAAGGAGGTTCGCGGGCACCAGGAGACGAAGACGCGGCAGCAGGAGACGACTCGGAACTCGGAGGCAGAAGGTAAGCGGGGCGACTCCCTGGTTCGGATTCCTCGGTGGTGGCAGGGTCTGGCATGGAGGCTGGGTCAGCGGAAGTGGCTTGGCTAGGCCCGGCTTCGGCGGTCCACGTGGCAGGAGGGTCACTGGTTCCTAGGCATGCAGGTCGCGGGTAGGATCGATTGTCCCCGGGATCCGGGGCTCGTCACGCCGGCTTTTTAAGTCGAATTTCACGCCGTTGGGGAGCAGAGGCCAATCAAGCCTCACGTTGCTTGGCCTGCCTTTCTGGTCTCCTTTGGTGTGCGCTGATTGGTGGAGGTGTCCCTCCTTCCGGGTCTTCTCCAATCAGCATCTCTGGGTCTTCGGTCGGTTCCGTGCCAAGCCTGCTGCTTCTGGTGACTGGCTCCTCTTCCGACTCAGGGTCCAGCATGTTGGCTGGCAGCAAGGTAAGCGGCATGAACCCGACAACCACTTTATTATTAATTATGAGGGCTACTCCATTTCTTCTGGGGTCCTCTTGTCCACAGTAGTAGGTCTGGTGGTCATCTGATGTCAAGTCACCCATTCCAGTCCATTTCAGTTCACTGACACCCAAAATGTCTATATTTAATTTTGCCATCTCACCAATTACCATGTCCAATTTGCCCTGGCTCATAGATCTTACATTCCAGGTTCCTATGGTGTGTATATATACTATATATACATACACACACACACAGTGTATATAATCAGGCCAAGAATACCTACAGCTCCTCTCTGGGGATGGTCACATAGTTAACTCTCACTATCTCTCACCTCTCTCTTCATCATTTCTCCCCCTCCAACTCTTCCCTCCTTCACAACAGCTGAGTGTACGTTTTAATCCTTTTTCCCATGCCTCAGATAAAATGGATTGTGATCCAAAAGATTATGCTGTTATAAGTGCGCCACTTTTGAAAGTATCATAGGACTACATTGTTGCTGCAAAAGATAACTGTAACCTCTCTGGAAACAAATATGATTGTTCAAGTTAGCCTAACACCTGTTTCTGAAGAAGCAATCAGCATTCCAGTAGAAGTAATGTATGTATTGTAAAAATGTATTTTCTTGAAATGTAATGTATTGTAAAAACACCTGTTTCTGAAGAAGCTCTCAGCATTCTAGTAGAAGCACATTTGAAAATACTCTCCTATCTGAAGTTGAACTTAAACAAGCATTTCCAGAGAGGAGGAAAAATGGTAGAAAACAAAAGCAGGATTCAGCTAGTAAAAAAATGTTATATGAAATCGATCTGGAGATGGTTGTTCTACAGAGATGGGCAAGTTGGAACCTAAGTCTAATTCCATGCATTCTGCTGCAAGCAATTCACACCTGACAAGAGCAGTTTGATCTTCTCCACCCACCTGCTGAGAATGAGAAAAGGATAGAGGAATGTATATAAATAAAAGGGATGGGATCTGCCTGGTTTTGGCTCTGACTTTCCATCAGTGGATTTTCTCCACATTCAATATGGCTGAGTTCACACAACACACTTAACCAGGACTATTAAAAACCTAGTGGTTTCATCTATACAACAGGCTAAGCTTGGTTAGTTTAAACTTCAGTTTCAGTTTTTTTTTATGGTTAGTGAATAACCCGTTTTCTTTTATTTTCTTGTGATGTAATGTATCGTAAAAACTGAGAAAATGGCTTCAGTAACCAAATTAAGGTAATTGTGTAAACACATCTTATGTGGTTGCTGACAGATTATCCCTTAGGGCATGCAGCCCCAAAAAGGAAAGGGGAAAGAAAAGTTATCCATTCCTGTTCTAATTTAACCTAAATACTGTGGTGCTGGAGAAGACTCTTAAGAGTCCCTTGGACTACAAGGAGGTCAAATCAGTCAATCCTAAAGGAAATCAACCCTGACTGCTCATTGGAAGGACAGATGCTGAAGCTGAAGCTCAAATACTTTGGCCACCTAATGCGAAGAGAGGACTCAGTGGAAAAGACCCTGATGCTGGGAAAGACTGAAGGCAAAAGGAGAAGGGGATGGCAGAGGATGAGAAGGTTAGATAGCATCACTGATGTAATGAACATGAATTTGAGTAAACTCCAGGTGACAGTGGAGGACAGGAAGGCCTGGCGTGCTATGGTCCATGAGGTCAAGAATCGTCGGACACGACTAAGTGACTGAACAACAACAAAAAACAGTAGTTGTTACACTAGCTAGTGGCAAAGCTTTTGGCTGCTGTTGGGCCCCAAATGCATATTTCATGTTTTTTCAACGATTCTCCTGCAATTTGATAAGAAAAAAACAATTTGCTTTTGAAAATCTTTTCAAAAAAGAAAACGATTTGGGTGAAATTCTTGTAGATCAATTGTAGTTTTATTTTGCTTTATTTTGTTTAAATGGAGAACAGTCCATTTTATCCCAGATTTTCTTTTTCCTCAAGATGGGCTGATCCAAGTTGACATGAACATTTTTTCCCAATTTGCACATCTCTGGTTCTTTTATATGCCTTGTATTCTAACAAGGAGGTGTGCTTGATATGATAGTGTCTCTTGCTTCCAGTCTTTCAATTAAAGCCCAGGGAATATATCGTAAAGTATTTCTTCTCATTAGGCTTTCTTCAGACAGCCTGGGAAATTTGAAGAACTAGGAAAAGACCTACGTATAATGGAAAGACAGGCATATAAAGTATTCATGATCACCTCATGATGGTCAGCTAAGCATAAGAACTCTACCTTTTTGCTTAACTGGGTATATTTGAAATTCTTAGATGAAAAAATCTAAGATATATCCTTAGATATATTTTTCTGGAGGCAAGAATGAGTACAGAAGCATGTACAGTATGTGTCAGAGGAGAAATAGAGCAAATAGGAAATTATATTAACCAAGTTACAAAATAAAAGTAAGCTTGAGAAAGCAAGGATGGTTTTGGATATAACAGATTGTAAAAAGACCCAAATGAAGAAAACAATTTAAAAGGTATATTTATAAGCTTTAAGGAGATTTGTTTTGAAATGTAGGACTTTTCTCCACTTAGACCAATTGTAGCACAATCATGGACAGCCCCAGAGCTTATAAATCTGTTAAGCTTTGTCAGTCATTCTTTTTTGAAGGGAAGGTGACTGCAGTGGCTTGAAGCAGAGGCAATAGTCACACAACAAGTCATATAGATTTCTACCCGTTTAAGAATGGATTTACCACACTTCAGTTTAGTGGTGTGGAAGGCCTCAGAGTAGGTTCTCCAGATTTTGGTTCCTATGGAAAAGCTGATATTTCAAGGTCGGAAAGTATGTTTGTGTGTGAGAGAAAGACTGTGTGTAGAGACCGTATGATTCAGCAGGTGGCCAATATTTTCTGGGATTAGAAGTAGGATGTTTTGATGGGAAAGTGCTGGGAAATACAGGCGGCTAGATGAGAAGATAAAAATATTCTATTGGTAAACTATTTCCATATTTGTCGATGAAGGTTCTCAGTCATCCAGGTGGAATTGTCTGTAGCTTGAATCATGTCAACTGGATTTCTATTTTCTCAGTGGAAACGTTTCGCTCCTTATCCAAGAAGCTTCTTCAGTCTGAGCAAAGTTAGTAAGGGAATCCTTAAATATGTTTCTAGGTGGCTGTGTGACCTTGCACCTGGGGCTAGGTCATGGTTATTTTGAGATGTTTATTTCTAAGTCCCTTTATCATCTAAAGGAGGATCGTTAAGATTACCCTGCTGCTGTTGATTATTTCCATATTGTTTCTAGGACATGGTTGTGTTCATGTAGTCACTAGAAGACAAGTTCAGCTTGACAGTATTGTGTTACGCACTGACACAGAGACAAATACTGTAAAAATTCTCTTGCTAATTTAGGGCTAGTTTAAAATGATGTCAAGACCTGTTTGAAATATGTATATTTTTGTCTTTCTCTTGTCACGAAGTTATACTGTTTGAATGCCGTCAGACCTCATGTTAGAATTGAAAGGCCTGTGGGTGCTCATCAAGTAACCTTTCCATTTCCCTTTTTAAATAAATGCTGCACCAGGACAGCACAATCATATTTTCAGTTTCAACACTATAAACTGTTTGTTATCCCAGTATCATTTCTAGATAATCTAGGGATTACTTATTAATGAAATACAGGGAGACTGTATATACACTATCTATGTACGTGGATTTTATAACTGAAGTTTAACATATGTGATTAAAAAAAAATTAAAAAGAGGAGAATATGCCAGGGTGGAATGAAATACTGAAAAGATTCAATTTCTCATTAAGGAGACATGGAAATAAAAATTTTCCACACTGCTTTGCCTTTTCAATTGAGGGGCTTTTTGCTAAGCTCACAGTAACATTTAAAAAAAAGTGTCATATTCAAATTTTGAGTCCATTTTCTCTGTTACCTGGAACGTAAAAGAGATGGAATAAATCCTGTTTGTTTCAGAAGCCAAGGGAAGTCAGCAGAGCAGAAAGAAAAAGCCATTTTCTGCTGATTTCTTGTCACTCTGAGGGTGTCAGTGCCAACTGTGCCACCGGTCTGGAGAACCTTCTAGTACAAGTTATCTGGGAGCAGATGGGCCCATGAGAGAGTAGTGGGAATTGCCCCTTACACATTTAGCCAGCAGAAGAGCTTCACTATACCAGAGGGTCCTATGGATTGAAGGGGGTCCTCCTATCCATGTGAAGCTTTTGCTGGATCCAGCCGAATATATTTGAACCTGGCCTGGAAGCCTTCATTCTGTAGCATGGGTCTCCATATGTTCTTGAACTCTGGCACCCATCATCCAAGAATATTGCCAAGAGGGTGGAGCTTCTGTGATAACAGTATGATGCTGATTTCATCATTTGCCTCCCTTGAGCCCCTTGCAGACATCTCTTCTTTAAAAAACATTTTACAAAATATATTTTGTGGATATTTACATGAATATATTCCAAAGGTGTATCAAATGCATGATTAATATTTAACTGAGAGCTAGGCTGCAAATTGGGAGAATTGTAAAAAGGCAGCTAAGTTTGAATCAACATTCATCTAAGAGGTGTGGATCTTCTGAATTTCTTCAGAACAGAGAATGCATGCACACACATCTACATAATTTGAAGGCTTTTCTTATTAATATTTTTTCTGTATGAGTATGGCTGTAGGAAGTATTAAAAAAACACATTTTCTTGCAATACTGGAAGATTGAGTTGCACAACTGAGTCTCCAAGACCATATATGTTCTCCAGGAGCCTTGAATATGGCCCTCTAAAATTTACCACATTTTAATTTTTAATATGAACAAAATAGAACATCATTGAATACATAGGAATGAATCATATTTATGCTATTTGTTTAATTATAATTTAATTTTAAAATATATAAAATGCACAACTCTGTTATATGAATTAAAAATAAATAAATAAATTGGGGATTTTAGTTAAAGTAAAGAGATACCACATCCAAAAACTTAAGATAAAGAGTCAGAAAGGGCTTGAACCTAAATGTAGCATTAAATATCCCTGATGCAATGCTATCTTGTCTCTCTCGCCCCTCTTATTTAACGTCTACATGAGGCCGCTGGGTGAGGTGATCCGATGGTTTGGGGTGAGGTATCATCAGTATGCTGATGATACCCAGCTTTATATCTCCTCCCTGGGCTGTCTGAGTGATGCCGTGGATGTCCTATCTCAGTGCCTGGAGGCTGTAGGGGCCTGGATGGGGCGCAATGGGCTCCGGCTCAACCCAAGCAAGACTGAGTGGCTTTGGGTATTTGGGCCTCAGTACCAAGGTTTTTCCATCTTTGGTCCTGGATGGGGTGGCACTGCCCCATATGGACCCAGTGCACAATTTGGGGGTCCTCTTGGACTCACGGCTACTGCTGGAAGAGCAGGTAGCAGCCATGGCTAAGAGGACCTTTGCACACCTTTGGGTTGTATGCCAGTTGCACCCATTCCTGGACCGGGAGGCACTACTCACTGTCACTCATGCCCTCGTGACCTCCCGTTTGGACTATTGCAATGCGCTCTACATGGGGCTGCCCTTGAAGAGCATTCAGAAGCTTCAGCTGGTAAATAGTGTTGGTTGCTCAGCACATGTAACACCACTACTTCGGGATCTGCATTGGTTGCCAGTGTGCTTCCGGGTGCAGAGTCTACCGTGGTAGAGATGGACGGTGATAAATTTGATTAATAAATAAATAAATAAATAAAATTCAAGGTGCTGGTTATCACCTTTAAAGCCCTTCATGGCTTGGGACTGGGTTACCTTAGGGACCGTCTTTTCCCAGTTATTTCTACCTGTCCAATCCAGTCTGGCAGGATGGTCATGCTCCGGGTCCCGTCAGCCAAGAAATGTCAGCTGGCGGGGACCAGGAGACATGCCTTTTCTGCTGTGGTGCCTGCCCTCTGGAACATCCTTTTTAGATTAGGATGGCCCCAACCCTTTTGGCTTTTGGCCTTGAAGACCTGGCTTTGTGCCCAGGCCTGGGGCCCCAAGTGTGTGAAGGGCCCCGTTTCATGGTTGTGCTAACACCGATGGCTTTTAAGATCTCTTGGCTGAATTTATATTTATATTTAATTTTTTGGTATTGTTTTTATTGTTTTATTGTTTTTATTATTGTTAGCCACCCAGAGTTACTGGTTTGAGATGGGCGGCTATATAAATTAAATAAAATAAATAAATAAATAAATCTTACCTAAAACCAAAACAATTCTGATAGGTGTGCATGCTTCCATCCCTAAATACGTGCACTCCCCGAAGCCTAAATCTTTGGCTGATTATATCATTAGTTTAAGATATTTTTATTGATGTGAAAGTTCAAAACATATCTGCCATTTACAATATTTAAATCACCTTTTTGTAATGCTTTACACTATAGATACTGGCAGTGGATGATCAGAACTGTAAACCAACGCAATTGGAGGGTACCAGAGTGGAGAATTTATTTTATTTATTTATTTGTTTAATTTTTATCCCGCCTTTACTATTTTTATAAATAACTCAAGGCGGGGAACATACCTATTACTCCTTCCTCCTCCTATTTTCCCCACAACAGCAACCCTGTGAGGTGAGTTGGGCTGAGAGTGAGTGACTGGCCCAAGGTCACCCAGCCGGCTTTCATGCCTAAGGCAGGACTAGAACTCACAGACTCCTGGTTTCTAGCCCAGCACCTTAACCACTAGACCAAACTGGCTCTCTGAATGCTGAATTAACTCATCAAGTAAGTTTTTTTCAGTTTCTGTAGATGCAGATTGGAACAATGATATCCTATAAACATTAAAAGAATCCAATGAATGCTTAAATCTAATCATATATTTTGTTGCTTTCCTGAATTGTGGCCAGTGAAATTGATGGCTGGAAGTAGACCACATTGTTTCACTATAAAAATATTAGGGAATTCATTACATGTTTTAAAATGACTAACTTTTAATTCTATTTAAAGTTCATGCTGATTAAACACATTCAACTTAGTCCAACAAAATGCTTTTTCTTTCATTTATTCTGGTCTAGATTTTTGATAGTAATGAAACCTAGACCATGATGCAATTATTACATGCAAATTGTAATCAAGTTTTTGTAGCTCTGAAGACTGTGTATTTGCATTAATACAAGATTTTTGATAAATTACTTTTGCATATTCCACATCCCCATTTGACACTCTAATGATCTCTATTAATAGAAATAAGGGTCACATTTTATTGTCTACAGTAAAAGCCAAAAGGAAAACTAGCAATAGTGAAGGGGATTTTTATAGCAGCTTTATTTATCTATTTGCTTATAGTTGCTTTGATGTATCTAATATTTGTAAATCGCCTTTAGATTTAAATTCTCCAAAACCCCTAAGCAATACACATTGTAAATAATAGTGCCAAAAGAACTTTTCATGAGCAGAAAGCTAGATTTCCTATTCAGATAGAGATAGATAGATAGATAGATAGATAGATAGATAGATAGAGATAGAGATAGAGATAGAGATAGAGATAGAGATAGAGATAGAGATAGAGATAGAGATACATGCACATACACACACACACACACATTAAAATATTTTATAATTTCTAGTATTTTATTTTCCATTTCACTCCTATGTTCCTTGCATGACTCTGTCTGTTCTGGAATGTAACCATATCCATGTATGTTGGATTACAACCCTCATTTTCCTGACAATTGATTGGATAGTTGGTAAGAGTGGTGAAATGTCAATATTTCTCCACTCTTATTGCATCCGCGGAATGCCGCCCGGCGACCCTGTTTAAGATTACCCGATCCCTTTTGGGGAAAGGGGAGTCAGAAATTCATCTACAGGGTCGGGCCGAGGAATTTTCTGGGCATATGCAGGATAAAATTGCTTGGATCCGCTCCAAGTTGGACTCTGAGCATGAGGCAGAGTCTGGGGAGACACCCAGGGAATGTACTCACCTTGTTATCTGGGAATGGTTTGACCCTGTTGGTCCCAAGGAAGTGGACAGAGTCCTCCAGACTGTAAATGCCACCACCTGCCAATTAGATCCTTGTCCCTCCTGGCTGGTGAAAGCAGCTCGGGAGGTGACTTGTGGTTGGGTCCAAGTGATGGTAAATATATCCTTGAGAGAGGGGGTGTTTCTGGCAGCTTTCAAGGAAGCACTGGTGTGCCCCCTCCTCAAGAAGCCATCGCTGGACCCCACTACACTGGATAATTTTCATCCAGTCTCCCACCTCCCCCTTTTAGGGAAGGTGGTTGAGAAGGTGGTGGCATTGCAGCTCCAGAGGATTCTGGATGAAACAGATTATCTGGATGACTTTCAGTCAGGTTTCAGGCTGGGTCATGGGACAGAAACTGCATTGGTCGCGCTTATGGATGATCTTTGGTAAGAGCGAGATGGAGGCAGTGCATCCATTCTCACTCTTCTTGACCTCTCAATGGCATTTAATACTGTCGACCATGGTATCCTTCTGGGACGGCTCAGGGAGTTGGGGGTGGGCGGCGTGTTTCTGTGCTGGTTCACCTCCTTCCTCCAGGGCCAGTCCCAGTTGGTGTTGATAGGGAGTGAGAGATCCAGCCCACGGGCCCTTCTTTACGGGGTCCCACAGGGCTCGGTACTCTTGCCGCTCCTTTTTAACATCTACATGAAACCGCTGGGTGAGATCATCCGTCACCACAGGCTGAGGTATCATCAATATGCAGATGATACCCAGTTATATATCTCCATCCCGGGTGAAGTAAGTGATGCAGTGACCACCCTGTCCAAGTGCCTGGGAGCTGTAGGGGTCTGGATGGGGAAAAACAGGCTTCAACTGAACCCTGGTAAGACGGAGTGGCTGTGAATTAATGGCCCCTCGGTTTCTGGGAATTTGTCATCTATAGTTCTGGATGGAGTTGCACTGCCCCAGACAGACCCGGTGCGTAACTTGGGGGTCATCTTGGACTCATGACTCCTGCTTGAAGATCAGGTGGCAGTTGTGGCCAGGAGGGCCTTTGCTCAGCTTCGTGTTGTGTGCCAGTTACACCCTTTCCTAGACCGAGAGGCCCTTCGAACAGTCACTCATGTCCTGGTTGTCTCCAATATAGATTACTGTAATGCACTCTACATGGGGCTACCCTTGAAGACTATCTGGAAGCTACAGCTGGTACAGAATGCAGCCACGTGGGCAGTTTTAGGTGCACCAAGATCGACACACATAACACCTCTGCTCCATGAGCTGCATTGGGTACCAGTTTGCTTCCGGGTCCAATTCAAGGTGTTGGTTATCACCTTTAAAGCCCTACATGGCACGGGACCAGGTTATCTGAGGGACCGCCTCATCCCCATTACATTGTCCCATCCCACCTATTCTTGCAGAGCGGGCATGCTGCGGACCCCCTCTGTGAAAGAATTCCATCTAGCGGGGTCTCGGAGGCGAGCCTTCTCTGCAGCGGCACCTGCCCTGTGGAACATTCTCCCCCCGGAGATAAGACAGGCCCCCTCACTCCTGGACTTCAGGAAAAAATTGAAAACTTGGCTCTGTGATCTCGCCTGGGGGCAGAAGGAAAGTGGTCATGCTTGGGGATGGCTGATCTCTTAGAGCCGCCTCAAATATTTTAAATAT
The DNA here is from genome assembly GCA_023362775.1 of Charina bottae. Lineage (NCBI taxonomy): Eukaryota > Metazoa > Chordata > Lepidosauria > Squamata > Charinaidae > Charina > Charina bottae. Next base: position 233,138,250 of record JALMGJ010000002.1, on the reverse strand, counting down.
TTTTATCTTCACTGTAAGAACCACCTGCCACTTGGATTTTATTGTATTTGTATCTTTATTGTTATATTTATTGTATTTTAATGATGTTTTGTTGTGGTTGTAAACCACCCAGAGTCCCTCCTTGAGGGGAGATGGGCGGTCATAGAAATTTAATAAATAATAATAATAATGAAAAAAATAGGGAGATCCAAGACACTGAGGGTTGCAGACATAGAGACAGAAAAAGTTTATTGTTCAAGGAGAAGTGATTAACATTCATCAGTAAGGAGGAATAAAGATTAAATTAATGGAGAGAGTTCCCTACTAAAGCATCCATATGATTGGTCATCTTGCTTTATCAAGCCTCCTGATCACATAAAGTTCTACTTCAGTTAGACGAAAGAACAAATACAATGCTGGAGCTTCTCTCTTACAAGATAGTGATAGCACATGTAAATAATATAATGCAAGTATATATAAAGTTTCTATTCCTCTTACACAAGCTAGAATACCTGTATGTCTACCAGTAAACTTAGACAGGTACATACCGTCATTTATTGCCGATACATATAACACTGACTTTAAATCAAATGAAACGAGAGCTACAAATGGATAGGGTGGATATTTATTTTACAAATAAAATAGGAGAAATAAATTACACATTAAAAACAGGAGAAGGAGGAGGACTATGTTTTTCTCCATTAGATTCTCCATGGCAGCTGGAAGTGGATTGGACATAGGTAGGTTGTAGCAGCTGCTGTTTTATTGAACTGATTTTTTGGGGGTGTGTGTGGAAAGAATAAACTATTTCCTTTGATCTAATATATATATTAAATTGCAGGTGTTCAAAACTGTTTCTTGGGTTACCAACTCAGATGTATTAACCTTATTGTATCTGAAGATTTATAAATGAAGCTCTAAGTGAACCTTAGTTTTAACAGAAATAAAATTATCAAAAATAACTGCATAGCTAGCAGGATTTGACCCTTAATCTTCATAAGTCTTGTGGCAATCACTCACTATTGCCCCCCCCCCCCATTTATTTTGTGCCTGCAATTTAATTCAGGATTATAGGCAGTTTGTTATAGCTATTTCCATTCTTACTGTATAGATTGTCAGCATTGTAATTGCTCTGAAAGTAATATTGATTAGTTTTCCCAAGTCAAAAATAATAGTTTGACTAGAATAATAAGCTTAGTTTATCTGAGAACCTTAGGAGGTTTTGCAAATTACAGAGAATAAAAACTAAGGTGTGTATTTAATTTTTGTTTTTCCTTTAATGATTGCAGTAAAGCAGAATTCTGAGACACAAAGAATGGGAACATACTGTATGGCACATATTTAGGGACATGAAAAAGACATTTCTGTAGTTCACATTATATTTGAAACTCACAAAATCGATAAAAGAAACCACATTAGAAAATTAGTATAAAATGTGGAGTCCTTGGTGCTCTCTGAGCTTGGTTGTTTGTTTGCAGATGTTTCATTACCCAACTAGGTAACATAATCAGTGCTAGTGAGTGTAGGGTTTGCTCCCTGTTTATATGCCCTGCCAGTGCTGGTGGGGGTGTGGTTTTCTCCTTGGTAGTTTATTTATTTATTATTTATTATTTATTTATTAAATTTCTATGACCGCCCATCTCCCTCTCAAGGAGGTAGTTCCTTGATTAGGGTATTATTTTCTGCTTGATTGTCTGTCTGGTGTTAATCCCAATTATCTGGGTGTTGGTTGCTGGGGAGGATGTGTTCTGGTCTTTTTGTTTCCTTCTTAGTTTTTTTATTGTCTTTTTTTAATGGTGTGTAAATGTGGTTTATCTCTATGTGTCTATTGATTGCTGATTTGTCTGAATGTAAATTGTATATAAATTGTATGCAGTTATTAACAGATGCAGAAAGAGGTTGAGAAAAAAAAGTGAGACTGAATGAAATTGACAGATTAGCCCATCTCTATATTTCACTATAGAGAAGCTTCAGATGTTATGTCAGAAATGCTCTGTCAGATCATGCAACCAGCATAATCACAAACTGCTTGTATGTAGCTACTCCTGAACAGTTTCTAAAGGCAGATGGAATTGTTCAAGTCTTTGTTATGCTAAGGTAGTCACATAGATTGTCTCTAACAGAGGGCAATAAAATGAATATTTTAGAAAAAAAATCAAATATCAACTGCATACAGATGTATAGAAACAGCCTTCTTTTTTTCTTTCACCCTTTCTCTGATCAGCTAACAAATCTGTTAGCCCAAACACTTTTTAACTAATTGCAAAAGGTAGAATATTGTGCTGTATGCTCAGAGGGACAGCTTTTAGACTGCATGCAGATTTTTTATTCTTTTTGGAATTCTCTCTGATGTCTCACTAGACTTCCAGATGAAGAAATATGCTAATCTGAAATTGACAGCACCCTTGCAAGTCCCATTGATGTGGGACTTTCAACCACAATTTCATCAGCTCAGTTCCTGCTCCAGACAAAATGTTTCAATGACAGCTTCATAGCATTTACTCTGAAGCAGCAGAACAAGGTGGCTTCTCATTAACAGAACTACCACCTCATTCTACCTCCTGCTTTGGGGATTCCTTGCTCCCTCAAAAGTCAAGGCAATATGGCACCTTGGCTTCTTCCATGCTGAGGTGCATAGTAGACACAGCACATTCCCCAACAGTGCCTGGTTTGGGTTGGTTTGCTTCCTAGCTGCAAAAAAGCAAATGTGCAAGATGAAGAGGCAGATTGGGAGACAAATACTGGCTGCTTCCTGTCCAGCCACTGACTGAGGCTTCTGCTGTAGCCATGTAATCTTTGAAACAGATGCAGCTGCTTTAATGAGCCAAATACAGGTGCTATATTTGCACTCCTATACACATTCCAAAGCACTCTTTCACATTGAATCTGTAGCACCACATTGCACTGTCCTACCTATAATTTGGGGAACGTCTTCATTGGTGGCTGAGAGTTTTAGTTTCATCAATACTAGACTGAGAATATAGCTACCAATTAAACTGTCTGAACATATTTAAATAAATCAGACATAATATGCCATGTCCAAGGGGCTTAAAATAATGCAGGCAATGCTGTTTGGCACCAAGAGGTATTAGGTATTAGCCTAAAGTCCCTACCCTCTCCAACCCACTCTTTGCAGCCACCTGGAAATAAGGGAGACACCAATGGCTGTTTCCCTTGCACTCCGGTAGGATATATCAGCAGAAATATAGTATAGTATTGGTCGGACCACATCTAGAATAATTTTCAGCACCATAGTTTAGGAAGGGCAATAACAAACTGGAATATGTCAGAAGAAAACAACCAGTTAATGGGCCTGCATTGAAAAACTAATGAGGAATGGTTGGAGGCTCTTTCTTTCTTTCTTTCTTTCTTTCTTTCTTTCTTTCTTTCTTTCTTTCTTTCTTTCGATTTATAGGTTGCAAAATTCAAAGACTCTATACAGTGTACATAGTTAAAACAGCATTTTAAAAAAATATATAAAACCACACAGGCAAATGAAACAGATTAAAGAATACCAATAGTGAAATACCAATCATGCATAAGATTACAAATAATCTGGCCTCTGCCCTGTTTGGGGGGGGGGGAAGGGTTTTAGACCTTCTCTAAATAACAACCAAGTCAGGACCAGATGAACCTCCAGTGGGGTGGTATTCCAGAGAGCAAGGACAGCAATAGAGAAACTGTGGTTCTGCAATCCTACAAGATGGCACTGTTTAAATAGTATAACTCAGATCATGCCCACCCAGCTTTATTTATAGGATGGGAAGAGATAGAGAAAGGTGTCCTGTCAAAACCAAATCCTGAGTGATGTGCAACTTTATAGGTGACAATCAGTGTCTTGAATTGTACTGGAAAGCCTGCTGGTAACCAGTGCAGCTCACAGAAAAGAGAAGACAATGAGAAGATATGATAGATGTCTTCAAGTATCCAAGTTATCATGCAAAAGATGAGGTAGAATTGTTCAGAGTTGTTCCAGAAGGTCAGACAAGAAACAATGGGTTTAATTGCATGAAAGCAGATTTTGGTTGAACATTGGGAACAATTACCCAATGATAAGAGCTGTTCACCAATGAAACAGATTACCCCAGTAGTGGCAGGAGAGACTTTCCTTTGCAGCAGTCGTTTAAACAGGAGGTGGATGACCATCTGTCAGGGGTGTTGTGGTGGTGGTTTCTTTGACTGGACAGGGGATTGGACTAGGTAATATCCAAGGTCTCTTCCAGCTCTTACATTCTATGCTAGCACTATCACGTTTGTTATTTATTTTATTATTTCAATTTTGAGGCCATCTGACTCCATAGAACAGTGCTTTCCAAACTGCCGCCGTTGGTGACACACCAACGGCGGCAGCGGCGGTAGCACGGTAGCACGCACGGCGGCGTGCACGGCGGGGGCACACGGTGGCGTGCACGGCAGCGGCAGCCTTGCTAAAACACGGAAGCACTGATGGTGCGCCGCTGCGCACGCCCCCGCCGCCGCTTCGTGACACACTAAACTGTATGTTGTGACACACTAAAGTGTCGCGACACACTGTTTGGAAAGCTATGCCATAGAAACTCTCAGAGGCTTAGAGATAAAAATTAAAAGAAAACAAAGTATATCAAGAAAAAAGAAGAAAACTAAATGGAGACAAAACCCCAAAAGAGCCAAACAGCAAAAAACAAAGGGGCTGAACCACCATCCTAGTCCAGGGCTTGGGAGAACAATCAGGTCTTAACACATTGCAAAAAGTCATAAGGGTGGGAGCATTATGAATCTTGAAAGGAATATCATACCACAGATCAGGAGCCATCAGTGAAAAAGCATGCTTCCTAGATCCCACATGATGACACTGATAATTTATGGGACATGGAGCATGCCCATTCTAGCTGATCTTACCAAGTGAGCAGAAACATATGGAGGTAGGTGATCCCTCAAGTAAATAGGCCCTTTGCCATGCTGGGCTTTATAGGTGATAACCAGCACCTTGAACTGCACCTGGAAGCCAATCTGTGCAGATTGCATAGTGGCAGGGACATGTGCACATACTGCAACATGCACATCACTGCCCTTGCCACTGCATTCTGCAGCTGCTGTAGTTTCCAAGTGGTCTTCAAGGGCAGCGCCATCTTGAGCACATTACAGTAATCCAATCAAGAGGTGATCAAGGCATGAGTGACTGTCTGAAGACCCTCCCAGCCCAGATACAGGTGCAACTGGTGCACAAGATGAACCTGTGCAAAGACCTTCCTGGCCACAGCTGCCACCTGTTCTTCAAGAAGGAGCTGTGAATCCAAGAGGACCTTTAGATTGCATACTAGTCTTCCATAGGGAAGTGCAACCCCATTAAAATCTAAAAGTAGAAAGTTCCTGGAACCAGGAGGGTCAAAAAACAAAGCCACTCAGTGTTGTCAGGATTGAACCTGAGTCTGTTCTTTCCCATCCAGGCCTGCACAGCCTCCAGGCACTTGGACAAGTGGGCTACATATCAACTATGTAGTTACCAGGGCCTTGTCAACACAAAAAAATAGACAGATAGGAAAAATCAATGAACAGGCTGTGATCAGGGACACAGGGCTTGCTTGAATTCTCCAAACTGTGAATATAATTTTGTTGTGCAGCATCAACACTAAATAAATAAATAATTTTGAGTTTGGGCCTCATAGCCTAGCATACACTTACCCAACTTTATGCCCCAGAGATGTGATGAGCTTCAACTCCTATCCACACAGAAGAGGGCACCAGATGAGTGATTGTTGACCTAGTGTATATGACAGTACAGAGCTATTGCTTAAAAGAGTAAATTGTTTTGTATATGATAAATTAAAGCAGTAGGTTAATTTTCTGACTTGGTTATTTTATTTCTTGCATCTGAATCATCTTCATGTGTTTCAGACAATTGGTATTTGAGAATATATGGCTTGTTTAAATTGGTAGCATCTTCTGTCCTTAAGGAACATTTCATTCATACCATACAAGATTGACAAAAGTTCAAAAGATAGATTGTTTCATCAATCCTGAATCTGAATATATTGGGGGAGTGGTAGGTTATATAAATCTCTCATATAATTTAATATTTCACTATATCTAATGTTTCTTATGGCTGCTGTTGACTAGAAATCTTGTTCTGAAAATCATCTGGTAAGTCAACAGTCACATATGGAATAATATAGCAATATGCTCTGGTTGTGTTTGAGGATTATGGATATTCCAATATTTCATGATCAGGTGTGATTTATATTTTATCTTAGTGGTTGTGCAGAAAAATCCTCCTACTTTTTTCCTGCTAGTTCCTTGGATAAGTTGATAAAAAGAATGTGTGGTGATAATTTATTTGAAAAAAGAAGACAAATACATATGGATGCAATATGCTGTCTTCATATCCATTTCATTAAAAGTTTTAAAATCCACTTTCAAATCAGTCTCAATCTTGTCAGATAAAACTCATTCTTCTTCCATAATATATTTTAAACACAGTTTATCTGTAGAGGCAAACACTCTTAAAATTAACTTCTGAATGTATTGTTCACAAATATCCTTCAATATGTCCAATGTTAAAATATTTTGCTTTATTCTGCATTAGTAAGTCGAGTTTAAGTGTTCTTCTTATTCTTTAGTTGAATGAACTAAACTATAAACTTTAGTTCATTCTAGTTCTCTCTAGTGTCCAATGTTTAAAGTCTTATCTTATTTTTTTTAAGAATTCAAAACAAAAGCATTTTCCCATGGGAAGGATTATTTATAATTAATTCCAAAATCTTATTTCAAATTTATCTGGATCCTTAATCCATTTCTAACTTTCTAAAATTAAAGTTTTAACCACCCTTTTGCTGTTTATTAAAAAAAAATTCTTAAAGTCCTTAAATTTGTATTTAAAACTTCTTTCACTAAGGATTGAAGGAAACTCACCTGGTACTGTAAAACCTGTTGATCCAAAGTTTCTAATTAGTAAAAGCAGTTGACAAGCAATTTCTGAAACTGTTTAGAAAAGGAAGTATGTGAACTCAGTGTCCTTTAAAAGGCGCCAACCATGGTTTCAGCAAGATGGCTACTCCCTCATTTCCCAGAGCTCTAAACCTTCTGGAGACCACTGTCTTGCAGTCTCCTTATGAGAAGCAACTGTATGGAGCACTTGTGGGAGATCTCAAGTCCTCTCCTTGGAATTATCAAAGAGCCGGTCTACTTGCCAGCTCTTCATTCTGCTACAGTCTTTGGCTCTGCTTTTCATGGAGCTGTCTTCAGTCCACCATTTCTTCCCTCAGGCATATAGGCCTCAAAGTACTTTTTCTGTCTGCCCATGTGTTTAATTAATTTTTGCTTTCTTTTCAATTATGAATCCATGTCATCCTATGCAGTCTAAACCAAAAGAAGCATGGACAAGATTGTTTCCTACTGGGTAGACTGGGGAAAGTCTGGAAAAAACAATCCAATCACAGGCCACAAGACAACCATCTAATTGCTATGCTTGAAACAGTAGGAACATTCACAAATGTAGCTCAAATTGGTCCATTTTGTTGTTGTATTGTTATCAGTTTCACACTTTTCAGATTCTACTCAAATATTTTACAGATAACTGAACAGCTGAATATCCCTAATTAAACTCTTTTTACTAGCTTTCAGTAACTCAAAATCCGCAGGTATTTTATTAGTATATTGTATTGGTAATCCATTCAGATTTCATATGCTGTCTTTTTTTTTTAATATGCAGTATAGCAATGGACTTCATAGAGTGGCATTTCTGTAATTTCATGTCAGAATTAATTGCTTTATTCATAGCATTCTTTTAATCTTTTCACCCATGTTGATATTTTGGACAAAATTGTATTTGAAGGAAGCAGTTTTAAAAAAGCAAATTAAAGATCACTCTTGTTAATCATGTGTCAAACGGTGCAGCAAGGACACCATGTAATGCTCAGAGGGAATGCACTTAGTGACTTTAGAAAAGATGATTAAAATGTAAATGAATGTAGGCGGTTGTTGGTCAATGGAACTAACAAAGGTCTGGACATAAATACCATGCAAGTAGAATTCTGTTGAAATAAAAGCATATATTTTAAGGAGTTTCTTTTCCTTAGGCTTCCTCTCCAAATAAGACTTTTTATGAAGCCAGTAAAGAAAATATGTTTAAAATGTGTCTTTCTAAAAAGCAATTAGGATAATGGATAATAGCAAAACACTGTACTGTATATGGCAAAGCAGTTGAAGCCTCATTACTACTTATGACATGAAGGGATGGTGGTATTCTCTTTAATGTGTAACACTGATAATTTAGGACACCAAAAAGAAACCTAAATGCTTTAGTTCTGCTGATAGCTTTTGAAGAAATTATGTTTCATTTTTATTTGGGGAAAGTCCCACTAGAAAATAGACTGGGCAAAGCTATTTCAGATAATACAGTGGAATTTTTTTATATGATTATATGCTTTTCCTACTCCATTTTTTAAAAGATGAGATTCAGTAGTAATTCTGGCATGGTGTCATAATACATCTTCTAATAATCAGTTCTTAATTCAGATGTAAAAAAAATGGCACGCTCTTCATCAGAAGAGCTCTAGTACTTTGATGGATCATGCTGAATATCAAATGCCAGTTAAAGGATTTCAAGTCTATGTAAAGAAGACATTTTGTCTAAAGAACTGATGCCAGCCAGGTACAAAACCACTTGGCTCAGTGATCAGAAAGTGTGTTCATATGGCCCTCTCATTTTATACAGTATTTATTCCTTCCTTACTCTAGGTCCAAACGATTGGCCAGCAAAAAGTGTAACACCAAGTCCAGCAGCAGTGAAGAAGGTGGATTGAAAGAAAACAGACATACAGAGGCAGCTAAACAGAGTTGTGAGTTCCACTTAATTGCATTTTCAAGTAATTCCAATGGCTGCAGCAAAAGTAACAGGAAAGTGCAGAAGAGCTAGGAGTTCTTTGAATCAAAAAGTAGATAGATCTTCAGTATTGCTTGGCTGATGACATTTATATACATACTTCAATTATAATAAGGTGACAGGGGTCAACTGCAGTGCCTTATCATTGCATGAAAGATTCAAAAAGTAGAAGGCTGCCGTAAGCTACTTTGGTTCTTCCAGCACTGAGATCACTTATTATATTTCTTTGTGCAAACACATGCACATGTAGACTGAACTATTTTATGCATTTTAATCAAAACAAGTTATCTACATATCTTCATGCAAATAGTCTTCCATGCATTCTTGGAAATAAATGTTGGATACTGTTGTCATGTTGGAAAACATAATATAGTCCTCTTACTTAATAGCTGCGTAAAACTATAGATTAATTTTGAGTACCCTTCCCAGCATTTTCTCATGTAAGTGGAAGAAAACACATTCTTCCCAACCTTCCTTCAAAATAGCAATTTCTGCAATTTTCCCCTTGGTTTAGGTGTTCCAATTTTGTTATATGGAAGAAGATAGAGAGATAGATAGATAGATGATAGATGATAGATAGATAGATGATAGATAGATGACAGAGTTAGAGATACATTTCACAAAGAAAAAAATAAAAGAATAATTAATCTATGTTTATAATCAATCAATCGATTGATCGATCAATCAATCCTGTATTTGTTTTTTTGCTTTTCCCTTGCAACCACCGTAGGAAACTAATTTGGAAACTACTGAGGAGAGCATAGAAATAAATCAACAATGTTGATAGCTACTGAAACAGGATGTGGAACAAATAATGAACTTTAAATTCTCCAGTTACATTTTAATCTAGATGTTAAAAAAAATCACACAATCCTATACAAGATAACTCCATGTTCAAGGCAAGGGAAATATTAATCCCATAAAATGGATATTGCAATAGCAAAACATACTTACACATAGCCTTGTTGCAGTAATAGTCAAATTGCAAACGTCATTGGACATTTTATCATAGGAATTTTAGTAAACATTTCAGATAAATTTGCATTCATATTAAAGTTTTGTGTACTTGTTTGATACAATCATTATCACTAAGTTTCTTTCCAAAGTCAGAATATGGTTAAAAGCCATCTTATTTTGAACTATTTCAAATCCACAGCAAGACAAGTTGCTCTGGTCAGGTTAGAAATATCTGATCTACAGGAAAAGCAATTTACTATAAAAATCAACCGAAACAAGATAGTCTCCTAACTACTGATGTGTGAACCTAAAAAGGCACCACACTTCCATTCATTTTGGATAAACATCCTTGCATTTGGATGCTTATCTTAAGCTTACATAAATTTATCTTGCTGAACCTGTTTGAGAAATCAGATTGGCAATCTTTCAAAAAATGTAGGTTTCCTTGTGAGATTTCTCATACTTTTTCATTTTCACCCATGTTAAAAAATAAACCAGGAAAATGGCATATCTTGGATATGCACTTGTCTAACTTAAGGAAGTTATAAAGAAGTTCTAGTAATTTAATATTAATCTAAATAGGTTCGGGTTTTGCTTTCAGCTACATGCTGCATATAGCTTTGTCATGCTTCTGCCTCTTTTGTTTGAAATCTTAACATTAGGAATCATTGAATAATTTTGGAATATACAGTAGTACAGTTACGTTATTGTGACTAATCCAGTTTATCCAAGGGGTAGCATGATTATGTCAAACAATTGCTGGTTTAGCAATATTTGCAAAGGACGCAGAAAACCCTTTACAAATGCTACTACTTGGAATTCCCAGGAACTCTATATTTCCTCCTCTCTCTTCCTTGGCCATTGCTGAGGTTAACAGCAATGTCTTACACCCCAGACCCATCCATCAGCAGACAGTGCACTTGGATGGAAGCTGATCTCTTCTGGTTTGCATCTATAACAAGGATCTCTTACAATGCCCAGCATCAACATGTATAATGAAAGTATCTGATCACAGCTCTGAATCAAAGCAATAACTATGGCCAAATTCCAGAGTTGCATGAATATTTCTTTGACTATTCAAGAGGTGGGATTGCAATATTTGTTTTAGAAAACAATATCCTATCCTATGCCAAATAGGTCACTGTATATGAAATGGAAGAAAGACATTTTTAAAAAAAGTGTTATAGATTGGCATGAAGGACTGGTATTAATAAATAAATCAAAACCTTCCTTGTACTAGTTGCAGGGGGGGAAAGACATATAATGCCAATAATTTTTATACCCCTAAAATACATAGTGGAAGAAACTGATATGTAAATATGTATACTTTGCCAATTCTCCAGGCAGTCAAGGACACTTACATGAGGATCTCTCTTTATCCATATAACAACTCTATGAGATGGGATGCTTGAGGAAGTGATTGGCCCAAAGTAACCCAGTCAGTTTTCATGGTTGAAGAGGGACCTGAACCAGGGTGTCCCTAGTTCTAAAATCATAATTCCTATATACAGTATCAGTACAATGGCTTTTAGAACTCTGATGAATGGAAACAAACAAGACAGAATAAACCAGTTAATATTCATTTACCTGACTAATGGACTTGTGCCAATTTTGGGAACCAAACTCAGTTTTAGAAAGGTTATCCCCACATGGATATCATTGCATTACACTCAGTTGTCAATAAACTCTGTGTTTGTGTGTGTGTGTGTGTGTGTGTGTGTGTATGTATGTATGTATGTGTGTGTATATATATATATATATATATATATATATATATATATATATATACACACACATACATACATACACACACACACACACACACACACATACATACATACATACACACACACACTATCTATCTATCTATCTATCTACCTACCTACCTACCTACCTACCTACCTACCTATCTGGTTGATAGGCCTATGGATTTTTTGTATTAAGAGTAACATGTGCTGGAGATGTAATGTTTTTACTTCCTATAGGTATACATCAACCTAGATTGTCCTTCCATTGATTATTAAGAACTGTCTAGGTGGAAAAACAGATTGTGATGTAAATTTGGGGTGAGGCTCACAAACCATCATTAGTGAGAGGAGGCCTGTATGGGGAAAGGATCTGGGTATTTTGATTTAAAAGAGTTTTGGTTATTGTACGTATATATGAGTGAATGTGAGTTGTACGTGAAAGGCCCAACTGAGTGGCTAGCCAACTGTGGGTCTCTGTGACTGCTTGGTTGCCTGGTCAGGGGTATGATGGCTCTTTTTAGCTATTTAAGGAAGGAAAGCTTGCTGAATCGCAGCAGGAATGGGGTAGCAGGAGCCATATATCAATGGTGTTGGATCAGGGGAAAGATGGCACAAAGATTTGGATAGGCCATTACAGGGGAAGGAAGATCTCCAGTCTGGTGGTGATCTCATTTCCTAACACAATGGCTTCTTCCTGTGGGTCAGGTGGCTGGGTTGTTGGAGATCATGGCTTCAAAGTGCTTTGGTTAGTGCCATGTCTATTTGAGATAAGAACATTCATGATCTGGTAGTAGATGAAGTAGCAGACCTGGTGTGTTTTATCAAGATCTGGCTGGGCAAAAACAACAATGTTGTTTTACTTGAAACCTGCCCAGCTAGGTATAGGTTCCTTCAGCATTCTCAAAGCCAAGGTTGGGAGGGTACTGTGGCCTTAATTATGACCGACACCTTATTTGTGGTCAAGGACTCTGATCCAGAGATACCGATGTGAGTGTCTATATGTTAGAATGGGCTATAGAGACAGGTTTGGGCTCCTAATGGTATTACAGCTGACTTTACTAGGATTCCTTTCCTGTGTACTGGAACTGGTCTTTGGACTGGTGGTAGAAAGCCTTCACCCTTTGGTATTTGGTGATATCTACCTCGCTGCCTTGGAGGCTGACTCTGGCAAAGCTCAAGAAATCATGAACTCCCTGGTAACCATGGGCTTGTCTCAAATCATCTCAGGTCTAACTCAAGTGGGCAGCCATACTTTCAACCCCATGTTTGCCTCAAAACAGATGTGATATGATAAAAAATGGGGGCTTTCTATTACCACATTGCTACAGTCAGATCATACCCTGATGCAGATAATATTGGCATTTTGAGACCATTGGGTACACAGTCTTGGTCCATGAAGGAAATTTATTCAGGGAAAACTTGCATACACCACTCAGTGAGATATCTGTCCCTGACTTTCACCTAGAATTCCATTTAAGAAGCAGGTAAGGTAAAGGTTCCCCCCGCACATTTGTGCAGTCGTGTCCAACTCTAGGGGCCGGTGCTCATCTCCGTTTGTTAGTCGAAGAGCCAGCGTTGTCCGAAGACGCTTCCACGGTCATGTGGCCAGCATGACGCACATGGATCACTGTTACCATCCCACCGAAGTGGTACCTATTCATCTACTTGCATTTGCATGCTTTTGAATTGCTAGGTTGGCAAGAGCTGGGGCTAGTGCGGGAGCTCACTCCGTCATGCGGGACTAGGGATTCCAACCTCCGAACTTGCGATCTTCTGATCAACAAGCCTGGTGTCTTACCCGCTGAGCCACCGCGCTCCCTTAAGAAGCAGGTAGGTACCTGCAATAAGTTATGAGAACACTGGGTTCCAATGATAATAAAGCTTTACTGATTTAACAAGATAAGCACAGTGCATCACACATACAGTCTCACTCACCTCTCTCACAGAACCAGATCCAGCCAAGAACCAATCTGAGAAAAAGGGAAACTTATCTGGAGAAGAAAAATTTGGCTTGCCCTTTCTCTTTTCAGAGCTTTATAGATCTGGCTGCTGGGCAAAACCTCACTGCACACAAAGCTAATTAACCACTCTTTTGTTTTGTTTTTTGACCTGCTTCCTTATTCCTCAGATATCTGCTTTTTCTCCTCATTCCTCCTTGGAATGTGTGCATGAAGCAATCACTTCCAGGTAATGGTTGCTGTCTTTGGATTATGGTGTTAATTCTTACTGCCTTTTATTTTGAGATACTGGCTCTTATTTCCAGAGATTTTTATTTTGTCTACTACAATATAGGACATTGTGATGAGGAAAGCAATAATCCCAGCAGGAAGACTAGGATAAGTATAGGTAGAATTGCTGCTCAGCTCTGTCAACCAGCAGCTAATGAAACTGTAGGAGTAAGCAAGCCAAGTTGGCGATGGAATGGCCAGTGTCATATGCGGCACATTGTATATGCTGCAACAGCTGTTTGGAATGAGAATTCCCTCTTATAGGTTCACGCCCAAAAGCATTTCTCCCAGAATTCCATCTGCCCCTGCTGATTAGTCAAGCAGACCCCAACCTGAGACATGCTGTCTGCCTCCTTCAATTTCCTGACATGATGGTGCAATCTGACATTTGATGTCTGACTCAATATGGTAAGCTACAGCCCTCTCTTTTCCTCCCTCCTTGTTTGCCCTTGCCACTCAAGTGGTATGACTCAAAATATTGAAGCCTGGTCAAGTCTTCTCTATGGTTAAGAACAGAAATCCACCAAAAATGTCTCATTATCCCTGCAATTAAAAAAGAAACAAAACCAGTAATAATAAATTAAATAATTATCAATGTGCTGCCCTTTCAGGATAGCCAAAATCAGGTACCTAAGTCACTTGCCTCATTTACCAAAGGATAGGGCCAAGCCTGATTCACAATCAACAAAAGTTGCAATACATACTGACATGAGAGTAAACTTCTTTCAATAGAGTGATGTTTGTTGATTGCTAAATAACCATGATTATGACCACTCTTAAGATTTTGTTATTAATTATTATTTATTTATTTATTAAATTTCTATGACCGCCCATCTCCCCCTCAAGGAGGGACTCTGGGCGGTTCACAGCCGTTATCATTCCTACTATACATGTATGTTGATTCATGGTGTTCAAGGAGAAGAAAAATGTCCCTACCTGAATCATGAACTTTTTCCCCCTAGAAATAAATACTATCAATATTAACCTGCTTATTCACCCCAGCCAATTAAAAAGTGAAGTTATTATTCTCAATGCATAGTAAATGAAAAATGATCTATATTTGAATCACAAAATTAAATACCATAAGATCTCCATTCTTACTCATTTGTACCCATTCATTCTTCATCAGGTTGCTTATGAAATCAAACCTGATCCCCATAAGAATCATGAATAATTTAATCTCTGTCAAATTTTCTTTCACTTTTTGGCTCATTCTGTATGCATACATACAGAATATTGAGCAGCATATAATCAATGATTCACATCTTGCTACCAAGAAGGACTAGTGTAGTGGTTTACCCAGCTCCAATTCCCCACTTGTATTGAGGCATACTGGGTGATTTTAGGCCCAGTCCTTCTCTTTCAGCCCAATCTACCTTATAAGATTTGTTTGTTTCTGGTGGTAAAATGAGGGTGTAAAAAATTTACACACCACCTTGAGCTCCCACGTGAAAGGTGGATGATAAATGCAATAATATCATAGGTTAATAGGTGTCCAAGTTCAAAAGGTGAATGTGCTATTTCTACACAGCTTTATTCATAGGATTTTATTATCTTGAACTGAAGTTTGTAATAGAGATTCTAATAGAAATTTCCTCCCTGATAAGAGACAGCCAAGATTATCTGGTAAGGAACCAATTTACCTGTGTTTTTATGTGGATGAACAATAAAATTACTGTCTGGGACTTTAAAGAAACTGAAGATATCAAATCCATAGATCCATACATAAAGACTGGCACTTCTTTCCATGCAGTGTCGCAATATTGCAGCCATAAAATATGGTATTATACAGACATCCATGGGATTTCTGTTCCCTAAAGCAAATTCAACTGTAAAATGATACTAATTTCAGGGAAAGACATTCTTACAGTCTAACAGACAGCACCATCAACATTAGTTGATCACAGTGCTTTATCCCCCACAAAAGACCCCTGAGAAAACCACAGATAGAAGAAAAACATGGTAGCAGAACGTTTTATCAATAAAGTCTTTGTTGGAATGTCTAATGTTCATTCAGCAAATCTGAGTTCTTCATTGCCTTTTCCCAACTATACTGGAAATGTACTGCCTTTATGTCTGTATGTGATCCTTATAGGAGATGCTGCCTCTTGAGTGAAGAGAATCAACTACAACAACACAATAACACTTTCTCTCAACATGGCCTGTATACATGTGTTTATTAGGATATATTCTGGCATCCTTCTCCAAGAAAACTGGAGACAGAGCTAGAAAAGTCAAATCTCTTCATTATAGAACTCATTGACAGAGGCTTGCAGCCAAGAATATACCTCCCAAATACTGACTAGTTGTGTGGGCCAAGACATTTGATGGAAAAAGGCTGGCTAATGGAGAAGAAGCTGGTGATGAAGACCTATTGTCTGTATAAAAGCATGCAGGCATTTCTTGGAGCAAATGGGTAGGGCATCTGTTTTCCCCAAATGGAATAACTTTTGATGCAGTTAGTGTCTCTATGTTGCCAAAACTAGTGCACAGAGATTTGATTGAGTTAGCAGCTGACTATGCTACTCATATATATATTTGCACAGCTTCGGGTTGTGAGCCAGTTGTGCCCCTTCCTGGATCAGGAGGCCCTCCGAACAGTCACTCATGCCCTTGTCATTTCCCATATAGATTACTGCAACACGCTCTACATGGGGCTACCCTTGAAGAGTATCCGGAAGCTTCAACTGGTCCAGAATGTGGCTGCACGGGTAGTTCTGGGTGCTATAAGATCAGCACATGTAACACCGCTACTCCGTGAGCTGCATTGGGTACCAGTCTGCTTCCGGGTCCAATTCAAGGTGTTGGTTATCACCTTTAAAGCCATACAGGGCATAGGACCAGGGTATCTGAGGGACCGTCTTATCCCGATTACATCCCCCCCACCCGATCATGCAGGGAGGGCATGCTTTGGATCTCATCACTAAAAGAATTCCATCTAGTGGGGTCCAGGAGGCGTGCCTTCTCTGCGATAGCACCCGCCCTGTGGAATAACTTGCCCCCTGAGGTGAGACAGGCACCCTCGCTCCTGGCCTTCAGGAAGTCTTTAAAGACCTGGTTCTGCCGCCTTGCCTGGAACGAAGGAAATAATAGTTCCTCCTGGGGGTTGTTAGCTTAGTAATATCCTCCTTTTAAGAACACACCATCTTTGGATTTTTTTTTTATTTTTTATAGTAGTTTTTAGATGTATAGGTTTTTAACTTTTTATATTGTGATTGTAAATGGTGGAGATGGGCAGGGATAAATCCAAATAATTAATAAATAAATAAATAAATAAATAAATAAATAAATAAATACAAGGCTCTTGTATCCATAAAAGGTAAGGACTCTGTTGCCTAAATTGTCAGTCCTTCCTTTCCTTTATGGCCCTGATTGGCCAATAAGTAGGTTCCTGGAAATGCTGGATTAGCCTGTGGTTTTAGGCATCTGTTTCCACCTCTTCTTCACTTGGTAGTTGGAATCTAATTCTGTGCATGCCCTTTCATCCTGGCTGAAATAACATAAATAAATTCAATTTCGTCCTATTCTGAAGCAATGAAAACTGAAATTTTCTCCTGTAGTGGGAGTCCAGTACTGATTTTCTAATTCGAACTCTAAAAGAAAAAGATATTCATGGAATCTGGACTTCATCCAAGGTTACATCCTGCCATTTTTCTTTATACCTTGAAGTTTTGGGGGCAGGGACAGGGAAAGGGAGTGATGTCACTTTAGAATCAAGATAAGCAGGGCATGATTTGCCTTGCCTTGCTTTCAACTGGGTGACCTATTTGCACAGCAGGTTTACCAGTCCATGATATTCTGCCCAATCTTGGAAGGAATGCTTTTGTCACTGAAAAGCTGTGACAAATAAGTAAGTAACAAGTACAGGTAAGTAATAATTACTCTTTTACTCCATGGGGGGTGGGAATCCTATCATCTGCAAAGATTGCTCATAGTGATTATATGTTCCCACCATTGACAGAGAGTATGCATACTGGGAACCAGCCAACTAATATGTTACAAACGTTCATAGGAAAAAAAGAAGTATGAGCAGAGAACAAAAACATGAGAGAAATAGTTTTATTAGGTCATTTTTTTATAGATAATGAAGTACAATATGCAATATCAGACATCTGAGTTACCATTTTCCCACTATTGTCCAGCTTAAGTGAATTGAATTGTGTTGTCTACACATTGATTGGGGCATGATCAAAGATTGCGAAACAGGAAACTACTAAGTATAATTTCAAACACTTAACAAAATAGCAATGAACTCCCACGCTGACTATTCAGAGGTGTAAAAAAAAAAGTCCTTCAGGAAAAGTTTTATTTTTGGCTGGAGTGGTTGAATAAAAGCTGAGCATTTGCAATCATTATCTTTCGATCTACATAAAGTAAAAGTAAAAAAGAAGTCGCCTCACCCCAAAGAAGCACTGGTATGCACTGTGGGTAAAACTCTGTATAATTAAGCTCTGCTGCTGACATCAGTATTACACATTATCATTATAAATCCAAATAATAGCAGTCAGCTATCAACTTATCAGAATAAAGTTGCTTTTAAACAAGGTTGCAGTAGGGAGGATCATGGCAGAGGTGGTAAAAGTAAGATCTAGTTCCTGCATGATACATTTAGAGTTGTTATAAGAATAGCCTTAGTAAGGGGGGTGGGTGTGAGAGGAGGATATTTGGCCTCAGCTTCTAGCAGAAAATAGCCTGGAACAGAAATTGCTTCCAAATTAGGAATGTAGAAGGAGATGGGTTATCTTGAAATAACACGATCAACCAAAGTGGTTTCTACTTTAGTGCAGACTGTAGCTATCTGCTGAGAGGAGATAGAAATAAAAGAGCATCCATTAGAAAAGCTTCCATAAAAAAACAAATAGTGGATATTTCAGAAAGACACAGTTTTTTTAAAAAATATATATGTTAAGGCTAGTTTGTTATTAATGCAAGCAACGAGGAAGTTGCATAAAACATTATACCCTTTTTATAAAAGACAGAGTGGATTTAGAAACAGAATTTTACTTTACTTTCATTCTGCCATAACATCTCCCCACCCCCACCCCAAACAAAGGATGAAAAAAAGGATGAAAAAAATATTGACTGTGCTTACTGTAACAGTTGATCTCCACCTTCTCCCCCCTTTGCCTTGGAATGGGAGTTCACTTGTTGAAGCATCTTTCCTCCCTTTCCCTTTCCCTTTCCCTTTCCCTTTCCCTTTCCCTTTCCCTTTCCCTTTCCCTTTCCCTTTCCCTTTCTTCCTCTTCTTCTTCTTTTGTGCCTTTGAGTCAGTCTTCACTCCTGACAACTACCTGGACAAGTTGCTGAAGTGGCTTGCCATTGCTTTCTTCCTAGGTCTAAGAGAGAGTGACTGGCCCAAAATCACCCAGCTGGCTTTGTGCCTAAGGCAGGACTAGAACTCATGGTCTCCTGGGTTCTACCCTGTTGCCTTAACCATTACACCAAACTGGCTCTCTAGAAACATCTATAGATACTTCAAATATTCAATAAAATCTACAGCCATCCAAATACTAATTTTGGAGGTTTAAAGTCTATTATTTCTTTGATATGTTTCTTGTTTTCAGAATACTGCTTTTGTGAATTACAGCATCTGGACAAACATTTATATACTGACAAACATTTATTGAAATGAATTCAAAAACCAAGTAGGAAGGAAGACCAGCAGAGCCTAATAGTTATTAGATCAGCATTGTGGTTATTCATGTAAATCTTTATGTAATAAAACCTTGTTGGACATCACCTGCTGTGCCTCAGCAATTTGACAGAACAAGCAGATGCTGCCTTTCTGCTCCAGAGCAATGGGTAAACATGTTTTCTTTCATCTAAAAACCATCATTAATTGCAAACTTATTTGCTCTCAAGCATGCACTGAAAATAGTTGCAATCTTTAATGGAATCTCATAATGGAATCTTTGCATTAACTCTGTTATATCTAATAGCTGAGACAACAGAAGAACTCTTGTGTTGAACTCTATTGTCTTACAGTACTCTCAGTATTAATTACGGCACAGAATTACTTCAAACCTATACAAGCCAAAATCATATTATCACCTTAGGTTTCTAACTGAAACTTTCCCCATTTTCTCTATTCATTTTCAACACTACTGTTTCCCCTAGTTTATAGTGCTATCACTCAATTTTATGAGTTCTTCTACTAGTGCTAATTGGACTGAATTCAGATAGGGATACTGGAAAATAAGAAGTATCATTATGCATATAAGAACACCAAGGCTGAAAAACTACTGTCCAGTACAAAATAGGAATGTTCAGAAACAAAAAGAAAAACAGAAGAAACTATGATACAAAACATCTTGCTTGGAGGAAAAGGCATTATTTATGTATCTTGCTTAATCCTAATCAGATCAAGGATGTGGCCAGCTTTTGGAGGATGCAAGATATGTTCTAACTAATGTGTAGGCACATACCGTACTAATATTTGCAGGGGGATGAATAAATCTGTGCCACCCTTGACCAGCGAACTTTACCCTTTCACCCCTGGAACAGGAATAGGAGAAGAAATAGATTACAGAGAGTGAGAAGCAAGACTTTCATTCATTCAGAGAAGCACCAAGAATGATTTTTGTCAGCTTAAAACTTAGCTTGAGCCATTAGCTATAGAGTTGCAAGTCCTCTTAACTAAGGAGATGGCAAAGGACTCCTTAAATATATTGGCACTACACTTAGATAGACACAGTGTCATGGAGTTGCAGACTCCTTGTTCTGTTATCTTAATATCAGGATGACAGAGGTCAGTATGGAAGGTAAGGTTATCATGAGGATGTTGGAATAGGTGGGGAAACTTAACTTTGCATGTTAAATAGTGAACCCAGAAGGACATTTCTTTACTAGTTATATTATGTTGTGCAGAGATTGAGGCTACCTCATCAGTGTTTATGAGTTACATAGGAAATATAGGAGAATATGTGGGACTTCCAGAAACATTACTATGACAAGGTTGATTGATCAGATGATTGATCAGACTATTCAGATTTTCTATTCCATGCTACAGTTTGGATGATTTTTTCTTTTTAAAAAATTATTTGTGTATTTATTTATTTGGATACTTGAAGAGTGAAAGCAGAAAAAAATAGGAAGGGGGGGGAGAGAATATATTTAGATTTATGAAATATACAAATTACTTAAATACTGAAATTTACAAAATATTAAAAGATGTAAGAAAAAATATCCACTATTATTTTAAGAAGTTCCATTAGAATGGGACAGATATAAAGCTAATCATACAACAATTTAGCACTCTAAGAACTAATATTAGGAACAGATTAGAGTTTGACAAAAACAGCCAAAATAATAAGAATTAACAGTCAAAACAATAACAATTTAGAAATTCTCATTAATCTGAAGCAATCTGTCCTTAACTTTATGGCCAGTCAGAAAAAATCTAGTGTTTTAAAACCTTATGTTGAAAATAATCCAAACTTAACATGTAGCAGAAGGCTACATGCAGAATTACAGTCTATAAACAGTTTCTAAATTAAGTTGAAGTTAGTATCAGACATACTTTTAGATATGAAGTTAATTTTGACATTGATGCATATTCCCAAAGCCTCATCTGTCAGGCCTCTAGTTAAAGGACTGAATGTAATTTCCAGTGAGAAGTATAAAGTATCCTAGCAGCAGTTATTGTATATAAAGACAACTGAGTATACTTTGGATGAACATCAGGCTTGGTGATACTTAATAGTAAAACAACTGGCAGAAAAGTAAATGTTTATTTATTTATTTCATCCCAAAATAAATAATCTTCCAGAATTTCTGAGCTTTGTGACATTGCCACTGGATTTAGAAGAACGGTCCAACCTCATTGTTCCATTTCCAACAGTTTTTGAATATGTATTAACCATTTTGGCAATCAACACCGGAATAGTATACCAATGAAAAAACATCCTGGTTTTTCTGAGCATAATATTCACAGTAAACTTGTATTTACCTTCCATTGATATTCCATTGTTGCATATCAATTGTCATGTTTAAATTCTCCATCTAGTTAAAGATACCATCTTTGACTTGTTCAGTTTCTGAATCACATTTCAGTAGCAACTTATATATAAGCCCTTAGAGATGTTCTAACTTTTGTGTTATAAGCATTCTGAATTCAGTCAAATTCCTAGGTATTCCATGTTGTTCTTTGTAGTTCCTTTTGAACTACACTGCTTATTTGAAAAATTTGAAACCAGTGAGACATTTCTTACTATTCCAAGAAGAGGTTCCCATTGATGAAATTTGACTGGACAGCAAATTATTTAGAGACACTCCAGCTGCTAGGTTGCAATCACCATGGTGGAAAGGGAGATTGGATAGTTGAAAAGAAGCAAAGTTGAGGTTCAGAAGTAGCAATATTTCACCCTAGCACTCAAGAATAAGCAAGTGATATGAGTGATTTAGGAAAGTGGGCCATAAACCCATGGGCCAATTCATATGAGCATTTGATGCATTTTTAGCTGAAATCGTATAACATCAATTTTACATCATCTCCAAAATGTCAGGCTTGTCACATAACCCATTCTCTCTCAAGCACAGAATTTGCCAAACTACTGCAGCTTTCAGAATTAAAAGGAGGTTAGTGAATTGGACCAGAAGATGGACTTCATGATGGAACAGTTTCCAACATATTTTTCTTGAAATTCTAAATGTTATGTGCCCAGTAATATGAGGTCTATGGTTTTAATTCAAGGCCTTCTTTTCCATGTAGTGGCCCTTGGAGGGGAGGTGGGGAGGTGTTCCAGGTAGAGTTTCTGGTTATCATATCCTATTGGATTCATTCAGAAAGGAACTCAAACTCCAGGAACTCAAAGTTTGGAAGGGAGGGCTCCACCTGCATGTAGCTCTTGGTCAGAGACAAATCAGTAGGGCAAGAGAGTTACAGATTCATTATAAAGAAGTGTGTGCTGCTATGTTGACGGCTGATCCTAACCAGCTTGCTAGAATGAGCTAACAAAGTAGGGACCCAGAACATAGTTCAGCATTGGAGTTACATTTAAGGTTTATGGGAGTTACCAAGATCTGCTGTTCAGGACAATAAGGTCAGGGGAGGAGCATATATCTAGATAAAGGCCTGTATAGTGCTTTCATCCAGAATTGTGGAAACTTTAGAAAGAAATGGCTTAATACCTGAACAGGGGTGATAGATCAGAAGATGGAAGAAAAACAGTTACATCTTAGTGTAGGACTGCATTAGACTTATCTTGAATAATTGGTATAGCAACTAGGAAGCTAGACTTCTCTATACAGGCTTAGGTGTTGCAAATCTTATTTTTGTCACCCTCAGTTAACTCAGTTAAAACCACCCATCTGGCCTTGTTATTTCTTACGGGTGGATACAATCACTGGCTGGAATCCTGAACAAGAACACTATTTTTAAGCAGAAACTATACTCCCACATTTTGTTGCAGGTCATACTTGTCTATGTCTGTTTGAAAATGTCTTACTTTATTTGATGATGTGCATAGAAGTACTGCCTCATTGTGAACCTCATGGTTTACACAGCTTTTTATGTAACCACTCCACTTCTATTGATAAAATATATTGCTACAGTGTATGCTTATTAGCAGACAAACAGTCTAAGCCAGAATAAAAATTAGATAGCAAGGCTATGCAACCGCAGCACTTTAATGAATTAGGTTGCAAGATTTTATGGTATTCCAGTTTAGGTCCCTTATACTATTTATCATTTGATGAATCTCTCATACAGGCCCACAGAATAACATTTTGACTGACAGTTAATATGAGATTATTAGCACTAACAATATTCAGTCGGGTGTTGTACTATACAGGGAGGATATTGGTAGAAGAGGGGGAAAAAACCCAATAAAAATGATGCCCAATGTATGTCTGCTGATAAAAGGTCATTGAGATGATAAGCACATTGAAAATGCTAACAAAAACCAAAAATCAAACTGCCCCTGTACATTTGTACACTAAAGACAACAGGATATTACTTTATCTCAGATATGTTTTGAAATGTTAGAGAGGGAATGTAATTGATTCAAAAACAGGAAACAAAAACTGCAAGACATGAAATGACGGCTACAATAACTATTTACATGGCTAATCTGTTCATCTCAACTCCTCTCCAATGCCAGAAAATTGGGAGGGAAATTGAGGGAGATCAACATCCTTAGTCACAATGTTTCAGTGATGTAACCAAGACACATTGATCCATTCAGGCATTATAAAACTCAGAAAGCTACTGTTTTCCTAATGCCTGAATGTGGCAATGTATGTTCCAAGAAGATACAAATGTCAGATTCGGCCTAATTCAATACCAATGGGATTGATAATGAAAAGATATGGGAAGTAGCCCAACTGTGTGAACCACATTTATTTAAAGTCTTCCAAAGCTTTATTAGTATTCTAGAGAAAGCAACCATAGAAACTGCAAATATTAATAAAGAGGTTGGGATGAAATGTAAGGAAAACACAGGGGTAGGGCAAAGAGGAAAAAAATTCTTTATGACTGACTACTAGCTTCTGTTCCTAATGAACAGGCTGTCTACTCAATGTGCCTGGAGGCTGAAATAAAATGCAGGAAATGTCTCCTTTTAAGACTTTTTGCTAGTACTTCTTCCTCCCAGGAGCCAGACCATTATAATGGAACATTTGGACCTGAAAAGATGTAGCTTTAGGTTGTTGCTGTTGTTTATTCATTCAGTCGCTTCCGACTCTTTGTGACTTCATGGACCAGCCCACGCCAGAGCTTCCTGTCGGCCATCACCATCCCCAGCTCCCCTAAGGTCAAGTCTGTCACCGAAACCAGTATGGACTGGTTTGATCTTCTTGCAGTCCAAGGCACTCTCAGAATTTTCCTCCAACACCACAGTTCAAAAGCATCTATCTTCCTTCACTCAGCCTTCCTTATGGTCCAGCTCTCGCAGCCATAGGTTACTATGGGGAATACCATTGCTTTGACTATGTGGACCTTTGTTGTCAGTGTGATGTCTCTGCTCTTAACTAAGCTGCTCAAAAAAATAAAGGGAACACTGAAATAAGACATCCTAGATCTGAATGAATGAAATATTCGTATTAATTACTTTGTTCATTACATAGTTGAATGTGCTGACAACAAAATCACACAAAAAGCAATGGAAATCAAATGTAAGCAACCCCTGGAGGTCTGGATGTGGAGTTACACTCAAAAATTAAAGTGGAAAAGAACACTACAGGCTGATCCAACGTTGATGTAATGTCCTTAAAACAAGTCAAAATGAGGCTCAGTAGTGTCTGTGGCCTCCACGTGCCTGTATGACCTCCCTACAATGCCTGGGCATGCTCCTGGTGAGGTGGCGGATGGTCTCCTGAGGGATCTCCTCCCACACCTGGACTAAAGCATCCCCCAACTCCTGGACAGTCTGTGGTGCAACGTGGCGTTGGTGGATGGAGCGAGACATGATGTCCCAGATGTGCTCAATTGGATTCAGGTCTGGGGAACGGGCAGGCCAGTCCATAGCATCAATGCCTTCGTCTTGCAGGAACTGCTGGCACACTCCAGCCACATGAGGTCTAGCATTGTCTTGCATTAGGAGGAACCCAGGGCCAACCGCACCAGCATATGGTCTCACAAGGGGTCTGAGGATCTCATCTCAGTACCTAATGGCAGTCAGGCTACCTCTGGCGAGCACATGGAGGGCTGTGCGGCCCCCTAAAGAAATGCCACCCCACACCATTACTGACCCACTGCCAAACTGGTCATGCTGGAGGATGTTGCAGGCAGCAGAACATTCTCCACGGCGTCTCCAGACCCTGTCACGTCTGTCACATGTGCTCAGTGTGAACCTGCTTTCATCTGTGAAGAGCACAGGGCGCCAGTGGCGAAGTCCCAATCTTGTGTTCTCTGGCAAATGCCAAACGTCCTGCACGGTGTTGGGCTGTAAGCACAACCCCCACCTGTGGACGTCGGGCCCTCATACCACCCTCATGGAGTCTGTTTCTGACTGTTTGAGCAGCCACACGCACATTTGTGGCCCACTGGAGGTCATTTTGCAGGGCTCTGGCAGTGCTCCTCCTGTCCCTCCTTGCACAAAGGCGGAGGTAGCGGTCCTGCTGCTGGGTTGTTGCCCTCCTACGGCCTCCTCCACGTCTCCTGATGTACTGACCTGTCTCCTGGTAGCGCCTCCATGCTCTGGACACTACGCTGACAGACACAGCAAACCTTCTTGCCACAGCTCGCATTGATGTGCCATCCTGGATAAGCTGCACTACCTGAGCCACTTGTGAGGGTTGTAGACTCCGTCTCATGCTACCACTAGAGTGGAAGCACCGCCAGCATTCAAAAGTGACCAAACCATCAGCCAGAAAGCATAGGAACTGAGAAGTGGTCTGTGGTCACCACCTGCAGATCCACTCCTTTATTGGGGATGTCTTGCTAACTGCCTATGCTTTCCGCCTGTTGTCTATTCCATGTGCACAACAGCATGTGAAATTGATTGTCAATCAGTGTTGCTACCTAAGTGGACAGTTTGATTTCACAGAAGTGTGATTGACTTGGACTTACATTGTGTTGTTTCAGTGTTCCCTTTATTTTTTTGAGCAGTGTATTTTATTAAGATTTGCCATTGCTCTCCGCCCAAGAAGTAGACGTCTTCTGATTTCCTGGCTGCAGTCAGCATCTGCAGTAATCTTTGCGCCTAGAAATACAAAGTCTGTCACTGCCTCCACTTTTTCTCCATCTATTTGCCAGTTATCAATCAAGCTGGTTGCCATAATCTTGGTTTTTTTGAGGTTTAACTGCAACCCAGGTTTTGCACTTGCTTCTTTTACCTTCGTCATAAGGCTCCTCAGCTCCTCTTTGCTTTCAGCCATCAAAGTGGTATCATCTGCATATCTGAGATTGTTAATGTTTCTTCCAGCGATTTTAACTCCAGCCTTGGATTCCTCAAGCCCAGCATGTCACATGATGTGTTCTGCATACAGGTTGAATAGGTAGGGTGAGAGTATACAACCCTCCTGTACTCCTTTCCCAATCTTAAACCAGTCTGTTTTTCCGTGGTCTGTTCTTACTACTTGGTTGTTGTACAGATTCCTCAGGAGGCAGACAAGATGACTTGGTATCCCCATACCACCAAGAACTTGCCACAATTTGTTATGATCCACACAGTCAAATGCTTTAGAATAGTCAATAAAACAGAAATAGATGTTTTTCTGAAACTCCCTGGCTTTCTCCATTATCCAGCGGATATTGGCAATTTGGTCTCTAGTTCCTCTGCCTTTTCTAAACCCAGCTTGTATATCTGACAATTCTCGCTCTATGAATTGCTGGAGTCTACCTTGCAGGATCTTGAGCATTACCTTACTGGCATGTGAAATAAGTGTCACTGTTTGATAGTTTGAACATTCTTTAGTGCTTCCCTTTTTTGGTATGGGGATATAAGTTGATATAGGTATCTTTAGGTACATGCTTATAAAATGCTGGAGAATCAAATCAATCTTTCTCCATTGTTTGCTCCACCAACATCATTTACCCCTGCCTTATTGAACTTTTTGTGGCTTAGGTATCAATTAAGTAGAATTCAATATTGTTTTTAAAAGGTAAAGGTCCCCCCCCCCCGCACATTTGTGCAGTCGTGTCCGACTCTAGGGGCCGGTGCTCATCTCTGTTTGTTAGCCGAAGAGCCAGCATTGTCCGAAGACACTTCCATGGTCATGTGGCCGGCATGACATATGCAGAACGCTGTTACCTACCCACCAAAGTGGTTCCTATTCATCTACTTGCATTTGCATGCTTTCGAATTGCTAGGTTGGCAAGAGCTGGAGCGAGTGCAGGAGCTCACTCCATCATGCGAGGCTAGGGATTCGAACCTCCGAACTTGCAATCTTCTGATCAACAAGCCTGGCATCTTACCCACTGAGCCACCACGTCCCTATTAATAATAATAATATTGTTTTAACCTATTCTTATTATACTTCCCTAACCCTTGAGCACATACTTTTGAAATGGTATGATATTATGGTATTACCATAATTTTAAAATGGTTTTTTATTGTACAGTTAAAAAATTAAGACCCTCTTGAAATAAGCTTAACTCCTGGTCACTGCATCCATGTAGTTATCATGACAGTATTAAAGAAGGGATTTGCCATTGCCATCTTTCAAGACATTTCTTTGACTCCTGGTCTAACTAATAGTTTTAAAATTCCTATGTGAATCCCATCAATGGGTATCTGCAGGATATGGTTAACAAAATCAAAATTGCAGCCATGACAGTATAATTGAAACTCCACCTGTGACACACAGAAACATTAAGACCATGATGGGCAGAGGAAGGTATGTCTTGTAGTTTACCTTACTTTTAATTGTAAGCTGCCCAAAGTTGTTGGGAGTAAGGCAGCATAAAAATTGAATAAATAAATAAACAAAACAAAAAGTAAAGTTTATTTTTTTTTTAAAAAAATCAAAATTTAATGATACCTTAAACAAACTGCTTCAACTTTTGGTCTTTTTCATGAGAAATTACTTAAGGTACAGCTTTAATCCATTTTTCCCATCCAAAGGAAAGTTTTACCTGTTTATTGGTTTCCAGTTACAGTGAATAAGTGACACAAAACTTTGAATGTCTGAACTGTGATTACATTTGGCCTAATGCTAATATAGCAGTCCCTAAATCCAACCAAAATAAATATGGCTGTTTTCTGAATTACTGAATCAATATACTATCCAGACGTTGTGATGAAAACTAATCTTTGGTTCATATGATGAACCAACTACATTCTTTCATAAAAGCATGAATATGACCTATTCTCCAGCGAGTGATAATAAAGGACTACTATAGAGTTGTTTCTGGAAAAATGCAGTTTCCCTGATACTTTAAAGTGTTTTGTGTGGTCATTTAATAAATGTAAACATGGCATTTTGCTATTGTTCATTTTTAAAAAGGCAAAGGTTCCCCCCGCACATTTGTGCAGTCGTGTCCGACTCTAGGGGGCTGTGCTCATCTCCGTTTGTTAGCCGAAGAGCCAGCGTTGTCCGAAGACGCTTCCACGGTCATGTGGCTGCATGACATGCACGGAACGCTGTTACCATCCCACTGGAGTGGTACCTATTCATCTACTTGCATTTGCATGCTTTCGAATTGCTAGGTTGTCAAGAGATAAAATTGTTCATTTTATCTGGGCTAAAAATTAAAATGGCTTATAAATATATCATCCCTAATGTTGAGAGACAGAATTTAAAAAGTGAGTCTCAATATTATACATTCATAAGCTAAAAAGAAATTATTTGTTACGTTATGGTTATCTATTTTCCTAACAGGTATGTGTTGGAAACTGAATATCTTCATTTTCATCCCCCCATTGTGTTTTCCCATCACTGGCCTGCTGGGTGCTTAAATCAAGTACCGATCTCACAAGTAAACCAAATAGCAACCTTTGAATTTTTAATTGTATGGTCCCTAAAGCTTTGAAGAACCACTGCACATGTAATCAATTTTAATTTAACTCTGAGCCCACTGCTGCGTTTACTGTAAATGGCCTTTATAGGAGTAGAATCTAACATAATTACTATCTCTTTTCATGAGGATGCTATGCATTTCTGTCCAATCAGTTAATAGAAATGAACTGAGATGGGTTGTATTTATGTGTTATGAAGGAGGGTATCACTAATGCATGCTGTTTGTTTTGTGGGGACTTTTGTACAGAATGACTTCTTTTTAAAAAACAAAAGAAAAAAAGATCTATTTTCATCTGTTTACAGCATATTTAAAACTCACACACCCACATAAACATACACACACTGAAATAGCATGGATGGATGGATGGATGGATGGATGGATGGATAGATGATAGATGGATGGATGGATGGATGGATAGATGATAGATAGATAGATAGATAGATAGATAGATAGATAGATAGATAGATAGATAGATAGATAGATATAGTGTTATTTCAGTCTTATCTGGTAGCATTCTGTAATATTACCCATTGAGATGTGCCTGCCATTGCTGAAGGAGATTTCCGATGCTCTAACAACTTTGGTGAAGATTATTTAGACTACAATTTGGTAATGGAAAAGGAAAAGTATAGAGGAGAAAGTATGGTGCTCCCCAATATCTCATTTCCATAATCATCATAAATATACAATATGTTGTACATATTTAAAGTGTACAGTTTAAGGCCGTGTTTCTCAACCCTGGCTGGAGAATTCTGGGAGTTAAAGTCCACACATCTTACAGTTCCCAAGGTTGAGAAACACTGGTTTAAGGTGCTAGTTTAAACCTATAAAGCTTGATGCCTGAATATCTGCAGGACCACATACTCCTACCAATCCTATCTGACCAATTCAATTGAGTAGAGAGAAACTGCTATTGATCCCACATTTTGGGGAGGTGTGGGGACTGATGCAAGGAGGTACCTTTTTTCTGTGGCAGTGCCAATGCTGGGCATCAGCCTGCAGGTTGAGATCCTTGCTAACATTTAGAAGCTTTTAAAGACCGATTTGTTCTGGAGAACCAGTCTCCTGATTTCGGTTAAGCCACCTATATTCTCTATTTCTGTTGTTGTAGTTTTTGTTTGGGTGGGGTTGCTTTGTTGTTTATAATTGTATTGAATTTTATTTGGTTTTATACTTTATATAAGCCACCAAGAGCCTCTGGATTGCAGTAAGGTAGAAATGTTGCAAATAAATAAATATCATGATAAGGTTTCATAAAATTAGGTCGGAATGATACTTACAATGTAATTGGAGTCATGAACATGATAAAGTTTCATAAAATTAGCTCTGAACCATACTTACAAAGTAATTGGAGTAATCTTCTGGTCAATTTCATCAGATTAGCATTTTTTAAAATGGATGTCTGAAAGCATCTTGAAGCCCAATCTCATTTCCTATAAATTCTTAAATTGCAACACTGAAATAGGAAATGTGTTCTAATGTCACTGCAACTGAAGATGAGGTAGTTAGTACTCACGTGTCAGTTTTTCAAAGGCTGAGCATAATGTTTAAGCACACAAGCTTTCCTACAAACTACAACATTCCCCTTTGAGAAGTATTGGCTGCAAGTGCTTCCATTTATTTAAAGAAAAAAAAAGGAAATAGTGACCCAAGCTGTAGTACACATAGGTAGAGTAGAAGTGACATCCTCACTCCTGAGAAGGAGGATGAAATGTTGGGACCTTACTGCTGTTTCACCCTAATTTAATGATATCATTATTTTTGGAATTAGCTGTTTCTATTGTTCTTATTTTAAACCTGTAATGGCTCAAGCCTCCCCTCTTTAGTTCCTTTAACAGAACCAGACCAACATCTACATGAATCAACATTCCAGGCTGACTTTCTCTGTTACAGAGTTGAGTCTAGAATCTGCATGGTCATCCAACAGAGATACTCTAGTGCAGTATTTCTCAAACTTGGCAACTTTAAGGTGTGTGGACTTCAACTCTCAGAATTCCCCAGCCAGTTGAAGTCCACACACCTTAAAGCTGCCAAGTTTGAGAAACACCACTCTAGTGGATCCTGCACTGAACAGGAGCTAAACTATATGTCCTTTAATATCATTTCCAACTCTATTATTCAATTTTTTAATGATACTGTGCCCTCTAAGAATCATCTCCAAGTTGCTTCATCAAACCATCCAATTGGTTAGGGTAAATTTATCTCCTTAGAACACAGCTTTCCAAACTGTGTGTCATGACATTTTAGTGTGTCGCAACACATAGTCTGGTGTGTCGCCACACAACCTGGAAGCAGCAGCGGGGGCGTGCATGGCGGTGGTGCGGGGGAGCACGCAGGGGCGTACATGGCGGCAGCGGCAGCGGTGGCGGCCTCCGCTAAAATGAGGAACGCTGATGGTGCACCGCCGCTGCCGCCGCCATGCACACCCTCCACACCCCCCCGCTGTGCACGCCCCCACCCCTGCCCCTGTGCGCGCCACCGCGCCGCCGCTGCCACCGTTGGTGTGTCGCCAACGGCGGCACTTTAGAGAGCACTGCCTTAGAAGTTAGTCTCATCCCCCTATTTGGTGAAAGGTTGAGCATTCCACCCACCATTGCTTCCTCCTCAATTCCTCTAAAACAGTTTAAAACTAACCCACTCTTATTTTCGTTGCAACTGACTCTTGAAATGTACCAGGGCTCTCTCCAACTGACTTACTGGAGTGACTGTATGAGACACACAAGTGCAGAATTCACTCAGGATTAACTCATGTAAAAGCAACCTTGCTCTGTTATTAAGTAGCTGATGAGTAGTAAAGACAGATTGTTGCTTAAACCCTAAGAACTGCAATAAAAGTATGTGAAAGAGATCATCTACAGCAGTAGTTAGGGGAAAAGCATTCCAGATCCTGGGATAATAAATAATGCCCAGGTTCTAGAGGCCCAACTAGTTGAAATCACCTATCTGGCCTTATTGATCTCAAAAAAGATAAGCAGGGTTAGGCTGGGCAATTACCAAGAAAGAGCAGAGCTTTAATCAAAACTAGGAAATGGGGGAGGAGGGGGAAATCCAAGAAAAAAAGTAATAGCAAACTATTTCTGAATTGTTGCCAAGAAAATTAGACATCCTTAAAATAACCAGGTACCAAGCTTCACTCAAGGAAGACTGTACCCTTTTAGTTTCCAAAGGTTATGTAGCTACTGCAAGCCCTAACTCAGCC
This sequence comes from Charina bottae, assembly GCA_023362775.1. Taxonomy (NCBI): domain Eukaryota; kingdom Metazoa; phylum Chordata; class Lepidosauria; order Squamata; family Charinaidae; genus Charina; species Charina bottae. The sequence goes on along the minus strand of JALMGJ010000002.1, from coordinate 233,105,879 downwards.
TTGCACAGAGAGACAAAACTGTCATTTTAAATTAAATACTTGATTGTTATTTTTTTTAGTTTGTATGCCAAGATTCACATTACAATAATTCTAGAGCAACTAGTTTGGAGGAACCAAAGAATAGCAAGAGATACTATAAAGAAAATGAGAACTTTGCTGTTCATTAAATAGTTGCAGAGTAAGTTAATCTTAGAGGGGCATGGTGGCTCAGCGGGTAAGATGCCAGGCTTGTCGATCGGAAGATCGCAAGTTCAGAGGTTCAAATCCCTAGCCCTGCGTGCGGAGTGAGCTCCCGCACTAGCTCCAGCTCTTGCCAACCTAGCAATTCGAAAGCATGCAAATGCAAGTAGATGAATAGGTACCACTTTGGTGGGTAGGTAACAGCGTTCTGTGCGTGTCATGCGGCCACATGACCGTGGAAGCGTCTTCGGACAACGCTGGCTCTTTGGCTAACAAATGGAGATGAGCACCGGCCCCTAGAGTCGGACACGACTGCACAAATGTGCGGGGGGAACCTTTACCTTTACTAAGTTAATATTGACAGCCACTTTGGTATAGTGATTACAGGCACTGGACTAAAAGCCAGGAAACTGTGAATCTACTCCTGCCTTAGGCCTGGAAAGTATGTGGGTAACTTTGGGCCAACCATTCTTTCTCAGCTCTAGGAAGAACAGAATGTCAAACTACTTCTAAAATGTTGCCAAGAAAACTGCATGGACCTGTCCATCTAGTCATCATGAATCAAGACTGATTCAAAGGCACACACACATGCCCCACCAAAAAAGTGTATGTTTTTTAATTTATTCATCTTATTAAGTTTCAGTTATATTCCCTGCACCGTGGATGTTTTAACTGATAATCGTAAACCACTGGGAGTACCTATCAGATTTGGCAGTATATATTTTAAAATAAATCAATAAACGTAAGCTTATCTGTGGTTACAACATGGTGCAAATCTGTCTATAACCTTCTTCACATCAAGCAACTCATTGTTCTTTTTCAATAGCTGTGATAGTCAAGTCCCTTGACCTATCATTTGTCATATAGTTTCTCAGGTACTGGCAAGACATTTTCCTACAGACTTGGAGGACCTGCATTTCTTTAATGCACCTAGTTTCATGGGGAAAAAAAGCCCCATCATCCTCCATAACTGTAAATGACTGCTTCTTACTTCACATTTTCAAACTGATTGAGCAAATGAGCTAGATTCTGCTTGGAAATTTTACCTTTGGGAGGTTGTTTGTATCTTCCAGTCCACTTTCCAGATAAATTTTCTTTTTCAGTGCAAGTCATTAGCCCTATTCAGGTCTCCAAAAATCTGGAGCACTCATTGTATGAATGTTGAGGATAACCCCCCCACACACACACTTTGACATTGGTCTAATGGCATCACTCTCTTGCACAGTTCTGATTCATGGGTGTAATACAGGGTCTTGGCACATCTTAAAGACAAAGACATATAATTGTTTGTGCAAATATTTCTTCCATACACATTCATGCGCAAAGTCTGCTGCAAGTAAGAGGGGTAATTACTCTGCAGTTGGGTCCAAGGAGAGTCAGGTTTCAGCAAATCAATATGGATATCAAGATGTTTCCAATAATGTCTGTTCTCAAGTGAGAATTTAAAAAGGCAAACTGCTTAGGATTCAGTCCAGGCCCTGGTACTAAGTCATTAGGCCATTCAGAAGAAATTTCATCTGGCAGATACAATAAAATAATCTTTTACTTCTGAAAAGTAAAGACCTATCCTTAGTTGTGTGTTTCACCTTGGGTCCTGAATCTGCAGCTACCTGCACTGACTAGGGTTTGGTAGAGTTTCACCCTTTAGACAAGTGAAAGGCCCTTATCTTGTGGGGGGTCTCCTGAGCTCCAACTTTTAATAAAAGAAAATATATGTACTCAGGGTTGACTATATGTGCTCACTGATGATTTCACCTAGTCAGATAATGAAACATCTGCAAGCAAACAACCGAAGACTCCACGCTCTAACTTTTGCATGGATGGATGCATGGATCCTATAGAATAGCTAGTAAATCATGCTTGTTTTTGAAAAACTACTCTTCCACTCTTCCAGTTGAGATACAACACTCCTCCTGGTGCTTTTTTCAAAAAAACATTTCCCCCCTGTTATTGCTATGCACCATGGAAACAATAATTGAGTTTCTAATAGTTACATTGATCTTGGAAGGTTAGCCCCTGAACCTTCTGCAGCTTTTATTGTGTAAAACAGTATTCAAGAATCCTGATTACCATGATCCATGTGCAGGGTCTACATTGAATGGCATTGATTATGTCACAAACTAAACAGAATTCTTGCTAAAGCTGTATAAATAACATTGATCAACCTGTATAGTGTTTCTATCTCCCTAAGGAATATACATCTAAGCCATATGCATAACATTGCTTGCATGTGCTTTTTCCAGGTGTATTCTATTTATTGCTATTTCAAATATTGAGCAAAACTAATCATAGGATCCAACCAAAGCTCACTGAAATGAAGGCAAGATTGTAAGCAGTATAAAGTACAAGGTAGGTGATACATACTTAAAAAGATATTGTTTCCTCCTGATACTGAATTCACGGTAAAAGAAAATATAAATATTTTTAATATGCAACTCTATAAGGCCAATAGAATAATTGTACCCTTTCCACAGCTTTAAAAAATTACTGTGGACAATTTCCCATCCCTGTTGATAAACATTACCTCTGTTCCAAGTTTATGTTTTCTCATTTTTAGTGCTATCCTACAACCCTCTACCATCCTACAATTTACTCCATTTGGTACAATGAAATACAGGATTTGACATACTGGATTTTATAATGAACCCTTTTCAATTTTTGATAGCAAGTTTGTAATCAGGTCTTATCAACAGGGATGGGAAATTGATGGCAAGTTTGTAATCAGGTCTTATCAACAGGGATGGGAAATTGTCCACAGTAATTTTCTAAAGCTGTGGAAAGTGTACAATTATTCTATTGGCCTTATAGAGCAGCATATTAAAAATATTTATATACATAAAAGTGCATATGTGAATTGTTTCAATTGCAAAGCGACAAGATTGTGGATGTGATTGAAGTGCATCACGGCCATTCATTTCTGCATGGTATTTTAATTAATGTGCATTCAAGTTGTGCCTCAGTATTATGAAAAGGGAAGCAAAGAGAAATAAAGAACTGAAAATGTGTCCAACTATATGTGCCATCAAGTTGGGGTTGACTCTTAGCATCCACATAAATAGATTTATTCCATGATCATCTATCCCTGACCTGTTTTTTCAGGTCTTCTAATGGTGTACCCATCACCACTGAAACGGAGTCCATCCACCTTGCTGATGATCATCCTCTTCTTCTCTTTCCTTCCATCTTTCCCAGCATTACAGCCTTCTCTAGAGAGCTACATAAGTAAAGGTAAAGGTTTTCCCCTGCACAGTTGTGTCCAAATCTAGGGGGCGGTGCTCATCTCCGTTTCTTAGCCGAAGAGCCAGCACTGTAAGAAGATGCTTCCATGGTCATGTGGCCAGCATGACGCGCGTGGAATGCTGTTACCATCCCACTGAAGTGGTACCTATTTATCTACTTGCATTTGCATGCTTCCAAATTGCTAGGTTGGCAAGAGCTGGGGCAAGTGCCGGAGCTCACTCTGTCACATGGTGCTCAGGTCTCGAACCGCTGACCTTTCAATCGACAAGCCTGGTGTCTTAACTACTGAGCCATCACACCCCCTTAAAGAGCTACATAGGTCTTCACATAATGTGTTTGAAGTAGGGTAATTTGAACCTGTTCATTTGTGACTCTAGTGAGAAATCTGGATTGATTTGTTCAATAATACATTTGCTTGTTTTCTTGGCTGTCTATGATATTCTCAGGAGTCTTCTCCAACACCAAAGTTCAAAAGTATAAATACTCTTGCTATCCTACTTCATCAACGTCCAAGATTCACTTCCATAGAGTGTCACAGGTAATACCATTGCTTGCACTATTCTGATTTTTGTAGTTATAGACACATCACAGCACCTGAATATCTTTTCCAAGGCCTTCATGGCTGTTCTACCAAGTGCTAGTCTGCAGGATATTTCTTGACTGGTTGTTCCTTTACTGTTGATGATTAATCCTAAAAGGCAGAAGCTATCCACCACTTCAATATCTTCACTATTATTTCCTAAGGCTGGTTGTTGTACCTGTTGTTATTAGTTTGGTCTTTATATTTAATTTTAGTCCCGTTTTTTCACTATACTCCTTGATTGTTATTACTAGACCTTGCAGATACTTTGCATTTTCAGCTATGAGAGTAGTGTCATCAGCATAGTGCAGGTTATTGATGTTTCTCCATCCACTTTTAAAACCATGTTCATCTTCTTTCAATCCAGCTTCCCTTAATATCATATAGATTGAATAAATAAGGGGAGAATATACAGCCTTGTCTCACTCCTTTGCCAACCTGGAACCAGTCTGTTTCACCATGTTCTGTCCATTCTGCGGCTTCCTGATTGTTATATAGGTTTTTCATGAGGACAATGAGATGATCTTGAATTCCCATTTTTCTGAGCACTTTCCACAACTTGATGTGATTGACACAATCAAAGGCCTTTCTATAATCAATGAAGCACATACAGACTTCTTTTTAGTATTCTTTGGCTTTCTCAATTATCCAGTGTGCATCAGCAATAATGTCTTGTGTTCTTTGGCCTTTTCTAAAGCCAGATTGAACATCTGGCATCTCTTTTTCCATATAGGGCTCTAATCCCCATGGATGATCCTAAGCATTATTTTGCTAGCATGTGAAATTAAAGATATTGTGTGATAGTTCTCACACTGTTAAGTCTCCTTTTTTTGGTATTGGAATGCAGATTAACCTCTTCCAATCTGTTAGCCACTGTGTTGTTCTGTCCTACGTATATAATGGTCTAATTCACACAGAAATAATTTGGAGAAATGAAATATGAGATGCAGCCAACCATAGATCCATAGTAACATATACATGATCATTCAGTTCATTCTTCTCATTGTCTCTGAAAGCACTATTTTTTTTACTCATGAAACCAAGATAAGCAAGAAGCTTGAACAAAAATGTAACTAAATTCCATTTTGTTTATTGAATTAACAAATCATAGCCTCAAGCAAGTGTGCATAGGACTATAGCCAGATATTTTAGCAGATACTCCAGAAAAAGAGACATAAGATACTGTTATAACATTAAGAGTGTTTTGTATAGGAGGATGAGTAATTGTATAGGGACCAGAGAAATTCAAAATGTATTTGATATTCCAGAGTTGGGATGGAACATAATGGAACAATATGGAATGGAATGGAATGGAATGGAATGGAATGGAATGGAATGGAATGGAATGGAATATTTGTCAGTAACCACAAAATATTCATTGCCTAAATTCTCACCCACAAAGCAAGCTATCTATCTATCTATCTATCTATCTATCTATCTATCTATCTATCTATCTATCTATCTATCTTTCAAATTTAGTCACTGCCCATCTTACTCAAAGAATGACTCTGGGTGGTTTACAATATGATTAAAACTCTGTACAATCATGTCTAAATAACAAGGCTATACAATCTTATGTCAAACTGCAATGATGGTTTAACAGTATTTGTCTAGTTTTCTACAAACTGTCATCAATATTTGCTAAAAGTATAAGGTTGTTTTCTGAAAACTCACATAGGTAACAAAGGGATAATTAAGTTCTTGTGCCAGATTGAACAGAAAGGGCAATGGAGATGGACATGGGGAAGTGAGTCAACTTCCTCAGATAGGCAGGAACATATAAGAGCCATGAAGGCTGCACATTGAACCTAGCAAGGATGTTGGCAAGATAGATGGCTGCTGAAAAAAGTCTTACAAATACACCCGAGCTATCTGATTTTGTGGGCTGGAACTTAGTTCTGTATATTTTCATCTACAATCAGCTATTTCAGCTCTGATAGGGCACTTTCAAAATCAATTGAGCTCCACTATTGAATAGAAAAACCATATGATTTTAAGTACAAATTTATTCCAGTTGCCCATGAAGATGCAAATTTATTCTATAGGAACAGAGAGTCCAGAGGGCAGTCAAAATAGATTAATTTAAGAGAGTATTTTATTTTGTCATGGGCACGATGGCTCAGTGGTTAAGATGCCAGGCTTGTTGATCGGAAGGTCGCAAGTTAGGCGGTTCGAGACCCTAGCCCCGCGTGACGGAGTGAGCTCCCACACTCGCCCCAGCTCTTGCCAACCTAGCAATTTGAAAGCATGCCAATGCAAGTAGATAAATAGGTACCACTTCGGTGGGATGGTAACAGCGTTCCGTGCTTGTCATGCCGGCCACATGACCGTGGAAGTGTCTTGGGACAACGTTAGCTCTTCAGCTAAGAAACGGAGATGAGCACCACCCCCTAGAGTCAGACACGACTGTGTGGGGGAACCTTTACCTTTACCATTTTATTTTATTATTTTATTTTATTTTATTTTATTTTATTTTATTTTATTTTATTTTATTTTATTATTTTATTTATTTTATTTTATTTTATTTTATTTTATTTTATTTTATTTTATTTTATTTTATTTTATTTTATTTTATTTTATTTTATTTTTTTATTTTATTTTATTATTTTATTTTATTTTATTTTATTTTATTTTATTATTTTATTATTTTATTTTATTATTTTATTTTTGTTTTTGTTTTTTCTTTGACAATGTATGTATTTCTATCACGATTACCTTTGTGTTTTGTTCCTTTCTTTCCTTTTTCTTTTTCTGTTATTATTTTAAAAGCAATAGATAGATAGATAGATAGATAGATAGATAGATAGATAGACAGACAGACAGACAGACAGACAGACAGACAGACAGACAGTATTTTAAATGGCAGAGCTGCAGGTGGAATTCCATGGCTAAGTTATTAGGAATAGAATTCTACTGAAAGATCACTGCACTGGTTACCAGTATGCTTCAAGGCCCAGTTCAAAGTGCTGGTTTTAACATATAAAGTCCTAGATGACACTGCACCAAGAAGGTGAGAGCTCCTTAGAGTTCCCCTGTTGTGAGACTTACATGGGGGGTGGACAAAATAGTGGTCCCTGGTGGTCCTCATGATACAGAACAAGGTTCCCCTGAAGATACACGTGGCCCCTTCCCCCCATGCATTTTTCCAAACTGTGCAAACTATATTCTCCCACCATGCCTCCATCCAGACTCTAAAAGTTTGGGAGAATTCTGTTGATATTTGTTTTGCATTATTCAAAGGAATGACAAGTCTCAGAGTTGCCAGTTAATAGTGTTGGCTGAGTCAAGAGTTCAAACTTCTATTGTTTTCCAGGTTGCAAAGATTAAAAGGTCAGATAGGTTAAGTATTGTTAACTTAGTCACAAATGTATATATTAGCATGTCTAAAGATGTGCTTTTTGCATTCAAGCTTGTTTTTCCTTGCCTGTTCGTCTGTTTCTCAACCGTGTGTCTGGGGTGAGATTGAAAAAAATGTTTTTTATATTTATATAGAGATTTTTAACTCCAGAGATCTGGATGTAATTGTTTCATGTTTTCTGTTATATTAATACATCTTTGTTTTGATAAATGTCTTGCGTGATTTCTTGTCTCTCTAATGCTACTTGCTTCTGCAACTCTGCACATGCTCCAGAACACACCTCCAACAATTTCTACATATATTTTAAAGTAATCAATAAAAAGTACTATAGGAAAATGGGACGCTAAATTTTAGTTTGGAACCTGTAGAGAAGAGAAGAAGGATGGAGGGAGGGAGGGAGGGAGGTTATTTAAACATTCAAGTTGTAAAGGAGATATTGAAGGGATATGGGGAAACCCGGCTCACAGACCTTGACCTGGAAAACACCATGCTATGATATCCCCCATAATACAACATGACTGAGCCAAAGATTGTGCCTGAACCAAAGAATCATTGCCCAAGGTTGACCCTTGAGACGGGCCTCAGCAAGCCCCAAAAGAATGCTACATAAGGAATGTTAAGTCTACCTCCCTCAGGAATGCATAACAGTCTGGGACCATCTACCTGGTCAAGCATCCTCTTCCTGAGGCGAAAGCCAGTATGTTTACCTAGCCTCCTTGTAATGAATACCTTGCTCCCCCTCTCCTGAGATGTAAATATGTCAAACTATGATTTTATGGTTCTGACCCTTTGTGCTTCAACCTGCTTGTGTAAACCAACGTCTCTGTGAATGATACTGTTGTCTCTGTAAAATGCAAGTATTTCTGTGGTGTGAATGCCCCAACAACTAGTGTGAATGTTCCCAATTCTATCCTTTGTAAATATGTTGATGACCCACGTCACCCCTTGACCTGGCAAGTCCCAGAATCCTTCAGCTCTGGGAGGGACCCTTCCTCCTAGGGACCAGCCAATCCCAGGGGATGGTCATCACACACCTCGCCCACAGGTGGGCATACCCTCCTCATCCTCACTTCCTGCTTGTGTTCCCTGTATAAAAGTTTGTGCACCCTTATGCTCTGGGTGGTGGTTTCATTCAGAGGTCACTTGCACGTGACAACTGTCTGGCTACCACCCGGCAACCTTTGCTTGGCCAAATAAATTTTGCTGTTGTTCCTTTTTACAAAGTCTCCTTCGTGTATTTGGCTTTCTCTAAAGGCGCGTGGTAAGTTTTGGTGCCTTACATTTTGGTGCGTTGGCCGGGAATCGAACCCGGGTCAACTGCTTGGAAGGCAGCTATGCCGGGAATCTCCGGGGAGTACCTGGGAATCCCCCTTAAGGGGAACCAGACTCCAGTCTGTCAGGGAAAAGCAGCATAGAGGTCAGGCAACGCCACGAGCGCTCCCGGAACTGTTTTTTCCGGTGGCCTTTTCCTCCCTCTCAGCTGCAGGACCCTGGACAGCAAAGAACCCTAGCCTGCAAAGGAGACTTTTGAAAAACGAACTTATCTTCAGGACTGAAAAAGAAGCTACCAACGTTGGTGAGTAGAACTTTTCTTAGGTGGGGGGTGCTGTATGTGTGTGTATATATGAGACGTGGTATTGCTCCACAAGGGAGTAGCCACGAAGCGTTTTGTGGAGGCCCTTTGGGGTCTCAGGGAGATCTTTGTCGCAGTTCCCAGAAGCCCAACTTAATTGGGCATCTAGACTGAGTTTCGGCTAGCTGGGTCGGCACTGGTCGTGCGTATGGACGGAATGCGTGTTGAGTTACTTGGGGACACAAAACGGGAAAATTGAAGCGCTGGAAGGCGAGAAAAAGCCAGCTAAGGAAGGAAAAGGGAACCTTGTCATTGGGAGGACTTAGGCCGGTCCCGGCAAGCCGTGGGGGAGGGGATGATGTTCCCCCGTTTGCACCCCACCCTCTACCGTAAAATCCCTAGAGGTTCAGGTTTATTTATTGTTTCTGCTGCTTGGGGATTGTTTTAGTGTGGTTCCTTTGGAAAACGCCTTTTCTCTCGCCCCCCCTTGAGCAGAGACACCCCGCCCTCCGTTGCCAGGGGACTTCCGCGGGCCACAGTACGGCTCGGACCCCCCTGGGGTGGACACCCAAACTTTCCTCTGTCCTTTGGGGACTTCCGCGGGCCACAGTACGGCTCGGACCCCCCTCTGGGTGGACACCCAAACCTATCCTCCACTCCCGGCACGTCTCCAGGCTGCAGAGTCTGAGAACCTGGCAAGTCTCACGACGATGCTTCTCTAGAGGCCCCCTTCGGTGGAAACCCCTGTCAGGATTGTTGTTCATGCTTAACCTTTAAAAATAGCCAGCGTTGCTGGGAGGTTAGCAGAAAACAGGACCTTAAATTTAACCGGCAAACCAGTCCAGCGCCTGCTGGAGGTTCTGCATAAGGACCTTAAATTGGTGACCGAATAAGTCCAGCGCCTGCTGGAGGTTCTGTTCACACATATACATAAGGAAAAGTTTAAGACCCAGAAGGAGAAACAACTTTCAAACGTGCGGTGTTGAGCGACCTCCGCTGCACCCCCCCCCAACCAACCTTTTCCTCTTCCCGACCTAGAACTGCAGCCGTCTCTACTGGCTATGGGAAATTCTCACAGCCGCCGACGGCAGGAAGATGACGTTCAGATTAGAGGGCGACGGAAATTGACCCCCCTCAACTGCGTTTTAAAAAACTGGGATCTCCTGAAACCCAAGGCGGCATGCGTCCAGCCTCGCAAGTCTCGCCTAAAAGCCTTTTGCTCGGACGTCTGGCCTTTTTATCCACCCACCTGTGGTCGTCAATGGCCACAACAAGGGTCATTAGACGTTGACTACCTCCAAGCTTTCTTTAACTTTTTAACGAGCCAGCAAAAAGTTGAGGAACTACTTTATATTACAATGTTCATCAACCTCACCGGGAGACCGGATATCCTATCACAGAGCGGCATCTTAATTCCCAGCAAATTGCTCTTAGCCCGGCCCCCTCCGGTAACAACTATGGAGGAAGAAGATGAGGACTTCCCTTATCCTCTCCAATGGGCCCCACCGGCTGCTCCAGCGCAACCAACAGCCCCGGTCCCACCGGCTGCTCCAGCGCAACCAACAGCCCCGGTCCCACCGGCTGCTCCAGCGCAACCAACAGCCCCGGCCCCGCCAGCTGCTCCAGCGCAACCAACAGCCCCGGCCCTACCGGCTGTTCCAGCGCAGCCGACAGCCCCGCTGATTACAGGACCGGGAACTGCTGCCCCGGCGCCTCAGAATGGCTCACCAGTAAATGCCCACCCCAAAGGGGACGACGGGGTGCTTGATGATTTAAGAAATATAATCTCGGACCTCCGAGATCGACTACAAACCACCCCAAGAACGCCTGCCCTCTCTCGAGACCGTTCAAAATCTACTGAAACTACTCCCCTAAACGCAATTGCAGCACACCCAGAGGGATCGCTGTGCCCAGAGCCGACACGGGCACCATCTCATACCCTTCGACCGCCATCCCCACTAAGTCCATCAATGACCCGTGGTCAGACCATCTATGGCATTGAGCACCTGGCCCCCACAATTCAAGCCCCACTGCGGCAGGTGCCTGGACCTCAGGGGCTAGTTTACATCCATACCCCGTTCACCACCACGGACCTCCATAACTGGCGGAATGGTCTCCCTCCCTACAGGGAATCCCCGCAACTATATGTTGATTTGGTGCAGCGCATTATTGGCACGCACCAGCCCAACATCCCTGATATGTTCACTCTGCTGTCCTCTTTCCTCACCATCGAGGAAAAGACGCAGGTTCTTAAAGAAGCCATGGCACATTATGAGAATGCCCGACTGGGTCGTGGGAGTCGGAACGATCAGGAAGGCTGGCCCCCTGCTGTAGAACTTTTTTCCCCCACCTCCAACCTGGACCCCAATGACGTAAACGGCCGGCTTGCATTAGATCGAGCTCGCGAGGCCTTCCTGGAAGGATTTAAAAAGGGGGTCCCTAGAACTGTGAACTATCAGGCAGTCCACCAGCTTGCCCAGGAGCCTAAGGAATCCCCCACTGAATTCCTGCAGCGCCTTAAAGATGCATACCGCAGGCATACCGATTTGGACCCAGAAACGCCTAGCGGTGAAGCTGCTCTCAAAGTCTCCTTCATTGGACAGAGCGCCCCGGATATACGCCGGAAACTGCAGAAACTCGATTCCCCGGTAGGACAGTCCCTTGAGAAACTAATACAAACAGCACAGATGGTTTATGCCCAACGAGAAGACCACCAGCTGCAATTCCAAGCACGCACGCAAGCCAATATCATTGCTACAGCTATAGCGGACAGGCTGGATCGTTTCGAACCCGACTCCGCCCACCGCTGGGAGGGGGAGACGCAAAATCACCGACCACGACAAGATTCTTGTTTTTACTGTCACCAGCCTGGGCACTGGCAGGGAGAATGCCCAGAGGCTCCTAATAACAACTTCCATTCCCGTCCCCGAAGGGGTGTCCCAGGCCCACCCCCATGTGGTCCGGGGCGGATTCAGAACCACCATACCCGCCCCCGATTTTGGAACCATCAACGTGACAGCGCCCCGCGCCCCCCCAATCCTCGCTATTCTCACTCTCGCCGAGTCAGTTTCAGCCAAGACGACCCTCAGCCAAGGGACATTCCAAGCCGCGCCCCACGGCCACCACCCAACTCCATTATGAGCGCACAAGCTCCGGAGTTCTACCCAGAACCCCCTGAACTATACTGACGCCGCTCTGGGGGCCTCCCTGCTTCCCCGGAGCCCCTGGTAGAGATGACAGTGGGAGGCAAACAACGTTCATTTTTGGTGGATACAGGGGCTACCTTTAGCGTCCTAAATGACCCTTCCGTTCCTCTCATCGAAACTCTAACCACACCCGTGGTTGGAGCCACTGGAAGCGAACAATTGGTTCCGGTCAGCCAAACTGTAGAGGTCTGCTCTGGAAAAGGGCCGGCACTACACCATTCCTTTTTAGTCATGCCGGAATGCCCAGTCAACCTCCTGGGTCGGGATCTGTTGGGAAAATTACAGGCTGAAATACAAGTTACCCCAAAAGGGCTTACTCTCCGGATCCCTTCTGATCGAACCTACCTCTGTTACCTCAATCAACTCCCCCAGACTTTCCCGACCAATCGGATAAACCCGAAGGTCTGGTATCAAGGAACCCCTGGTTTTGCAATCTATGCCGCCCCCCACATGGCGCAACTACTCCCGGGTGCCGAACCAGTCTCGCTAAGACAATACACCATCTCACAAGATGCCCGTAGAAGCATTAAACAACAAATTGACTTATTTCTGGAACACGGGCTCTTGGTTCCTACCCAATCTCCATGGTCCACCCCGATTTTCCCAGTGCCAAAACCGGATCACTCTTTCCGGTTCGTACATGATCTCCGAGAATGCAATGAACGCATCGTTGCCCTACATGCCACTGTAGCTAACCCCTATACCATACTCACCACCCTATCTAGGACGCAAACCTTCTACACTGTAATAGATCTTAAGGATGCGTTCTTTTGTATACCCCTAGCGAAGGAATGTCAACAATACTTTGCTTTTGAATGGGAAGACCCTGAGACCCATTCTGTTACTCAACTTACATGGACTAGGCTCCCTCAAGGGTACCGTAACAGCCCCACAGCGTTTGCCCATGCCTTGTCCAATGACTTAAAAAGCTTCTCTTACCGCGAGGGTTCCCTCCTTCAGTATGTGGACGATCTACTGTTAGCGGGCAGCGACCCGGAGTCAGTAACAACAGCCTCCATCGCACTTCTTAATCACCTTGCAGACCACGGCTATACAGTTTCCAAGAAGAAGGTCCAGTGGGTGTCACAGACAGTACAATATTTAGGATTTGTTTTAGATAAGGGCAAGCGGAAATTACATGACAGCCGACTAAGAGCCATAGCCTCTATGCCCGAACCTGCAAATGTGAAACAACTTCAAACCTTCCTCGGAGTCGTCGGCTACGCACGGCTCTGGATTCCAGGGTTTTCTCACACCGCCAAACCCCTCTACGCCCTAACCAAACACAACGAACCTTGGGATTGGACGGGGCTTCATAGGCGTGCTTGGACGAACCTGAAAGCGGCTCTGGCGCAGGCTGTTTCCCTGACCCTGCCCGACCACTCCCAGGGGTTCAAACTATTTGTAACAATCAAGGAAGACACAGCACTGGGGGTGTTGTTGCAACAACTTGGCCCAGAGGACGCTCCTGTTGCATATCTATCTAAAAACCTGGACCCAGTTGTCCGAGGATGGCCAGCTTGCCTCCGCTCTGTTGCCGCAACAGCTACCCTCATCCAGGAATCGACTAAGCTAACACTCGGCGCCCCCTTAGCGGTTTTCAGCCCTCACTCTGTTCAAACCCTGCTACAACAGAAACTCCCCTCCTGGGCTACCGCCACCAGAGTCTCATCCTACGCTAGTCAAATCCTGGAAAACTCCTCTGTCACCTTACAGCGTTGTGAACGTCTCAATCCAGCAACTCTTCTTCCCGTTCCATCAGACTCTTCCGAACCACATGACTGCCTCCACACCTTGGAAGTTATAGCCGGCATACGTCCAGATTTAATGGCTGAGCCCCTTCTAACTGCCGATCTCCACCTCTGGACAGATGGCTCCTCTTTTGTCCACAATGGACATAGGTATACAGGCTTTGCAGTTGTTGACCAACACGGGCCAGTCATCCTGCAAAAACTACCATCCCACCAATCCGCTCAAACGGCTGAACTTAAAGCAGTCATAGAAGCTTGCTATTTAGCGCGGAACAAAACTGTTAACATTTACACAGACAGCCGGTATGCCTTCCTAGCGGCTCATTCACACACCGCCCTCTGGAAGGCGCGGGGATACGTGGGCACAGACGGGAGGACCCTCGTCATGAAACCCCTCTTAGAGGAACTTGCAGAGGCCGTCCGCCTCCCCACTACAATTGCTATTGTCCACTGCAGAGGCCATCAAACCGACCGAGGGGACATATCAACGGGAAACCAACGGGCTGACCACTGGGCACGAATCGCAGCCCGATCCGCACGTGCGGCAGCCGAACAAACCCTCCTGTGCCCTTCTATGATTCCATCAGCCATCGATAATGAGATGCTTCCCCTCTATGACAAATCTGACGTCTTGGACCCCAAGGGTCACTGGGAAACTACCGGCTGGTGGGTAGTCAACGACAGGATCCAGCTCCCATCCTCCCTCCTCTGGCCCCTTGTTCGCCGGGCTCACCTGATGTCCCACTCTGGGGTAAAGGCAATGTATGACTGGTTGGCTACTAGATATCATAACACGGGTCTCAGAGCCACATGCCAGGATGTCTTCTCCCGCTGCGAGCTTTGCCACAGGAATAACCCACGAGGAGGGACAATTCCCCCAGGCCACCTCCGCACGCCTTCCTATCCGGGGGAGTTTTGGCAAATCGACTTCACCGAGCTCCCGAAGCATGGCTCCAAGAGTAACCTCCTTGTATTTGTCGATTTATTCTCCGGTTGGCCCGAGGCAATCCCCACGGCAACCCAGAAGGCACATGAGGTTGTCAGAGCCTTAACCGACCACATAATCCCAACCTTTTCCCTTCCAGCTGGGCTGGAAAGTGACAATGGGCCACACTTTGTCTCCCGAGTCATACAGGGGGTTAGCAAATTCCTGGACATTCCATATCACCTCCACTGCAGCTATCGACCTCAATCTTCAGCGAAGGTTGAACGCATGAATAGAACCCTAAAAGGCCATGTAGCCAAATTATGCCAGGATACTCACCTCCCGTGGCCAAAAATACTCCCCCTGGCACTCACCCGTATTCGAGCAATGCCCGGGGGAAAGTGGGGTCTCTCCCCGTTTGAAATGATGTTTGGGCGCCCCTTCGTGGCACGCCCTGTATTAACAACAAACGAAGGGCACCTCAACATATCTACCTATCTCCAGTCCCTGGCGCATGTTTTGTCCTCCATTTCCAAACAGGTTAGCGACGCACTACCCCCGGCTCCAGCACAACAACCTCTTGCAGCGATTGGGTCCTGGGTCCGCGTCAAAGAACTTAATCCTACCTGCACCGCACCGCGCTGGTCGACTCCCCGCCAAGTCCTCTTGAGCACCCCCACTGCAGTAAAAGTTGAAGGTATCAAACCCTGGCTTCACGCATCCCGCATAAAGCCAGTCCACAAACCACTGACCAAGTGGCAAAGTCAACTACTGGAGGGACTCAAACTCCGAATTTCGCGCAAAACATCTCCTGCTGATCTCTCTCTGCCCACTGCTCCACCGGCAACGAACAGTGGCACAGAGGAAGATTCTGACCCACAAGAAAACCTACTGGACGACGAGCCCCTACGGAGACCTCTGCTTCCTGTCTCTCCGGAAGCAGACAGGAACACAGGTGAAGAATCTTCCCAAGAGGACATCTGAAATCATCGTTTTACTGTAAATGTTGTTATACTGTAAATTGCAAAGATTCCCTTGTTAAGCTCTGTTTCAGATCACCGGATCAGACCAGGCAACCACGGGAGCAGCTGCCATTGACCAAACATTGTAACGTTTTTCTCTGATTACTCCTCCCTGCCCCCCCCATCTACTTCTCTTCTGTTTCTGCTCAGTTTCTGTTCTGATTAGAGAAACAACAGGGGGGGGGAGAAGGGTTAGTGAAACACGAGTGCTGACACCTAGTGGTGGAAAGGGAAATGTGTCCCTTTAAAACAATGTGTCCCTTTAAAATTCTTATTATTTCTAAAATTCTTCTTCTGGGGCTCCTGGGGGTCTATACAACCCTAGCACACCCCCACCGTACTCTCACACGCAAGCCTGCTAGCCCCGATTACATTGAGCAGAGCCTTACCTCTGCTTACAGATTACTTGACCAATCCAGGCCAGACTTAACTGAGAACTGTTGGCTCTGTATGTCTACTTCAGCGTCCACTCACCAAGCTATTCCCGCCAGCCCCCGTGTTTGGGCCAGTTCTAGAGTGGTGCTAAACCACAAAACTCCTCCAGTTT
Source organism: Charina bottae (assembly GCA_023362775.1). Taxonomy (NCBI): domain Eukaryota; kingdom Metazoa; phylum Chordata; class Lepidosauria; order Squamata; family Charinaidae; genus Charina; species Charina bottae. Next base: position 233,089,497 of record JALMGJ010000002.1, on the reverse strand, counting down.
TTAAGGAAGGAGAACATCCTGACAGCCAACTATATGCGGACTTTGAGTCACGGCTCAAGACCCTGGGATTGAATCCATCAGTTCCCATCTTTAGCCCAGTGGCCTCACTAGTTCCGCTGATTGGCACCGCCTCTTTGTGCGTTACTAGAACGCAACCCAAAGGGGGAGTTCGGCTGGGAAAGCTTCAGGGATACCAATGCCTAAAGGAGGTAGCCATCACCGCTTCTAACACATTTGAGGACTTCTATGTGAAGCCTCCACTGTTCTCGGCTGCTGCTGGAAGATATAGGGGCAAAGTGACATTTTCTGCCCGGCCTGCGGTTTCTATTTCTGGGGAGGAGAAGGAGGGACCCGCATGTAACTTGGCAGCGAAACTTCTGTTAGCTGCCTCTCCACAGGGACCTCTACTTCCCCCTTGGCTCGGGCTGCCTGCAGACACAAAAGGCTCTATGCCAGCATGGCTTGGCCTGAGGGATGACCAAGATATCCCCTGTGCTCCCCTGCCTTATGCTCAAGGGAATACCTCCAATTATTTTGTTTTCCCTTCCATCCCCTTAGTTAAGGGCCCGCCCCCTCTCAATGCCACCTCCCTGCAACCACTCACGGGTATGTTCCTCGCAGGGTCAATTGGGATTTGGAACCCATGGAAACGGGAAAAACCTATTTTTTCTATTGATTTAGGCATCTGCCTTGAACAGGGCATGTTCTTCCTTTGTGGAACCAATGCCTATCTTTGCTTACATACTAATTGGACAGGTACTTGCTCTCTCGTCCACCTCATACCACAAATTTCTATCCTGCCAAAGGGGGCGACACCTCCAGTACCACTCACTTCTCGCATACAAAGGCGAGCCATCTTTCTCGTCCCCCTCCTAGTTGCCCTAGGGGTAACTGCCGGCGTCACCACCGGCGTGGCCGGCATTGCTGACGCTGAGGTAAGATTCCACCAGCTCTCCCAAGAGTTTCAGGATAGCCTCAATAAAATAGCCCAAAGCCTCGCGAACGTCCAGGACCAGCTGGACTCCTTAGCGTCTGTAGTGATGCAAAATAGGCGAGGCTTGAACCTCATCACAGCTGAAAAGGGGGGCCTCTGTGCTTTCCTCCACGAAGAATGTTGTTTTTACATGAACAAGTCTGGCTTAGTCAGGGAAGCCGTCCAGGATTTAAAAGATCAGGCTACCCGGCTAGGTGACCAAGCTAACTGGAACACAGACTCAGGCCAACTTTTCTCTTGGCTCCCAGGGGCAGTCTGGGTCAAGCAACTTGTGTTTCTTTTTGTCTGTGGCCTTACTGCACTTGCAGTTCTGCCTTGCATTATCCCACTTGTACGTCGCATTGTGTTGTCCTCCCTCAAAGGACTGACTGTGGTTACCCACTCCGAAGGCAAGCCAGCAAAGCTTTTGACACTCCACCCAGTCTCAAAGCTAGGCAAAGAGCAGTTTGCCATTAGAAAAGAAAAGGGAGGATTGAAGGGATATGGGGAAACCCGGCTCACAGACCTTGACCTGGAAAACACCATGCTATGATATCCCCCATAATACAACATGACTGAGCCAAAGATTGTGCCTGAACCAAAGAATCATTGCCCAAGGTTGACCCTTGAGACGGGCCTCAGCAAGCCCCAAAAGAATGCTACATAAGGAATGTTAAGTCTACCTCCCTCAGGAATGCATAACAGTCTGGGACCATCTACCTGGTCAAGCATCCTCTTCCTGAGGCGAAAGCCAGTATGTTTACCTAGCCTCCTTGTAATGAATACCTTGCTCCCCCTCTCCTGAGATGTAAATATGTCAAACTATGATTTTATGGTTCTGACCCTTTGTGCTTCAACCTGCTTGTGTAAACCAACGTCTCTGTGAATGATACTGTTGTCTCTGTAAAATGCAAGTATTTCTGTGGTGTGAATGCCCCAACAACTAGTGTGAATGTTCCCAATTCTATCCTTTGTAAATATGTTGATGACCCACGTCACCCCTTGACCTGGCAAGTCCCAGAATCCTTCAGCTCTGGGAGGGACCCTTCCTCCTAGGGACCAGCCAATCCCAGGGGATGGTCATCACACACCTCGCCCACAGGTGGGCATACCCTCCTCATCCTCACTTCCTGCTTGTGTTCCCTGTATAAAAGTTTGTGCACCCTTATGCTCTGGGTGGTGGTTTCATTCAGAGGTCACTTGCACGTGACAACTGTCTGGCTACCACCCGGCAACCTTTGCTTGGCCAAATAAATTTTGCTGTTGTTCCTTTTTACAAAGTCTCCTTCGTGTATTTGGCTTTCTCTAAAGGCGCGTGGTAAGTTTTGGTGCCTTACAATATGATCTTAATCTGAATACAATAGATAGTCTTCATCCCATCTCAAATGCACAGTAGAATGGTGCCACTGCCAGTCCAATAAATATTAGGCTTTTGAACTGTAGCCAACAATTCTTCCCAGGTAATCTTTTTGTCTTATATACTGCAATTTAGCCATAACAGAATTTTTCATCTCAGCTTGCAGAGATTATATACCTTTGATGAAAGAAAGGGGAAAAAAAGAGGCCCCTCTATTCTAATACAGAGTAGTAACAAGATGCAAAATAGGGAGGTGAAACAATTGGAATCTCATTTCAAAACAGATCAGCATGTCACTGAGCCCAAGGGGGAAAAAAATCAACAAGTTCCCAGCTGGGAAGACTTGTAATTGCAGCCAGCCAGAACATTGATATAGAGATAGCACAGCCACTAACAAGGGAGACAAAAACTATAAGAGATGAATATACACATTGTCATGTGTAAGACAGGAGCCCCAGTTAACATGATAAAATGCTCATTCGTCACTGAATGTTAAACTGGCATGAAGTCTAGTGATTGCTGCGTGATGTGACTAAAATCTGCATTAAAAAAATTCTGGGGAGAAGACAAATTTAAGGAGATGTGTAAATTAAGAAGGGGAAGAAATGCACAAAGCAGTAGATTTAGAATGTTACCCTTCAACTAGGACAATTAAGACTAATAGGTATATTAAGCTAGTAGCAGAAAAGCACATATGGCTCTAGGCAGACATTGCTTCCTGCACACAATGCATGTGATGTCTGGAAAGCCAAATCTGGAAATTTATATCTGTTTCAGCAGAAAGAGATACATACAGACTATGTATTCTTTCCTAAGGGTTTGTTTGCATTGTAAGATGAGACATTTTGGTTCATAAGCACAGCAGCACAGAAAAAAGAGAGAATTATATAGACAATGTAATGAAGCAACAGAAAGCTTACACTGGAAGGGAACATCCTTTCCAGTCTAGTTTATTGTCCCAAACTCCAAGGTTCATATTTTCCTTTCAAACTCAAGTGGGGCAATTTTGACCTCCTGATGTCTATTCATATAGGCAGAAATTGCTTAGAGTTGTTATAGTATCTGCAATGTGCAAATCACATTACAACCCAGCTGCAATTCAACCATAGAGGCAATTTATCCTTAGCTATTGATACACCAATTTTGCAGAAATGGGGACTGAGGCTGAAAGGAAGTTTATCAACCAAGTGTTTGAACTGGGATTGAAACATACTGTAGCTCTTCCAAATCCATGCTTCTTGGTGTAACTAATGGTATGTGATCCAGAACTGGTCTTAATACAATTTGGTCCCCACTGTAAGTGATGTGGCCCAATTAAAAATGCAATATTAATCATAATTAAACATTTCAAAAAATACTAGCTGAAATAACTCTGAAATATGTGCATATATAAGTATACAAATTCAGTATTATGTATAAGCATATCTGCTCTATAACAAACCACTTATGACTATGATTGCACATTCAATGCATGTAAAAAAGGAATTTGGCATTGCTCACATTGTTGCGATCAACTTGATTTTTTGACACACACACCTTCATGGGTGCCCCTGTAGGCAGAAGGATGTCCCTAGTAAATTATGGACCAAAACCAGAGTTTCCTGGTTGGAGGAGATGGGCAGTAATACAAATTTAAATAATAAATACATTTCCAGATTCTCATTTTTTTTCTATTTATTTCAAGAGTAGGTTTTGTTTTGTTTTGTTTTGTTTTGTTTTGTTTTGTTTTGTTTTGTTTTGGCTCTCTTTTAACTGAAGGCTATAAGAAATGGTGATGCAAACCAAGTGAGAACATTTTTCCTGTTTTGTTTTGGGGGCGGAGTGGGATTTCCCCCTTTTTAAACTGTGTTAAAATATATACCTATTATAGGCATACACTGCAGTTTTCCTGTGTTACCTGCCTCACCAACAGGAAACTACATTGCTGAATATTCATTCATTCATTCATTCACTCACTCACTCACTCACTCACTCACTCACTCACTCACTCACTCAGTTTGTATAGCTGCCCATCTCAACAAGTGACTCTTGGCAGCAAACAATATTACAAATAAAAATAAAAGCAATTACAACATCAAATACAAAAAATTAAAATACATAGCAACCAAGGAAAATATCACAATCATCAATTGTTCACACAACTAGGAGAGAGATCCCTTCACACAATCTTGCTGTCAAATTTCAATGATTCAGTCAGAAAGAGTTCAGTGGGATCAGGCAAGTAACCCTCCCTAAATGCAAAGACCCAAAAATGGGATACAGACAGCTTTATCTCTCCCTAAATATTTCTTGTTTTACATGATGATAGAAAATCATAATGCAGGAAGTAATCCAGCACTTAGTGTCCATGGGCTTTGCTATTCTTCTCTGAAGGGGGAACTGATATTTATCTGTCACTTTAGATACACAGATCTGCCTCCACCATTGAAATAAAAAAAAAATCTATGCATGCTTCAGAGCTCTTGGGATACAGAGACTATTAAAAGTTGTTTATGGTCAGCCAGCTTAGTTCAGTATTGGTTACCCTGGCTAACAATGCAGCTTATTCCAGGATTTTTATTTTTATTCTTTTATCCCCAGACCTACTTGGTGATACCAAGCAACACATTTGTTCTGTTACTGTGTTCTTGCCTTTCCCCAAAGCTCTCATGTCAGCTGCAGATCACTAAATAAAGTTATCTACAGATTCTCTGAAGTACCTGAAATAATCCAAGGCTCGGGAACAAATGCTGAACTCTGGACTAAGGAAAACATAGTTTGAACCATTAAGGCCACTCATAAATTAAAATTTGAAGCACAGTGTGGGTTTCCAGTGCACATTGACACATCATTCCTCTTATGTTATTGCAGCTGCTTGTTATTACCCCATTAATTTATGCCTGTGCTGAAGCCATAGAAATAAAGTGCATATGAAACGCCATAGATTTTTGTTCTACTTTGTTTTCTTTCGTCCAAGGATCAGAATTCAGTCATTCAATATAGCTCTTAGTTGGACCAAAAGCACTGTCAATTTAAATTATTATTGGGTGAAGCTCAGAGTTCAGATGTTCAGCCTTGATAAGCAAGGAATTTGGCTTCTTAAGCAAATCAAACCAACCAGTTTCTCATCTAGACAAACTTCCTGATTTCACAACATAATGTTGAAATCTACCTTTGTTGTGTGTTTCTGAATATCGCCTGAGACATACTGTATAAATCAGGGCCATATTTTTTTTAAACTGGAATATTGCATTGCAACTATACACATACAGAAACTGGGTGAGGCAGTTTGCCTGCTTCCAGCAGTCACTGGATTCCTATTTAATCCTAAAGAGATTTCTTTCTTCACCACAAATTACAAAGCCCTGAGTACCAAGTCTCTTTTATTGTAATGGTGCTTTAAACCAGTGTTTCTCAACCTCAGCAACTTTAAGATGTGTGGACTTCAACTCCCAGAATTGCCCCAGCCAGCATGCTGGTTGGGGGAATTCTGGGAGTTGAAGCCCACACATCTTAAAATTCCCTGTTTTAAAAAATACACCAGTGGTTATGTTTACCTATAATTTGTTTTTACCACACTATCCTCCCAGTAGCTAGTTTTGCAAATTACACTAAATTGTAGTTTGTTGAAATAATGATTTAACCAAGCCATAATTGCCAAATTCACATGTTTTGTAAACCACAATAGTTGAGTTTCCATGTTGCAGTAAAATAAAACCAAACTATATCATGGCTTTGCTTTGTTTAGAGTGCTTTGCCACCAGATTAAAATAAAGCATTTGGCGTCTCCTTAACAAAAACTATGCAGGATCTCAATTGAAAAGGTTAAAAAAGGTTTTCCTTGTCCACAGGCAAAACCCCGTCTGGCCCCAAAGTGATTACTTCTCCAAGACTACCAAGGGTCAAGATGATTTAAAAAAAGATGGAGATATGAAATATGGGCTAATAGTCCTGGTTCCATCCACATCAACTCTCCAGGATCTCATTTCTAACCCTTGAATTTAGCATACTCATTTTAGGATGCTGGAGAAGGGATGAGATTTATAACAGTATTATTACTAATTTTCATATGCAAGCATATATTGGGACTAGTCTGCATGATGTTCTTCTGTTTCTTCTTTTCTCTATGGACAAATTATATGGTTGACAGACAAACAACACAAAGGAATAGCTAAGACTGGCAGTTCTCATCACTGGTACTTTTTATGCAAATGAATTTTATGCTACTGTAACTGTTTATGCATACCAGAAGGAGTTATGGCACAACTATGTGTGCATGTTAATTTCAAGAAAAAAGTGCAATCAAAAAGTGAAAGATTGGGCTAAAGCTGATAAAATGAGCTCATTCTAGAATATAAAGGCAACAGGAAGGAGAAGAACAACGAAAGCAATTATTTATACAGGCAATAATCAAGAAATAGGACCTTCAGGAAATGACTTGGGGGATGGAATATAAGTGATACTTATAAAATTTGTAGATGATATGAAGCTGGGTTCAAATCACAGAGGTGTAATGATTCCAGTTCTTAAATTCCAAAATCAGGATTCCTCAGTACACACCATTTAGGATATAGAAGGAATCTTTATTAGAAAGTAGTAACATGGAACATAGCCAAAGCTCGGAATGAAGTTTTACCACCAAAACAGTTGAATAAACTCTTTCTCCTCCTCCGTGCCAGCCCCTCCTGTTGATAAGGTTATTACATGTATATTTCTCACTTGCACTCGCACCCCCTCCCAACTTGCGCTCATCTCCCAGATGTTCCCAGATGGCACCGACAGAATTATCTTGGTGCCCCTCTCAGATTTCACTGGTGCTGACACGGATCTTGATAACATCCCCCCATCTAATCTACAATGTACAACCCATGGCAGGATTCTCACCAGTGCGAATCATGAAAAGAGGATGCAGTCAAGGCACAGAATTTCCTTGACAACTGACAGCACAGCAGTACAACCAACAACTTGAGCTTGTATACTCTGCTGAAATCAGCCTTCCAGTTTCCCATCATGAGCAAGACTTTATTTTTTCTACCTCATGAGGACCCTTACCTATTATGGACTTCTAGTGAGGAATGGCAAGCTAGCACGTCTCTGAATGAGTGGAGACGATGTCATGGCCATGACCGAAGGACCAGCGAGTAGTCTGGCTCCATGGAAACTATCCAGATAAGGAGAAGATGGGAGATCACCCAATTGTGCTCCATATGTCAGCAGAATAGTGGTTTCCCACAGGTTTGAGTGCCGGGAGATGAAGGAAAGCCATCACACTCTCAACCGCAGCAGAGCCTTTTTAAGGACACTGGATTTGCTAACCTCACTTTCTAATCACTTTTGGAAATTACCTATTTAACTATCTTAAGGCTAATAGAGATCTTCAAAATGACAAGTTTACAAAGCCACCTGGTGGGTTTACCTTCATTCATATTTATTACCTTACATTCATTACTTTATTCATCCAGAATAAAATAAAAAATAACTATAAGCTTAAGAATTTAAATAATTTGAACTAAATGGCAAAAAGCTAAATAACACTTTAATTCAAGAAAGTTATAAACAAATTAAGTGACCAGATGAATTTGTAATATTAGGACTTTTGCTATAAGATTTTGGAAATAATTACATAAACAGCACCTTTGTGGGAACTAAATTGTTTAGTCTACCTTCTCTTTGATTAGTCTACCTTAAGTCATAACAGAAATTTGAAACTTTATTATTTCAGAAATTGTACACTAGAGGGGACTAAAGATCCCAGGCATACAAGGAAAAGGGGAAAAAAAGAGACAGGCTTGCCTTTTGTCTTTGGTCAGCATTGGGACAAAATGACAGAAAATGGTATGACATTTGAAATACTCCAGGATATATTTGAAGAATGGGGACAAAAACTAGCAGTTACAATGTCAGCAATGATGTCTGCTGAAGTTGGACGGTGGCTGGAGCGAAGTGGAGGAGGCTCTGTGAAGAAATCCGAAAACGCGCAGACCCGAGCTGTCTTTGTGAGACCAAAAGCTAAAAGCGGTGGTAGAAAGAGCGGAGGATTTGGCTCTTTCAGAAAATAAAACTTTCGGTGGCTTTGGAAGGCTTGGAAAGAAGAGCGAGTTAAGTGTTGTTTGTCTAAGTGTTTTCATTGACTCGCGGAGAAGAACAAGCTGGAAAGCTGAAAAGCGAAAGTCGGAGCTGCGGGGGGAACGTCTTGGAAATAGACAAGCGTCGCAGACCACTTCACCAAAATAATTTTAAAAACTAACAAATAAAAAAAAAAGCAAGTGTTTCTGAACAAAGAAGCATAGTGGAGGACTTTGGTGAGAGCATATATAATTTCCTTACGGTGAACTTCTATTAAGACTGAGTTAATTATTTAATTAACAAACAAACGAAGCCATTTTACGTTGGCAAAACATTAGCAGAACTCTTGTTTAAACTTGCTGTATAAAGTATAAAGTATAAGAATTATCATTTACTATATTATTGTTTGAAATATATATATCACCATATTTAGATAAGTATAAGATAAGAAAATTTTAAGAACTCTCCTTTTTGTTATAAGTTAATAAATAAGACATAAGGTTTATAAAAAAATGAGTGTTAATACCAGAAGACAAATAATACAAGGTAGAAGAGGATCAGAGGCTGGGGAAGGTGAATGGCTAAAATCTTTCTTTGAAGACTTTACAGTTAAAACTACCCAGACAATTACTCAAACAGTAACGAAAGTGTTAGAAGAAAAACTAGAAGGTTTAGAAAAAAGATTAGAACAGAAGCTGGGAAAGATAGAAAAAAAATTAAAAGAAGATATCTCTGAAGTTAAGAAGCAGATAGAAAATTGTGAAGAAAATTTAGATAAAGAAGAAGAATGTATAACATTACTGGAACTAAAAGAAAAAGAACATTGTATAAGACTGAGAGGGGGAAAGGAAAGCAGTGTGAGGAAATAATTATACCAATGGAAAAGGAAAGCAATGTGAGAGAAATAATTACACCAATGCTAGCTAATCTAATTGACTGGGAAGAGGAAAGCTTAGAAGAGGAAATTGAAAGAATGTTTAGGATAAATTCTAAATATGCAACTATGTATAATAAACCAAGAGATATTTTGATAGAATTTTCCAAAAAAAAAAGATAAGAAATATAATAATACAAGCATCCTATAATAAAAAAAATAGAAATAGAAGGGAAAGACATTACTATTTTCAAAGAAATCCTGGTTAAAATTCTAAAGAAGAGAAAAGAGTACAGATTTCTGACGGATCTCTTAGGAAAAAATAACATTAATTTCAGGTGGGAAATACCCGAAGGGTTAAGCTTGACATTCAAAAGTCAAAGATTTAAACTAAACTCACTATTAAAAGCGAAATATTTTTTGAAAAGATTTGAAAAAGAAATAGCTCAGCCTAAGGATCAGAGACAAGGGGGAAAGGAGAAAATCCAATATCAAAAAGAAAGAGGAGCCTCCAATACTAAAGAGTTTGCTTCACTCTTGGTAAATGAATGAACTTAGAGCTATTACTTGGAATATTAATGGGGCTAACTCTCCTGTTAAAAGAAAACATATATTCCAATTACTAAATAAACTAATTGCATGCCTCCAGGAAACTCACATTAAAAAAACAGATACTAAATATTTAATTAACAAAAAATTAGGATTAGAATTTACTGCAGCAAATGAAAAAAAAATGGAGTAGTAATATATATAAAATCTTATTTAACACCTAAATTAATTCAAAAAGATGAAAATGGGAGATATATCATTATTGAAATTGAAATTCAAAATTCTAAATTACTACTAATTGGTATATATGCTCCAAACAAAAATCAAAAAAATTTCTATAAAGAATTATCAAACATCTGTGTAGAGTACAAACAAAATAATTGGAGAGTGATGGGGGGTTTAAACGGAGTAGCTGTGCCAAAATTAGAGAAGTCACAATGTCAAATTAACAAATGTCAAGGCAAATTGCCAAAAGAATTTTTTTGATATGGTTAAAAATTTATCCCTAATAGATGCATGGAGAAGCACAAATGGAAATGCAAGAGAATTTACATTTTATTCAAACAGACATAAATCATTTTCAAGAATAGACATGATATGGATATCAAAAAACTTGGAAAATAAAATTAAAGAAGCTACAATTTTGCCAAAAACTTTATCGGATCATAACCCAGTGCAAACGATTTTGAAAATAAATCCTAAAAATTTCAGATGGAGACTAAATGAAAACATTTTGAAAAATAAGCAAAACTTAGAGGATCTTAAAAAAAATTGCGAGAATTTTTCCTTTGGAATTCAGGTACAGAAGTAAAATTAGAAACAATATGGGATGCGAGTAAGGCCTACATGAGAGGACATTTTATATCACAACTACCAAAAAAAAAAAAAAAATAGCACCAAAAAATTACAGATAATTATGGATCAAATTAAAGAAAAAGAAAGAGAACTGCAAAACAATAATAATAAAGAGGAAACTTTAAATCAGATCAAATTATTACAACTTCAAGTTCAAATTTTGATGACAGAAGATATTGATAGAAAATTGAAATATATCAGACAGAAAAACTTTGAACATGCAAATAAGCCAGTCAGATGGTTGGCATACAAATTAAGAAAAGAAAGAGAAAAACGAATAATTTCTAAAATTAGAGAAAATGATGTGGACCTAATTCAAAATGACAAAATTAAAAATGCCTTTCATGCCTACTATACATAATTATATAAAAAACAGAAAATACCATTGGAAAAAATTGAACAATATATACAGGAATGCAATCTAGAAAAATTAACCAATTAACAAAGGGATATAACAAATAATTTGATCACAACTCAAGAAATAATAGGCACAATTAATAGATTGAAAATAGGTAAAACTCCAGGACCTGATGGACTCTCGGCGGGATATTATAAACATTTCAAATAACAATTGATAGAACCACTCAAAATACTATTTAATTCGATTCTGGAAGGAAATAAGATACCACAAACATAGACAGAGGCTAAGATTGCCTTAATTCCAAAGGAAAACCAGGACTTAACAAAATGTCAAAACTATAGACCGATCTCTTTACTGAACAATGATTATAAATTATTCACTATTATATTGGCAGAAAGACTAATTTTTTTTTTACAAAATTTGGTAAATTGTGACCAAAATGGATTTATGCCAAACAGACAAATTGAAGAAAATTTGCGGACAGTAATAAATTTAATAGAATATGCGAATGTGCACAATGAAAAACCTATAATGCTATTATTCTTAGACGCTGAAAAAGAATTCGATAACGTAAATTGGGATTATATAATCAAAACTTTAGAATACAGAAATTTCGGAGATAATTTTATAAAAGCAATTCAAGCTATTTACAAAGTACAGAAAGCCAATATTATAGTGAACGAAGAAGAAACGCAAGAAATTAACATAGAAAAAGGTACCCGTCAGGGATGCCCATTGTCTCCATTAATATTAATATTAGTACTGGAGGGTTTATTGGAAAAAATTAGAAAAGATGATAATATTGAAGGAATAAAAATTTAAAAAGAAACATACAAATTAAAAGCATTTGCTGATGATTTGGTGATAACAGTACAAAATCCATTAGACTCAATAGAAAACTTAAACAAAAAGTTACAAGAATTTGGAGATTTAGCAGGTTTTAAAATAAATAAACAAAAGACCAAAATGATAAATCTAAATATGATAAAAGAAGAGCGAACGAAACTGGAACATAAAACAGGATTTCAAAATGTGAAACAAATTAAATATCTAGGAGTACAGATAACAGCCAAAAATATAGATTTATTTTAAAAATAATTATACTATAATATGGAAAGAAATTAAAAAAGATCTAGAAAAGTGGGAATCTCTACAATTATCATTATTGGGTAGAATTGCAACAATAAAAATGAATGTACTACCTAGAATTTTGTATCTGTTCCAGACGATACCCATAGAAATAACGGACCAAACCTTTTCAAATTGGCAGAGATATAACAAAATTTATATGGCAAGGGAAAAAACCCAGAATAAAATTAAAATACTTACAAGATATTAAAGAAAGGGGAGGATTGGGATTACCAAATTTAAAATTATATTACGAAACTTGCGGTTTGGTCTGGTTGAAAGAATGGATAAAATTGGAAAACACAAATATATTAAATTTAGAAGGTCATGATAACAGATTTGGATGACATGGGTATATGTGGTATAACAAAAGTAACATCAATAAGGCATTCAATAATCATATAATTAGGAAATCAATACTAAAAATATGGAACAGATACAAAAATTCTTTACTACCTGCACTTCCATTGTGGACATCTCCTCAGGAGGCAAATGCCAGAATAGAGAATCCAAATGATAAAAAATGGTTAAGATACAAAACCCTACTTAAATTTAATGGAAACAACTATGAATTCAAAACAAGGGAAGAATTAGAAAAGGAGGGTTTTGAATGTCATTGGTTTAAATATTTACAATTAAAAGAACAATTTAAATTAGACCGAAAAACATTTAAATTTGTGAATTTAACAGATAACTGGGACAATATATTATGGAACGAGAACGACCATCTGATATCCAAATTGTATAAAAAATTATTAGATTTAAAAACTAGTGATATAAAAACCAAAAACTATATGACAAAATGGGAAGAGAATTTGGGTAGAGAGATTAGTTATGAGGATTGGCAAACTATCTGGATGAAAAATATTAAATTCACCTTAAGTAATAATCTAAGAGAAAATAGTTATAAGATTATTTTTAGATGGTATTTGCCTCCAGAGAGATTGTATAAAATGAAGTGTTTAAGCTCAAATATATGTTGGAAATGTAATATAAAGGTGGGCTCTTTTTACCACTTATGGTGGTCCTGCAAAAAACCTAAAAAATATTGGGAAAAAATTCATGGTAGTATTTGTAAAATAATAAAAATCAATATGGAAAAAAAAACCAGAATTATACCTATTGGGCCTCATGGACATAAAGATAAATAAGGATTGCAAAAAACTACTACACCATTTGATTACAGCAGCAAGGATAACTTTCGTGAAACACTGGAAAGAAGAATATACCCCGTCAACAGATGAATGGACTATTAAAGCAATGAAAATAGCACAGATGGACAGGTTAACGAATTTAGTAAAATGCAAAGAAATTGGAGATTATGAACGAATATGGAATCCCTTTCTAGAATTTTTACAAAAGGACTACAATATAAAATTATCATTGTAAAACTGGGAAAATCAAAAGGAAAAATATTATAAAGAGAACAAACGTTATATGAACAAGTTTAAAAGGAATAACAGAAATGTAATAAATAAACTACATGTGGAAAGAAGAAAAGTGAACTAGGCAATGAGATAAATTATAAACATAATAAAGAAATGTTAAAGGGATGGAGAAATATAATAGAAAAATAGTAAATATTAAATAAATGTTAAAAGGTTTCTTCGTAAAAGAAACAAGAAGTCTTTTTAAATTAATTGTTCTATATGTAACTTTGTATGTTGTTATTGTCATAAATAGTTGAATGTATGTAAGTAGGCTGTTTATGTGTTGTAAATCTTTGTAAATGTATCTATCTTTGTGACATGTAAATATTTTAAACAATAAAAATATTAATTAAAAAAAAGCAATGATGTCTGCTTCTATGGATAGACTATGTCAAAAATTGTTAAAGAAGAAATGACAGATGTGAAAGAGAATACCTTGGAAGATCTATAGGATATAGAGCTGAAACAAACCATTATTGATACAGAAGTATTAGAATATCAATAAATTGTTAAATTACTGAATTTTTTTTAAAAAATGTTAATTATAAGACAGAGATGACAGTTAAAGTGGAAATACAAATGATAAGCCAAGAGAATGACCTGGACAATGACTCCTTACTGCAGAGCTTTCCAAACTGTGTGTCGCGACACAAAAGTGTGTCGCCACGCACAGCGTGGTGTGTCGCCACACCACCCGGAAGCGGCGGCACACGTGTGCATGGTGGCAGCGGCAGCCACCGCCGCCGTGAACACGCGTGCCACCGCACGTCCCCCCGCGCCGCCACCGTGCACACGTGCGCCACTGCACACACCCCCGCGCCACCGCTGTGCGTGTGCGCCGCCGCACGCCCCCCGCGCCGCCGCCGTGCACATGCGTGCCGCCGCACGCCCTCCCGCGTCGCCCCCGCACGCGCACACACCCACGCCAGCGGCGTGCTGCTACCGCACCGCCGCTGGCATGTCGCCAGAGGCGGCACTTTGGAAAGCCCTGCCTTACTGGATTTACAAAAGAGGTTTGCTAGAGCCTCGAAGAAGCCTTTGAGATGAGAAAAAGAAAACTTGAAGAGAGATCAAATCCTACAACATCTGAATGAATTAAAGATCAAGATTGCTACAAGCAAAAGGAAGGAGTACAAAGTTGGTTTGTTTGACCATGGTTAAAATAAGACACGTTTCTATAAAATTGTGGGAACCCTTTATGGACTTTTTGCTGACTGAAATGTAAATGATTTATGGATTTGCATAGGGATAAGGAATAGGAAGAAGAGATACTTCCATGTAACCTTATAGGGCAGAGCTTTCCAAACTTTTCATGTTGGTGACACACTTTTTAAACATGCATCATTTCACGACACACTCTTACAGCAGGGCACAAGGCAAGCACTAGGACCTGCGCGGAATCACAGCATGTTTGGAGACAGCAAGGCACAAGGCAGGCACTAGGACCTGCGTGGAATCCTGGCAGGGCTCGGAGGCAGCAGCAGCCGCGACACACCCAGACACTGCAGCCGACACACTAACATGTCCCGACACACAGTTTGGAAAGCTCTGTTATAAGGGATGAAGAATTTTTGTTTGTACTTGTGATGAAGATTGGAAGTCAGGTCTTTAAATATTTCTTTTCTCTTTTTCTTATTTTTTTCTCTTTTCTCTTTCTTCTTCCCTTCTTCCCTTCTTTCCCTCTTTTCTTGTACTTTTTATTCTCTCTCTTTTTATTTCTCTTTTCCTTTCTGAGTTTAGTTTGTATTATTTTTTATTATTGATTTTTTTTAATCAATAAAATTATTTTTTTATAAAATGAGGACCCTTACCAATTACTTCTGCATTTTCACTGGAGGTATAATTTGACCTCTATCAGTGTCGCAAAGTAGATAGAACTCTTCATGCTTGTTTTTCTGCAGCCTTCCCGCTGTATCTGCTTCCTGAACCTCCATGGGAGTAATTTCTTCAGAGCATCTTTCCTTCAGATGTAATTGAAGCATAGACATCCATAGGGCTGCTGACCTCTGGACAGATGCTTGTGTCATGAAGCACTCACTTGCTCATACATCCTAGGTCATGACATCTACCCACAAGAATTTCACTGTTTTCGTTTTTGTTGTTGTTGATTTGGTTTGGTTTGGTTGTTTTCTTTTCAGAGAAATATTTGACATAGTACCAAATTCAACAAGAGTAAATATAACATGGGGCATGGTGGCTCAGCGGGTAAGACGCCAGGCTTGTCGATCGGAAGATCGCAAGTTCGGAGGTTCGAATCCCTAGCCCTGCGTGAGGAGTGAGATCCCGCACTAGCTCCAGCTCTTGCCAACCTAGCAATTCGAAAGCATGCAAATGCAAGTAGATGAATAGGTACCACTTCGGTGGGTAGGTAACAGCGTTCCGCGCGCATCATGCGGCCACATGACTGTGGAAGCATCTTCGGACAACGCTGGCTCTTCGGCTAATGAACGGAGATGAGCACCGGCCCCTAGAGTCGGACACGACTGCATAAATGTGCGGGGGGAACCTTTACCTTAAATATAACATTCAACATTTAGGTGCAACAACTTCTCAAGTGTAAGTAAAGAATGGGAAAAACTGAGAAGGATTTGGTGTCTTAGTTGATCAGAAACTGGATGTGATATAGCAGGGTGGTATGGCTGATTAAAAAAAGGTCCAGATCACAAGAACTAATAGTTCTACTATATTCTTTTTACCAGTCAGGCCACATTTAAAAAATGTGATGATGTGAATGAAGAGGATCAACAACAATTTCTTAGGGATGATATAGTTGAATAGCATACTACAGTTGATCCATTGACCAGAGATTGAATGATAGCTTAGAATAGGATTGGTCCAAGATTTTTCACTTTGTGCACTGAAAAAAGAGAATTAAGATGCTCATTAAGATAGATAAAATGCTGTTCTCTGCGCAGACATACATGACACATATTAGGTCAGGCAAATATAAAGCAAAGTCTTTTTTTAAAAAAGATTCTAAATACTGTATGTAGACAAATAAAGCAATGAAGGATAAAGTATTAAGCACCTAATTAACTTTAATTATAAAAGCTGAGGTTAATATTTATTTTTTAAAAAACAATTAGTCAACTAATCATGTAAACTTTAATTAGTTTTTAATCACTTAAATTGAAATAGATTTGAATGGGCATAAAACAAAAAAAAGCTTGAAAAAAAGCTATTCTCTTCTTAGATGGATCAGGCATATATTGCCACAGCTCCCTAGGTGAAAATGAAGAATTGCCACTTGCAGTTCTTCTAAATATGTAATGTTAAAAAAACTTTTTAAAAAAGGTGTTACATGATTAATTGAGGGTGACTTCTTAGTCAATCAATATATTTTAATTGGTTAATCTAATGACTCAAATTTGGAGCTCTTAAAAAAATCCAAATATTATAGTGAAGCTCACTAATATAATTATGCAATTAGAAACAACTGAATGCCTCTAGCTTTGCAAAAAATATTTTGTTAATGATTCTGTCAGAGTCTTACTTCCTACTATTTTATGGGAATGCTTAAAAATAAGAGTGTATAGCCAGCAGCCTCAGGACCAAATGTGATGCCTGAAAACCTTGGATAGAGTTCCTGGGTATTTCTCTAAAAGTTCCTAGTGAAGTATAATCTTTAAACATAGCTGTATTACATTCATAAGGTGCAATCATATTAATTGTATTTAATTATTTTACTTTAATTTTAAATTATGATTATAGCCCTTGTTCTGGCTTCCCCACCCAGGCATAATTTTTGGAGTCCCTATGCAGTGCAAAATTCAGGTCTGTTCCTCACTCAAAAAAAATATCACATACCTGCTTTAAAGTCTAATTTAGCATAGTTTCTTCTTTCTGCAAACAGTTTTACCTTGGAAATGTGAAAGGGCAAAGGGCAGCAGGGAGGACTCACATATGGAAGATACTCTACAAGACTTTTTGCAAGGCAGATATAATTTCCTAATAAAGACTATGGGTTTACAGCAATAGTTGTTTGTTTTTTCCCCAGATTGGGTGCAGCTTGAATGGGGACCTAATTCAAAATGGGGCTAAGATCCTCATGTATTTCAGCATAAAATTAGTCAAGGTCTTACATTTCAAACATAATATAGTAAGCCTGTGCAACACAATTTAAATTGATGTCAATGTGCTTCACACTGCAGTGGAGATGTCATTCTCATCATTGAAGCAAAGAGGCAATGCTTTGGGTGAATAGTGCCAAAGGAGGAATCCTTTTTCTGTGTTTGTCAAAGTATTTGAACAAACATTTGTAATAAAGTAACACCAAATCAAATATGTTGAATAGTCAATACAGCTATAAGAGAGAAGATAGTATCTAAAACACTGAAGACAACAAATGTCCTCTCTGAAAGAATGTTGCCCTGGCCTTGGGAAGGGGGTAGAGATCAAGTACTATGAAGATGTTGGCATAAATAAGACCCTGTCCTGCAGGCTGACCTTCCCTTTGAGACATTTAGGTACAGTAGTCTTCCTTGCTATTTGAGATACCCCTTTTCTCATATGGATCTGCTTGAAACATAAGATTATCTCAGGATGCTCTTACCCATATATGATGGAGAGTGGGAACTAGGATATGGTAGGGACCTAGTTATGGAAAGTTCCCCCTGACAGGGATCAACAATTCCTTACATTTTTAATATTGAACATAATAATTTCTGTAAGGGACAGTCTGACTTTGGTTCTTTCTCCTCCAAAATGACTCTGGAAATGTAGCGGGAAAACTCACCTTCCCAAATGACGGGACACGAGACCAAGCGAAGTTAGAGAACACAGGTTTATTGCTAGCAAGGTTCAGAGTAATAACTTGGCAAATTCTGAACACCGGGTCACACCCGGGGCTTATCTTTTATAGGGTTTGTAATCCAGACAATCAGGATATGACAGGATCAGCAGGTGGTATCTAAAATATCGTAACTCAGCTTGTTTCAGACAGATTGTTCAGACATAGAATCATCTTACGTGTCACAAGCTCAGCAGTTTATAATTAGCACATCAAAACAGGATAAAAAAAGGGGAACTTATCGTACACCATCTGTAGCATTTTAAGGAACTTTCAAGAGACCATGGGGTTCTGTTACAAGGGTCAGGATGTGGGTAAGAGCATTTAGCCTCTGTTACAAAGGTCAGGATGTCTGCTTGATTTTATTTGATTAGATATAGAGTGGAATAGAACATAACACAGGCCTAGCAGCTATAGAAACCTGAATGAGTCTGGCCTGCCTGCTTCATTCAGAGTCACACACATGCGGCTCTAACTGCTGCACTCCATGGATATGGACTGGAACAACTAGCAATTACATGTTGCTAAGTGCCTCAACTTCTACAGCAGAGCTTTCCAAACTTTTCATGTTGGTGACACACTTTTTAGACATGCATCATTTCGCGTCACACTCTTACAGCAGGGCACAAGGCAGGCACTAGGACCTGCGTGGAATCCTGGCAGGGATTGGAGGCAGCAGCAGCCGCGACACACCCAGACACTGCAGCCGACACACTAACGGTTTGGAAAGCTCTGTCCTAGAGAAAATGAGCTAATCTAGCCTCTCTGGGGAGCGATTCCTCTGACCTGTGAGCTACTAACCAAATATTCTGCCTGTGTCTTAGTGCACCTCTGAAGGCAGGGAATAGGAAGCAAAGTCTCAACTGTTTAATGCAGTGGGGATGAAATGTAGGAATGCTGATGGGCATGTCAAAGATATCGCATGGATAACTGAGTTCCCTCATACCCCAATAAATGTCTCTAAGAAAATTTAGACAATGAAAATACATTTCAAGTATGTTTTATTTCCCTGCCTTTTGTATCCAAAAGAGTCTAAGAAAGCAAAATAATCCTTTAAAAAAAATCAGAATCTTCACCCTCTTAGGTAAAGATTGAGATTTAATAAGTGCGAAGTTATTCTTTCTATGTGTTTCCAGTTCCTTAAGCACTGCTCAAGTTGAAGTGTTTTGTTCCATATGATACAGATGGTTAGATTTATGACACAGATGTGTTACACTAGTCCAGCACAATGTTGAAAATATTTCAGAGTTTGTCCAATGCCAGCTGTGGGAGTAACAACCTTGCTCAAAACTGATACAGCCAGAATGCCAAGGGGGGATAGACCTGTGCTCTTTTCCATGCTGGGGACCAAATAGCTGCAGCTGGCATGGATCTTCTAGTTATAATCAAATCAAGGTAAGCTGTGCCAAGCTTCCATTCAGAAAGATTTTAAGAGAAGGAAATATTCCTGCCTTTGCAGTCTATTAAAATACATTGGATTCTGTAATACTAGATATTAAACTAGCTGGGTGAGACCCAGTTGAGATAGAAAGGAAAAGAAAGCATTATTCTCAAAGAGATACTGTATGTATACATGGGTATTCCTTTCCCCCCATTACACCCACACTTTATATGGAGGTTTGTACATTCTCATTTTATTCTTATTTTTATGTAAAGGGAGCCCTAGTGCATCCGTGTTGAGACAGGAATAAGAGGCAGACAAGGACTCCATTGTATGGTTCTTCTGTGTGCTGCTGGGGGTATTTACAAGGAAACCTACCAGCTCTCGATAATGTGAAACTCTTCCTGACAGGAGCTGTGACACAGCAAAATCACTGAACCAGAGAAATGCAATTTCTAAAGTCTGTTTTCTCTTTCACAGCAAACTCTAATTTAATTCAAAATTCCTTTCTAGATTCAACAAAACCAAACAAAGAACTATGTTCAGCATCTGATGCAGATTTGAAGTCCACACATTAAAGGGCCAGAAAGAATTCAGGGCCACTGTTCAACAGAGACACCTCAGGAAGGCAGTTTCTGCTGCAACAAACATTTCATCTAACTTTCTTACATCCATAAATTTTATTCAGTTTAATGGAAAATAAATAACTTTTGATTCTCTATCCTCCAGGAAAAAAAATTAATGACATTTGCGGCAGGTAATATGGGGTTCTTAGATTTGTTCTAATTACAAGAGGTATGTGTGAACATCCTATTTTTCACTGTACTATTATCTCTCTAGCATTCTACAGCCTTCCTCCTTCCCACAGCTCAATTAAATGCCAAGTAACATCATAAGGAAATGCTTCCCATCAGGTACTATCAGATCAGAAAACCAGGAGAGCCAGGGAGGCTGCAGAGTGATGGAGTCTTAAGTAAAAGCAAATACCAACAACAGCACTTTCCAAAAAGTAACCTGAAAATTAGGTAGAAAATTAGAAACTTTTGACAGGATTGAAAAACTATTGGAAAATTGATGGACATATTTCAACATATATTTATTTATAGTAAGGTCAATTTTTTCTCCTGTTACACTGAACCACAGTAGTACTAATCTCCAACATTTGCTTATTTTGGTTCAATATGTAATATAATAGCATATAGTAGTTACGAACAACAGTTGTTCATAGCTACTATAAATCCATACCAGTATATCACGTAGTTATCAAAATTATGCTGCTTTGCATGAGTAGATTACACTGTTCACTGACAGTATTGTGCAACAATGTTTTTCTGCCATTAATGGAGAAATAATGGGCTACACATAAAATACATGTGTTTGTTCAAGGACCGTCCATGTTTTTCCCTTGCATCTGCAACGTATTATATCATAGAATATGTAGAGTGATATTCATGGATGTTCTATCTGTGACATTCCAAGAGGATGAAATTGTGATAGGCATAAGTCCTGTCTAAACATGTATTGGATTAAAATAATAATAATAATAATAATAATAATAATAATAATAATAAATATAAAATTTATATACCACCCAACTTCCAGCAATGCTGGAAACATGTTCTACATGGGGCTGCTTTCCAAAGCTGCATCTGGTCCAGAATGCAGCAGCGCAGGCAATTTCTGGCATTTCTTGTTATGCTCATATAACACTGCTGCTCTGTGAGCTGCACTGCCTGCCATTTGGCTTCCAGGTGCAATTCAAGGTGCAGGGTATCACCTATAAATCCCTACATGGCATAGGGACAGGCCATTTGTAGGACTGACTGTCTCCCATTGTTTTTGCTCGGCCCCCAAATCTAGCAGGGAAGGCATGCTCCAGGTCCCTTCCATCAGTGTCATCTTGTTGGACCCAGGAATCATGCCTTCTCTGTGGCAGCTCCTGTCCTGTGGATGGATAGATGGATGGATGGATGGATGAGAGAGAGAGAGAGAGAGATGAGAGAGATGATGGATAGATGATTGAGATAATGTATAGCCTTTAGGATCCAGCCACTACTTATCACTTCTTCAAACCTTGAACATACTGATAGTCTTTGCAGATTTTTCACTCCAAACATATTTATTTGTTGATCTATACTCTTCTTTTCTTCCTCAGGTACATAAATCTATATACTATTAAAACTCTCATTGTGTTTATCTGTTTGCCTGTTTGTACTGTCAAGTTAGTCCAAATGGTGCATTATACCACAACTATTTTTGAATCAAGGTACCTAAAATCTGCTAACTTAAAGAATGCGTAAAAAATCCAGGACCCATTACTCCTGTGGAATTGAAATTCCCACGATGTTCAGACCAGTTTTATTCACAAAGTTGTGGCTGTTGCAGTGTCCCCACGGTCATGTGATCATGATTTCCAACGCTCCCTGCCAGCTTCCCACAAGCAAAGTCAATGGGGAAGCCAGCAGGAAGTTGGAAGTTGGTCCCGCTCCCACTGCTCATTTGCCCACCTATGGTCATTCTGTTTATCTGTTTAGGTAAGTAAATATTGACTTATTATTGAAGTTCATTTACCACTACAATTATTTTTCTATTTATGATATATACTCTTCTTAGATGGTCATGGGACCATCCA
Source organism: Charina bottae (assembly GCA_023362775.1). Taxonomy (NCBI): domain Eukaryota; kingdom Metazoa; phylum Chordata; class Lepidosauria; order Squamata; family Charinaidae; genus Charina; species Charina bottae. The sequence goes on along the minus strand of JALMGJ010000002.1, from coordinate 233,067,123 downwards.
GCATTGGGGTAAAAAAATATATATGGTGAGCCTAAAGTTTAATGTTCATTCTGGTCACATCAGACTGCACTACCTTTCTCTCGAAGGATGACCCAATGGGTCACAAGGTTGTCTTAGTGTCCACTAAACAGGGAGAAAAAATCCCTAAGAATCTGAATAAATACTCATTTTTATTTTTTTGCTGCTCTAAGGAGAAAAGTATGCAGATTTATATTCACTATTCCATATTCAGTATTCAGTATTTATATTCAGTATTCCATTCCAGTATTTAAATGGGATTAAAAAGAGGGGGTGGGGTTCAAATCTCATGGGCATTCTAAAACGTTTGTGGTTGCATTGAGCAATGCTGTATATGATAACATATCCCTTGAAAAATAGCATTCTTAGTGACCTTCTTGATCATTACCCTTTTTAACTTTACTTCAAAACATATAGGAAAAAACAGTTTAGATGAATGCCTTGACATCATTTAATGCATTAAAAAAATTCATGTTCTAACATTCGAGAAAGGTCAAACCATATGAAATCCATGGGTTGTTTTTCTTTAGATGTTTTCCTTATTTATTGTTATTATTGCTTTGCATTTTTCTTTTCTTTTTCTTTTCTTAGCTTCATGGCTGTGGATACACTTTTTATGCAATGTACAGACTTACTATGAAAGACTCAGACTGCATCATCTTCTATGCTTAAACCTTCTCTCCATACTAGGAATAACCTCTAGGGGAAATGAGGAAAATGCTTAATTTTGAAATAGGTAATTTGAAAATACTCATTGTGACCCTGCTGTGGTACCTTAAAAGGTTTGAAGGCTGTATGATTCTGTATGATTTTTACTGTTAAGTGAGGTAGACTGTTCCAAATGATGAGAAGAAGGAAGGAAGGAAGGAAGGAAGGAAGGAAGGAAGGAAGGAAGGAAGGAAGGAAGGAAGGAAGGAAGGAAGGAAGGAAGGAAGGGACTCCAAAGTTTCAGTCTTTCTAGTATGGCAAAATAAACCTTCCACATCATCCAATCAGTGACTCATTCAAGGAAAAATTATTTCAGTATGAATAATGAGTGTTAATGCAGATTTGTAAAAATGCTATTTGTCCTCTTGATGGTCTCCTTTCTAATTTTAAAATTTAAAGAATCGTTCATATTGCGCAAGCAATGAAACTGGATTTGGAACAATATTTGGACAGCAGATACTGGAAGCACTGGTAGGATATGCCCCACTTTCTTGATGCACTGGTGATCAAGAAATCCTTTCACTCAGCTGAAACCTGAGAGCTGTAATCCCATTTTTTAAAAATAAATCCAAAATAGTGTATGAAATGTCTCTCAGTTTTCATTTTTATTGGTCAACATTTAACCAGTAAATCAACAAAACTTTGAAAATAAAGGAGAAATCATAAATAGCACAAAAGAACACATGAAAACCATAAAAGCAAAGATAGTGGAAAAATGTAATCTTACAGACAGTTATAAATGTTTCAAACATCCATATTTAATATTTTTTCCTAAAGGAAAATGTTTAAAGGCTAATCTTGTTGATACACAGTTGCATGCAAATGTTTAGGCATCCCTGGTCAAATTATATGTTTCAGTTAATTCCTAAGTGAACAGAAGCTGACACACTTACATGATACAAAATTAAACGTGACAGTCCCAGGCAAGTCTGGTTCTCAGAGCAACTCTGGGAGATGAAGTGGCATAAAAGACACAGAGAACATCACTGGAGGAAAATGAAGAGTGAGTCTGGGCACAGGTAAGAGCCTGTATCAAGGAACTTGTGACCTTAATACAGACTCTTACCTATTTCTCTGCCCTTATTGTGTCTGCAGATAGCTTCTGGGTGACTTTGTTTTAGGTGACTCAATCCCTTCTGGGTAAGGAGGGGTCAGGAGAACCATTGCAGTGCTGCTATGGGGATTATGCCAGTGATCTGTCAGATAAAGTCACAAGGATTCACTCACTAGGGCTGAGTCTTGTCCGGTTATTTGGATTGAGTTTAATCTGGTGATCCCTGAGGAAAAGGGACTGTGAACTCTGCTACTTTTTTATTAGACTGATGTCCTTCCTTGCTGGTCAAGGTCTTCCAAGAAATAACATGCAGCTGGGTCCTTGCAGGAAGAGGCATTTCCACCTGCCTTAAAGGAGGTGGTGGCCCACCCATTTCTCAAGTGGCCATCCCTGGATCCAGCAGTACTGGACAATTTTTATCCAATTTCCAACTTTTTATTTTGGAGAAGATTATTTAGAAGGTTTATCTCTATATGGCTTTGGAGGAAATGGAATAGTTGGATCCATTGCAATCAGGCTTGTGGCTGAGATTTAGTACCAAGATGGCATTGATCACACTTGACCTTTGTTGGGCCTGGCATGGGGGAGTGTATCATCCTGGCCCTCCTTAATCTCTCAGTGGCTTTTGATACCAACGATCACAGTATCCTTCCAGACTGGCTAAGAGGGTTGGGAATGGGAGCCACAGTTTTTCAGTAGCTATCCTTCCTGGATCCAGTTGGTGCTGTGTGAGAAGAGAGAGGTCCAGACCTAGGCCTCTGCTTTGTAGGCTGCCACGAGGCTCAATTCTCTCCTCACTACTATTTAACATATACATGAAACCACCAGGTGAGATCATTCATCATCCCAGGGTTAACTATCAGAACTCACTGATCACTGCCAACAATCTGCTAATAAATTTAGCTGACAATGGAGTAGCTATCCATCAGCCCATAGTATAGATTTGCTTATAAATAAGAGACATATCCAAATGACATCTACCCTCTAATCTCATCAGAAAAGTCATAGTCTAAAGTATGCATAAAAAAGAACCTTGATAAGCCAGAAATGTTTTGGAACAAATTGCTTTGGATTGTTGAACTGGTGGCCTTAACCAAACGAGATACATTTAGAGAAAAAAAAGGTGAATCATTTGAAGGAGGGAAAAAAGCTTGGTAGCCGTTAAGCACAAGGGTGTTCTGTTGTGCTTTGCAGCTGCATGGCAGCCAGTGGCATGGGAAATAGGGTGTGAGTGGAAGGAAGATCGAGTCTGCTAAATATCAACATCTCCTAGGAGTTAATATCTCACAGTCAGTAAAGAAATTGAAGCTGAAAAGAGGTTGAATATTTCTGGACAGTCTGAAACAGACCTCCAAATGAGCCATGAAATATTTACTGGAAAAAAAAGACAAAGGTTTTCGGTTGATTTTCACAATCCCTAGGCTGAAAATTATTGAAAAATCTGTGGGATGTTCAAAGAAATGCCAAGAGTTGCTGGGAGTCAGGCAGCATATAAATTTAATAAATTATTATTACTATTATTGATGTTCTGCATGCAAGGAAGACAAAGAATACCATTGAAGAATTCTGCAAGGAAGAGTAGGAAAAAATCCAACAGCAAGAACAGAATTTTTTATTTATTGTTTTATTGTTTTATTTTATTACCATTTTAAAGTCTTAACTTTATTTGAAAACAAATTGTTACCATTCCATTTTTATACAGTGAACTGAACCAAGACCATATGGAATCATATTCTCCAAACTTGCCCTAATCCTTACCCTTTTATAGAAACCCAGTTCAAATGGTGAGAGGTGACAAGTTTCATTAAACCCAACTTAATAAAACATCCATCCAGGAATAGATGCTCACCTTCTTTTCAACAGTGCAAGCAGGATATATCCCAAGGTTCCACCTCACCCCCCAACATAAAAAAATACCCTACTGGAAACATTTGGAAACTGCTGTTTTTTCCAAATAAGGTGTTTCAAAGTATTGATTGAAAGAGTGTCCAAACATCGGTACCTGCAATTACACATAAAAATAAGTATGCATTTAAATGCATTTAAATTTATGGGAAGATATTGGGTTTATCTTTGCATATTATAGTTGTTGTATTGGCTTTTGTTCATTTAGGTGTTGATTTAAATGTTCAATTTCTTTATGGGTGCCTAAACTTTTGCACACAACTTTAAGTGAAAGTAGGAACCAGAGCTGAATGAAAGCACTCTTGAATTGAGGAGTCTCTTCAAGACTGTTTACTGTTCTGTTCATTTTTCAGTCACTGGTATTTTCTACACTTTTAAGTACCAGTAAACCTGAAAAACAGGTATTTTAGTTTTCTAGTATTGTGCAATAGTAAAACAGAAAAATCTTCACATTTTAATTTTTCTTTCTAAGTATGCCATGCAGAGCATAAAACATGCCTTATATGACCCATTTTCCTAAGGTTGGATGGAGAACCTTAGCAACCAAATTAGGCCCATGGAATATAATTTTCCCATGCCTGGGCTAAGGAAAGAATCGTAACTCAGCAACAGAATACATGTGGAAGAAGATAGTTCAGACTCAGTGCTTAAAACTCTCTCATTCAAAAGACAACAAATGGAAAAGAAAAACAACAGCTCTGTCTTACATTTAGAGAGCTGCTTATGCTAATGAACAATACTGGGATAGAGGGGTTGGTCTTTCTCAGTGTAATTCTAATTTGAATGTCCAGTTTCTTTCTGTTGCAGCCTTAGATTACATTGAAAGTAATTGCATGGGAAAAAGATGGACATTACAAATGCTTATCTTGAATTGAAACTCCCCCCTCAACAAGTCACAGATAGAGGCTTCTATAACACTAGAAGGGCTACAGCTGTATGATAGGAGACCATGTTTTGCACACAGGATTTCTTAGGTTCAGTCCCTAGCATGTCCTTCCTGAAGGTCTGGCTCAGTTGAACCAGGATGAATGTGAACAATCCATTCAAAAATCAATACCGCTTGAAAGACTGACGATAATGAACAATGCTGGCTACTATGTGCTGAATCATAAGAGCAGGCTTGACATGAGTCCTGAACTAATCAAACAATGGCTGAGCTAGCTGGAAACTGACCTGTGGAGTCCTTGGTGCTCTCTGAGCTTCGTTGTTTGCTGGAAGATGTTTCATTACCCAACTAGGTAACATCATCAGTGTGAGTGACTGTGGGATTTGCTCCCTGCCAGTTTTGGTGGGGGTATGGTTTTCTCCTTGGTAGTTCATTGTTTAGGGTATTGTTTTCTGCTTGTTTGTCTGGTGTTGATACCTGCTTATCTGGGTGTTGGCTGGTGAAGAGGATGTCTTTTAGGTTTTTTTGTTTCCTTCTTAGTTTTTTTATTGTCTCTTTTAAATGGTGTGTAAATATGGTTAACTCTATATGTTTATTGATGGCTGATTTGTCTGGATGCCCAGCTTCCAGGAATTCCCTAGCATTTTTGGATTTGGCTTGGTCTAAGATGCTAACAGTTTCCCAGTTGAAACAGTGGTTGAGTCTGTCCATCTGTTGTGAGAATAAGGAGTTTTCATTCTGTCTTCTGACTCCCAGTTGGTATTCATGGATGCATTCTGCTAAACTTCTGCCTGTCTGTCCTACATAGTGGCTGTTACACTCCTTACACCAGAGCTTTCCAAACTGTGTGTCGCGACACATTTCTGTGTCACGGCAAGGGCCCAGGTGTGTCGCAGGGGAACCCGGAAGAGGAGGCCATACACCACGTGGAGCCCCGCCCATCCCTTGCCGTGCCGACAGGGTCCCTGCTCTGAAGCCAGCTCTTCAGCTCTTGCCGCAGAAGCCAGGTAAGTTAGCAGCCCGGCTGGGAGGGAAAGTGCAGGAACGCAACTAGGCTGCCGCGCGGGGGGGGGGTGCAGGAACCGCAAAGCGCGGCGGCCAGAGACTTAGCTTTAAGTGCCAGTGGCCTGGCAGCCAAGAAAGGGACGGGGATGCGGCTCCGCTGCCCACCTCGCATGGCCCCCGCGCTGCCCGCGCCGTCCATGTCTCCGGCCGTTCTCTGCCTCCGTGGCCTGGCCTGGCACACCGCTTCATCCCGTCGCCTACGAGCAGAAGATGGCGGCGGTCTGATGCGTGGCCCGCGACCCGCGAGAGCTGAGCTGGGGCCGAGCCAAGGTAGCCTGCCGGCGGCTCCGGCCCAACGAGAAGGGTCCCAGCGCTCTGGGGAGACCCAGCACGGGTGGTGGGGACAGGGTGGAAGGAGAGGACCGCCTCACCGGCGCCTGCCCGGCTTCCAGCGCGCTTCATCGGAGAAGGTAAGATGCCGCGCCAGCGGGCAGGCGGGTGGCTGAGGGGCGGGCGGGCAGGCAGGGGGTCGCCTGCAGCGGGCTCATCTGACCATCCTTCCTGGAGCTGCTGGGGCCGGATGGAGCGGTGGGGGACTTGGCATCGCTCCTTCCAGCGGGCGCTCCAAGCCCAGCTGTTCAGCCATCGATCAAGGATCGATCAGGCCCGGGGGCAGGGCTGGCCGAGGGGCTCGGGAAGACAGGTCCCTGTTGCCTGAGACATCCTCACACATCCTCCCCCCTCCCCCCACAATATGGCAGCAATAACAGGCAGGGCCCGAAAGAGAAGGAAAGCCCCAAGAAAGAGTGTGGATCCTGCACTTTCCACTCTCCAGAAGAGCGTTCCGCACTTGGATCCATTTCTGCCAGAGCCTTCACGGCAGGTGGTGGTCGCTGTGGTTGTTATTGCTGCCATATTGTGGGGGGAGGGGGGAGGATGCATGAGGATGTCTCAGGCAACAGGAACCCATCTTTCCTCTTCACCCCTGAGCCCCTCGGCCAGCCCTGACCCCGGGCCTGATCGATCCTTGATCGATGGCTGAACAGCTGGGCTTGGAGCGCCCGCTGGAAGGAGCGATGCCGAGTCCCCCACTGCTCCATTCGGCCCCAGCAGCTCCGGGAAGGATGGTCAGATGAGCCCACTGCAGGGGACCCCCTGCCTGCCCACCCGCCTGCCTCTCAGCCGACCGACCGCCAGTTCTCCGAAGAAGTGTGGTGGAAGCCGGGCAGGCACTGGCGAGGCACTCCTCGTGCCGCGCTCCCGCCGGCGGCTCCTCTCCTTCTGCTTCTGCCCCGTCCCCGCCGCCCACGCTGGGTCTCCCCAGAGCGCCGGGAGCCCTCTCATTGGGCCGGAGCCGCCGGCAGGCTCCCTTGGCTCAGCCCCCGCTCGGCTCTCGTGAGCCGAGCGTCAGACCGCCGCCATCTTCTGCTTGTTGGTGATGGGAGGAAGCAGTGAGCCAGGCCAGGCCACGGAGGCAGAGAGCGCCACCAGTCCGCCCGCCCAGTCCCGCCTCTGCCTAGCTGGGGCCGCTGCCAAGGGGAAGGGGGAGCCGGAGACGCAGATGGTGCAGGGGCCATGCGAGGCAGGCAGCAGAGCCGCCTCCCCATCCCTTTCTCGGCTTTCAGGCCGATGGAACTTCTCGGGAGGGAAAAGCCATGTCTCTGGCCGCCGCACTTCGCGGTCCCTGCACCCCCCACCCACCCCAGCGTGGCAGCCTAGTCGCGTCCCTGTACCCTCTCCCCCAGTTGCAGCCCTACCAGGCTGCTAACTTACCTAGCTTCTGCGGCGAGAGCTGAAGAGCTGGCTTCAGAGCAGGGACCTGTCGGCGCAGCAAGGGATGGGCGGGGCTCCATGTGGTGCATGGCCTCCTCTTCCGGGTTCCCCTGCGACACACCTGGGCCCTTGCCGCGACACAGAAATGTGTCGCGACACACGGTTTGGAAAGCTCTGATCTACAATTATATACAATACAATACATACAATACAAGACTGGGGCCAGGGGGTGGGATTTGGAGCCAGCAGCCAATCACGTGAGGTGGGGTTTGGAGCCAGGAGCCAATCACATGGGCCGGGGGCGAGGTTTGGAGCCGGCAGCCAATCACATGGGCCGGGGGCGGGGTTTGGAGCCGGCAGCCAACCACGTGGGCCGGGGGCGGGGTTTGGAGCCGGCAGCCAATCACGTGGGCTGGGGGCGGGGTTTGGAGCTGGCAGCCAATCATGTGGGCTGGGGGGCGGGGACTTCTCATTAGTGTGTCACGAAATTATGGATGGCTAAAAGGCGTGTCACCAACATGAAAAGTTTTTAAAGCTCTGCCTTACACTATATGTTGTAGATGACTCCTGTTTTTTTTTATTCTTGGTTACTGGGTCTTTTGTAAACTGACCTCTATCTGACTGAGAGCAGGAAGAAATTGGAACACCCAGGGAATGATGGGAACAGGCACAAGTGCATGTTGACAGGCAGAGGTAGAATCTGGAAATTCATAAAGAAGAGAAGAGAAGAGAAGAGAAGAGAAGAGAAGAGAAGAGAAGAGAAGAGAAGAGAAGAGAAGAGAAGAGAAGAGAAGAGAAGAGAAGAGAAATAAAGTGGGTGGGTGGGTAGAGTACCAAGTAAAGCTTCCTATATTGTCACTTGGTGGAAATCTATCATTATAATTCATGTTTTTGTCATCTTTCTGTCCTTTATCCTTGAAAAACCTGTTACCTGCCATTTGGACTGTTAGTGGTTCATGATCCTGATTTACGCCTTGACTCCGGTTTTGTTTGTTTTGTCATTTTACTCTTTTCAGTTTAATTTTCAGATGGTACAATGGTTACTGTGCCCTCTCTGATGTATTCTTGCAAAACTCCAGCAGCAGCATCCTTGGATCACACATATATTGCCAATCAGCATCAAAGATTTTGAGCTAGATTGATCGACTGTCTGTCTCAGGCTATCCCAACTCTCTAGGTACACTTTCAGAATCAAATCTTTATTATTACGGTCATAGACCAGCATAAGGAAGGTGGGGTACAGTCATTAAAAAGCATAAAGGATACATCAAGAGTAAAAATAAAAATCTAAATCTAAAAAATAAAAATGAAAAGCTGGAAGATATAATAGATATATGAATACACACACACATTCTTATAGCGAGAATATAAAAGAATCTAAAAGAAGGGGTAAGAGCATTAGATGGGTATAGTAAAGGTAAAGGTTCCCCCCGCACATTTGTGCAGTCGTGTCCGACTCTAGGGGCCGGTGCTCATCTCCGTTTGTTAGCCGAAGAGCCAGCGTTGTCTGAAGACGCTTCCGCGGTCATGTGGCCGGCATGACGCGCACGGAACACTGTTACCTACCCACCGAAGTGGTACCTATTCATCTACTTGCATTTGCATGCTTTCGAATTGCTAGGTTGGCAAGAGCTGGAGCTAGTGCGGGAGCTCACTCCGCATGCAGGGCTAGGGATTCGAACCTCCGAACGTGCGATCTTCCGATCGACAAGCCTGGCGTCTTTACCCGCTGAGCCACCACACCATGGGTATAGGGGAGCATAAAAGGTTAGTATGTAGAAGACTATACAGTATCTATCAAATTACAAAGCACTCTAATATGGCAAACTAGGTGCTCACTAAATCTAGTTTATAGCACAGGTCATCATCTGATGAATTTTGAGTGCTGCTGCATAAAACCTGGCAACACTGTATGTATAAATGTCTCGGTAATACAGGCACTGGAGAAGCACATGCTCTTTTGTTTCTGTATGTCCAGAGTCACAGGGGCATTGTTTCCCCAGGTAAGGAATCTACCTGTATCTGCCTTGAAGGACAGCAGAGGGGAGGGCATGACATCATGCCAGAGTAAAGGCCCTTCTGTGTTTAGGTACTTCAAGTTTAGTTAGGTAAGCCATAGGGGAGGCAGAGTACCTGTTGGATTCACTGGCAATGAAGTTTGGGCTCCTGGCTAGAACCAAGTGGCACCCTGGGTCTGCTACATACTGTTTAATAAGTGCTTTGGCCTGATCGTATCCCATGCTCAGTAGAAGACCTGGGGAGAAGCCCAAGCATGAGATTTTAGTTGCCACTGCCAGTTTCCATGTGGATTGAAAATCATAACTCATAGTTAATGGGGCAAGGCCAAGGAGGAAAAAACACAGTCTGAGCCAATATTTGAGTATGGTCATCCACATTCTAGCCTCCACTTTCATGAAGCCTGTCTCAAGCCACGGGGTGGCACTAGAGACATAATTAGGGACTTGAAGGGCTGACCTTAACAATTTGGATTGTACAAATTCTAATGATGCAAAATTGGAGAAAGGGCCCAGCTGGGCACCATAGAGAAGTTGTGGAATTGGCTTGGCTTCTACATACACCATGTTCCTATCATCAAAATGCAAATCAACTTCTTGTTGCAAGTGCATGAAGGACCACAATTCTTATGGCTAGCCCAATCCCTGCCATACATACTAATCATATATTCCAAGAATGGTTAATCAATGTTATTTTGAAGGGAACACTTCTATTTTCCAAGATATTTTCCAAGATGAGGATTGAAACCTTGATCAATGGGGTTCTGCCTCCATGGAGGGAATGCAACATGTGCAGAATCAGTCTTTGCAGAGTGGTTACAATGAGAAGCAAGGCATCCCTGAAAGATCAGACATTGCCCCTCATTCAGAACCAAACATCTAAGCATACAGTCAAATAGTACATGCTTTGATTTGGGAGCTGGTCATTGCCCTCTAGTGTTTTTCATAATACCCTCCATAATCTGCTACTACTTTATATAGTTAAGGTTATTTTATATTAGGAGCTGGTTTGGATAATGCAGGATAGGATGCTACCCATCCTATAGAGACATATAGAGACAGACTGCCGAAGGTCCTGTTCCCATGAAAGAGAAAGGGAAGACAGGCCAAAAAAATATTTTCCTTTTCAAAAGGAAAGTATGCCTGGCTGACTGTAAAATCCCTTTTATCTCTGTGGGATATAAAATCCTGCTGCCCTGGACAACCTCCTGGGTGCCTTGGTGGCAGAGAACAAATGAAATCAGCCAGGAGAAAAAGGGGAATGAGCACCCTAAGTATGATAGAGGAGTAAATGCTCCTACAGGTGCTTAGGCACTATCACGCAATCCCCTCCTATACTGAAAGCAGTTTTCTTTCAAGGCAGAGATTCTCATTTTCATCCAATTGATCTATATTGTGTGATGCCAATAAATGTATTGAAAAGATAGGTTCTTTTGGGTACTTTCAGAAGGCAGATCCAAGCAACACGTTTTATATCATTTAGATTAGTCACAATGGTTTAATGGCCGAAAATCTCAGCTGTTATTTCCCCCCCAAAATATCCTTTTTTATGCATAAATATGATAATAATATATCTGCAGATGTTACCTAATGTGTCCCTCTTTCACAATGTTGCATGATCACAGCTACTCTATAATGGTAAATAATAATTTCAATGTGAGCATGCTAATGAACTGAATATTGACTGTTTCCACCCTAATGTACCATATTCCCAATTTGTTTGATGATGATGATGATGATGATGATGATGATGATGATGATGATTCATTTTAATGATTAGTGATAGCATCATTAAGTATATTGTGAATACAGTGAAATCTTGCTTTTAATGGATTAATGGTTTTTGTTTTGTTTTGCTGGTTTTGGCTTCCATAAATAGAATTGAGAATTGAGGTTGTTGAACTTTATTGTTTTTGTTTTTATTTATTTCTGCACTGTGATACTTCTGATGTATATTCTGTATATATGGAACTGTCATGATCTGCTTATGCAGACCATTTTCCATTGAAATGCTCCAGTTTTAGCTCATTGCTTCTGCTTGGAAGCAACTGCAATGGAGCTGGGACTGGAAAGGGGAAAGGAACAGATTTGCAATGCATATTGAGGGATTGGGGAAACAAAACAAGCTATCAGGATACCACAGACTATTTCAGTTCTTAACATACTAGCTTTAAGTATGCCAAAGCCAATGATCTTGGGTGGGACTTTCAGAACCTTTTTGAACCACATGCTTAAAATTAGCAATGCTGCTTTGTTCAAAAAAGCCAGAAAGCAAAAGCCAGAAAGCTTCTGAGCTACATCAAGAGTGTAATGCAAGAGGGAAAAAGATAGCCCCATTGACAAATCTAAACTCTCGTTCACTTGGTTTTGAGCACTGAGCGCCTAGCTTTTCAAAGTCTGTATCTGAATCCTTGGGTGTATTCAGCTATGATGCTGAATTACATTTACCATTTCTTTTTTCTGATAGGCTCCTCATCATGAATAGCTGCATGACATGCAAATACAACACAGTCTTCTCTGTTCTGTGAATACTTGCATCTCTGAATGTGGCAGATGAGTATGAGCCTTTTATAAGAACTTGCTAACGTTCTCAACTTTGCTTCATAAGCAGGAAAGTGTATAAAAAGAAAAAATGAATGCAATAAAATACAAAATGTATAAGGCTGGCAATCCGTATTGTGTGCATGAGACCGTCCATCTTCCTTCCCCTTCCCCCCTTCCCCCCTTCCCCCCTTCCTTCCTTCCTTCCTTCCTTCCTTCCTTCCTTCCTTCCTTCCTTCCTTCCTTCCTTCCTTTTTCAACATTTTTGCTGTTATTTCCATGAATTACTAGGCTATCTCCAGGAGCTTTCTCCTAGAACTCTATTCTAGTAGAACAGGGCTGGCCCCTTCCTCAATTTTTCTACCTCTCCAAAATGCTGCTGTCAATAAGACCACCATGTAATCATAGTTAGGTCAAATGCTCTTTGGGGATGTTTTTATCTTTCATTTAAAGTTATTTTCCCCACAATAGAAAGGTAATGCCAAAGAGGGAAAAATATGGTTGGCTTTTTCTGCCTTTCTGTGCCTTTCATTTCGTTTATTGTTAATTTAATGTAAACAACTTTATACCATCCTTTATTCTGCATTCTGATTGTTTCTTCCTATTGAGTTTTTAAGTCTTTCCAAATTTTGCAGCCTTATAAATAATAATAATTTCATATTATACAGCACTGTGCAATAGAAGAAATTAGTTAAAAATATGAAAATCAAGGACAAGGCAGAAACATTTTAAAATGCACCATTATTTGATCAAATTGTGATTGTAAACCACCAAGAGTCTGCCATGGTGGAGATGGGCGGTGATAAATCCAAATAATAAATAAATAAATAAATAAATAAATAAATAAATAAATAAATAAATAAATAAATAGACAGACATCTATTAAAATGGTAGGGTAAATAAAAGTGGGCTTGACTAGGCCTCTTTGGAAAGAGCATTCCATTATCCTGGTGTCATTTATAAGAAAGATGTCTTTCTTCTCCAGCAACATTTTACTAGGTGGAGTCCACCCAGAGAAGAATAGAGTTACTAACTATTATTGGGAATTATCTTGAGCCAGTCTAAAAATTAAGTTGCCTTTTTTGTAGCCACATCACAGTGCTAGCTCATATTCAATTTGCAGTCAACTGTTATGCTGATATTTTTTCCCCCACAAGTATTATTACCAGGTCAGGTATATTCCATGCTATACCTGTACATTTTATTTTTGTTTCCTAAATGCAGAACTTACATTTTCTCTTTGATTGGTACTTGCATTTATGTCTGTTAAATTTCATTCAGTTACTTTCAGCCCATTTCTTCAACCTATCAAGATACTTTTTAATTTTATTTCTCTTTTAGTATATTTATATCATCTGCACATTTGATAAGTGTTTCCTCTAGCTTTCGTTCAGATTATTAATTAAAACATTGAAAAGTAGAGGACTGATCCTGACAGCCTACTTAATACACTTTCCAAGTTGATGAAGAACCACTGGTGAAACCTTTAAGTACTGTATAATTGTTGAACCAGTTAATTGTTATGCTCTCAGGTCCATACTTAACTACCTAGCTAATTAGTATGTTATGGAATATTTTGTCAAATTATTTGCTGAACTCAAGCTATACTATGTCTATAGCATTCCCACAATCAATTAAGGAAGCTAACAAATCAAAACATGAATTAATTCATGTTTCTATCAAGATTTGTTTTTGACAAGTCTATGCTGACTAATGGTAATTTATGTGCTGACTACTGGTAATCGTTTTCAACCTGCTTACAAAACAACCTCTTTATGATCTACTCTAGAATTTTCCCAGTGCTGATGCCAAACTAACTGGTATGTAGTTGGCTGGATTTTCCTTGTCTTCATTTCTGAAAATAAAGACAGTATTCTTTCAGTTACCTGACACTTCACTGTACACACAATAAGCTTATTTAAGCTTATTCAAATAAAGAGTTATTTTCTGATCATTCTTCTATCAATCACAAATTTCAATCCTGCTCCTTCATCCTGCCGTTCACAATTTCTGGTGTAACATATATAGTAGGTCAGTGCATTATTTATTCTGCATGGATACTTTTTGGATACTACCAATAAGCTATTATAATTGGTAAGTTATGGAATAGTTTTCAAGGACATGGTTGGGGAGGAAAGGGAGGAAAGTCATATCTGGACTTCTAGTAACAGAAGATGCTCACAGTAGTGGAACCACAACCTTGATTATTCTTTTTTTACATTCCTATTACTCAACACACACACACCATTTCTTTGATAATTTTATACACTGATGCATGGGAAAGATTTTTTTAAAAAAATTATCTCATTATCTGAGTCCTCTATTCTTTGTCCTTGTCTGACTAGAGGACTCCAATGTCATAGAAACCCATGTTTAAGGTGAATGCAGCTATCATCTTCTCATTCCATTTTCATATAAGCACTAAATGACTCTATTGCCTACAAAAACTCCCACCCCAATGCACTCAGCTCCCAGTGTCTTATTAATTGCATCAGTTTACTTTAACCTTTGGGCATGTAAATATAAACACATGCCTTCTTTTGATATTTATCAAATTCCTTTTCAGTTCTTCGACTGGTATTTACATAAGCAATCCTAAAACAGACAATATTGCATACTTTTCTCTTAATAGCCCCTCTCCCTAGAATAATAATTGGAATGGTGGATCATGCAGATGCTATCTTAAAAGACATTTGGATTTCTTTTTAATACAGCTAGAAACTTGAAGAGAATTCTTGTTATTCATAACCCATTTTTTGGTAGTAAACATTCATTGCAGGCTTTTGTTATATTATGTCAAGTGTATCTTGAAATAACTGGAAGGTTGTTTGTACTTTTCCTTAAGAAACCACTTTAAGGCAAGAGCTGATGCACTCTGCATGAATGCACATATACACATATAGTGATGCTTAAAAGTTTGTGAATCCTTTTGAATTTTCAATATTTCTGCATAGATATAACTTAAATCATGATCTGTTCTCCACACAAGTCCTAAAACTAGATAAAAAGAACCGAATTAAACAAATGAGTTAAAACACACACTATACTTGTTCATTTATTTATTGAGGTAACTGATCCAAAGCTACAATAGACAGAGATAAATTTGAATAGGCTTTCAAAATTCTATTATTATACCTTGCCACAAAAATGAGCATGCCTGAAATCCCCACCATGCTGTTTCTTGATATAGATTTCCTGAAAGGGCTGATAGTAATATCTCTTTTTCTCTGTTATATCATATTAGACTCAGAGTCAACAGTATTGACTCTTCTTCCACATAACATCTTCCCTAATTAATACATCAGAAAGAAGTCTCTTAACTAGCTTTTCCATAATGCAATGTGATGGCTTTGCATGTAGAGGAGCATTTTTACATGTGAAGGTAAGCATCAAACATTTGATCTTCAAACTGAGTATGAAATGACATTTTGTTTATTTATTTCATCATATTTATATAGCCGCCCATCTCACAAAACGTGACTCTGGGCGGCATACAGTAAAAACAAACCATACAATAAATAATATTAAAAAAACTTTCTACAATTAAAAAAAACTTTGATTGATGTTACTATACACAGACAAAGATGGTTTGAGGTTATAGACAATATATCCACCTCACTAATTTGTCACTTCCTGGAGATCCCCAAGCCTGTTGACACAACCATGTTTTGAGGGATTTCCTGAAGGATATCAAGGATGGAGCCAATCTCACCTCAGGGAGAATGGTGTTCCACAGGCCTGGTGCCTCAGTTTCCTGGGTCTCCTGGGTTCCCCTAGACATAACTCTTTCATGGATGGGACCCGCAGCATATCTCTTCTTCCGGATCTGACGGGATAGGCAAATGTAATCAGGGAGAGGAAGTCCCTCAAATAACCTGGCCCCATGTCGTGAAAGGCTTCAAAGGCCAAAAACAGCTCATTGAATTGGACCCGGGAGCAAACTGGCGATCAGTGCAGCTTGTGGAGCAGAGGTGTAACATGTACCATTTTAGGGGCACACATAATTGCCCACACTACCACATTTTGCACCAGCTGAAGCTTCTGGATAGTCTTCAAGAGCAGCCCCATGTAAAGCATATTACACTAGTCCAACTGGGAGGTGATCAGGGCATGAGTGACTATGAGCAGAGCCTCCCAATCCAGGAATTGATGCAGCTGGCACACAACACAAAGCTGTGCAAAGGTCCTCCTAGCCAAGATTGCCACCTGCTCTTTGAGCAGGAGTACTGAGTCTAGGAGGACCCCCAAATTGTGCATCAGGTCTGTTTGGGGCATTGCAACCCCATCCAGTACCAAATATGGTATAGTCTCTGAACCAGAGGGCCCCAAAACCCAGAGCAACTCAGACTTGCCAGAGTTCAGTTGAAGCCTGTTGTTCCCCATCCAAGACCCTACAGCCTCCCGGAACTGGGATAGGACATCAACAGCATCTCTTAAGTCACCAGAAAGGTATAATTGGGTATCATAAGTGTACTGATGATGCCTTACCCCATGACAATGGATGATCTCACCCTGTGACTTCATGGAGATGTTAAACAGGTGTGAGAGAATAACAAACCCTGTGGGACCCCCAAAGAAGGAACCAAGGGTGGGATCTCTCCCCCTTAATCACCACCAACTGGTATCAGCTCCAGAGAAAGGAGGAGAACCAGCACAAAATAGCTCTGCCCACCCCCAAACCCCAGAGCCGGTCCAGAAGGATACCATGGTCGATGGAATCAAAAGCCACTGAGAGGTCAAGCAGAGCAAGGATGAATGCACAACCTCCATCCCACTCCTGCCAGAGATCATCTAAAAGTGAGACCAATGACATTATTCATGAAATAATGATTATGCAGTAATCTGGTTTTGTAGTGTGTTATTTCAGTCTGAATCTAAATGCATTTTCAAATAATACACTTGTTTCTCAAGAAGGCTACCAAATTCCAGAATTTTGCTACATAGAAGAACATGTATACAGAAATCTTTATGCTTCTGCAAAATGTGGCAGGGAAAAAGATATACTAGAGCTTAGTGTACAACTAGATAAAACAGGATCTAGCATCTATGAGTCCTCTTGTTCAAAATACACAGACATCTCCTGTTGGAGTGTATTTATATCAGACTGCAGCTGACAAAAATATCAGAGTTCAGAGTAGTCCATTGACTCTGCTGACAGATAACCTTTATCAGGCTCCACTGGCCCTGAATTTTTTCCATTCATGTTGATCATTGAAAGAGGTATGAAAATTCCAGAACTGTTCTTTCAGATAATTGTATTCATTTGTTGGTTTTGTACACATCCTCCACCCCCACCCCCTTTTGTGACACTTCTTTTAGGGTAAAAACTGGTGGCCCAGGCTTTTTTATTATTGTGTAAAACAAAATGGCAGTGTGTTTGAAAGAACAGAAAGGATAGGGGAGGTTTTTGAGTTATAATACTGATGACACCACTGCCAAAAGTTTTGAATGCTTTTTTCACAGACTTCCATATAAATTCCTTGGTCTCCTCTGTATTTACGAAATCATTATTTATTCTGTAGAACAATTGTTAGGATCAGCAACATTTTTTAAAATTCTGCATAAAGAATAATGTTAAGTTGGTGACACCATATTATTCTTAGCCATTTGTTTACAATGATTATCATTCCTTTCTTTAGATATCAATATTGCAATCAGGTAGGAGAGCTGAAATACAACAACCATCCAGAGTTATTAAACAACAACTCTTATCAGTCCCAGTCATCATAGCTTGGCTTAAGTCGATAAAGTCCATGGTATGAATCAACACGTTGTTCATCTTTGCATGAGAGATTCACTGCCATCTGTTCCCTGGCAACTTATTTAAAAAAATTAATCTTAAAAACCCAGTTGTATTAGATTATCGTTTATAGGTTCTCCTGGATCAACACTGTATTGCATGAATTTATAAGAAGAAATACCATTGAAGTTGACTCTGGGAAAAGTATAGAACTTTGGTTAAGTGTTAAAGTAAAAAACTGATATGGGAATCTTAAAATGTGATCCAGTACACCATACTGGTAAATCCCCATTTAATACATATATTTAGCATTTCACTGTTAATGTCTGGAATTCAGTTGTCTTATGGATTTTCTGTTCACAGCTTAGCAATATGTGCATCTTTATACACATAAAAAAGCAAGAGCAATGCATGTAACAACATATCACATACTGCACTAGTTCAAGAAATACTTGAGTATTTTCTAAGGTTAATTTATGACAGTCATGTATTTTTTAAGGGAAAATATACATTGTCAAACATGGAAAAATAGCATAAAGCTGTAGGGTGTGGATAAAAAAATATTACTGAGCCAAAACAAATTATTTCAACTTCTCTTAAATATAAATGGGGGCTTCTTTGACTATCATCAGGGATAAACCATTACATACTGCAGGTTCATATATCATTGCTCTTTGCTGTCACTATGAAAAATCGAACTTTTTGTTTACTTAAAAATTTGAAATGCCATGAAACTCTGCTTGAAAAATGAGGTAAGGAAAAAAATCAAGTGTCCTCTCATTTTTGAAACAGAATGCTGTATTTATTAGGGCAAAGTAGACAGGAAATAAAGGAGATTGCATGCACTCATGGAAAAAGATCAACTAGTGTTTACACAGGAATAATTATCATAATCAAGGGAGATAAAGAATGCAGCCATGAATGGGGGAACTGATGACAATAGGAACCAAGAATAAGGGATTAAACCTTCAAATGACCCACTATAAGTCCCAACAGACATCTAATGAATAAAGAAAGGTGAAGCAAGGACCATATTTCACGAAAGAATGAGAGTCCCCATCTGTTTATAATAAAAATGTACCCTTAGGAATGGGTGTTTAATAGCTCTTGTTCAGGATTTAAAGAGTAAATCAGAGCCATAAATCAGTTGGTATGATTTTTAGGGGGCTTAGTTTATGAAATATTATATACTTTTCTGATAATTCATTTGGTAAGGGATCATTTTTTTAAAAAATGTTCAGAAATGTTTATCTATGGAGGGAAATTAATCTTATCCTTTTTAAAAGTTATATTTATGAAACTAATCTGTTTATAGTGATTAATCTGATGTATTTTTAAAAGCTGGCGTAATAGTTTGTAGTGTCCAAATGTATAGTAATCTGTGCATAGAGTACCTTTAATCTCTAAACCAATCCAGTCAACACACATTGATTCTTTTATTGCAACACACTCAACTAAGTCAATGAACAGAATAAAGTATTGGAGAACATCAAAAAAGGGTGAACTGACTCAGTCAACTAATATCCAAGGAATAAATTTAACTTAGAACCAGCCATGTGCAGGGTCAGATTAACTCCATCCAATTAGCCATGTTGTAGGAAACCTCAATTCAGTCAATGGACTTGTTTGGGCTACCTGATCCTCCACGGAAAGGAACTGAAGAGAAAAATCAGTCAAAAAAGCAAGATTTTCCATCACAGGACTCTCTGTCAAAACATATATTGGCTGCGCTGGCCAAGCCACCCCTACTGCTTTCTGCTGGCCAGTGTAAAGATGCTAAGAACATGATGCTGCCTCCCTCACTAGTACTCTGCTGGCAGAACCTATGGGATATGCAGCACTCCTGGAAAAAATGATGACTTTTGACTCAATCAGTGTGATTGTGTACTGCCCAAACCATCACCAGTAATGGGATTTGACTAGGTTAGTGGCTTACGCATTAAAGTGTATTGTGGAGGAAGGGTCACTATAGGTTTGGGTACCTTCATGCATAAACCTACAATGCTTCAGATCCCACCATTGGGAGAGGGCTTTTTCAAATCAGTCTCCTTTGAGCAATACCCACTTCACCTTTGATCTAAAGAGGCAGCTTTTTTCACTTTTCTAAAGCTGAGGATCTCTTCATCTTGAATATCTTCAAGATTCAAGAATATGACAACCATCCCTTCTAATTACTGAGACCTCATTTATGGCAAACACTGTAACACTGACCTTGCTTACAGTTGCTTGCTCTGATCACAGTAACCAAACATTCTGCTAAGACCAAAATCAATGTACTTTGGCCTAGCACAGGACATAATTTTAGGGCCATTTCTGAATACATACCCCAAAACAAATATGAAAAAAATTTCTACAATACATTGATCTTGTCAAATTAGATCAACTTGTGTAATAGAAACCTATATGAACTAGGGCTCCCAGGTGTAAGATGTAAAACTCCAGGTGACTGCAGTCCAGATCTGGTAGCTTTGATATTGATACAGATGAAGGGTTCCATTTATACATAGCATTACAGAAAGAAGGCATCATGGACATGTATACAGTCTTATTCATAGTGCATGTTGAGTGTTCATTTTACTACCTTCCATGTAACAAAACTCATTTGTTTACAGTGATTTGGGGGTGAGTGAGACAGGCCTACCCACAATTTGAAATTATTGTCCTATGTCCAGCCCTGTATTAGCACAGGAATCCATAAGTTTGACAATGACAGAAATTCTATAGAAAATGAGACACATCCAGCATATTAGCACCATATTAACCTCCTAAAACAGCACAAATAGTTCTTAGCATCATGGCTGCTACACCCAGCCCATAAAACTTTCTTTAAACCAGGAATACCTCAAAGCTGGCTTTGAAAAAATTGTAAATATCGAAAACTGACCGAAAACTAAGAAAAATAATGAAATTCTGCCAAAAAGAAAGTAAATGCACTTACAAAGTTCGCAATTAATTTGCCAAATATTTAAGTGAAATTTTAAAAGCCCACCTTTTAAACACTGGAACAAAGGTTTGCTTCACCTGATTTTTTGTGCTAGATCATGTGTGTATGTGCTGAGAATATGGCTGACAGCAAATAAAAGCCCTACCTCTCTACATCACTGAGGATATTGCTAAACTAGCTACTGTAATGTACTGTCAATGACATTAATCACACAGCGAGTAATACATTACAAATTATCTTAATTTCACTTGATTAAGAAATAATTTATATGTCATAAATGTATCATATTCCAAAACTTTGGATAAAGCTGTGGAAATGCTGAAGTAATTTTTTTTTTTTTAAAAAAAAAAAACCTGGTAGAATTAATATACTAATTTTCAAGCCCTGGCTTATTGGTATGTATAATGCATCCAAATGAATGGCTGCTATAGCAGAGATGAATAAATAGTTGTTTATAACCAAAAGATGGTCTCAGCAACAAACATCCATTTATAAATTTCATCATATATTGATGCATTACTCTTGAAACTGCTGACCAAGGTCATTGTGTAGTCACTATGCTAGCAGAGTAGAATAATGTTTAGATGCATTTTTCAGCAGCCATAAGGGAAGAACCAAGGAACTGGAAGGTATTTATGTAGCTTTCTGTTTTGTACGGACCATTGTTTCCTTTGCTTTGTCTCTTTTAGTGTGTTATAAAAATCTTTAATTAATAGTAATGTAGTAGCTCATGAAGATGTAGAAGCACAAATTTGTTTTAGAGTGTTCATATAGCAGACTGCCAAGAAGAACATGTTTAGAAAATAATAATTGTACATATCAACCATCAGAGCTGAGGACTCCCTGTCAAAGAATCTAATAATGATTTTGTAAGGTTCATTTCCAAACTAATGAAAAATGAGATTATGGGAAATTTTGTAATTAAGAACCAATGCCCAGTGGTTATATTATAGATATGAGAAATCCTGCATATAGTTTTGAAAAGATTTGTTAATTGCAGATTGGGAAGATAGAAATCCCACGCTGATCTTACAGAAGAGTTAGCAGAGCAATGATGTGAAATATGGGCTGGTGCCCTGAGCACTGCTTCCAAACAAACCCAATTTATTTAAGTAGGATTTTCATGAGAGCTTCAGTACAAAGACAGATTCTGCTCCCAAATTTGAGCTGAAAGAGTAGACAGACAGACAGTCTGGTTGACTATCCACAATAATGAAAAAAATATCAGTAACCTACTTTATTAAAATCTAATACAAGGTGCTGCCAAACCCTTTGCACCAGATGTTTGGGGTACCTTTCAGAGTTCATAACATGTCACATATGTGCACGTCCATCTCTATTTGCCTCAACCAATTAACAGTGTATGAGGACAGAAGTACCAAAAATGTGGTCCACAACACAAGTGAAGTTATTCCCAAAGGTCTTCTAGAATAGGATCAAAATAAATAGAGTCAAAATTCCCACCCAACCCCTTTTTTAATTGGGTTGGGGAGATTAAGGGGCAACATGACTGCCATTAAGCTCCACAAAGTTTTAGGAGGCATATTTCACCCCATAAAAACTCCATATCCTTTCAAACAAAGTCATGGCCCACCCACTTGTACACTCAAGCTGATGGAAGTTGTACTTCTCTACAATAAGGGGACAGCAATGCCAAGCCCACTGACATCACATTCCCACAATCCGTATTGTCTGCCCCTTGCAGGAGACAGGGGGGCAAACATTAGGACTGAGAAACTTGCTAATGTTTATAGCATGGCTGGCTGGGTATTCTGGGAGTTGAAGTCCACACATCTTCAAGCTGCCAAGGTTGAGAAACGCAGCTTTATAGGCTCTTGCTTGCATGATCGGAGTCTGGGCTAGCAGAGATCCAATAGATTTTTTTGTGGCAGATCTCTCTCTTCAAGAATAGAGAACTGCCAGGAAGATAACACTGTAAGGCTGCGCAGTGAGTGAATATGCAAGGCAAAGCAAGGCAGCATTAACAGAGATGAATAGACTTGTTGTATTGAGTGAACAAAAGCCTTAAGCCTTCAAGAAAGGCTAAAACTCTGGGAGGTATTCAGTATGGAATTCATAGAGGAAGGTGAAAGACAAAAGGACAATTTGGTGTGTTACATTAATTTTTCCCACTAATTTCTGATTATATTGTCCCATCCAGTGTAAAAAGGAGCAACATCTTTCTCCATTCCTGAAGGTGGAAGTGATAGCTGCCATTAAGGGAGTAAAGAGTCGGCATATGCTCAACCAAGGGATTGTAATTATTCATTATAAAATGCTATTATTTTACTAAACACTGGGATGAGATATCTTTGGGAATGTCATCTAAGTGTCTTTCAGGCTTAAGGACTGTGCCAATGTTTAAAAGTTTAAATAATAAAATAATGTAAAGCAATGAAATGATGTGGCAGAAGCTTAGTTAGTTAATTAGTTAAATAATTAAAGTGCTCTTGTCAAAGGTGTCTGCAGGTAAGAAACAGTCAACATGGCAGTTGCAACAGTGTGATCAAAACTCTCTCCCAAGGTCTGAAAACTAGTTTACCTTCTTATCTTGCTGATTCACTTTATTAGATTTTAAAGAGATTATGTCAGCTCATATGCAAGTCCTTTATCTTGTTTTGTCTTGTTTTACAAACCATGATTACAAGGATAATGCAAAGGGAGTGCCTCTTCCTCTTCTATATTCTGTGCAATGCCTTGCACTCAGACACTTCTACATACTGCACTAGTACCATTTTTAAAAGAATGTGATAGAATCTGTTTATATGATACTGCAAATAATAATAATAATAATAATAATAATAATAATAATAATAAAAAACATTCTTGGCTGCAAATGATTGCATTGGAGCTGTGCTCTGTGCCCTGCACATTCTTCCCTGAGATTTGAAGGAATGGAAGAGCCAGTTAAGAGAGTTAAACCCAATTAGTTGTGAGACCATCAATAGGGCATTTCAATGGTATATTGAAAAATAACCATTTGGGGGCTCACAACTTCAGGAGGAAGCTTCTCTGTTCCATACTTCTCAAGCCTTTTCATTTAGAATACTGCTTCAATGATTTCTGGAGATGGGAGAAACAATAATTAAGACAAATTTCTTTTAAGCCGCCAGTGGCTGCTTTTCAAAGATTAATTCTGTGCTGTTTGAGCATCAGTGAAAAATAAAGATTACAATTTCAATGTTAATGATCTTCCCACTCTATTATTTTCTTCTTTATAATTGTCAAAGGACACAAAACCCAAAGCCATGCCTTCTATAGGCACTGCGAATCTAAGGCCTAAGTTTAAACTGTACCTCTTCAGGTCAGGAGATGATATAATTGGATTCCCTTTCATCCCAACAATGACACAAAAAAATCATGCTAAATGAATGTGTCAGGAGAAATCTAGACCGCAAATCTTCTTACAAGGCAAAGTATTTCATATGAAGAACAGTTAACACATACTGAAAATATACCTATTGGTGAGGTGGATAGCTCCTGTTTCCTAGGCTGTAACAAAGACAAATCACTGTCCTGAATTTTTCCTAGGGAAAATTACATAATACTTACATGGACGTATGAGAGAGCCAGTGCAGTGCAGTTCTTAACACAGAGCTTTCCAAACCGTGTGTCAGGACACATTAGTGTGTCGGCTGCAGCGTGTGGGTGTGTCACGGCTGCTGCTGCCTCCGAGCCCTGCCAGGATTCCACGCAGGTCCTAGTGCCTGCCTTGTGCCCTGCTGTAAGAGTGTGTCGCGAAATGATGCATGTCTAAAAAGTGTGTCACCAACATGAAAAGTTTGGAAAGCTCTGTCTTAACATCTTGAGCTAGAAGTGGAGACTCAGGTTTAAGTCCAAAGTAAGTCATGGAATTTCTTTTACTTGAGAATATCTTGACGACATTTTCATCATTTGGACCTATGGGAAAGAATCTATCAGTAAATTCCATCAGGGCCTCAACACCTTCCACCTCACCATCAACCTCAGGCTCAACTTGTCTAAAGGATAAATCCACTTCCTTAATGTAATGGCAAAACTACACAATGGTTGTATAAAGACCACATTATATAAGAA
Organism: Charina bottae; assembly: GCA_023362775.1. Taxonomy (NCBI): domain Eukaryota; kingdom Metazoa; phylum Chordata; class Lepidosauria; order Squamata; family Charinaidae; genus Charina; species Charina bottae. The sequence goes on along the minus strand of JALMGJ010000002.1, from coordinate 233,042,478 downwards.
ACATATAAATTGCCATGCATACCCACATGTTTCCAGCTTCAACCCAAAACTCACCACCAGATGTATTGTCTATTGCCAGGCTCTACGCTATAACCATATTTGTTCTGACCCACTTGACAGAGATGCTCAACTTGATGGAATTAGGCAGTCAGGAGTCTGAACTACCCATCCAATGAAATCAATAGAGAAATCAATAGAGCCAAAGCAATTTCTAGGGAAGATCTATTAAAAGAATGACCATAGAAACAGAACACAAAACACCACTGGTTCTCACCTACAGTTCACAGCTCAAACCACTCAAACAATTTATTAATAAGCTACAGCCCATATTGGAAAAGGACATGGCACTTTCTCAGGCACTGGGTGGCAGACCCGTACTTGCATACTGACAACCCACCCAACCAGAAACGGGTTCTCACAAGCAACAAGAATCAATAGAACAATAGAACATGGGAACAAGACCCTGCAACAAACCCAGTTTACTTCACCCTAACTTTTACATCAGTAGCATCATCACAAGCTTCAACAATTTCACACAAAAGATTAGAGGTGCCTTCACATGTTCTTCCTCCAATGTGATATATACCATCATCTGCCAGCAATGCCCCTCTCAATTCTGCACTGGACAAACAAGTGAGTCTTTGGGCAAAAGAATTAATGGACATAAGTTTGATATCAGGACTCAAAACAAGGACAAAGTAATATCAGAGCATTTTCATCTCCCAAGACACTCAATTACAGAGTTGCCATTTTAGAACAACAACAACAAAACCCTATGTGAGCATCATAGAGTGAAAGACCGCCAAACTGACATACTTCATATGTTTCACGCTTTTTCAGAAGGTCTTAAAAAACATATTTAAAAAAAAACATTACAATTGTAACGTGATGAGGTACTGATAACCTGTCTCACGTGTAACCTGTGTCTGCATAACCACTTTTCTCCCCCCCCCACCCTGCCTCATCCCCTTTCTAAATCCTACATCAGTTTAACCATTCCATACATCTGATGAAGTGAGCTGTAGTTCATGAAGGCTTATATCTTTAATAAAATATGTTAGTTGGAAAAGGGCTAGCAGACTGATTTGGGGCTACCATAGATTACCACAGTTCTTCTATGATGCAAAACACTAATGCAGGTAGTCATTGAGTTATGACCACTCATTCAGCAACCTCAAAGTTCTAGCCATCGCAGCAACCCTGTGGTCACATGATCACAATTTGAGTGCTTGGCAACCGGCTCGCATGTACAACAGTTGCAGCGTCCTGCAGTTATGTGATTGCCATTTGGACCTTCTCTGCTGGCTTCCCACAAGCAAAGTCAAAGGGGAAACCAGCAGGGAAGGTTGCAAGTTGATCCCATAAGTTGCTCCTGCTGCTTTTTTCTCCCAGGGAGCCCTACTACAGAGTACGAGATCCCAGGGATCTCGTACTCTGTAGCATCCCCCCACCTCCCTGTACTCCATAGCATGTACTCATAGTGAGGCCCACCCGTGGCCCTTTCTGGCCCTTCTGTGCTTCCTAGCACCCACCTCTGGCACCCCTGCAGCACACACTTGTTGCCTGGGACACCCACCTTTTCCTGCTTAACAACCCACGTGGTCCTGGAGTTACAATGGCTAAGCAATGTGGTCACATGACATCACACTTTACGACCACATCGCTTAGCGATGGAAATTCCAGTCCCAATTGCAGTTGTAACCTGAAGACTATCTTTAATGGAATGCTGGCTTATGTAGGTTTCTTGATCTGATCAAGAATGACTTTGGTGGCAGTGGTGATGATGATAGTAATAAAAAAAAACCTCAAATTCTATCCTGCCTTTTTACCCACAAAGGATATGCTTTGTGTACATTATGTAAAAAGGTTCCCCCTGCACATTTGTGCAGTCGTGTCTGACTATAGGGGCCGGTGATCATCTCCGTTTGTTAGCTGAAGAGCCAGCGTTGTCCGAAGACACTTCCATGGTCATCTGGCTGGCGTGATTCACGCGGAACGCTGTTACCTACCCACCAAAGTGGTACCTATTAATCTACTTGCATTTGCATGATTTTGAATTCCTAGGTTGGCAAGAGCTGGGGCTAGTGCAGGAGCTCACTCCATCACACAGGGCTAGGGATTCAAACCTCCGAACTTGCGATCTTCTGATATTCTGATCGACAAGCCTGGCATCTTACCCGCTGAGCCACCACGCCCCTTTACATTATGTACAATATGTACATAATTATAATTATGTGTGTGTGTGTGTGTGTGTGTGTGTGTGTATTATTTATTTATTATTTCAATTTATTCCCCGCCCATCTCCCCTGCAAGGGACTCTGGGCGGGTTACAACAATTGAAAGTTTAAAAACTATACAAATAACAATATCTAAAAATACATCCAATAATAAAATACATGAAATCCAAGATGGATTGGGGACCGTAGGATAGATCGTATTACTACGGGGCCAGCCAACCCCAAGAGGCACTACCGCCTCTGTCGTCCCAGGCCCGGCAGCAGAACCAGGTCTTAGGGCCTTCCGAAAGGCCAGGAGTGAAGGGGCCAGTCTCACCTCCGGGGGCAAGATATTCCATAAGGTGGGCGCTATCGCAGAGAAGGCACGTCTCCTGGACCCCGCTAGATGGAATTCTCTTGTTGAGGGGGTCCGAAGCATGCCCTCTCTGCATGCACGGGTGGGGCGGGCCGACGTTATCGGGACGAGACGGTCCCTCAGGTACCCTGGCCCTATGCCATATAGGGCTTTAAAGGTAATCACCAACACCTTGAATTGGACCCGGAAGAAAACTGGTAGCCAATGCAGCTCGTGTAGCAGAGGTGTTACATGTGCCGATCTCATGGCACCCATAACTGCTTGCGCCGCGGCATTCTGCACCAGTTGAAGCTTCCGGATACTCTTCAGGGGTAGCCCCATGTAGAGCGCATTACAGTAATCTATACGGGAGATGACAGGGGCGTGAGTGACTGTTCGGAGGGCCTCCGAACTATATATATATATATAGTTATGTGTGTGTGTATGTGTGTGTGTGTGTGTGTGTGTGTGTGTGTGTGTGTGTATGTATGTATGTATGTGTATATATATATATATATATATATATATATATATATATATATAGTTATGTATGTGTGTGTGTGTATATATATATATAGTTATGTACATTTTGTACATAATTATGTACATTATATACATTATGTAGGGCTATATATATTCTAAAGTGGTACATGCCATACACACATTGTCAACAGGCTGAATTAGGGAGTCACCTCAAGTCAGAGAGGTTCTAACTGCTTGAGGCATTAAGAGGAACCAAACCCTTTCTACTTTTTCATTGTTCTCCCCCTGACAGCAGCTGCCTTATTGACTTCATTCAGAGAAAAGATTCAAGGAATGCATTATGTGGTGGCCATGAGAGCTGCCCATATAGGAAGACCTGTCACCTTACAAAGAATCACTCTGAGGTCTCCCTAAGAGTGATAATGTAATGAAGAGCCATTCTAGAGGGCTATACATCTTAGGTATATACCAAGAGGGCAAGCAGCCAGGGTGTGGCCCATTTTGTCACTTATGCCAGTCTGCTACCCAAAGCAGCTGCTTCTTTTCACTTAATGGTAAGCCAGTCCTATATAGTGGAATTAGATCTGAAAATAAGCACAAAGCTTGATAATTTTTTATACACTTTGAAGAGCCTAACTGAATTGCCTCACTGAAGCTATGCTTCTCAATCAGAAACCTCAAGATGAAATCCCCCTTGTTGAGCTAGCTGTTTATTTTAATGAATGAAAATGTCAATGGTGTTCCCAAGTATGCAAGCTCGAACCCAGCAGAATGTGCACGTAAATCAGGTGACTGTTCAAGCAATAGACGGGAAACGAAATCCTGAAATTGCTTCACCCAGAAAAACACCACTAAATAAGGCCTCGGGGAGACATTTTCCTACAAATCTGCAAACGGTTACTTATCTGGCTCACTTAGTATTGGTTGATATTTATTGAGGTGAGACCTGTGTTGCTTTGTATTGACATATTAACTACATACTGTCTGGCTTCCAACCAGTGACTGAACTCTTAATACAATGGATAAAAGCGACATGAAACAGTAAGTTTTAGAATTCATATCTGATTGGCCTGCAGGCCTACTACTTTCATAGTGGTAATGGGAGGTAGATAATAGATAATGCTGGCTGGGGAATTCTGGGAGTTGAAGTCCACACATCTTAAAGTTGCCAAGATTGAGAAATACTGGTCTAGCAAGATAATTAGGCAGAAGGCTATGAAGTAAGGACCAGACATGAAAACGTGATTTCCATTTATATATACTGTTTATATGTCCATTTATATGTACCCTTCTTCTAGTAGAATGGAAACTGCTACATGTATTCCATTACTGCAAAACAACTTAAATACAAAAATCAAGTGTGCCATATCAATTATATCTAGGCTGACCATATTTCTTTGAGACAAAAATGGGACATTGGGATGGCAAAACGGGACAGGGTTAAACTTATGTAATAAAAATGGGCAGAACTTCCATCGTCCCCTTGTGGCCGCCATTTTGACGTTTTTGACCACACCCTGCAGGCACCCCTGAACATGGATGTGCCCTTGGAGTCGCCAGGAGCTAGGCTTCACCAGAGAGTGCTGTGTCTCCTAGCGTTTGAAGGATCATTCCATGCTGGGTAGCTGGGACTTCGCTTTCTCCAAGGCTGCATCTCTCCAGACCAGTGTTTCTCAACCTTGGCAACTCTAAGATGGGTGGACTTCAACTCCCAGAATTCCCCAGCCACCATGGGAATTCCCCAGCCAGCAAGGACGGGAAAGCTGGGTGCTCCGCTTTCCTGTCTTCCCCGACTTTCCTGTCCTTGGCGGAGCCAATGCTGGTGAGGGGGCAGCGCACACGCGCGCTGCAACATCCCGCTCCCTCGCCATCCCTTGCCCGCATCACAAGTTCCCTACAAGAATGGGGACGGGGTCTATTTAAGAATAGGATTTTTTTTAAGGGTGGAGCACACCACCAATGGGACTGCCAACCCTTTCCTGAAAAGTGACCATGTGTCCCAAACTCCAACACACACCTAGCTGCTGAGTGAGAAGGGGGAGAAGGAGAGAGAGGAGGGAGGGGGTGGGGAGGAGAGAAGAGATTGAGGGAGGAAAACAATGGGTGTGACAGTTCCAAGGGACCCTGCTTACCGATCTCCAGCATGATAAAGATGACATTTACATTTTTAAGTCCTGGCTTTATGTCTTTTATGATTAAGAGGTACGTTTCATTTGCCATGCTCATGCTGCTTGCTCAGGAGGAAGACACGGGCGTTGCAGGGGCAGATTGAGCAAGACAAACCACCCCTTCCCAGAGGAGTGCTCGGTACAAGAGGATGGCTGAGGACCGGGGGTGGGGTGAGTTTGACCAGCTCTTCAAAAAAGGAGTGACGTGTACAGCCCAGGGCGAGAGGGGAGGCACTTTTTAAAGAGATGACAAGGCACGCACAGCAACCCCCCTTTCCTGTAACTCAAACTGGTTGCTCTCCCAGTAGGGGAGAAAACCTGATCGCAGACAAATCTAAAGCTGGGCTGGGGTTGGAAGCCTGGGCGCTGTGATTATACAGGCAAGGCATTTGGCCGGCTTCAGCTACGACTTCGACCCCTGTTGGTGGAAGGGAAAAACCAGTCCAGCATTCTTTGCCTTCCTGCTTCTCACAGTGCTAGCTCCTCTGAAAAAAGAGGGAAGGAGAAGAGAAAGTGGAGTGCTTCTCTTGTTCCTTATTATTTTACGACGACTAAGGTGCTTTTCTGCTTGCTTATTTATTTATTTATTTATTTATTTATTTATGTATGTTTCGACTTCTATCACCGCACCATCTCCCCCAAGGGGACTCTGGGCGGTTTACAAACATAGATTTACAAACATTATCTTGCTCGTTCACCCCCTCGTGAGCACGCTGCCCCCCAGAAAGGTAACTGCTCTGCTCTCAAACGCTCCCCTTTATGGAAGGAAAGCATCTGCCACACCATGGCTGATCCATTTGCACCTCATGAGGGGAAGGGAGAAAAGACAGTTAAGGATGGCATAAGAAAAGCAGAGAGCCCAGCGGATTCCAGGCGGGAGGGCTTCCTCTTCCAGGCTGCCTCCAAAAATGGGACAATATTGAGATTTATATCAAAAAGACGGTACGGTTCAAAAATGTTTAAAAAACGAGGCTGTCCCATTCAAAACGGGACGTATGGTCACCCTAATTATATCACAACTTTCTATCCAATAATTGTCTGATTAGTGTGGAGCTGCCTTGCTATTCACAATGTCCATATGCTTAACTTTGCTTTAGAATTATAATTGTTATAAGTTTGAATATATTTTTTCATCCTAGCTAATGTCCTAGAGTTAGATATTTAAAATTTCTGAAAAAAAGGGTATCCTGGAGAGATGGTGGTGCAGCATACTGTGTGGTACAGAATAATTATTTCTGTCATTTTTATCTCAACTTTTCTTTGAGAGCTTAAGGTGACATTTAAGGTCTACACCAATACTCCTGAAATTGACTAGTTAGAGTCAGCCACTATGCTCAAGTGGGGATATGAAGCAGGATTCCCTGGGCAAATTATTTATTTGTTTGTTTGTTTGTTTTTCCATTTCTATTACCGCACCATCTGCCCCAAAAGGGACTCCAACGCATTCATGTGCATACAAATACACACATAGTCCTATGCACATCCACATTACTAAATAGTTCAGCCAAATTCATACTGCCCTCTGCATTCCTCCTGAACATAATCATCTTAATGGCTCACTCCTCGTGGAGAAAGTAACAATAACCAAAGAAAAACATCTGGATCCTGGAGAGGAGAAAAAGTGAGGTGGGTTGGATCTTAGGCTGTAAAAGTTGAAATGGCGAGGAGAGCCCTTTCTTGGTCTGGGATATCACGGGTCCTGAGGTAGGAGTAACAAAGGGAGGAAGACGTATCTGGGCTGGGGAGCACTGCGTTCTAATTTAGGAACCAGGGGAGAAGAGAGAGTCTGGATTAGGATTCCATTCTGGATTGGTGAAGTTGAATCCTACATTGATGGCTTAGGAAGGGAGTAAGAAAGCTGGATTCTAGACAGGGTTAGGGTTAAAAAGAGAGGGTTAGGGTTAGAAAGAGAGAAGGGAGGCTGGGAACCAGAGCTGGTTCTGGGAAGGGTGCTAGGAGAACTTCTGGGCAGCAAAAGGCACAGGAGCATGATGGCTAGACACAGGAAAAGAGAGAGAGAAAAGACAGACAGAAAAATCAGAGGATAGCAGCCATATGAAAAGACAAAACAGAGAGCTGAGGAATAGGAAGAGAATGGTAGAACAGTTATAGATTCAGAAAGAGGAAGAAAATGCTCCAGTTTCACAGGCAATTCTGGAAAGACAAGGTGTTCAGATCTAAAACTTGGACTTGTACAGGAAATATCAGACACAGTATCTGTGGTCTTATCTGCAGTTAGAAAATATATACCTGACCTCAGTATCTGGAGTAAATGGATTCGTGTAGCTTCAGTTTTTGTGTATTTTACACATTTACAAAATGGTGGATGGACTTTTGTGTGTGTATACATGTGTATATGTGCAAGATTAGACATAGATATACTGTAGAAACATGGACCCTCTACAAACGCCACCTCCAACGTCTTGAAAGATTCCATCAACGCTGCCTCCGAAAAATTCTGCAAATTACTTGGGAAGATAGGCGGACTAATGTTAGCGTATTAGAAGAAGCAAAAACCACCAGCATTGAAACAATGATCATCCAACATCAACTTCGCTGGACCGGCCATGTTGTTCGAATGCCTGACCATCATCTTCCAAAGCAGCTACTTTACTCCCAACTTAAGAATGGAAAACGGAATATTGGTGGACAGCAAAAGAGATTCAAAGACACTCTCAAAGCTAATTTAAAAAAATGTAATATCAGCGTTGAGAACTGGGAAGCCCTAACTCATGAGCGTTTCAATTGGAGGTCAGCCTTTATTAAAGGCGCTATGGACTTTGAAGAAGCACGAGTACAGGGCGAAAGGGAGAAAAGAGCTAAAAGGAAGGCACGTCAGGCAAACCCTCATCATGACCGTCTCCCACCTGGAAACCTATGCCCTCATTGTGGGAGGTTGTGCGGATCCAGAATTGGCCTTTACAGCCACTTACGGATCCACTGTTAAAATTTTACCCTTGGAAGACAATCTTACTCGGCTATGAGTGATCGCCAATGAGATATAGTCTCATTATCTCTGGTTGCTTTGGGAAAATACTGTATCTGCAATCAGGCCAAATATTAAAATATATTTCCTTTTTGAATAGTGAGCTGATCAAGAGGGCCGTCCACTATGGGCCCATGCCCACTCACTCCTTAATCAATGGAACATCTTTGATCAAAGTATGCAGTGAAAAATCTAAGCAACCAGAATAAGTAACACTTGTTTTCAAGCAATTTGCTTACCAGGGTCACTGCTCTACATCAATTCTTTTTAACTGTTCTCTACATAATCTCCTCAGATAAGAACTGCATGAAGGGAAAGTGAAGACAAGCTCATGGGTCCTATCACTTTCATAGTCTCTTCATCACCTTCACTCTTTCTTATTTGAGAGGTATTCTGCCATGGTAAGCCATGTCTTCTTGTGAAATTTAGAAACCCTAAAGATTCTAAATTGTACAAAAAGCTGACATAAATAGAGCAAGTTCTCTACTGCAAACTTCTTCCCAAAACATACTAGATAAAACAGAATATCTGGATCCTTTTCAGTTAGGAATCAGAATTTAGTTATTGGAAACAGCACTGGCCAATTACCTCCATTGGGATCTTAATGGGGGAGTGTCACAGCAGCATTCAGTACCATTGACCCCAGTATCTTGCTGGATCATCCACAAAGATTAGTAGTTGGGGTGCCATTTTATGGTTTCTAGTTGATGGTAATGTGGGAACAGCACTTGGGAACACCACTGTGGGTTTCATCTGGTTTTGGTGTTTTCTTCATATCTACAGTACCTGAAACCTCTGGGAATTGTCATTTGCCAGTTCAGGATGACATGTCATCAATACCCCAATGACTCAATTATACATTGTCACCCCAGGCTAAGATAGAGATGCCTGGTCTCTGGAACCTGTAAGGATCTGGATGGAATAAAACAAGTCAAATCCTTGTTTAAATCCTACTAAGATTCCATTGCTTGTCATCAATAGACATTACAGTGACCTAGTATCATTTGTTCTTGTAATCACTATGGACAGAGTCAGACTTTCCCCAAAGGAGCTAATTTATGACTTAGGATTCTCCTGCATATATAGATTCTACTGAAACAGCCGGTGGAGGCTATGGCCTGTGCATCTTCATCCATGTCCCTACCTGGGGTAAGATGCCCCAGTGGCAGTAACTTGTGCTCTGATTACCACATTGCAAAGCACTCTATGTTGAGCTACCCAGAAGCTACAGTTGGATCAGATGAGAATAACTCTAGTTTGAAGTCACAACATTGGCTGCCTATAGGCTTCCTGGCCCAATTCAAAATGCTGGTTGTAACCTTTAAAGCCCTTTATGTTGCATATTTTACCAAAGGTGAATCTACCCATGTGTTCTGGTCATTTAGAGAGGACCTATTGTGGGTTCCCCATCTTTGTGAGCTTCATGAGTTATGGGCCAGGCACAAGCCTTCTCAGTGGTGACCACCATTTTATAAAACACTCTGCCCCCAGAGATATGGACAGGGCAAACCAGCATTGCCTTTGGCTCTTAGTTTATGTGAAGGGTGCCTTTTATGTACCATGCATTTTGTTTGTTGCTATTTTTTATCTGCTTTTAATGCATTTTTATAAACTTCATTGCATCCTACCCAGAGTGGACCAGAATTGGAATGGACTACAAATACTGTTAAGTAAATATATATGTGAAAGGTTGGATAATTGATGACAGAGATTAGCAGAAGAAGAACACTCTCCTTTTGTCCCCATGCTAGCCTTTATACAATGGTAGTTACCATGGAGGAAGAAAAGAAAGATCAGTGGAAATTTGCCAGTTTGGAGGGGGCTTGGTTTGTTTGTTTGTTTGTTTATTTGGTAATTTGAAATGGTGACTGACTTCATTGTTGTTTGTTGGAATACCTGGAATCACAGCACATGGTAGCCCCTGGCTGTATTTGTCTGGGCTCAGAAGCTAAGGAGAGCTGAGTCAGGTTAAAATTTGATGGGTGACCACCAGGAATTCAGTGGATCTATGCAAGGCTGGGATTTTTTTTAAAAAAGAACAAAAACAAACAACCCCTCCCCCCACTGCATGCATACATACACCTTGGAAGAATTCAACTGCTAACTATATCTGTGCTGATACATGTCTCGATATAGTCATCAGCACCAGAGCTTGACTTGGGGGCATTTTTACTTTTACCTTTATGTGTACTGCAGTCTGGGTTTATTTGCTAATTTGGGGAGAAGACTGGTAGTTTGCAAAGGAAAGAGGGGTTTACATTTACATGCACTGGAACTTTTTCTTTTCTTTGTGTTTGTGTGTGCGTGCATGTATGCACATATGTATTAGTCTTGTGTTCTGAACAGGAGTGTCCACAAGGGGGTCAAAAAGGTCAAGGTGGAGAATGCACAACTGAAGCCTGCCCCCCTTTTTACATGCATCACACGTGCAACCCATGAAAAAAGGGGAGGCTCTTCTGTCACCAGGTCATGACCACCATCTTGACTTTTTAGATTCCACCCCTTGTTGATGTTCCTGGTTCTGAGGGTAGTGGAAAACCACTTTATATTGTTGCCAATAAAATTACATAAACCTGTTCATGGATTCACTTATTGGTTTGATTGTTTGCTTATTTATTTATTGCACATATGCCTCACTGCAGTCAAGTAACCCTAGGTGGCTTACAAGATATGTAACACAATAAAAATTAAAACAACCATAGTAAAACTACCAACATAAATGACAACAAAAATAAACGTAAATAAAAATAATAAAAAGGATTTACCAACCTTAATTCAGGGGAGACTGTTCTTTTATGAAGTGTGTAAATTGCATTCTGTGTTATTTATCCTTGTGCTGTTAATGGAAGTCGTAGCAGCAACTTTTTTAGTAATTTTATTTGACTTGCATCCTGGTCTTTTATCCTCCACTCCAACTTTCCCAGTGGATGTCATCCAGCCCTGTTGAAAGTAATAGATAGCCATGTGCTATGCAGCTAATAAAAAGCAGTATGTAAATTAATATAATGAAGTTATTTGATTTAATGATGAATATATTAGGGGTAAACTGTTTTTATTGTAATTAATTACAATTATAAATGTAATTAATTAAGACTTCCAAGAGGGTAAAAGGGTCAGCTTGACTTTGGTTAGACTAACTTACATAATGAGACCAGAATAAATGTCTAACCAAGAACTGACACAGGCTTGCAGCAGTAAATATAAGGGTACCCTTAAGTTTGTTTTGGTATATTCAATATTTGTTTCAGTTTGTAAATTCCCCAATACACAAAGGTCACTATAAAACCCTATACATTATCATGCACATTTCTTGCAATGTTTTGCTTCTGAAACCATATTAAAGCAATCCAGTTTCACCTGTATTGTTATCCCAAACTATTTTGGTTTTTATAGGTAAGAAATGTGTTCACACTCTATCTTCACCTCCTTAACAGCTCCTTAACTCAAATTCATATTTTCCTGGCACAACAGAACTATGACTGGAGCCAAAAACTGACAGCTACAGCAAGCATGCTAATCTCTCCCATTCTGGATCCAAATATTTGCATATACCTAGCCTTATATGTTGTTTAAATTATTTTAAATGCCTTCCAGCAATTATTCCAATTATTTCACTTCATTTGTAGAGATGAATATTTCTAATTGTTTATCTCAGGTTAATACTGATAGCAGTACTGTAGATGGTTAAAAATCCCTACGAGTCTATGAGGAAGACTACATATTGTTAAAATGAATGGTACTTCAAGACTGATATATAATCTTAAACAGATCCCTATAATAATTTGTTGTTTATTCATTCAGTCGCTTCCGACTCTTCGTGACTTCATGAACCAGCCCACGCCAGAGCTTCCTGTTGGCCGTCACCATCCCCAGCTCCCCCATAGTCGAGTCCGTCACCTCCAGAATATCCCTATAATAATACTGCTGGATATTTTAGACAGATTGATAAGATATTGAGAAAACCTCTAAAAAATGGGGGGGGGGGGAATCTCAACTTTTATTTATCAAAATTATGATTTCCTTAGGCCAGAGCTTTCCAAACTGTGTGTCACGACACAAAAGTCTGTCGCCACACAGAGTCTGGTGTGTTGCCACACAACCCGGAAGTGCTGATCATCATCAGCGCTTCCGGGTTTTCCCACGGCGACACACCAATGGCGGTGCGCAAAAATTGAAAGCGGCAGCAGCACTTCCGGGTTTTTGCGCGCTGCCGCAACGGCGGCACTTCCGGGTTTTCCCACGGCGACACACCAACGGCAGGTGGTGTGTCGCCATGGGAAAACTTTGGAAAGCCCTGCCTTAGGCATATGAGAGTTTTAACTTTCCTGATCTTCATATTTATCCCCAGGCTTGCATTTTGAATTCTATTTGCTAGTGAACTTAACTGATTCTTCCCAAAACCTCCATGACCATAACTAGAAAGGTATTACTCCAGTTATTTGAACTCCTTGACTTCTTGCTCCAGTTTTAGCCAAAAAATATTGTTTTTCCAGTGTTGTAAAGTTTGTTTTATTATGATGGAGATGAGAGGAGAGGGGAGGGGAGGGGAGGGGAGGGGAGGAAAATAATCTAAATACATCTCTTTCACCAAACTTTTAATTTTACTATGATCTTTTTTATTATTTTAACTTTATTGATTTTATTGTCATGTTTTATATTTTTCATTTTCTTTTATTGTTGTAATCTGCTTGTAATGCCTGCATGAGCAGAAGGATAAGACATAAATTTAATAATAAATAGACAATAAATCAAATGCTGAGTTTGTAATATCACGAAACCTCAGCACTTAAGTCTGAGGCTTTGAACTGCTGGTGACTTGGCATTCCTATGGGGGATCAAGCAGTAATGCACAGTATATAAACTGGAGCCTTGACATGCAGTTTATGCTGGCTGAAGCACATGGTTGTCTGCTGTGTGATGGCTATTTCACTGAGCTGTAGCCTGACACAGCTGTTTCTTCTTTAGTCTCTCCTTCAGACATGCTGCTACTCCCTTTATAGGCTTTTAGTAGCCAGAGGAGTTTAAAAACAGGATTTAGATATTCAGCAGAAGGAGGAAACAGCAGGAAAAAACTCTGGGTTCACATACTATATCAACTCCTGTAGATCAAAACTGTACAATATTGTTGCTGGGCCACGAATATGAAAGCAAAGTTGTTTTTTTTGCATTGTAATAAATATATCCCTCTAAAATACCCAGAGCTATATTTATAAAGTCTTATTGCTTGGAGAAGAACATGTGTTCTCTTCCAGATAGATTTAAAGATTACTAGACAATTGGCAAACAAGAATAAGTAAAAGATTTGTGCGGGAAACATATTCTCCAGTCTACAGGCACTATAGAATGTAATTATCAGAGAGTTTTTAGGGATTATTTGTATACACTTGCCATTTGAGGATGTAATATTTCATATTCAAAATTGCTTACAATCAACAAGTAAATGAAATACAAAATATTCCCTGATCCAAGTGTGAATTGGAATATATCATTTAAAATAAAATATTCAGCATGCACTAGACCAGGGCTTTCCAAAGTGCTGCCGCTGGCGACACACCAGCAGCAGCGGCGGTGGCGGCGGTGTGCGCGTGCACGGCGGCAGCGCGGGGGGCGCACGTGCACAGCAGCGCGGGGGGGCGGCGGCACGTGCGCACACGGTGGCGGCGCGGGGGGGCGTGCGGCAGTGCGCGCGCATGGTGGCGGCGCGGGGGGCGTGCGGCGGCGCACACGTGCACGGTGGCGGCAGTGGCGGCAGCCTCCGCTAAAACGTGGAAGCCGCGCCGCTGCTGTGGCCGCCGTGCACGCGTGCGTCGCTGCTTCCGGGTGGTGTGGCGACACACCACGCTGTGTGTGGTGACAGACTTTTGTGTCGTGACACACAGTTTGGAAAGCTCTGCACTAGACATAGGGACACGAAATTGCTTAGGAGAAAATGTTGCCAATTATCTTATTTCCTTTAATTAAAACAATTCAGATGCAGTGTTTATATACTAGTACTCAAATCCACTGCAAAATTGCTTCAGTACAGAGTTGATCCTTCTGCCTTTCTATGCAACTCTAGAAATTAAAATTGCAAGCACAGAGCTTCAATAACACCATTTCTTACTGGATAGTTTAAATATATATCTCATTTGTACTGATGAAAAAGAAATGGAAAACATAATCGATAGAAAGCTGGTCTATTGTCACATAAAGAAAAGCAAATTAATTTTGTCTTTGAATTATGTGTGGCTGAATTTACAAGTAACTCTTGGCAACATTCTTTTTTTTAATTAAGGTTTTGAAAGATCATCAATCTTAGTTTCTCCCTGTATACTAATACTTAATTTGTTCCATATTTACTTTAAAAGAAGTCTACCTGTTCCTGTTTAGGAAGAATTCTCATCTAGTTTATTAAGATGTTTTTAAATGGTATAATAAAGTCATTCCTTGGGGGGTGGCAACATCGGTCTACACAATTTAATAATCACAAAAACTAGCACAGTATAGAGAAGGCACTGTAGCAAGATTATTTTACAAAGCACAGTGTATGCCTGTGACTGGTATAAAAGATTTTCTGAGTGATGTAGTATGAATAATGTGCTCAGTATGATAAAACCTTTTGGATTTCAACCCTCTCCCCTTTGAGGCACATTTTTCCATTAAGAATATAGAAGAAGATTATTATCTCTGACCCTTTATCACTGAACTGGATAAGTACAGTTTCTACCTCTAGACAGATAGTTTGACCATCACAGGAATTTGATTTTTGTATAGCACTGCCTCTTAGCAAGGATAAATTATATCATGACTGAGCAACGTACTGGGGTCCCTCTCTGATATACTGTATGTTTGAGCTGCTAACTCACAAAGTTAGCTAGACCAGAACTAAACTCAATCAAAGTCATACAAAATTGGTGGGGAAACCAGGAAATAACACAAACTTTTTCAAGCACACCACTCAACAATTTGTCAGAATGGTTTCCAACATACAAGTATAATATGGATGATCTGAAATAGGATAATTCTAGCAAAAATCAAACATGGCCTTTGACTGTAGGAGTTAGAAAGACAAAAAGAGAACCTATCTTCACAACATGGCAGAATGTTGGCTTTCAATTATCTGCAGGAAGACTTAAAGTCAAGATGATGGCCAGAACCATGACACACTTATATATGGGATATGGCTTCAATCACATACACATAGCTGCCATCTCAATGTTTTTTATTTTCCCTGTGGATGCCCCTTCCCCCTTCTGTATTGCCTGATGGGGTGACATCATCCATAATGGAGAAAGAAAAATCCTTATCAGCTGCTGTAAAGGATTCAATTATTTTTGAGAATCCTGCCCTACCAGTTGGTGTTGATAGTGGAGAGAGATGCTCTCTTCACTCCTATTTAACATCTGCATGAAACCACTGGGTAAGGTCATCAGTGTGAGGCATCACCAGTATTCTATAAAGCCTATAAACCCTCCATGGCATGGGGCTGGGATATTTGTGAGACCGCTTCTCCCTAGTTGATTCTACCCATTCCACTAGGTCCAACAGAAGGGGCATGATCTGAGTCCCTTCAACTAAAGAATGTCATCTTATAGGACTCCAGAAGCCTGACCTCTGGAACATCATATACCCCAAAATCATATTGGCCCCAACCCTGCTGGCCCTTTGTAAAATGTTGAAGACCTGGATGTGCTCCAGAGCCTGGAGGTCAGGAGATTAGGTGGCCCTTTGAGTAGGTTTCTGTATATTATTTTGTTGGGTTCATCCTCAGTGACCATTGTTGGCTTTTTAGTCTTTGTTAATCTTTTATCGTTTTAATGTGTTTTTTAGCCATCCAGAGTCACATTCATGAGATGGGCAGCCACATAAATCAATTTTAATAAATAAATATATTTGGGGGAAAACTATTGGCTTGACTGATCATTTGATTATGATTTTGGACATATGCAAGAGCTGTATTAACCCCTGAACTGCCATGTGGAATTGAGCCAAGTAGTAAGTAACCTTGAGTTGCTTGTTATAACCCATTCTGTAACACATTTCATGAAGTATATGCTTCAAGTTGATACATTTGAGAGAAAATCTGATTCCACATTGAACAAAATTAAAGAGCTTAGGAAAATGATGTTTGAATCTCAAAAGAAAGCAATCCAGGCTCTAGAAACAAAAGACATAAGAAATGCCAGGCGAGTGGCAACATGTTAAGAGAAATTAATGCAGGTTCAAAGTCAGTTATGTAGAAAATGGCTCAGAATGTCAACTCTTCATACACCATTGATCAGGAACCTTTAGTGGCCAGCATGGAGAAATGGATTTGTGAACTGTTTTCTCTTCAAGGAGGAAGGATATGTAGTCAAAAATCAAGGAATCAATCTTATAACTAAATTCTGAAGTTCTTGTTGAGATCCACAAGAAAATGTCTTGTTGCGCTCCAGGCAAATAACTACTCTGGAATGTGCTACCGAGAAATTAATTATCTTTCCTGACCTGCCTTCCAAAAACCAAAAAGAGGTTATGTTTGTGAGAAAGCAGGACAAGGGATAATTACTTTTTTCGGCATCCTGTGATTTTTTTGCTTGGCTTCGGATGGAAGACTTTAAAACTGTCATGATGCTGATGGTGCTGCTAACTATCTGAAAATAAGATCTGAAATGCAGTCTAATATTGAAATACAATAGCAGATTTCTCAGTAATTCTGTAAATATCAAGAAATAAAATTTCAGTTCTAATTTTGAAGTATATAATTTATTCATCTTTGGGGGAAGAAAGAAAGCAAGTCTGCAGTCTAGAAATGTCTTCTCCAGAGATCACTCTAGAACTAGATTTTTCCGTTCTTTTTATTTCTCTGGGTTTCCATCATTTTTTTCTGGTGTTTTTTGTGGGGAGAGTTTAATTTTTGGTTAGGTTTTTTTTTCCTATTTTCTCTGAGCTTTTATATAGTCAGCATTATTTTTATATTTATTTTATCTTTTTCATTTTTATTATGGACAAGAACAACATTTTATATTACATGTTTTGGCTAAGATCAAGTATAATTACAGTTTTGTTTTAGTGTGATATGTATATGTATATGTATATGTATATGTATATGTATATGTATATGTATATGTGTATGATGTATATGATGTATATGATGTATATGTTGTATATGATGTATATGATGTATATGTATATGTATATGTATATGTATATGTATATGTATATGTATATGTATATGTATATGTATATGTATATTTTATTTATTTATTTATTTTATCTTATTTATACCCCACCTATCCCCTTCCTAATGGAGGGCTCTAGGCGGCTTACAATCATGTACTTCAATTTTATACAATCATATCATACAATACCCGCGCGATTAGGGAGGGGGTGAGGGAACCGGCTCTTCTTTTTCCAAGCATCAGAACTACAAGTCCCAGAATGCCTCACTTTCGGAGCCGGCTGCTGACATCCCGGAAGTTGTAACTGGGATCCGCCGTCCTCTGCCGCCGTCCTCAGCCGCCATTCCAGCTTCTCCAGGTCTCCGTCTTCGGCTCCGAGGCGACTCCCTGACAGGATGCCAGCATATTGCCCCACGTGAGTGGTACCCATTTATCTACTTGCTTATTTAGCTTTCGAATCGCTGGGTTGGCAGAGAGCTGGGGCTAGTGACGAGAGCTCACCTTGCCACGCGGATTCGAACTGCCGACCTTATGGTTGGCAGACTAACAGCTCAGTGGTTTAACCTGCTGAGCTACCGCACCCCTATGTATATATGGGATGCAGTGGCGCAGCGGCTTAATGACGCTGGAGTTTGCCAGCCAGAAATGGTCGACACTCCAACGGTTCGAGCCCAGCTCCATGTGATGGAAAGTAAGTTTCCGTCATTTTGTCCCTAGCTCCTGTCCACCTAGCAGTTCGAAAGCATATCATCTGCGAGTAGATGAATAGGTACCCCCATCCCAGTGGGGGAAACGCTGGCGGCATTACATGCAGGGAGCAGGAACAGGTGCGATCGGCGAAGTAGTGGTGGAGAGAAAGCCCGGATGAGCCGACTTCCCTGGGAATGCTGCTGGCCAACTGATGCGAAGCTAGCTCGCCTTCTTGTGGTGCATCAGTGCAACAAAGAAACTAGCAACTATCGGCGCCATAACATCTACTGTGAAATAAAAAGCATTGTAGACTCCCTGGCATTGTGTGCCATACACTAAATAAATAAATATATATGTGTATGTGTATGTGTATGTGTATGTGTATGTGTATATATGTATGTGTGTGCATATGTGTGTGTGTGTGTGTGTGTGTGTGTATGCATATATACATTTTTTATTAAAAAAGTTTTTCCACAGAGTAAAAACAGTAAAATTTTGAATTAAAGAAATGGAGAAAAGTAAGAAAAGTGAAAAAGAAATATAGAAAAAGAAAAATATAGAAAAAGAAATAGAAATAGAAAAGAAGGAAAAAGGAAAAAAGGAAAGAATAATAAAGAAGTGGCTTCCGGTCATCTTAACTGCAGTTATAAGTACATTTATATTTTGCCCTCTCTCTATAAGGTTATATCAATGTTTCCTTCTTTCCATAATTTACCCTTATTAATCATCAAATCTATAAATCATTGGTTCATTTTTTTATTTTTTCAGCAAAAAGTCCATAGAGGATTTCCAGTCACTAATAAATGTAGTAGTCGATCTTTCTCTAAGCAAAAATTTAATTTTGCCATCTCTGTTAGTTCTTTCATCTTTACTAACCATTCATCTGTGGTGGGTATTTCAGAATCTTTCCATTTTTGTGCATATAGTTGTCTTGTAGCAGTGATCATATTCAGTGACTTTTCATACTGAAGATATTGCCTAGCCTGGCAATGAAACATCTGCAAGAAAACAAGAAGGCTCAGAGAGCACCAAGGACTCAACAGTGATCATATATACAAATAATCTGCCATGGCATTTTTCTAGTTTTCTGTCCATTAATCCCAACAAAAACGTTTTGGTTTCATCTAAATCTTCATCTTTAAAATTCTTTGTATCAGTATATGTATTTGAACCCACTCCAGCAAAGGAGATTGTTACCTTGTCGTGGTGCTGGAGCTTGAGCACCTCAATGAAACCATGAGCTAAACCATTAAGGGACACCCAAGACGGGAAGGTCGTGGCAGAGAGGTCAGACTAAATACGATCCCTGGGGAAGGTAATGGCAACCCACCCCAGTATTCTTGCCATGAAAACTAAATGGATCAGTACAACCAAAGATATGTCGGTATACCATCGGAAGATGGGACTCCCAGGTCGGAAGATGGTCAAAATGCTACTGGGGAGGAACAGAGGATACGTTCAACTAGCCCCAGATGTGATGACGCAGCTAGCTCAAAGCCGAAAGGACGGCTAGCGGCCGACGGTGCTGGTGGTGAATGACGAATCCGATATTCTAAAGATCAACACACCATAGGAACCTGGAATGTAAGATCTATGAGCCAGGGCAAATTGGATGTGGTTATTGGTGAGATGTCAAGATTAAATATAGACATTTTAGGTGTCAGTGAACTGAAATGGACTGGAATGGGCCACTTCACATCAGATGACCACCAGATCTACTACTGTGGACAAGAGGACCACAGAAGAAATGGAGTAGCCTTCATAATTAATAATAAAGTGGCTAAAGCAGTGCTTGGATACAATCCAAAAAACGATAGAATGATCTCAATTCGAATTCAGGGTAAGCCATTCAACATCACAGTGATCCAAATATACGCCCCAACCACAGATGCTGAAGAAGCAGAAGTAGATCAGTTCTATGAGGATCTGCAGCACCTACTAGATAATACACCAAAAAGAGATGTTATTTTCATTACAGGAGACTGGAATGCTAAGGTGGGTAGTCAGACGACACCTGGAATTACAGGAAAGCATGGTCTGGAAGAACAAAATGAAGCAGGACATAGGCTGATAGAATTTTGCCAAGACAACTCACTGTGCATAACAAACACTCTCTTCCAACAACCTAAAAGACGACTTTATACATGGACTTCACCAGATGGTCGACACCGAAATCAGATTGACTACATCCTTTGCAGCCAAAGGTGGCGGACATCTATACAGTCAGTAAAAACAAGACCTGGAGCTGACTGTAGTTCAGATCACGAACTTCTTATTGCAAAAGTTAGAATCAGACTAAAGAGAATAGGGAAGACCCACAGATCAGTTAGATATGAGCTCACTAATATTCCTAAGGAATATGCAGTGGAGGTGAAGAATAGGTTTAAGGGACTAGATTTAGTAGATAGGGTCCCGGAAGAACTATGGACAGAAGTTCGCAACATTGTTCAGGAGGCGGCAACAAAAAACGTCCCAAAGAAAAAGAAAACCAAGAAGGCAAGATGGCTGTCTGCTGAGACACTGGAAGTAGCCCAAGAAAGAAGGAAAGCAAAAGGCAACAGTGATAGGGGGAGATATGCCCAATTAAATGCAAAATTCCAAAGGTTAGCCAGAAGAGATAAGGAATTATTTTTAAACAAGCAATGTGCGGAAGTGGAAGAAGACAATAGAATATGAAGGACAAGAGACCTCTTCCAGAAAATTAGAAACTTCGGAGGTAAATTCCAGGCAAAAATGGGTATGATCAAAAACAAAGATGGTAAGGACCTAACAGAAGCAGAAGAGATAAAGAAAAGGTGGCAAGAATATACGGAAGATCTGTATAGGAAGGATAATAATATTGGAGATAGCTTTGACAGTGTGGTCAGTGAGTTAGAGCCAGACATCCTGAAGAGTGAGGTTGAATGGGCCTTAAGAAGCATTGCTAATAACAAGGCAGCAGGAGACGATGGTATCCCAGCTGAACTGTTTAAAATCTTGCAAGATGATGCTGTCAGGGTGATGCATGCCATATGACAGCAAATTTGGAAAACACAAGAATGGCCATCAGATTGGAAAAAATCAACTTATATCCCCATACCAAAAAAGGGAAGCACTAAAGAATGTTCAAACTATCGAACAGTGGCACTTATTTCACATGCCAGTAAGGTAATGCTCAAGATCTTGCAGGGTAGACTCCAGCAATTCATGGAGCGAGAATTGCCAGATGTACAAGCTGGGTTTAGAAAAGGCAGAGGAACTAGAGACCAAATTGTCAATATCCGCTGGATAATGGAGAAAGCCAGGGAATTTCAGAAAAACATCTATTTCTGTTTTATTGACTATTCTAAAGCCTTTGACTGTGTGGATCATAATAAATTGTTGCAAGTTCTTGGTGGTATGGGGATACCAAGTCATCTTGTCTGCCTCCTGAGGAATCTGTATAATGACCAAGTAGCAACGGTAAGAACAGAGCACGGAACAACGGACTGGTTTAAGATTGGGAAAGGAGTACGGCAGGTTTGTATACTCTCACCCTACCTATTCAACCTGTACGCAGAACACATCATGCGACATGCTGGGCTTGAAGAATCCAAGGCTGGAGTTAAAATCACTGGAAGAAACATTAACAATCTCAGATATGCAGATGATACCACTTTGATGGCTGAAAGCGAGGAGGAGTTGAGGAGCCTTATGACGAAGGTGAAAGAAGAAAGTGCAAAAGCTGGGTTGCAGTTAAACCTCAAAAAAACCAAGGTTATGGCAACGAGCTTGATTGATGACTGGCAAATAGAGGGAGAAAAAGTGGAGGCAGTGACAGACTTTCTATTTCTAGGCGCAAAAATTACTGCAGACGCTGACTGCAGCCAGGAAATCAGAAGACGTCTACTTCTTGGGAGGAGAGCAATGGCAAATCTTGATAAAATAGTTAAGAGCAGAGACATCACACTGACAACAAAGGTCCGCATAGTTAAAGCGATGGTATTCCCTGTAGTAACCTATGGCTGTGAAAGCTGGACCATAAGGAAGGCTGAGCGAAGGAAGATAGATGCTTTTGAACTGTGGTGTTGGAGGAAAATTCTGAGAGTGCCTTGGACTGCAAGAAGATCAAACCAGTCCATACTCCAGGAAATAAAGCCAGACTGCTCACTTGAGGGAATGATATTAAAGGCAAAACTGAAGTACTTTGGCCACATAATGAGAAGACAGGATACCCTGGAAAAGAAGCTGATGCTAGGGAAAGTGGAAGGCAAAAGGAAGAGGGGCCGACCAAGGGCAAGATGGATGGATGGTATTCTGGAGGTGACGGACTCAACCATGGGGGAGCTGGGGATGGTGACGGCCGACAGGAAGCTCTGGCGTGGGCTGGTCCATGAAGTCACGAAGAGTCGGAAACGACTGAACGAATAAACAACAAAATTTGAACCCAACATTTTCTGGCTTTTTTACAAGTCCACCAAGCATGATAAAATGACCCTTCTTGTTGTCCACATTTCCAACATAAATTTGAAGTACCTTTATACATTCCAGACGATTTTTCTCGAGTCATATACCAATGGAACATCATTTTATAAAAAATTCTCCTTTAGATTATAACATAGTGTGAATTTCAGTCCTTTCAACCACATTTTCCCACTATTCCAACAATACGTTATGTCCAAAAAATTTAGCCCATTTAATCATATACTTTCACTTGTTTGTCCTTCATTTCAAATTTCGGCAAGAGTTTATACATTTTGGCAATTACATGTTCATCATGTGTACATAATTCCTTCCGATATGTCTAGTCCACCATAGAACCTCATCCAAAATCCCTTTGTTTATTTATTTTTCTACACCTGGGATCAGAGTGGGCCCTAACAGGATAAAAATAAAATAATTGTATTTAAATATTTTTTCAGTGTCATTATTTGTTTCATGGAATGGTAATGGTCAGAGATGTATATTCATAAGAGGAAAAACTGTGACTCCAATATAGGTGTATGTTACTTAACATAAAGTTTATGTTAATTCCATTTATATACTTGAAAAAAATGAAACTTAATTCCTAGGTTCTCTCTTTTTAAAATGCAACTTCCATGTGAGGCCTTCAATTCCAGAGTTTCACCACTACGCCTATGTGTAGCTTTTCTTGTTGTAGTGGTGGGGCTTTGTTTTGGAATAAAAACAAGATTGAATGAGTATGACAACTATAAAAACATTGTCTGGAACTCCTAAAATCTGGGCAAAGAAGTTGTAATTATAGTTGAAATATGTGGATATTATTGGGAATAAATTAAAATTTTACTCTTGTTCTCAAAAAAAAAGTTGACCCTTTGGAATAATCCCTATATTCAAATAACTTTTCCTGGAAGTAGGTCTGAAAATGGGGTTAATATCCTAGATCAGCGTATCATTAATGATATATTTAAGACTTTAGGGAATTTGCAAAAATAATATAACCAGCCTAGAACTAGTGAATAGAAAAATATTGAATTTAAAAACTTTCCTAACAAGTCAATTATCTCAGGTGTTAAAAATATGAAATCTGTTTCTTACAGTCTTAAAATGTGTTTTCTTCATCAGAAATTATCTTCCAGGTCCAGATGTTAACTTCATTTCTATATTAGAAATGCAATAAATTTGAATCATGTTAACACACATTATTTCGTCATGTCCTCTGGTTATTATTTCATTGATTGAATATTCCTGTAATTATGAATAAGGTTTATGGGAGAGATTTAGGATTTAAATAAATTAATGTGCTGTTAATTTATATTTCAAAAATTGGGATTTGTCTGTGAAGAACTTATGAAGAACCTTGGATCTGGATTGTTGCAAAAAAGATTAAGTATTCTTAGACAGAAACTTATGCATCTGAAATACGTGAAGTCTTGGCTTTTGAACAGTCTCTTTATTGGCAAAAGGGAAGGACTGGACATTATGATTCTGCATAGTCAAAGTTGAATCTGTTGATTAAAAGTTGTGCTGTATTACCCTTACTCATATATGATTGGTTGTTGTACTTTATTCCATTTTGAGGTTTTGGGGGGGAGTTGGTTTTGTTTGTTTGTACTCAAAAATATATAAAAAGTATATAGAGGGAGAGAGAAATTTCTGTAAAAATCACACTGTATTTGCCTGAGACTGCTCATAATACCCAATTACAATAGCTTCCATTTTTATATTCCTTACATTGGAGAGATTTTCTTTGGAATATACAATATACATTTACCTTTTATCCAAACATCCTGATCTGAAATATATTTTGTTTTTTTGCTACACCAAAGCTCATTTGAGTTTTATTTATTGCTATAGATTAAAATCTATTCTGTATATATGTGGTTGTCATTACTGCCTCACCCCCATATTTTTCTGTTCACTCAGTCGGTCAACACACATCTTATCATTTCTATTAATGTTCTATTCTTTCTTTCAGTGCATGGTAGAGCACTGTTATCTGATATTAGGTTCTCTGTGATTTTTAAAAAGTAATTTTTCAGTTCTTCTCCCTATAAATTCCCCATCACTGTCAGTTCTTCTTATAATACCTTGCCTTGAAATCAGTTACTTGTCATGGCTAAAAAAACCTTGTAATTTTTTGAAGATACCATCTTTATGTTAATGTAATGTCATGTTATTTTAAATTTGAACAATCACCAATATGTGTCCCCATGTTTCTGTTACCAAAAAGCTGTTGCAATTTTCACAAGCATGGACACACACGTCTCTACCACATATACAATCAAAATACTTCTTAGCTCTATTTTGACACTATATTGTAATCTTATTGACAAATCCTCCTTCTAAATCTGGATTTAAATCCAGATGTTATTTACTAATGTATTTTGAGTATCTCATCAAGTTAGTACTGTTTCCATAAGGACCTAAATCTCTCCCTTGTCACATAGAGTTAGTTGTTTAAGGAAGATTTATTCCATATTTCTAATAGCTTCAGAGCAATCTATCACCTTTTAACATTTTTTGTTATGTGCAAATTTAAAAATGCCACTTTTCTCATTAGACACTTCCTTATAGATCGTTGCTTCACCTTTGTCTAAATTATTGAGGATTTCTCTTAAATTATTCTGCTTTCCAAATGGAATAGCCTTTAAAAAAAACCTTCTTTGCACTTTCAGCAATTCTATTTTTTACATATGCTTTGCTATTTTAAATATTCATGTTGTTTCTTCATTTCATAATTATTTTCCTGTATAGCTTCCTTTCTACATTAAGTCATTTCCAGTACTGCTATCATAGCTGGGCTGAAAAGGTCCAGATGACCACTAGATGGCAGCAACGTGGTCCTTCAGATTGTTATGGCCCAGATATGGTAGCCCTAATTTGCAAATCCTCTTTTAGTGAATTCTAATGTTAATTCTCCCTCAGGCCTTATTGCTAAAGTATTTACAAGATGACTATATGCTTCAGTTACTGTAGGCTAAAAAGAACTAAACTGTTACATGGTTCCCCTTTATCTCTTCACCAATCTCACAGTTTCACAGCCAATCCTAATATATTATGTTCTTGCATATCTCTGACTTTCCCAAGTCCCATCTTACATAATTTTCTTAAGCTATTCTGTCTTATTCCTCTGTATTTTCTGTAAAGCATCTCATTTCTTGTATGTATCAATTGCTCACCTTCTATTAATAGACTTATAGTAGCTCTGGGCTGTCTGTTTCTCTTATATCAGTCTTCTGGATTTTGTAATGACCTTTCTGTGATAAGTACGTCCTATAAATCAACCTTTGTTAAGAGCTCCAGCTATCATAAGTGATAATAAGAGTTATATTGTAACTCAAATAATCTATATTTGAAAACCTCCATAGACTAGTGTAGTGACAATGCAGAAGACCTTTGTTATTTCGAGGAGTTAGGTGACATATTTTGATTTTTTCCCTCACACGAAGATTAGAGTTTATTTTGAGTTATACTGATGTTTAACTGGCTTGTTTTTATTTCTGTTTGGAATGGAGAGGGAGATAGATTACCCCAAGATTGTACAGAACAACAGAGCAGTAACTGCCTGAACAAAATTTACAGTATTGAGAAGAAAAGGAATATACCATTGCTAGTTCCTAAAAGGGTCTTCCAACATTTATTCTTCTAGACCTTAATCAAGGAACTATTAACTCAGTCAATCACCCAAACAGCACACAACAGCCCAATCAAGGAACTACCAAGGAGAGTACAAGACCCCCACCAACACAGGCAGGACAAGCCAGGGTATATAAACAGACAGCAAGTTCCACTCCCTTTTCGCACTGAAGATGTTGCCTAGCCTGGCAATGAAACGTCTGCATGAAAACAACAAGGCTCAGAGAGCACCAAAGACTCCCCATTTATTCTTCTACCACTAATCCTATATGTTGCATATTTAACATAACAATAGTACCAGTCTGACTAATTCAAGAGCCAAAAGTCTTTATTTTTTAAACTTGGGCTGAACAATATGAAGCTGTTTTTTATTTTTTGGAATAGAGGAATAATTTTCAAAATTCAAAAATAACAGGAGAGAGTAAAATCTAAGTTTTGTTCTATTTTTTTTATATAGGCGGTTTCTATCACATTGGTTTGTACTGGATTTCACAAGGAATTAAATCTGAAAATAACTCTAGCTGTTAATACTATAGCCATCCTACATTTTTCTTGAAAAGACAGAAAATAAAGTGACTTGATCCATTAACCATTCACCCAACATCACCAATGAGATATCATCATATTAACCTATAACATAAATGTAACCAAATAATAATTATATTTATATCTAAATTGTTTTTCTGATTACATTTATTCAAGAAACTATGTTAAAGAATCTGTCATACAACTCACATCAGAGGCATTCATGAAGGGGGTTGGTGGTGGGGGGAAACAAATGATGACAGCAGCATTGCACCATTGGGAACTCACACACATGTATGGATATGGCTGGTGGGGGGAAGTTTGTAGCATGATGGCATTATGTTGCTTTCTTCCTTCTGATTAATATTTTTGATTCAGGGAACACCTCTTCTCTCCAAAAGCCAGAGGTATGATCAGACAAGCCAAGTTTTTGCAACATAGTAATTTAGGAGATAAATAGGTACGGTATGTTCAAGGTAACTCTTCCTCCATTCAGCAATTGCAAAAGTTCACTAGGATGGAATTACCTGCGTGCCTGCACATTTGTATTGGTTTTCTATAAAATTTACAGGACAATAAGGCCTTCTGTTATTTTTAACAGAATGAACTCCCATTCTTGGTATGTATTCCTCCAACAAGTTCTTCATTCCCATGGTGCTAACTCACATTTTAAAGAAAAAGTTTGAGATAATCTTTTGATAAACAGAGACCAACCATTGAAAAATACAGTAAGGGATATTCTCCCTGTATGTTCTTAGGAATGGATCACACATTTTCCTTCCTTTTCCTGTGTTATTCTTCTGTCTCTGAGTTATTATTTAGTTATTTTTGCTTCAATGTAATTATATACCATAGCATACACCTTAAAGAATAGAGAAACAGTTTGCATTGTTCCAAAAGTGATGTATTTCTTCATGTCAATTTAATATTGCTATAAGCTATAAGAATTAAAAAGGAAATTTTGAAGTTGTAAAAACAAAAGAATTTTTAAAACATTGGATTTTATAAAACATTGATAATAGCCTATATCCTATCAAGTTCAAGATTAATATTATGCTACTAAAAACTAAATACAGGAAAAAGTAGAGAATGTGTTACAAGTCAGCATCTGTCAAAAATCAACAAAACCATTGCCAAATAGCAAAACATATTAAAGCCACAGATTATCAAATATGTGCAGATACTGCAAATATCAAATGCTAATAGAACATTGAAGAATAACTGCCAGAAGGAAGTTTTGACTATATATGTCTGGAAAGAAGGTTGTAGAAGAAAACTGATGGAGGTATACATCCTTAGAGGTAGACTCTAAAGCTCAGATTGTCACTGGGAAAATCTCATAAAACCAGTTGTATTTATTTCAGAAATGCATTTATGTTGCTGGAATGTGTCTTAAAATAATTTTGGCTCAAGCTTTAAGGAAAACATTTAAACTGATACTAAGCACACATATGCACACAAATACACCCAGGTAGTTATACATCTCCAACTATGACAAAAATAAAGAAAAATAAAAATAAATGCCAAGGCAAACAAAAGGGGGGATGCTATTGTCCTCAACCATCTCTTTATTGTTTGAACAGCTGCTAATTTGCTGCCATGTAATAGTACTTACAATAGTCCATCTAAAACTGACCAGTTTACTAGGCTGAATGGTAGGACTGGTAAAAAAAAAATACAAGATTAATGGTAAAACAAAACATTACATTTGTTTCAGCTGAAAATGTTATCTGTTAACCTTAGAATTGACAAAATTGTCAACTTCCTTTGTGATGTTGTTTTATTCCAATTTTCAAAACAAGTCCAGTTTGTTCTAGTGGTTAAGGCACCAGGCTAGAAACCAGGAGTCTGTGAGTTCTAGTCCCGCCTTAGGCATGAAAGCTGGCTTGGTGACCTTGGTCCAGTCACTCTCTCTCATCCCAGCTCACCTCACAGGGTTGCTGTTGAAAATAGGAGGAGGAAGGAGTATTAGGTATGGTTGTTGTGGGTTTTCCAGGCTGTGTGGCCGTGTTCTGGCAGTATTAGCACATCTATTGTGTGAGTTGTTTGCATATTTCTGTGGTTGAGTAGAATTTGTTGACCTTTTGCAAGCTGTGTTTTTCAGGACTAGCAGCCAGGTTTTGCTGATCTTTAGGCTTTCTTCTTTTTTATTGAAACTGTGTTGGTGTTTATGTATTTCAATGGCTTCCCTGTATAGTCTAACATAGTGGCTGTTGGTGTTGTCCAGTATTTCTGTGTTTTCAAATAAGATTTGGTGACCAGTTTGTTTGAGAGCATGTTCAGCTATTGCAGATTTTTTGGATTGCTGAGAAAAAAAAAAAAGTCTAAAGATCAGCAAAACCTGGCTGCCAGTCCTGAAAAACACAGCTTGCAAAAGGTCAACGATCTCTACTCAACCACAGAAATATGCAAACAACTCACACAATAGATGTACTATTCCCACACACGACAGCACCACACCCCCTAATCACCACAAAAAACCATCTCCCAATCTCTTGCAAATGACCTCTCAGCAGTTATAAACACCAGCAGGAACACACACCCTCCACTTGGGCACAGAGAGAATCTTCTAGCTGTGCTCCTGTCCTCTGAAGATGCCAGCCACAGCTACTGGCGAAACGTTAGGAACAAAAACTGCCAGAACACGGCCACACAGCCTGGAAAACCCACAACAACCATCGGATTCTGGCCGTGAAAGCCTTTGACTATACATAGTATTAGGTATGTTCGCCACCTTGAGTTATTTATAAAAATAATAAAGGCGGGATAGAAAATAAATAAATAAAAAAAGAAGGCCTGGATAACTACAGACAGTTGATGTTAATCCCAGCCAAAAATCTGGAACAAATTATTAAACAGGTTTTGAGCATTTGTTTTTTTAAATAATAGGTTTTGATATTTCCACTGGTTGTCATTTCCTTGAATAATGTTCTCTCCTTAAGTAATGGTCTGTCTTTTTTCCTTACATTGCTGCATAAGAAGAACTAATATAATTCAAAATAAAGTAAAATTGAAGAAAGGATATCCATAATATCCTCCCTCCCTCCCTCCCTCCCTCTCTAGCATTGGCTACTACAAATGAACTGTAAATTATCTCTAATCATTTGGGAATAATTTTAAATGTGATACCAGGTCTCTTAGGAAATACTTGATAAAGTGTGAGTAAAAATATCTGTACCAAATCATCAATCCCCTCGAGAAAATGTCTGAGTATCAGGAAAAATGAAAAATATATGAACAATGAGAGAATATAATTTGAATCCCAAAGGAAGACTTTTGTTTTAAATGTGTGCAGTTGTTAAAGTTATCAGCATCTTAATTAGACACACATAAAAGATTTATAAATTAGATAAACTGTGTTACTAAATAGGATTTTCTCATCAAAGGTTTTTTTTTTCCTCCCAATCTCAGAAAGACTTCCAGTTTCTCCCTCTTTGCAGCAGTGATCAGTAAACAATCAAGACTTAACAGCACAATCTGTTTACTCAGAACTTTGCTCCATTGAATTCACTGAGGTCACCTCCCAGTAAATGTGATTAGGATATAAATCAATGAGATTAACTTCTGAGTAACCAAATTTAGGATTGTGTATCAGATGTCCATCTCTTCATAATTTTGAAATACATTGGTATCAATCATAGGGCAGAGAAATTATTTATTGCCAGTTGGGCTTCTCTGTGCAGGTTCTTTTTACAGTTATGAGACTCTTCCACAATACATTTCTCAAGGCATCAAAATATTTCAAAGCCAAAATTGTTCTTTCCCAACAAAGATTATATTCACATTATCCAGTCATCAGGAGTCTGAGCTACAGAGCTACAGAACACCAGGAGTCTGATGTCCCCAAATACTTACCATCATGCCACTTACTTCTTGCCTGTCCCAGCTGATTTCCAGTGGCATCTAGTTATTCTATATGCAGCTCTATATGTGTCATTTGTGATTCTTTCAACATGGAAAGTACTTTTACAACTTTCACAGAACAGTTAGCTAAAGCAAACATTTTTATTTTTGTGATTTAAAATAAAAATAAATCCAAGAAGAGATATGTCAACATTCTGGATGAAACACTTGAATGACAACTTGTGTCCCATTAATTAATAAGATGATACCCTTTCATATATTCAATTTATCAAAAGTAACTGTCAGTTTGGCATATGATGTCTAAACAATAAGTATATTCAAGGTTTGAAAAATGGCACAGCTATTTTTGGTGGATTTATGATTTCCACAGTATCTGCCAGGGAAGAAAGTATTTTAAAAATGAAGAGAATTTCAGAACAGTTTCTGATGTGGAACAGTGACACTGCTATTCAAGGAAGACTTTTTCTCCCATGAAAACCATGAAAAGTTGTATATATTTTACATTAAAAAGATTTTAAAAATGAAAACTTTTACCTGAAATGGTTGACATTCAGCATCTGGTAAAATTAAAGCACTTTGAGGCAAGGATTGACTTATCTTTTGGTAAAGTTGCCTAGGTTTTTTTTAAATTTAATTTAATTTATTTTTAAATAAAGTACTGTTTCCATGAACCTCTCAGACCTTTCTCCCAATTCTCCTGTAAACATAGGGTCACATTTTTATAAAGAATATTCTGTCCACTTGTCAAAAGGAGTGATAGCAAATTTACTAAATCTAGGAAGAGATCCCCTGAAAATATGGCTTCACATTGAAAAAAACATAAATAAACAAATAAATACATTTTCATTCTCTTTGTCTAAATGTGAGAGTACCCACCACTTAAACAGTGTCATAAGATTCTCTCCCTTTCTCACCTTTCCACGCACAAATGCTGAAAAATCCTGTGCTGAACACTTGGCCCAGCAGCAAAAATGAACAAAACAATAAAAATAATGGAAAATCTGTGAATTGAAAAAGTAAATATAGGCACGAAGCTAATGCATTTTATAGCATCCACATTTCCATCAAAAAGTTAGAAGTCCCAATCTCCTAGAAAGATCTAGTATCAGTACAGTATCTTCTTATTGACAATATACGAGAAGAATGAATTTTTGACCTAAAAATAGGTCAAAACAGCATATCTTGCTTTTTCAGGATCCTGTTTGAGATTCATAAAAAACACTTTCTCCCTTGGTATTCCTAAAGCTGCCTTAGAAGTGGTTGTCTTAAATTTAGAAAAAAAGACATGCATAAAACACTAGGTATTGAAGAAA
This sequence comes from Charina bottae, assembly GCA_023362775.1. NCBI lineage: Eukaryota > Metazoa > Chordata > Lepidosauria > Squamata > Charinaidae > Charina > Charina bottae. The sequence continues at coordinate 233,010,680 of JALMGJ010000002.1, read as the reverse complement.
ATAATAAAATAAAATAAAATTGTAGTTGAAGACTAGTCACACTGAGAGTAATGGTTCAGTCTTACAGTAGCTTTGTTTTTGTCAAAATGAAAAACTTCACAATATTTTTGTTTACATTTATTACTTGTTTTTCAGGAAGCCTTTAGTCATAAAGAGTTAGGGACTACTTTCTTGAGCTTTCCCATGTACCGCAGGAAATCTAAAAGCAATTATCTCAGGTTGTTTGATCAGGGCCGATATACTGATGCTTAAGGAACACAGCATGCTCACTCAGTAAGTACTCTGAAGCTTTTTAAAGCTGAAATGAATTACTTACTTGAAAGAGCATATAAGAACTACTCAAAATGAGTTCAATAAGCTTCATCATACTTTATAAAGACTAAGACTTTTCAAGATTTTAAAGTTATTATGCAACACAGTCATCAATTTATTCACAATCATCTTACAAAAGGAAACCAGAGTAAAAAGAAAGTAAAGATATGCAACTTCCCAGCTCAACCTGGATAGTGATATATAATTGAATATCATCAGCTTATTAATGATACCTTGCCCCAAATCAATGGATGATTTCCCTCATTGTTTTCATATAGATATTAAATAACATGTGGGAGAGGAAAAAGCTCTATGGAACTGCACATTGGAGTAAGCATGGGCTCAATTGCTCTCCCCAAACCACTACTGGGTGGAACTGCCCTCTTAGGTAAGAGCAAAGCCAGCAAATAATGGAGCCTCTGATCCCCAACTTACATAGGCAGCCCAGAAATATATCATGGTTGAAGGTACAGAATACTGCTGAGATGTCTAACAGGATCAGATGGGCTGCATTACCTCCAACCATGTCCAGACAAAGTGCTGAATCTCAGGTGAGAATCCATTTCTTCTAATATTTTGGGCCACACACTTCTGAAGGCTTCTAGACCTGATATCACTAATCTATAATCCTTTCCATTTGTAATCCACTCACTTTTCACTTCTTTCCACTGACTTACACCCCCAACACAAACGTTCCACAAAACCTCTACTGTACTTCTGCTGCAGGTGTCCTACACTATGGATGTGACCCATCTCCTGTTGGAGCGTGTGTTTTCTTGCACACGCAGAGTATCAGAAAGCAATTAGCTTCAAAGACCAATAAATGACACCAATCATCTCGTAACTTAGTTGCAGTTGTATTAGTTATTCATACAAACAGATACTATTTACAGTCCTCTTCCAGATCCCTGGAAGTGGTACAAAATCACATACTAGAACTAGTAAGCAAGCAAACAGAAGTAAACAGAAAGAGGCAGTGAGCAGGAAGGTGGGGGGGGGCAGGCAGGCAGGCAGGTTCTTTTATACTCTTCAGCCTGGATCACGTGCTGCAAACCTTTTAAAGTTTGCAGGTGTTTATCTAAAAAGGCTTTATTGCTGAGATTTACTCCTCAAAATAATAATACACCAACACTCCTCTTATTATGCTAGAGGTGTAAGTCGCAACCCAATTTTTTCAGTTAACTCCTTGTGTTTTCCTGCAGCAAGGTGCTTTGTTAGAAAATCAGCAATCATGTCTTTTGAGTCACAATATTTTAACATGATTTCACCTTTGGCTATGAAATCCTTGACATGATAGCATCATATGTCAATATGCTTAGTTCTGTTCCTACAACCCTCAGACTGAGTCATATGAATACAAGCCTGATTATCTTGAAAAACAGTTACAGGCTGGTGCAATTCCATGAATATACCTTTTAATAATTGTTTAAACCAGGGCTTTCCAAACTTTTCACGTTGGCAACACACCAACTGCGGCGCATGAAAACCCGGAAGTGCCCCCACTGCAGTGGCATGCAAAAACCCAGAAGCGCCACCGCAGTGGCAGCAGCACTTCTGGGTTTTCACGCACCACCATTGTGGCGCTTTTGGGTTTTCGCCCCACGGTGGTGGTGTCCTGGTGTGTCACACAAAAACCTAGAAGCGCTGATGGCCTGCCGCTGCCGTGCGCAGTGGTGGTGCACCATCAGTGCTTCCGGGCTTTCATGCGACACACCTGGGCCCCACAGGCGACACAGTACTGTGTCACAGCACACAGTTTGGAAAGCTATAGTTTAAACCATACAATCTAGTTACAGATTTGTGCTAAGCTATAAAATTCTGCTTCTGCTTTAGAAAGAGCAACAAGTGTCTATTTCTTAGAATGCCAGGCAATTGTTGAGCCAGCATACTGTATTATAGCTCCAGAAGTTGACTTACAATCAGTGAGGTCTGCTCCCCAATCTGAATCAGTATAGGCCTGTAATTCTCCTGTCCCAGAAGCAAAAAGCCTCAGACAGTAATTCTGTGTGCCTTGTAAATACCTAAACAATATTTCCAATCCTGCTTTCCCAGTAGAAGTCGTTTTTTCTACTTATCTACTTAAAATTGAAACAGCATTAGAAATATCTGGGCGAGAATGATTTGCAATGTACAATAAACTTCTGATTGCAGATCTAAACCCATCTGCCTCAGACAACTCAGGTTCTCCCACTTCTTTCTGGAATTCAGGAAGCATAAGGGTTAAGACTTATTTACATTCCTGCATGTTAAACTCCTCTAGAAGTCTCTTGATCTTATTACTTTGGCTTACCAGGAAACTATGATCTTTTTCTCTGTATATTTCCAAGCCTAAGTAATTTGTCACTATGTCAAGATTCCTTAATGTAAAATTGTTCTTCATGTACATTTCAAAATCATGCCGCTGTTTGTCTGATGAAGTAAGTAGCAGTAAATCATCAACATACAAACACAAATACATAAAACTTTGCTTGTCTTTCTTAACATAAACACATGGATCTGCTTTTCCATTTTCAAAACCAAAACTTTGCAGTGTTTCATCTAATTTTAGGTTCCATCAGCAAGCTGCCTGTTTCAAACCATAAATTGATTTTTGTAGTTCACACTAAATTTTTACCTTGTTCAAAACAAGGTGGTTGTTGCATGTACAATTTCTGGTCTAATTCACCATACAAAAATGCAGTTTGAATATCATAATGATGAACTGACATCCTTTTAGTGCAGCAACCTTCAACAACAATCTGATTGATTCACCATTTGTAATAGGTGCAAAGGTTTTGTCAAAGTCTAAATTTTTCTTTGAGAAAATCCTTTAGCAACTAACCTTGCTTTGTATTTTTGAATTTTCCCACTAGCATCCTTTTTTAGCTTGAAGACCCATCTACACCCCTGACAGCGTTCATTGGGAGGTATATTAACTAATTTCCAAGTTTTATTTTCTTTCAAGGAATCTAATTCCTGTTGCATTGCATCATACCAGCATTTTGCAATCTCAGGTGGCATATCATTTATTTGCTGTAAAGACTGGTTCAGAGTAAATATGGAAAGCTTTAAACATATCCACCTCAAAATGTTTAGGAGGAATTCCTTTATTACTCCTCTGTGACCTGCGAGGAAGGACAGGGCTAACAGGATTAACATTATATCTTCCCTCACTTTCCTGAGTAGCATCTGTCTCATCAGATTTTCAGCTTGCTCCTCTTGTTTAATGAACTCATTTGGCGAAGAATCTTGCGAAATATTCTTAGCAAGTTCTTGCCTTTGCCATGTTTTCAAATCAACCTGAGAACTGGAATTTATTTTTTTCCAGTTTTGTTCTGCAAATGAAGCACTCTTGCTTATAATTAATTTATCGCCTAATATGAACCTGTAGCTTCTTTCGTTGTGTTCATACCCAACAAAAATTGTCTTCTTTGTTTTGGAAGCTCCTTTTTTTCTTCGTTGTTTTGGCACATGAACCCATGCTGCATTGTCAAAAACTCAGATGGTTCATTTTTGGTTTCACACCATAAAACAAATGAAATGGAGTGTCCTCAATCACACAATTAAACAGTCTGTTCTGAACATAACAGGCAGTTGATACTGCTTCACCCCAAAACCTAAAAGGTAATTTTGCATCTTTAAGGAAGCACATCATTACTTCTTGAAGCATTCTACCTTTCCTTTCAGCAACACCATATTGCTGTGGAGTGTAAGGGTTAGAAAGAATTTGTCTGTTAGGAATTTTCTAAAAGCATTAGAAATTCCCCTTCTCGATCACATTGTAGGGAAGAGACAGATTTTGGGAATTTTCCATATGCCCATGTTACAAAACTTTTAAATTTATCAAATGCCTCATCTTTATGTTTCAACAGATAAATAAATGTATATCTTGAAAAATCATCAATTATGGTCATTATGAATCTTACTTGTCCCAAACTTGGAGCAAAAGGACCAATAATGTCACAATGAACTGTTTCAAGAGGTCTAGTTGTAACTCTGTCTCTGTGGTTACTCACAGGGGCCTTCTGTTTTTTGCATTCCTTGCAAACTACACAGTCTAGATATTTATCACAAGGTTTTAACTTCAGGTCAGCACATAACTATGGCATTTGTGCTATGTATCTATAATTTGCATGACCAAATCTCCTGTGCATCAAGTGTATGCACTGATCATGAATTGGAATGTTGCCAATTATAGCTTTTGCAGCTTGGCTTTTAGAATTCTGCACTATGTACAATGAATCTCTTTGTACACAAGTTGCACACAACTTACCATTCTTACATATCTCACAGCCATCTTTCTTAAATGTTATGAAATATCCAGCTGCTACTAATTGGGCTACAGATAAAAGGTTAGTTTGCAATTTAGGAACAAGCAGCACATTTTTAACAGTTTCCCCCAAACATGATAGATACATGTCACCTTGACCCATAATTTCTATTGTAGACCCATCAGCCATAGAAACACTTTGTCTATTAGTTTTAGACAGTGAAACAAAGGAATTTTTACAATTAGACAAATGACAATTAGCACCAGAATCTAACACCCAGAAATCAGAATCATATTTTTCATGAACATGTGCAATATGTGTTGTTTGAAGAGTCTTCTTTCACATTGCCTCTCTGTTCTTTTTTCCTGTCTTTCACTCTTTGGGCAATAAATTACAGCTTTTCTGTAGATGTCCAGCTGAGCCACAATTGAAACATCAGCGGCTGGCCAGGGCTGTGGCCTCAGCCTGATTGCCCTTCCCTGCTTATCCATGCTGTAGCTTATCAGAAGAAATGGGTGCAGAAAAGTGCCATTCCTTTTGTTTCTCCCACTCTGAAAGTAGTCGTCCCGAAACATACGAAGGAGTAAGTTCAGCCTTGGGCATTGCTTCTAGGGTGCAAATTAACATACCCACGTTTCATTCAGTGACGAGAAAATATTGTATTCTTTTGTTAGAGGTGTAAACTCCATTCCTCTCTCTTGCAATTCTACAAACAGCTGCTTTATGGATTGTAAATGTTCAGGCAAGCTCCCTTCCTCAGACAGACAAGCTTTATAAAGTTTTCTAGTCAGAGAAACCTTACTTCCAGCTGTTGCTTTTATATGCAAATATCTTAGTGCCTCCCACAGTTGTTTTGCAGACTGTAAACCATGTTACTAACTGACTGTCTTAAACTCCCAAAATAATGGATGCTCTGGCACATTCATCCAGCCTAAGCCATGCACTGGAGGGATTTGCTTCAGTTATCTCAGCTATCAGAGACCATAAATCTTCCCTCTGAAGATACATTTCCATTTTTAAACTCCAGTTTATATAGTTAGTCTCTGATAAACACTCTAACGGCATTCCTAAAGATTGATAATTAGCCATGGCTTCTTTCTTTACACAGCACCTCGTAAATTCCTCAGCAAAGCTTTTCTGCAAACAGATAGCTGCTAGAAGCTTCCCGGTAACTTCAAAGAGAAAAACACTTCACTTGCCTTGTTTACTTGTCTTCAGATTCAGGCAAGCTGCTGCTGAGCTGGTCTCTCCTTGTGCTTTCTGAGCCCATAACCTGTTGGAGTGTGTGTTTTCTTGCACACGAAGAGTATCAGAAAGCGATTAGATTCAGAGACCAATAAATGACGCCAGTCATTTAGTAACTTAGTTGCAGTTGTATTAGTTACTCATACAAACAGATACTATTTACAGTCCTCTTCCAGATCCCTGGAAGTGGTACAAAATCACATACCAGAAGTAGTAAGCAAGCAAACAGGAGTAAACAGAAAGAGGCAGTGAGCAGGAAGGCAGGGTGGAGCAGTCAGGCAGGTTCTTTTATACTCTTCAGCCTGGATCACGTGCTGCAAACCTTTTAAAGTTTGCAGGTATTTACCTAATAACGCTTTATTGCTGAGATTTACTCCTCAAAAGAATAATACACCAACATCTCCCTCCATGGTTCTACTGTATTGCTCTTCATACTCTGCCTATCATTCAGGATAAACAGTCTTCATAAATCCTCTGTGACTAAGGGCTGGGCTTCAAGGCAAACCGGTCCCTCCTTCCACCTGTAATCCTTCGGTGTCACCTCTGTATTGGCCTCTGGACTTCTCAGAAGCCTCTTATTAGTAACTAGCCTCTGCTGCTCTTGCATCCTACTCTGTTCCATTGTTTGATCTGGCTTCTGTTTCTTCCATTAATATCCTCCAGGATACTGCCAATTTAACAGATTTTATTCTCTAACCCAACTTCTGAAATTCATTTCATAGCTGCATATTCAATAAGGGTGCTTTGCACCTGGTAGCCAAAGCTCCAGATAAAATGACTTCTGTCTTTGGTCCTTCCTCAACCTAAATATCATCACACTGGGACAAGTGGAGACTTCCACTTCCCCACCAGCACCAGGCCCAGTGAATCACCAATTCCCCATTTTTACTCTATATGTCCCTATCTGGTTCTACCTCTTTGTTCTCCATCTCTCCACTAGTCATTTTCATTCCATCTACCAGCATTCAAGTTTGTCCTGAATTGACTCTCCCACCTGCTTTCACTTTCTCCATTCACAAACCAACATGTTCTGTCTCTGCTGCATTAGTCAGAACACATATTCATTTAGAGACAAAATCCACACAGCAGAATGAGGTCTGCCTAGATGTTTGGCTGATAATTTTTTCCTTTCCCCTTTCAGAATAAACAATGAGCACCTTTGAGCCACTGTTAATCCCTGATTACATGGAAAGAACAAGAACATGAAAAATATAATGCTGGATTGTCATAAGATATGTGCATTAAGTGAATAATAGTGAGTGCTACCCAGAAAAACATATATTTAGCTCAGTAGTACTCAGAAGTAAGATTGTTGTGTTCAGTGATACTTATTCTCATGTAAGTGTATAGAATATGAGTTTAGGACTACAAAATTCATGATAGTTTAAGAGGGAAAATGCATACATCTGAAAAACTTTATGTGATGTGTGTAAGACCTTTGCAGACCTTCTCTCCAATTCACAAGGGAAGATATTGATTTGCAGTATAAATTTTCCATAGAAAATATTTGAAGCTTTGTGGGTTTATACAGTATATGAATATATTTACATATTGATTGATTATGTGCCATCAAGTCTTTTTTGACTCTTAGTGACCACATAGATTTTCTCCATGAAGATCTATCACTGACCTGTTCTTTGAAGTCTCCCAATGGTGCACCCATCGCACCATTGAAGATGCAGGATAGGAAGAGTATTTGCGTTTTTGAACTTTGGTGTTGGAGAAGACTCCTGAGAATACTGGTGACAGGCAAGAAAACAAACTGATGGATCATAGAACAACTCAATCCACTTGAGGCACAAATGACTTGCTCAAATTATCCTACTTCAGAAACATCATGCAAAGATCTAGCTCTCTGGAGATGGCTCTAATGCTAGGGAAGTTGAAGGAAAGAGAAGAAGATGACCAGCAGCAAGGTGGATAGAGTCAGTTACAGCAGTGATAAGTGCACCTTTAGAAGACATGAAAGACCAGGTTATGGAGAAAATCTATCTATGTGCTCACTAAGAGTCTACAATGACTTGATGGCACATAATCAACCAATCTGTATATACTGTATAATGCATATGTAAAGTAAAGATAAAGGTTCCCCCCGCACAGTTGTGCAGTCGTGTCCAACTCTAGTGGCCGGTGCTCATCTCTGTTTGTTAGCCGAAGAGTCAGCATTGTCCGAAGACACTGCCACGGTCATGTGGCCGCATGACGCGCGCGGAACGCTGTTATCTACCCAGCGAAGTGTACCTATTAATCTACTTGCATTTGCATGCTTTCGAATTGCTAGGTTGGCAAGAGCTGGAGCTAGTGCGGGAGCTCACTCCGCATGCAGGGCTAGGGATTCGTACCTCCGAACTTGCGATCTTCCGATCGACAAGCCTGGCATCTTACCCGCTGAGCCACCACGCCCCGTATGTACATGCAGAATAATGTAGAAATGGAACTGAAGAAACCCATGTCATGACAGAGCTGACATAGACCAGAAACTTGCTGATGTCTCTGTTTCAATTCACTGTTAAAAATTTTACAGGTGAGAAAAAGAGGCTACTTAACAATTCCAAGTAATTCCTACTCTCACTGTGCAACACTTTCTGCTCCCAAAAGAAATAGAGATAGATCTGCTAAAATCTTAGAAGAATGATGTGGTCAAAGGATCAACAAGTCTTTTGTAATTACGCAAGGCTGGGGTAAAATATTGGTGTGGGGATATTACAAACTTATCAAACCAAGAATGCAGTGACTTTATAGCAAGCAGATGGTCCTTGTGAATTACTCCTGTGAATACAGATCGAAGTTGGAGAAAGAAGCTTTTTTTTTTAAGCAACATTAGGATTTGAAATTCACAGAGGACCAAATGAAACAGTTTTGGAAAGACTTAGCAATGAATTTTATTTTTATCATACAATCTTAACATTTGATAATGACAGTAATATAGGAGGTCTCCAACATGTGGCAATGGTTAGAAAAAAAAATCCTGTTTAAGAGCTTTTAACTTAAGATGGATGGGAATGTTTTAGCCAAAGAAACAATGGAGAGGGGTGGGGGTTGAATTATTTCCAAAGCAGCAGTGGTAATAACTTCCATTTCTTGGCCTGTTTCTTTTGAGAGACAGATACTTTTAGGATTTGAAATATGATGTGAGTACTAAATACTAAATGTATTTGCACAAATGACATTATTTCACAGGCAGGAGGCAGGGTAGAAGATGTTAATAATATTTTGAAACTCCAGGAAGATATAAGTCAAAACGTGCATGCTTTTATGAAGATGCCTGCCAAACCTCTTCCCCAAGAAGCCTATTAGGAATGGCAATCTCATGATTCATCCGAGAACATGTGTGCATGTGATATGAAGTACGGTCATTGTGCTCAGGAAAGAGGCCTGCAACAGTTGGCTTCTGAAGCAGACCGTCTTAACATCCAGGAAGCTGATGAACTGAACCCTCCTTTCTCAGGGATTCTCAACTGGAGGATCAAGAAAATTATTTTCTTCAGTTATAGAAGGACAAGAAACTATGTATAGCTAACATGTTCAAGTTTGACAAGGTAACTAAGTTCTAAGCCTATCAAACCCTACTGGGAACTTGTGTGAATGTATGTAAGCAGAGTTCAAAATTACAAGGCCCTTCTGCTTCAAGAGTTTGTGCTCTCTTATGGAAAGATGACAAAGAGGAGTGATGGATTGGGCAGGACTTAACAACTCACCTCAGTTCCACCTCACACAGTAGGAAAGTGACTGTCTGAAGTCAGCTAAGATAGACGTGCACTGCAAATAAAAAACAATAAAAAGCATACTGTCAAAAAACACTCCCAACATATTTTTGGCATATATATTCTGCTTAGATAATACAACTGAGCTTGTTAAAAATGAAAATATAAAACAAAAGAAGGCACACTTTTTGCCTGCCAATACCATACAGAATTTGATTTAGACATCAATTTTAGCATCCCATTTCATACATGGAAGACACCAGTGTATACTAACCTTTATGATTTTATTTTAATAAGTTTGGTCAGTGAAAAAGAAAGAAAGAAAGAAAGAAAGAAAGAAAGAAAGAAAGAAAGAAAGAAAGAAAGAAAGAAAGAAAGAAAGAGGGAGGGAGGGAGGGAGGGAGGGAGGGAGGGAGGGAGTATATGGTATAAGTGAACAGAACAAAATAAGTGATATAACATTGCACACTATTAGAACTAAAATTCTTGGATAAAATTTGTATTTAATCTAATAAGGGAAGTAAATATTCAACTTACAACAAAATAATTTGACAATATAAACATAAATCATCCAATCACAACACTGCCAGACTGCCCTGCCCTGTCTCTGTCACTGCGCCACACCAGTGGATTAGCACGCTGGCAGCAGTGACCCAATGCCACACCTGCCGCTGACCCTCCAGATAGCCACCTCAGACCATGCACCCTTATTGCACCCTTATTGCCTGCACCCAGTGCAGACCAGTCTCACCACCACACCCTTGGTACACCACTGCTCATTGGACCAAAGGAAGATTGGCAGATGGAAGAGGAGAATATTTTGGTATTGACAGATACTTGTAAAAGATTATGTGACACCTCTATGAGTTTTAAGATGTCTCTACAGGTAGTCCTCAATTAACGACCACTCATTCAGCAACCGTTTGAAGTTACGACAGTGCTGAACAAGTGGCGGTTATGACTGGTCCTCGAAGTTCTGGCCGTCCAAGCACCCTCACAGTCATGTGATCATAATCTGGGCACAACAGTTGCAGGGTCCTGCAGTCACGTGATTGTGATGAAGAAGATTGCAACCTTCTCTGCCAGCTTCCCACAAGCAAAGTCAATGGGGAAGCCAGCAGGGAAGGTCATAAGTTGCTTGGGTAAGTCTCCCCCACCCGCACACCCTCCCCCAGCCCCTCTGCACTCATGATACACTTCCCTAGCCACCCACACAACCTTGCACACGCTCCCCAAGCCTCACTGCGCTCATGCCATGCCTCCCCGTCCACTCGTGCACCCTCACGCACCCTCCCTGAGCTTGCACTGTACCTCCCCAGCTACTTGAAGACCCTCATGCAACCTCCCCCACCCGGCCATAGCTACCTCAAGCCCCATCATGCTCATGCTGTGCCTCCCCTGCCACCTGTGCATCCTCGCACACCCTCCCTGAGCCCCACTGCAGTAGCACCGCACCTCCCCGACCACCTATGCACCCTCTCTGGCTACTCACACACCCTCTCCCACCTGGCAGCAGCCACCCCAAGGTCTGCTGCACTTGCACCACGTCTCCCTGCCACTTGCACACCCTCTCTGACCCTCGCTGTGCTCGTGCCGCACCTCCCCAGGCACCCACACACCCCTTCACTCCCTCTCCCACCTGGCAGCAGCCACTTACCTAATCCACATGAAATGGTTTGCCAATCTTCTTAAAGTGTCTACTGTCGTGGAGATGGGCGGTGATAAATTCAAATAATAAATAAAATTAATAAAATTCAAGTCTAGGGGGGGAAGTTTTTTTTTTTAAAAAAAAAATATATATATAATATTTTCCAGTCTTTACAAGGAACTTTTAAAACTGCTGGCTGCCCTTTCTTGAAAAAGAAGGGAAAGGGAGTTTCAATGAAGGAGAAATGCAGTTGAGTATAGGTAGTCCTCAAGTTACATCTTCCTGCCAGCTTCCCTGCTGAGTTTGGTTGTTGGAAGCCGGCAGGAAGTTGCGAGGAGGTACTCGCTTAATCACCCACAATCCTCACTTAATGATGGCAGTGGGGACTGCAGGGATTGCTTCTCGCTAAGCAATGCAGTCATATGATGTCACGCTTTACGACCGCATTGCTTAGCAACAGAAATTCCGTTCCCAGTTGCCATTGTAACTTGAGGACGACCTGTACTCAACTGCATTTGTCCTTCATTGAAACTCCCTTTCCCTTCTTTTTCCAGAAAAGACAGCCAGCAGTTTTAAAAGTTCCCTGTAAAGACTAGAAAATATTATATTTTAAAAAAGAAAAAATAAACTCCCCCCACCCCCAGACTTGAATTTAAGAAGATTGGCAACCATTTCATGTGGATTAGATTACAGAAGAATGCAGTTTCAAGATTCCACTTCAACTGTATGCAGAGCAGGAATTCAATCAGCAGATTATGCTGTTTAAAGCACTAGCATGCTGGCATGCTTTGACTGAAACCTATCAGAGACAACCTCTTAAAGAATACAATTTGCTAAAAGAAACACATTTCCAGTCTATTATCACATTTACAGGTAGATTTCTCTTCCTCTTCTTATCTTACACAACATAAAATTATATTGAAGAACAAAGCTTGACTCCTGGTGACTACAGGTTGGCAGCAGTTTGGATATAGTTTATATATGCTGCCTTTCTCTAATTATTTTTTTTAAACCACTGAGTGTAGAAAAGAACCATATGATTTCCTGGTGGTCTCCCAGCCACAATAATAATAATAATAATAATAATAATAATAATAATAATCTGCCTGACCCAGTGACTCTGGGTGGTTTACAAATTGTTAAAAACATTTTAAAACAAGGAAACCACAACAAAAGAATCAAGATGGCAGAAATGACAAAGCCAGATGAGAACAAAGAAAAATGGGGCTTCAATCAAGTAATAATTTGAATAGCTTAGTGCTGCTACTGTATATATTACAGTAAGTTATATAAATAATAAATATTTTGAATAAATTAATATCCCTTGGGGAATTCTGAAAATTAAAGCAGTATCTGCCACCTAGGGAATTTCAGTGCAGGTCAGAAGGATGAATAAATCTTTTTTACAATTACATTGATTTTGCCTCTAATTTTGGTCCTTTCCATTACAATGAGCTCTCTGAATATGTATTTAAATACATATTGGATGTTTCTTCTCAAAATGTGAATTATGTAGAATAATTTCAGTCCTTTAAGGACTGAAGCTGGTGAGGTAGGAACTAAGGCTGTCCTGCTTGTGTGAATCTTTGTCAGCATAGGTTGGAAACATTCCAGGGCCACCAAGAGAATGGCCAAGGAGCTGTTGCCTCATAAAGGTGTGAGGAAGAAACCTAGAATTTAGTCCCTGAAATATTGGTGTATATAGGCTTTGACCTCTGTGGTAGGCAAATCTGTCTGTATATGCTCCATTCATGCCTGCAATAAGGAGACAAATCTTGGCTAGTGATACTTCTGAGCCATCTGCCAAGTAAACCAAGACTTGAATAAGGGTTAAGTGTTTAGAGAGCTGAGATTTACAACATTCCTATTACTTTACAGACCCAGATGGTCCTGAAATACAGCTACATGCCTTAATAGATTCTGGGCAACTGAATCCTTCATCACATTCAAATATGATTGTCCATTCAGCCTGTCCAACTCCCTGTTCAAGTTGAGACTATTGATGGCCAGCTCTTAAGCTCAGCACCAATTACTGAGTGCAGTGAACCTCTGCAACTCACTATTAGTAATTATCAGGAGGCCTTGCAACTTTATTTAACTTCCTCATTATATTTCCAATAGTTTGGGGAATGGTCTGGCTACAGAATCACAATCCACATATTCACTGAGACCAGAATGACATCACCTTGCACACAAAACTCATAACCTGCAGGGCTTCAAACCTCCCACTATTAATTTCCCTCTAGCTAGTTCATCCTCTTACCTTGCCTGCCAAACAAGTGGATTATGCTGAAGCGTTTGGAAAGGGAAGCAGAGACCCTGCCCCCTATCAGTTCTGTGACTGCACAACCAGTCATAATCCTGGATCCCAGATTTCCAAAAAATGCCAGTACCCAAAGCTGCTAGCAACCTGTACCCCTGAAAGGTTTACAATGAAAGGTCAGCTGCTTTTGATTCTCTTTATGGGAAGTCTGAATATACCATAATGCCATATTAATTAGATAAGATTTATGAATTCTATTTTCCATAATTTTTGAATGATTTTTTTAAAAAACAATTATAACTCTATATGGTTTACTCATTAACTCTGAGGATTGTGCTCTCCACACCAATGAAGTTGGAGAAGTTCTTCAGCACTTTTGGGACTACAGCCTCTGTGCTAACCGAGAGAAATGTCCGTTTGACCTGATTCTCTTAAGCTACTTGGAACCCATTTAAGGTAGAATCTATTCTGTCTTTAGAGTCCTCCCGCACTGAGACATAGTGCTTTTTGGGTTTGGCCAATTTTTATCTTAAATTATTGTGTCTGGTCTGAAGCCTGACCAATTCCCAGATGTTACAGAATATTTGGATTGGCCTGTTAGGTACATTACATATAGCAGTGCTTGACATTTTGTTAAGGCACCATACAATGAGTCTTATTGCCTATGTAACATAGGAAAAATCAACATAATGCCTCATATATTGTTACACTGTACAGTATTTCTCTAAAGAAACTGCACTCCAACTCCAAAAACATTGGGGTGGTGGTGGTTTCAGATAAATTTTATGCAAATAATCTTTTATCAGAGGTGAATGACACAGTAACATTCAATGCTGTCAGACAGAAAGTAAAGTCCAACAAAATGTGATTTTATCGGCTAGGAAATAGATAAATATAGGAATGGACTAGTAAATTCACTGAAATTATTAAAATTAGGTCCACATGGTCTTTCTGTGTTTATGTTTTATACTTCTGGCCAGTGGCCAAAATAAATGCACTTATTCCATTTAATAAAATTGTGATGTTTAAATGTGCATTGAATCACAAAGTAGTATCTAAAAAACCTGTTTTGATGTTTAGCTTTGCAGAACAGCACAGAGCGTTGTTAAGTCTGTTGGATCGTTCAGTTCCAATGCACACTAGCCCAAGAATTCAGGACCTTTGTATATAGTAGAACATTCTTCCACAATACCTACTACAAGACTGGCATACCTAATTGCTAGTGTTCAGCTGAAATCTTTCACTTTTTTCAATCTTTTTCTTGGAAGAAAGAGAAGAAGAAATAGTACAGCAACATCATTTTGGTGAAATGTTAATGGTTCAACCTGCATTTTTTTCATTTATGAGAAGACCAATGATCAGTATGAGATTCCTGCTTCTCACTGTAAGTTTTGCAGCATCCCCAGCTTCCTATATTTCAACTGAATCCCAAGGCAGGACTTCAGGGGAAAACCTCTTTCTTTTTTAAACTAGGTACAGGGATACCCAGAGAAAGTGCAGGCATACATGTATTTCCAAATAAAATAAAATAATAAAATAAAATAAATACATAAATCCTACTACCCAAGAAAGAAATTGATTGAAATAATTTATTTATTTATTTATTTATTTATTTATTTATTTATTTATCTATTTATTTATTTTATTAAATTTGTATTACTGCCCATCTCCCCTATCCAGGACCCTGGGCGGTTCGCAATAAAACATAGTTAAAAACATAAATATAAAATTACAATATAATAAATAATATAAAATCCAAGTATAAAAGATGTTAAAAATGGTAATACTGGGAGGCTTCATGGGACCAACCATACCCAAGAGGAACTGTTGGCATTTCCTTCCCTGGCAAGACAGCAGAACCAGGTCTTTAAGCCTTTCCAAAAGGTTGGGCGGGCACAACTGCAGAGAAGGCCCACCTCCTGGACCCCACTAGATGGAACTCTTTAGTTGATGGGGTCCGCAGCAAGTGTTCTTTGGCTGATCGGGCGGGACAGGTCGATGTTCTGGGGATGAGACGGTCCCTCAGGTAACCTGGACCCATACCATGTAGGGCTTTAAAGGTGATAACCAACACCTTGAATTGTACCCGGAAGCAGACCGGTACCCAATGCAGCTTGTGCAGCAGAGGTGTCACATGTGCCAATCTTCTGGCCCCAAGAACTGTCCGCACAGCTGCATTCTGGACCAGTTGAAGCTTCCAGATACTCCTTAAGGGTAGCCCCATGTAGAGCGCATTACAATAGTCTATATGGGAGATGACAAGGGCATGAGTGACTGTTCAGAGGGCATCCCGGTCCAGGAATGGGCGTAACTGGTGCACAATCCAAAGTTCTGCAAAGGCCCTCCTGGCCACGGCTGCCACCTGCTCTTCAAGCAGGAGTCGTGAGTCCAGGAGAACCCCCAAATTCCGCACTGGCTCCGAATGGGGTAGTGCCACCCCATGTAGAACCAAAGATGACAACTTCCTAGATCTCGAGCGGCCATCAATCCACAGCCACTCTGTCTTACTAGGGTTCAGCCAAAGCCTGTTCTTCCCCATCCAGGCCCCCACAGCATCCAGACACTGAGATAGGGCAGCAACTACATCACTTACTTCACCCGGAATGGAAATATACAGCTGAGTATCATCAGCATATAGATGGTATTTCATCCCATGGTGACAGATGATCTCACCCAGCAGCTTCATATAGATGTTAAACAGGAGAGGGGAGAGCACCGAACCCTGTGGCACCCCACACAAGAGGGGCCGTGGGTCAGATCTCTCCTCCTCTATCATTACTGATTGGGAATGGCCCTGGAGGAAGGAGGTGAACCACTGCAGAACTACACTGCCCACCCCCAACTCCCTGAGCCACCCCAGAAGGATACCATGGTTGATGGTATCAAAAGCCGCTGAGAGATCTAAGAGGGTAAGGATGGATGCACTCCCTCCATCCCGCCCTTGCCAGAGACCATCCATAAGTGTGACCAATGCAGTCTCCATCCCATATCCTGGCCTGAAACCTAACTGAAAGGGGTCTAGATAATCCATTTCCTCCAGAATCCTCTGGAGTTGTGACGCCACCACTTTCTCCACCACCTTCCCTAAAAAGGGTAGGTGGGAGACTGGACAAAAGTTGTCCAAAATACTAGGGTCCAGGGATGATTTCTTGAGGAGGGGGTGCACCAGCGCCTCCTTAAAGGCCGCTGGGAACACTCCCTCCCCAAGAGATGTATTAATCATCGCCTGGACCCAACCACCAGTCACCTCCCGGGCCGATTTTACTAGCCAGGAGGGACACGGATCTAAATGACATGTGGTGGCCTTCACAATCTGGAAGATTCTGTCCACTTCCTCAGGTCCAACAGGATTGAACCGTTCTCAGATAACAGGGTAAGTATGTTCCTCCGTCATCTCCCCAGACTGTGTATCATGCTAAGAGTCCAACTTAGAATGGATCTGAGCTATTTTCTCCTGCAGATGCTCTGAAAACTCCTCTGAATGACCCTGTAAATTGGTCACTGATTGTGTGTGACCCAAAAGAGATCTCGTAATCTTAAACAGGGTCATTGGGTGGCATTCTGTGGAGGCAATAAGAGCGGAGAAATATTCACATTTTGCTGCTCTTACCGCCACAAGGTAGGCCTTAACAGCGGCGCTAGATTGTATCTGGTCATATTCAGCCTTCTTCTTTCTCCAGCGATGCTCCAGACGTCTCTTAACCCTCTTCATAACCCTCAACTTCTCCGTAGACCATGGGGAGTGACAGGCTGAATGAGTCAAGAGAGGTTGCATGGGTGCGATCCTATCCAGGGCCCCGGCAGCCTCCCTATTCCAGGCTGCCACCAGGGCCTCCGCTGGACCATGCAACAGATCCTTGGGTATACCCCCCAGCTCTCTCTGAAACCTCATTGGGTCCATAAGTCACCAGGAGTGGACCAATCGAATGGGTCCAGCCTCCCTGCGGAGTGGGGCGGTGCAAGAGAGTCTCAAGGTCACCAGGGCGTAGTCTGACCATGACAACAGGGACAGATCTAACTCTCCCCTCAGATCACTTTGCCACTGCTCCGACAAGAAAACCAGGTCTGGGGTGAGGCCACTGTCTCGAGTCAGGTCCCAAATTATCTGGGACAGGCTCATGGCTGCCATGGTAGCCATAAACTCCCGGGCCACTTCCAAGGTCGATCCCAGGGACGGGAGATTGAAGTCCCCCAGAATCATAAGGCTTGGGAACTCCACCGCCAACCCCGAGATGGCCTCCAGCAGCTCAGGCAGGGAGGTTGCTACGCAGCAGGGAGGCTGGTACAGCAGCAACACTCCCAACTGTTCTCAGGAACCCAACTTAAAAAACAGGGTCTCATAACCGGCCACTTGTGGAGCAGTGCCCCTGTGAGCCATTAGAGACTCTCGGATGACAACCGCCACTGCTCCTCCCCTGCCCTGGTGTCTCGGCTGGTGCCACACCTGAAACCCCACTGGGCACATTTCCGAGAGGGCAACCCCCCCTCAGGGCCCAGCCGGGTCTTGGTGATACAAGCCAGGTCTGCCCCCTCCTCTGTGATCAAATCACATATGAGGGGGGCCTTGTTGTTCACTGACCTGGCATTGAGAAGCAGCAGCCGGAGACCAGGGCCCTCAAGGATCTGTCATCCAGGGCCTGGGTTTGAACTTGGAGGGCCGGAACACGCCACCGGTACCAAACACTGGGGGCGTCTTCCCCAAAGATGGCCTGCCTTCCAGCTCCCGTCATAACATCCCCGACCTGTCACCACTTTCATCAGATGGCCCACCCTGCAGCCCCCAGATCTTCCTAGGTCGGTAGCCTCATCCTTTGATACATTTTAAAGGATCCTGAAATTGAAAAACAGATGTTGGCATAGCCTTATTTTTTAACCATGAATGGCAGAGAGAGAGAGGAGATTGCTCTTAGCTATTTTAGGAAGAAAAGTGTTGGGATGAATTATGTAAGTTTACATTAAAATAAATATTTCCTAATGACCCCCAAAGCCCTAATAAATAATTTCATTAGGCTATAATTTGAAAGCAATATTGACTCTTCCCCCCACCCCCAAGATAGTGCTAGATTAGCAGTTCTTCTAGCTCACCCATACAACTTTTCAATTTATCTGGCCTGCTATTGTCTTCTCTTTTTGAAATTGCACTTTATCTCATTATACTTTCTCTTATCTTAATATTTTCCCCTTTTATGAATTTAAACTCCCAGCCTGCAATTTAAAAGACCCTGGAGCTATGAGTAGGAAAAAGAGATAGAACCAGCCCTGGAAACCTTTGAAACCACCAAAGGCAGCAATACAACTGAAGATTAATGAGTTCCTCACCTCTAAGGTTCCTACTGAGGTCTTAATCTCCTGGAATTCTGTGAACAGATCTCAAGGGCTTTCCCAGCAATCAGATGAAATGCCAAACTCTCCTGTCCTTAATGAAGATGACAGACTCCTATGGAGTGATGACTTGCAGGGAAATACTGCTTCTGGTAAGCGCACTGTCCATTTTGAAGGGAGTATTTTTCCTATTCATCTAACGAAGTTCCAGCCAACAAGTTAAAGAGCACCCTCATTTTTTTTTTTTTTTTTTTGGCTAAATGTTGTCTTTTAACTCCTCAGACTGTAAGAGCCTAATTTGAACAATTAATAACTCTTTGTAAAAAAAAATGATTTGATGAAAATATCTGATGCCCATCAGGATGCTTTTTGGAGATACAGAATGCAAACTGCTCCCAATGCGTCTCTATGCTGGATACCCCATTAACTGATAAGCAGGCTGGAAACAGCAAATCCTGTGCTTCTTTAAGTCCAGATAATTTAAAAAGGACTCTGCCTTCATATATCAACATAAACAGTTAGTTATTAAGAACAGTATTAATTTAGGAAGATGGACTTCTCGAGGTTCTTTTTCTCACCAGCCTCATGCCATTGACCTCATTCTTCATAACTGTCATTCCACTATGATTGGCAGAAAAAGGATTCAGTTGTTCTTCAGCAACCCAACAATACCACTGATGGTTTTAAAAATGAACTTTTTGAAGGTTTTTGGAATTACCCCCATTTGGGTGTTCAAAACATTAGGCCTCTTCTAAATAATATTACATTGGCTCATTGGCACATATTACAGTAATTCCACAATGTTGTGCTTATCTCAGACAGCCACCAGGTTTCTTCTACCTTATCTCCAATGCAAGAAAAAGATCACTTCATCCTTTTGAAAATGAACTGATTAACTCTTACAGCATGATAACTAAAGACCAACAGTCAGAGATACTGTGCAAAATTGAAGGACTTGCACAAATCCAAGAGAGGGCAAAGCCCCATGCTACTCTAGTACACTTGTACAAAGACTCCAGTCTTACCTATTACCCGGAAAGGCAATTAAAGAGAACAGGGAAGTGGTCAGACCCCAAAGGAACTGTCCTTCCATCCACTTAAGATAAAGTTGATCTTATGTTGATATCAGGAATCCAGGGGACTTGAAGCTCAAATGGACATCTTATCTATAATGCTCACAAACTGTCTGCCTTCTTCCAACTAATGTTCTTGAAAGACACAATGAATTACCTATTGCATCAGTTGATGGCATAAGTGGGCTCTCCTGTGATCATGCTAATTCCACTGAATACTTGGCACAGCAGGAAGAGGAAACTAGGGTGCAGGATGTGGAAACACAACCAGGATGTGGAAATACAACCACCAGTCTGATTTGATGGATTCTTCTTTTACCTCATATGGCCCTGATCTGGTTCTACCAATTAACATAAATCAAGCTTTAGTCATTCCACCAAAGACTGCCACTTTTTTTCATGTGATGCATTTTCCTCAGTTATGAATCTCAGTTCTAGACACAATGACACTGGTCACCGCTCTCAAGCTGACTTAATTGAGGATCTCTTGGGAAACATCCACCATATGATCTATTTCAATGACTTTACCTCCAATAGTCTGAATTCCCGTCAGATATATTGATATATTGTGATCTGGGTTCTCCTACCTTCCCTCCTTCCCAAACACCTACCAAAAGGCCCTCACTCTCATGTTCTATCATCAGCGAGGACCATCAGACCAATCTCCCTCTTCCATCCAAAGTGGACCACACTGCACATTTGACAAATTAATCCCCTCCCCACCCAGTAGAATCATTTTCAATAGAACTACAGGCCCAGTTTTGCAGCCAAGCTTCAGATCGATTGGGTAAATGACAAAGGAGGACCTCCCTGATTTTCTGGAACATGTGCTGGTTGGAAAGCCAAAAAGCATGATCCTATTTAGGTTGTTTTTTTAACAAATGCTAGATGGGACAAACTGGAGTACTATCTATCCAAACTCACTTGGGATTATTTAAATGCTGGTCTTATACTGGCAGGCAACTTTAATGCCAGACTTGACACTAATGGCAAGACTCTTCTTGCTTTAGTCATACCCCTACACCCACCCTATCCCACCCCAAAAAGACTATTTTAGATATTAACTATGTCATTCCAATGACATAGAATGCCAACCTAGCAATTTGAAAGCATGCAAATGCAAGTAGATTAATAGGTACCACTTCGGTGGGTAGGTAACAGCGTTCCGCATGTGTCATGCCAGCCACATGACCATGGAAGCATCTTCGGACAACGCTGGCTCTTCGGCTAACAAACGGAGATGAGCACCGGCCCCTAGAGTTGGACACGACTGCACAAATGTGCAGGGGGAACCTTTACCTTTTTATGTCATTCCAAGAATCAGGGAGTTAATACAGCAGGCTGATGTTAATTATGCATCAGTACAAGGTTAAGCTCTATATATTAAATGAGAAAACAGATGGTGACCTTAATGGAAAGTTCACCTATTGGGGAGCCTGAGCTTCTAATACAACCCACTATGTTTTAACCTAATATAACTTTATTAGTCTGGTAGCTTCATTTAAAGTTGAATTGTGCCAGATAGTGACCATTTGCCACCATCACCATCTCAGTCTTGGTCCCCAAACTATTCTTGGTATGGTCTCATCTGGGCTAGAGGCAATATGACAGGTTTAATCACCTCTACAGTGAGATAGTCTGAAAAGATTGCAAGACCAATGCAATTATGTATTGCCTCATCTGAGTCTCTGGAGGTCTGTGAGCTCCTGATTGTCAGTTCAAATTTTGCTGAAGCCCTAGCCACATATAATACAACCTTTAGAGGCATTATCAACCCATCCACACCTCATGAGCAAACCCTCCCATCTTAGACCAAAACCCTGATTTTACTAGGACTGGATGCAGATCTAGGGACAACTTTCAAACATTAAAAATTTAACAACTGTCTCATTACAAGGAATTAGCTATTTGATCTTAAAATAAGCTATAAGATCAAACAGAAAGAAGCAAATATTCACACAAACTAATTGGGAATAACTTCTTCAGGCTACAAAAGATAAAACTGCCACCTTTTTTGGAAGATAATTGCAAACACCTCAACCAATTGGATGGCCTGGCAAGAAACAAGATTCTGCCCAAGAGGTGGGAAGAGTTTTAAAGCACACTATATAAGATCTCTCCCACTAGCTCCTTGTCTCAATTATGTTGCTTAACAGTATTCTCTTCTGGCCACAAGTATTTCATTCAGATATTGTTAATTAAATTAAGTTAAAAATCAATTAAAAATGGGAAAACCTCAGTAGTGATCTGATACCTGACAATCTGATAAAAATCGATGTTGATTGTAGGCTTCCCATTTGGCTTCCTTATTCCCACATATTAATGACACATTCCAAATGCGTAAAGACTGAAACCATTCTATCATTGTCCTGCTTTTCAAGAAAGGTAACAGCACAGATTTTTCCAGTTGTCATCCAAATAGCCTCCGAAGTATTCCCAGAAAACTATATGCAAACTTTCCATTTTATAAACTTTTGGATTGGTTAGAACAGGAGTGGTTTCTAGTTGACAAACAAGTGGACTTCACGGAGGGCAGGTCAACAATAGACCAATGTGCTATCCTACAGTTTCTAGCAAAGAAATGCAGACATACTTATTCCCACTCCCAATATGTTCCCTTTACTGATATAAAATCAGCCTTTGGCCCTATCCCCATAGAAAGACTCTGGTAAAAGATTTTTCATTCCTCTATAGATTAGATTATATGTACTTTGCCTAATTAGGATGTGAACAGAAATGTCAGGATTTAGTATCCTTCCAGTATATATGAAGGGTATTGTAGTATTTTCTTTAGCATGCTTGTAGTGGCATTTTGGTATGTTGATTAGAATTGCTAAGACAGCCTGAATAGCTCCAAGGTCAGTTCAGTTGGTTCTACCACTGCTTGTTAGCTAAAGTATTTGTAGCTGGGTATTAGGAGAGTTGTTAGAAGGAAATTAGCATTTTTTGGGGGGGGACTGGTACTGGGGTTTCTGTAACAGCAATTGTGTGGGCTTTCCTCAGTCTGATCTTTGCCTTGGACTGATCACCTGTATTAATAAAGAACTCTTCCATACCCTCTAATGGCTTGTGATTTGAGAGACTCTGAATTACCACCACCTCTCTGCAGACATATCAACCCAGAAAGGAGTGAAATAGAGTATTCTGTTGTCCTTTTCAATATCTATGTGAATTCAATGGTCACCACCTTAACCACAACAGAATTCCACCCCACCCCCTAAATTTAATAATAGACAGCTGGCCATGCTTCTCTATGAGAATGATATGGCCAGTTTTTCTCTAATCCAGATTGGCTTTAGAAGAAATCTGTGGGCTCCAGAGGATAATAGTAAGGAAGAAAGACTTATAAAAAATGATCCGAAAACCAAAATTATGGTTTCTCAAAGTGATTGAAATTCCACAAACATCAATAGCAGATAAACAATAATCTCAGAGACCAAGTCACATCTTTCAAATATATTATCATCGTATTCCAATCCTCAAGAGTCTGGCATGAATAAATTAACACTGACAAATCTAACACTACTCCTAAGGCCATATTGGTGTTCTTTCATCTTGGCCATATCATTCTTTAAAACTAAGTCTATTGCCAGATCATATATGGCTTCCACTTATGTACATACAGTAACTTAAAGCCCTTAGATACCACTCAGACCAGATTCCTAAGAGCATTATTCTAAGTACCTTGCTGTGTCTCATATGCAGCACCATTTAGAAACTGAGATGATTTCCTGGAATCCAGGGCTTGGATACTGTATGCTACCTTTATTATTGGCTCCAGCTCCACTTTCCTAGTGACCCCTGACTGCCATCATCATTCTTGATAATTTTTCGTCTGCCTGGAAAGTGAGAATCCAGAGTGATTTATGCCAGTGTAGCTTCTCAAATACTGCCCTCCAGCTCTCCAGGTAGAACAGGCAAATTATGTCTCCAACACTCCCAACATAAAGAGGAAACTTTTCACACCAGCAAATTATGTACTCAACATGACCTGTCCAATGCATTGCAGAGCCTTTTCTTTAGCCTGCTTTAATGTGTTGCCCTCCACAATTTTGTAGGGTAGATATAATAATGCCCATTCTGCAAAGCAAACCTGCCCCATGATCTGGAGGAACCTGAAACTCAAGGCCACATGCTTCTTAGATCAACTTTCTACAGCAAGTTGTGTCTTATTCAAATAACTCTGTGATTTAATAGTAGTCTTACTAGTTCTGAGGATGACTTCATTTGTTTCCTTCTGTTGGACAGAAACCCCAATTTCTCTAGGAAAGTTGCAAATTTATTTCAGGCACCTATGCTTTATACTGGAAACTACCCCTTTAACTTTTAGGATCCTACTAATATACAAATCACTTTTTTTTCTTTTAAAAATTTACTTTATGCTGTTTTACATTTGAGGCCTCTGTTGTATTTTACCAGTCAATGACCCTAATAAGATTCCTGCTCAACAGCTTAGTATTTACTATGTAAGCATCTAAGTCATTTAGTCACAAAGTAGTTTTATAATCCTGTTAATTAGTTTTAGTATTTAGATTCCTTAGTATTTATTATCTGCATTTATACGGTTATAGTGAATGATTATTTCTACTGATTTTACAAAACATCCATGCTTTTTAATTTGTGCTTTGTAACATCTTATAATAATTGACACAAAGCTGAATAGTGACCATAATAAAGTTAACTAACTAACTGACAAAAGTTGATGATGGGATAGAGTATCCTTTTAACTTTTTTTTTTAATTGGCAAGTTAATGAATTTTAATGGCATAGTTACCACTCACAATCTCTGGAATATGGGGCAGCATAAATACAGATTTTTCAGATGCCTTATTAAAGCATTTCTACTATGATATTGTTCCAGAGATGTATAGCCAGATAGCTAACCAGATATTCACATTTAAGCTGAAAACAATATAAAATTGATTAAGGAACTTCCTTCTCAGGAGAATCTTAATAAGAATAGATGATAGCAAGCTCATTACATTGTTTTCATAATCTACCTATTGCCTTCCAGTATGCTGTATTGAACGCATCTTTAAGCAATTTAATAACGGGTAATACTGAATCCTACAAATTATCCACGGACATGTGAATTAAGAGTATCAAGACTTATTGTTGCTTTTTAGTGCTAATTGTTGCTACTGTTTGCACTTGTGGGGCATGCAGTCTTGGCAAAACAGATTTTAATGAGGCCATTGGTCTTTTTAATACTATGTTCTTAATTTGCTTCTACATTGGTTAAAACTCTAATCAACATCACTTACAAAACTGCTTTTGGACTGAAATAATTATGTGTTCCTTGCCACCAGCAAAACTATTAGATATATCTCTTTGATTAGTAGTTTATAATTCACATGGTAGGAGCATCATAATGAGGCTTTTATGAGCATATGATGTGTCAAATTCAACAGACCCATTGCAGTGAGATAAAATATATTTATAAGGTTATAGGATATAGGTGTAACAGAACTAGGCTACACAGGTTTTTCTTCATATCAGAGACATGTAGAAATGATATTCCATACCACCAAAGCCATTGAAAGGGTGGAGGTAAGCACAGAGTTAAGCAAACAAAAAGGACTTCTGTTTGTATATCTCAATACTAATTCAAATTAACCAAATTAAGAGGTTATATATTTAAATTTTTGACTGAAAATAGTGTATTTTAAGTCACTTGAAACATAGAACATGCCCCCTTCATAAAGGATGGAGTGAGTAATGACAACTCATTGATCCAAAGCTTGTAAGAAATCTTAAATATTTACTTAAGTGGGTGTAGCACTGAATGACTTTCACTAGGTCTCCATTAATCAATTTTATACATGCAATGGTTATGCAAGCAGGAATGTATGCAATGAGATTAAGGATTATGCAAATATTGGGTTGATAGCAGGGCAAATGAAACAATAGGTATTATTTTAAGGATCTTTTTCAGTCCCATGTTTTGAATCCTATCGTAATTACTTTTCTAGAAGGTTTTTCTTATTTTTTTTTCCTCATTTGACAAAAAAAAACCACATACCACACAACATTTTAAACTAGGAATTTATACCGTGTGATCCACTAAACCAAATGCAATCTGCAGATTTTAAATCTACAGGATTGTAGATGACCATCATCACCACAATCCCTACATGCACACTGGTTTATATGAGCTGGCAAGCAATAGAAAAAATTGGTGAGTACTTGGCAAGATATGAACATGACAGGTGACTTGTACAGGCCTAAGTTATTTTATAAATTTAGTTAAAACTACCTTTCATCTCAAAGAAGGCCAGGGCAGAGGACCACACAATAAAAGAAAATGATTGCATCAGTATTAAGATAATCAAATAACTAAAAAGAACATACTGAACACCATGGATTTACTTTGTGTTGTGCAGTTTTGGAAATGCTTTGCATAAAAAGTATAAATAAATAAGCAGTGAATCATACAGAAAACTATTTTATAATGTCAGCAACTTTATACATACCTGTATGAAAATTTAAATATATATTGTATTTCAAAATGCAAATTTCTACAAACAAGTTTTTTTCCCTTTCAAAATTATTTTGATTCCTGTCTTCCTTTGCATCCAAACATGGAAAAGGTGAAAAAGCATTTGTAATGTATTTAGTATGGATCATAAAATTAATGGAAATCACTCAATGGACAGATTAACAAATTTAATGAAAGATGAAGAACTGGAGGACTATGAATTGATAAAGTTCTTTTTAAAGTATATACAAAAGGAATACATGATTAAACTAAGTGTATAAAATTATAAGTGAAAGAAGAAATAAGAGAAAAGAAAATGTATAGAAGATCTAGAATGAATAAGATATTGAAATTTATGAAATGTAATGAAATAATTATAAAAACGAAATACAAAAGGGAAAAAAAAGGGGGGGAAGGAATAAGAAAAGCTATGTAAATAAATATGAAACAAAATTTCTTCGTGAAGAAAACTGGAAGTATTTTAAAAGTCTACAATATATGTTGTTGTTGTTTTTTCTCTTTCTTTCTTCCTTTTATTGTCCTTTTTGTGTGTAAAGATGTCTGAAATGTAAATATGTTGTACACACTGTAAGTATATGTATAATTGTTTATATGTGTTTAATATATATTTTAAATAATAAAATAAATTTTAAAAAAAGAAAATAATTGCTGGGGAATTCCGGGAGTTGAACTCCACACATCTTAAAGTTGCCAAGTTTGAAAAACACTGCTCTAGAACATCTCTGACAGATAACCACCCAGCCTCTGTTGGAAGACTGCTAGCAAAGGAAAATGGCAGCTTGTTCACCAGCAATTATTCCCCAGCAATTTTGACCCCTGTGTAAGTGGAAGCAAATTATAAGGGCAAGGGCAAATATTTAATAGGGTAACATTCTGCACCATTTCATGAAGAAATAAATATATGGGGGGAGGGAAGAGATTTCACCCTCTTGCCTTGCCTCAACATCCAGCTGTTTTGGGATGTGGTTTCCACATGGATCATTCATGTACCTTGATGGATGGTTGGTAACTAATAAAATCAGGAAGTTCCTCCTGATGTCAAGCCTGAACCTATTGCCTTGTAGTCATTGAGTCTCATTCTTTACCTTTCATATTTGTTCATCTGTGTAAAAATGCAAATAAAATAAAAATGTTCTAACCATACAGGATAATTAAGGCAGGGTTTTCAAAGGGAAATTACAGGCAATTTGCCAGCAGTCCTACTGCTCTTCTCCACAAGAATTAATAAAATAACAGAACGTGGGAGAGAGGAAAACTCTTACATTAACATATGTATAGGGCATTGTTGAAGTAAATATTATACAGGAACATTGGTAAAATATAAGTTGAATAATAAGGCAATAGGAACTGAAGCATCAACACTGCAGTGTAGAGTACTCATTTCCACTCTCCACCCACCCAGGCTGCCCTGTCCTCTATGGTTCTCCACACAGATCTCTCTCTCCCTCCCTCTCTCTCCTTCTCTCTCTCTCCCTCCACACAGTTTTCACTGAACTGTTGGGACAGGAGGTTGTACTAACTTTCAGTTTTTAGATTTGGAAATGGAATAGCAATAACAATAGTAATGATATGTAATTGTAGAATTATTATTTGAGTTTACATCTCACCTCTCTTCCAGAAATTCAAAGTAGCGTGTCATAGTAAAGGTAAAGGTACCCCCCGCACATTTGTGCAGTCGTGTCCGACTCTAGGGGCCGGTGCTCATCTCCGTTTGTTAGCCAAAGAGCCAGCGTTGTCTGAAGACGCTTCCACGGTCATGTGGCCGCATGACACACGCGGAACGCTGTTACCTACCCACCGAAGTGGTACCTATTCATCTACTTGCATTTGCATGCTTTCGAATTGCTAGGTTGGCAAGAGCTGGAGCTAGTGCGGGAGCTCACTCCGCACGCAGGGCTAGGGATTCGAACCTCCGAACTTGCAATCTTCCGATCCACAAGCCTGGCGTCTTACCCGCTGAGCCACCACGCGTGTCATACATAGTACTTATTCCTCCAGCGTTTCCCCAAAACTACCCTGTAAGGTAGATTAGGTTGAAATGGTGAGCCCTGTCAAGCTGATTTTACCATTCCTCTGCTGTTGAACCCACTCCTACCCATCGCATGATATCTGTGGCAAAAACTACAGGTCCTGGCCTCCCTTGGAAAAGCAGTTTTCTCTCTTCTCCTCACCTTAATGTCCTGTTCCTGTGAAGCATTGTTGCTGTTGCTGTTTTTTATTTATTTATTTATTTTTCAGTGGAATCTGTTTGCTATATCTCTTGGAAAATCCTATAATAAAAGTTCTGGTCACGTGTTAACATGAAGTGATGGTGAAAGGAAAGCTTTTGAGGCCTCTCTGCATTTGGTCCTAGTTTAAAACCCATCTTCTATTGAATCTGACTCCATAGCAATATATAAGGAAGAATGCACTTGCAAACAATCCAGCAAATTTACACAAGTATGTATGAAGAATGTCTGAATGGTATATGACCCTTCAAACAGTCATTCATGCCCTGGTCATCTCCCATATAGACTATTGCAATGCGCTCTACATGGGGCTACCCTTGAAGAGTATCCGGAGGCTTCAGCTGGTCCAGAATGCGGCTGCGCGGGCAGTTCTTGGTGCCCCAAGATCGGCACATGTGACACCACTGCTGCACGAGCTGCATTGGGTGCCAGTTTGCTTCCAGGTCCAATTCAAGGTGTTGGTGATCACCTTTAAAGCCCTAGATGGCATGGGACCAGGTTACCTGAGGGACCGTCTCATCCCCATGACGTCTACCAGTCCCACCCAGTCATGCAGAGTTGGCATGTTACGGACCCCGTCTGCAAGAGAATTTCATTTGGTGGGGTCCAGGAAGCAGGCCTTCTCTGCAGTGGCCCCCACCCTCTGGAACATTCTGCCCCCAGAGGTGAGACAGGCCCCATAGCTCCTGGCCTTCCAGAAGAACCTGAAGACTTGGCTCTGCCGTCTCGCTTGGGGTGGGAAGGGGAGTAGTTATTCTTGGCGGTGACTGGCGCCTTACAGCTCTCCTCACTGAATTAGATCTTTTATGGCCACTTGGATTTTATATTTATTCTTTTTATATTTATATTTGGTAATTGTATACTTATATTTTTAGATGTTTTTATATTTATTGTTTTAATGTGTTTCCTATTGTAAACCTTCCAGAATACCCTTTTCTGGGGGAGATGGGCGGTGGCTAAATTTGAAAAATAAATAAATAAATAAATAAATAAATAAATAAATAAATAAATAAATAAATAAATGTGTTAGTGAGCTGATGGAGTCTAGAATCTCTTCTGCTTCTTTTCTTATGGTGGAAGATGGAGGGCTTATTATTTTACAGAAAACTGATACCTGAAGGAGAAGTGAACTCAGTGATAAGAAAACTGGGAAAGTGGGTTGTATGAGATTCTACAGCTGACGATAGACTTGACCCTATGTTTCCATGGCACTAGTCTAACATCTTCACTACTAACTTTCAATGCTATTAAATGCTGCTGCAAAGAATCTCAATTTTTTATCCTGCTTCCAATGCTTTAGCCCTGATAAAGGGTATTATATGGAAACAACTTATATTGCCTTCAAATCATAGGCATCTAAGATTTCACTTGCCCCCCAAAATTGTAGCATTGTCCTACCATTAAAAATAACTATAGCAACTACTGGAGTTCTGAATGGGGTAGGCACTCTAAATTCCAGTGAAATCAATGGAAATGAAGGGCTTTATTGTGTGGCTGAAAGAAAGAAGAGCTGGGATATGCTGTTCTCTGTGTTATCTTTCTGTCTATGTGCTTAAGATCTCCAGTTTTCTGTTATTCTTTTTTTCTCAGCATGCTTCTTAATGTATTTCACATCACTTCCTTTTATCTACTTTCTTTTCTAATATTTCTTAACCTCAAACTTGTATTTTCTGCCTTGCATTCAAGGAAATGCTGAATTTTGGCAATATCATTGTGGCTTTTTCTTTTTCTTCTGATAATACTAATGCTCATTCTCTCCTTTACAATTAGTCAAATCATTGGTTCATTATCTCAGTATTTAGCTCATAGAAACTTTTTCTATCTGTGCTTTCCAGATGTGATGCTATGACTCTGATTATCCCCAAACAGATGGTCATTGTCATAATTGCTGTGATGGGAGGGCTTGAAATCGAAAATAATAGAAGCTATCGGGTTAGGAACGGCTGGTTTCCCATGATGGCAATGGTTCCCCAAGATTTAAGACTAATTTTTTTTCCCATCCCAACCTGGAATGACAGGAGTTGAACCTTTTCACATGGGATTCATGAGATTTACCACTGAGCAATGGATCTTTCCCAATTTACTATAGATTACCATAATTCTCTTATCTTGGTTTTTCAGTCTGAATACAGAGTTTGTCACTGTACTGAAATCATAACAATCAGTTGGTCCTTTGCGTTGGAGGAATCTCACATGGCTAGTTCATGTAAAGAGCCAATATGGACAAAATGAAGCATCTCCCATCTGGAGGTGGTTGCAGTCTTTGTGTACTGACCAAACTGCATGAATCATTTTTAAATAGAAAGCCTTCACTACAGCAATGATGGTATGCAAAATCTCTTTTTCTTACTCTATCTAATGACAACTAGTTATTATGGCTAATATCACCTAAATGTATTACTATTCTTCAAAAATCCATCTGTAGACAGGGTCCCATGTAACCAAATGAATGTATAATTCCTGACTGCAATGACATTGTTCTTCCTTTATTGCAGTTACCCTCATTGGAATTGATATTTTCTCCATTGCTCTTCTATGGAGTGTAAGTAACCCTATTGATTACTTCTTAGAACACTTCTTGCTTCACTAACTTGAATACATTTTTCATATCACACTCAGCTGAACTTTCTTAGGTATCTTAGTTTGATGGTCATTAGTTCTTCTTATCTGTAATGGCGTGCCTTGGATTTTATTTCCTTCTATATAGATTTACTTTGTCACTTTATAATCTGCAGTAGCCACCACTGATCTTTTGTTTCAGCTATAATTTTTCAAATGTTAGTTATTAACAGCAACTGGTTTATTGAAATTGGCGAACCATGCAAGCTGTAAATCTTGTGGTATTTAGTTTAATACTGCTTCAATAAATATAGAGCAGAAAGTTTTGGAGAAGATTATTATTAGGAAGATTTATAATGTTGCCAGTATAGTTCGAAGCACAGCTGGGGGCACAGGGCTTCAGCTACTATGCAGATCTGTTGTTCCCATTGTCACCAACATAATGGATTGTCACTGTTCATAATGTCTCACTTATAAAAAAAAATGCCGGTGCCTTTAAAAAAAATTCCAAATGATTTGCCATTTGCATCTTTTCCATAGTATGTCCTTTGACTCTGGGTTTCAAATTTTCCATCAGTTAAAATATTATCATTGTAAATTCTACTGCACATGCACAATATTTTATCTTACTCAATTTTAGTTCTCACTGTTTTCTCATCAGCATGTCCTCTTGATCAGAACATTGATATTTGATCTAAGGATCCACAGAAGTATCCCATTGTATCTTGACTGAGGGATAGTACAAATTACATGTAAAATATTTATACAGTGCTTAGCTTCTGACTGTTTTTTGATTACCCTTCTGGGAAGTTTTGTACTACTGTATTTTCTGCAGAAATCAAGCAGTAGTCAAACAGCTTCAGGTTTAGAGCATGGTGATCTGTCTACCAGAATGAATTATAAGATCTAGTTTGAGAGCTATAGTCGGCAGAAGTTGTACCATGGCAGGAATTAGGCAGGTTGCTGGTCTGGAAACAATCAATAGCATGGAACAAGATGGAGAGTTGCAAACTTTGTTTATAAGAATTTGCTGAGTGAATTGTGTGGCTTCACATGCATGAGATATCAAAGCTGAGCAGGGATGTGACAATACTCCTTCCTCCTCCTATTTTCCCTACAACAGCAACCCTGTGAGGTGACTTGGGCTGAGAGAGAGTGACTGGCCAAAGGTCACCCAGCCGGCTTTCATGCCTAAGGTGAGACTAGAACTCTCAGTCTCCTGGTTTCTAGCCCATTGACTTAACCACTAGACAAAACTGGATCTCATGCCATTGCCATTGTTTGTTTAGGATTAGGCCATGGAACCTTGGCTCAGGTTCCATGAAATGAATGGACTAAGTTCTGCTTTAAATTGTTTACTAGGGTTTGGATGTTCAAACTATCCAACAGTGGAATTTATTTCACATGCCAGTAAGGTAATGCTCAAGATCTTGCAAGGTAGACTCCAGCAATTCATGGGGCGAGAATTGCCAGAAGTACAAGCTGGGTTTAGAAAAGGCAGAGGAACTAGAGACCAAATTGCCAATATCCGCTGGATAATGGAGAAAGCTAGGGAGTTTCAGAAAAACATCTACTGTATCTCTGTTTTATTGACTATTCTAAAGCCTTTGACTGTGTGGGTCATAACAAATAGTGGCAAGTTCTTGGTGATAGGGGGATACCAAGTCATCTTGTCTGCCTCCTGAGGAATCTGTATGACGACCAAGTAGCAACGGAAATAACAGATCACAGAACAATGGACTGGTTTAAGATTGGGAAAGGAGTACGGCAGGGTTGTATACTTTCACCCTACCTATTCAACCTGTATGGAGAACACATCATGCAACATGCTGGGCTTGAGGAATCCAAGGCTGGAGTTAAAATCACTAGAAGAAACATTAACAATCTCAGATAAGCAGATGATACCACTTTGATGGCTGAAAGCGAGGAGGAGCTGAGGAGCCTTATGACAAAGGAGAAAGTGCAAAACCTGGGTTGCAGTTAAACCTCAAAAAAACCAAGATTATGGCAACCAGCTTCATTGATAACTGGCAAATAGAGGGAGAAAAGGTGGAGGCAGTGACAGACTTTGTATTTCTAGGCACAAAGATTACTGCAGACGCTGACTGCAGCCAGGAAATCAGAAGACATCTACTTCTTGGGAGGAGAGCAATGACAAATCTTGATAAAATAGTTAAGAGCAGAGACATCACACTGACAACAAAGGTCCGCATAGTTAAAGCAATGGTATTCCCCGTAGTAACCTATGGCTGTGAGAGCTGGACCATAAGGAAGGCTGAGGGAAGGGAGATAGATGCTTTTGAACTGTGGTGTTGGAGGAAAATTCTGGGAGTGCCTTGGACTGCAAGAAGATCAAACCAGTCCATACTCCAGGAAATAAAGCCAGACTGCTCACTTGAGGGAATGATAAGGCAAAACTGAAGTACTTTGGCCACATAATGAGAAGACAGGACACCCTGGAGAAGAAGCTGATGCTAGGGAAAGTGGAAGGCAAAAGGAAGAGGGGCAGACCAAGGGCAAGATGGAAGGATGATATTCTGGAGGTGACGGACTCGACCGTGGGGGAGCTGGGGATGGCAACGGCCAACAGGAAGCTCTGGCATGTGCTGGTCTATGAAGTCACGAAGAGTCGGAAGCAACTGAATGAATAAACAACAACAACAAAGGGTTTGGATCCCTGGGAGATTGACCAGGCACACCTTCTGCCTAATCTACCTCCACTTTTTTCTTCTTTTTCTAAATATAAGCTGGACATTATACTTAGCAATGCAGACAAGATTACAAAAGTATAAAGTATACTATTTAGAGCTTGTTTTTGCTTTAGTCAAAATAGACTCCTTATAATTAGATATGTGGTTTAGCTAAGAGATTGGCAGCAGTTGCTAAATTTCCTTTAAATCAAGACTTAACATATGGAGTTATTTGTCTTTCTCCTACATCAGAATATCTTATGTAATTTCCTGCTTCCCATCTCTAGATGATTTAGTGTTAAGTTTAATTAAAATTTGGACAGTATAGTTTACAGCCTATCTTTAGTAGTTCTTACATGAATTATCTTGTACCTTATATCATAAACCATTACAGAGAATTATAGATAGTTTATCACCTATTATCAGGGCAAGGGACAATAAAACCAATTGCAAGAAATAAATCATCTACACTGGGTTTCTAAAACCTTATTGTAGTTAATCATGTACCTGTTTATCAAGCAAGCTCAATTCAGGACACAATTAATTGAATATTCAAGGACTAACAATAAGAATGGCTATAAAAATGTGATTTGAACCGCATGCTCATGGGAGCATCGTTGCACTTTATCTTAGCCAATATTACATAAAACTATATCATTCTATATCAAGTATATGTCAGCCAGCATGGTGTAATGGTGAAGATGCTGGACTAGAGCAATGTTCTCATTCTCCCTTAGGCATAGAGGCTAGCTGGGTACCTTGGGTCAAACAAAAAAGTCTCACTATGTTATGCATTGATAACTTTGCTGTAAGAACTAGGAACTAGAACTAGTGCAATGCAAAAACAAGCAGATCCTGCAACCATGCTGGACAAATGCTAAGAAAAAGAACAACAATATATCAGTTATATAGATTAATAGACTTTGGGCTAATGTGACAAACAAAGAAATAACTGCACCGGTGAAAAAAAATCACACGTAGGACAAGATATGACAGATAAAAGTGCAGTGTTTTGGAAATCCATTCTATGTAGAAACACTGGTAAAGGAGAAAGCAGCACTCAGATTAAAAAACAAAAACAAAAAAAACCCTCTATTTCATGCTTTATTCTGGATCCAGAAAGAGAACAGCAAGAGTCACTTGCAAGATCATCCGGGAGTAGCTTTTTTTCCCCCTGATCCCAGAATGAGCAATAACATACCAGCACCCAATTTTTAAAAGTATCACTACTTTGCACAAAGGTATGTATGCAAGTTCAGAACTTGTCCTCCTAAATCAGACATGTCCTTCTATACATCACAGCTTTCTGATATAACAAATAGATTGAACTACAACTGTGTGTCCAACCTAGGTTCCATCCTTGATATCCTCATTACATATATTTCCAAGATGGATGAACTCTATATTGTTTTGCTTATTTTTTAATTTTTGTTTGGTTTACACTGCTTACTTTCCACATTCAGAAATTGAATGTTATATCAGCTTATTTTACATAAGTTAACCTGGCTTGTTTGATTGTTTTTAAGACCAAATCACCTTGAATCCACTTTTTCCTAATATGTCCTCATTTTCCACAATGTATATTTGTGCACACATTTTTCTAATGTATATATTTGTGTTTTCTTTCTTTCTTTCTTTCTTTCTTTCTTTCTTTCTTTCTTTCTTTCTTTCTTTCTTTCTTTCTTTCTTTCTTTGTATCAAACTGCATAGTAAAAATTCAGAGAAGTGTGGATTACAATTCATAAGTTTATTCCAGTTATGAACAGGTTCAGGAAACGTGAATTGGACAAGTTCACATCAAATGTAATCTGAATAACTCTGTCCCATTCCTAGTTTGTTATTCCAGACTTATGATGAAAACACAATGGGCAGTGGGAGCAAACATTGTTGGTAGAATACCCGTTTCCCCTCTGGGCTCATTCATCATAATTTATGTCTAATGTATCTCATGGCTTGTTCTGAGGTGATTAGTCTTCATGGCTTATTTAAAGGAAAGGCTGGAAAAAATTGATATAAGAGTATTTGACCTTTATGGGCACTCATCACAAGGTCTGAGGAAAACAATAATGATTTGGTTAAGGTTGGTGGATGATGACTTCTGTCCTCCCAAATATGATTGAAGTACAGTTCCTATTATCTCAGCCATAAACCATTGTAGCTGTTGCTGATGGGAATTGGAATCTAGCATCTTCAGAAGCAAAGATTGACCACCCTGCCAGGCTTCATAAAGTTTAAAAGGTTTTAAAATCTAATAAAAAACAAAAAGATTTTAGCCCACTGGAATTAAGTGTAAATCTTCTATTAGTGTTTTATTACTTAAGAGGATGAAAAGTATACCTTTAAAAATATCTTAGTTTATAGAGAAATGAAAGAGTTTAAAACAAGCATTTTGCAATAACAGCAGAGTTAAGGCTTTGTTGCTATTTCCCTTTTATAAAAGAGAGATGGATTTAGTTAACATTCAGGCAGCTTATTTCATGCTCCACTGTAAACAATGCTCGTTAATGATATTGTTCTTCTCAGAGTCACACATAGAGAAGCTTACACTAATCTCACTTCATGTGGTATCAAGGTTACACGTATCATTTAACATCTTTCCACTAGCAGAACTGCTAGTCCTAAGTATTAATTCACTCATTTATATTTCAGTCAATTCTGAGTAGAATTGTGGCCAGCATCCTCTGTCTGGCATGCATTTAGTAGTAAGGAGCTCTCCAAACCTGCGCACTGTAGGTTATATGACAGTTTCAGGTGTGAGTTAAAATTGGGGCTTATTCTTGAATTAAATATGAAATTAATAATAAAATCAGCAGGGCTGGCACTTGTGTTATTAAACTCAATTTTATATTGTCCCTACAGGCCTAATTTTAAATCTGCTGCAGAGGTATTATTAACCAATAATACCTAAGTGCAGATTATAAATTTTCTTAAACATAGTCTAAATTTGGAAAAATTAGTTTGGTAAGGGGGGGAAAAGTGAAGTGTTTATGACATAGTTATGTACCTATGATGTAAATACAATGAATCGTAATTACATATTCCTAATAAAGTAGAAATAGATTGCATTTAACTTTTCATTCACAATCAATTTATAAGCTGAATTTCCCCATATTAGCTGCAAGCTATGATTATTTTGACAGGCTCTGGTTAAAACTCTGCATCATAATCACAGAAAAATGGGAACCAAGCCTTTACCCAATTTTAGGCCATGTTATTTTGTGACATTACTGCTTTTCAGTCTGTTTTTAAGGCTTCTGAAGCATTCTTCGGAAGAGGATACTGTTTTTAACTGAAATATGGTAGTATTCTACTCTGTTAAATGTGTATGGATAGTATACTCTAACACAGTGGCTAAGTAACAAACAAGTGAAATGATGTCATGCAGATAATATCTGGCTATTCAGTGAGAAAACACCCAGCTTCTGCTCAAATTTGCACACACATGAGAACAACTGAATTGGGTTAGAAAATGGGGCACACATGTATGTCTCTGTCACACACACACACACACACACACACACACACAACAAATGTACCTCATGCCAGTGTGCTCATGCAACCCGCTACCTGCATATGATTTTTGCTTTGCTTCCCATTCGATCAAGGCAGCCAGTGGAACACCCCAAACAAAAGCACATAAGATTATAGCCATGATTTGCAGGAGATGGTTGCCTCTCATGCGGCGGCAACACCAAGCTAGTGCTGGCATGCTGCCAGCAGCCCAAAACACTAGCTGTTTTGCAACCTCAAGAATTTATTTTTTCTCCTCTCTACCTCTGCATTGGGAGGAACATGCATTTCTTCTGTCATTTTTTGTTCAGTTGGAGAATCTCACTCTACACCAGTGTTTTTCAACCTCAGCCACTTTAAGATGGGTAGATGCCAACTCCCAGAATTCCCCTGCCAGCATGAAGTACTTTGGCTACATAATGAGAAAACAGGATACCCTGGAGAAGATGCTGATGCTAGGGAAGGTAGAAGGCAAAAGGAAGAGGGGCCGACCAAGGGCAAGATGGATGGATGGTATTCTGGAGGTGATGGACTTGACCGTGGGGGAGCTGGGGACGGTGACGGCCGACAGGAAGCTCTGGCGTGGGCTGGTCCATGAAGTCACGAAGAGTCGGAAGCGACTGAACGAATAAACAACAAGATATAGATAATGTTGATATTAAAAGCTTCTGCCCTTTCATCTCTTGCCTGTTGTTGACATCTTTCTCCCTGCTTTTGACTGACTTTTGTCCTATCGTGGTTTGTTTGTTTTTTGACCAGTTTACTGATTTGATAGGATCATATTTAATAAATAAACATCAAGCTGTATTTCTGCCAGCTGTACTGAGTGGTGTGTGTGCTTGTTCTGAGCTGGATATACGGACTGACTAGGAGTGTGATAGGTGCATACTAAATTGGAAATTGTTCACTGTAATTTTCCAACAAAGGGAACAAACTCAGATCTTTCCATGCAAATCCAACAATATGATAGATGCTTCCCTCAGATAATTAATTTTCTAGAAATTAACCTTTGTTGTTAACCTCTCTACAGTTTCTTTCTGTCTTAATTTGCTCTCTTTAGCTAATGTTTGGTTCCTGGAGCTTTTCTGCTTTCAGATTTGAAAATATTAATTACACAGGTAACTACTAAATAAAGTGTATATATATTGGGAGATGCACCAAAGAGATTATTATGTAAGCCTGTGCCCCTAATCATAATAAAACCAATTCAACAGAGCAGTTTGGTGATATGACCAATTATTATCGGAGAAAGTGCTTGGAACACTGATGTAAAATATTAAGAACACAAGGTATAAGAGGTTACTTAGCTGAGCAGAATTATTTTCATTTCACTCATGGCACTGAGACTAACTTTCTTCTGGGGGTAACTTTTAATATATTTGTTCAGCTGAGTATTTTTACACATGACAGCCAATTACATTATTCATAAAGACAAACCTTGCACAAGTCACCTTGATGGACAGGAAGGAGAGCAATGCTATTTAAATCAAAGCTCCATCCAATACTTTCCACGGCTACCTGGATGGCTAAACTCCAGAGTTTTCATGGGCACTTCATCAAGAAGTAGGTAACATTAGGGAGAGGAATTAAAAATGTTTTTTCCTCCTGATTTGTGCACTAGGGAAGGAACATCAATCCAAAGGTTTGGAGAAATGTATCAGCAGACAGATTTTAAATCATCTGTACCTTTTTTTTCTACTATCTTCTCAGTTAAGGGATCTTTTTGTCAAATTATGATTTGCTGCATTGTTGTAGATCAAAATTTTGGCTGATTTTTTTCTCTCCTACATTTGCATATCTTTGGGTATATATTAAAATTCTTCCACAACTCTATCCCCTGTGAGTATATTCACACATTGAACATGAGCAGTAACAACATACAGTAGCTTTCTTCCCATTTGCAAAAAAATGTGCCATTAATAAACTGACATAGGTTTTTCTCTTTTCCTTATAATTTTATCTCTTCTTCCTTCCTTTCTTCTCTTCATTTTTCACACAAGTTCATCTGTTCCATGCTGTTCTCTCTGTTTGGGGGAATAAGAAAGTGATAAAGCTCCATGTAAGCAAGAAGAAATTATAACTGTCTAATTTAGTTTAACTAAAAATTAAATTTAAATTAGACCTAATGTAGTGTTTGTCCAGGCCCCATTCATTTTTTTCCTGGCCCCACCACCTACTTAGACAGCAGCCCTGAGCACATCCCGTAAAGACAAACTCCTAAGTCTTCTCCTGAAATTTTATTTCTCTTCATACTTCTTCATTTTTTATATGGACAGTCATCTTCATAAGATCTTTTTTTTTAATAGCTCAAGACATTTGGACCAGAAACATTCTCTGCATTTTGATCACTGGTTCAAATATGGGGGAGGGATGGGGGAGGGGGAGGGCCCCCCAAAATGAAAATATTTTTGTAAATAACCATTTAAAAATATATATCAGGCAGTCCATTGGAAGTATAGGTAAAAGCAAATAACTCAAGTAAAATGTAATAATAAGATATTACAAAAGTATTATGAAAGCCATGGTGAGAGTGAAGTGTACTCTATGAGAGAGTGCAAATAATCTGATCATAGAATTGTAAGGATAGAAAGGGTCATTTACTGTACATTTTTTGAAGAGAAGACCATCAATTCTTTGAGTCATCATAGAATCATAGAATTGTGAGTTGGAAGGGACCATAAGTATCATCTAGTCCAACTCTCTGCAACATACAGGAAAACTAGCTATATTATCCTTGAGAGGTAGCTGTCCAGTCTCTTCTTTAAAACCTCTAGAAATGGTGAACCCACAATCCCCATAGATAGTCTGTTCCACTAGTACATACTGTAGATCTTACACTCAGGAATATTTTCCTTATATTTAAATGAAATCTAGGTAGCTGCAACTTATAAAGGTAAAGGTAAAGGTTCCCCCAGCATTTTTGTGCAGTCGTGTCTGACTCTAGGGGCCGGTGCTCATCTCTGTTTGTTAGCCAAAGAGCCAGTGCTGTCCAAAGATGCTTCCACAGTCATGTGGCCGGCATGACATGCGTGGAACTCTGTTACCTTCCCACCGAAGTGATACCTATTCATCTACTTGCATTTGCATGCTTTTGAATTGCTAGGTTGGCAAGAGCTGGGGCTAGTGCGGGAGCTCACTCCGTCACGTGGGGCTAGGGATTTGAACCTCTGAACTTGTGATCTTCCGATCGACAAGCCTGGCGTCTTACCCACCGAGCCACCACGCCCCTTATACTACAACTTATACTTATTACTTTTTTTATCTCCAGCATGAATATTCTAAGTTCCTTCAGCCTCTCCTCACAGGGCAGGTCCTCAGGTTCTTCCTGTATCAACTTTGTCACTCTCCTTTTCCATCAATATCCTTCTGGAAATGTGGTGGCCAGAATTGTACACTGTATTTGGTGTGTGATTTCCCCAGTGCAGAGTAGATGGAAATTAGAAATTAGAACTCCACTCATCTTTGATACAGTGTTTCTCCTGATGCAACCTGGAACTGTGTTAGCCCTTCTAATCACTGTGTCACACTGCTGGCTCATGTTCAGCTTATTGTGAATTACCACACCTAAGTCCTTCTCCAATGTGGCACTTCCAAGCTGTGAATCTCCCATCTTTTATGTGAGCCCTATAAGGGGTTAGTGACTATTAGTGTTAGTGTTCACTCTCCCTTTTACTTGATATCTGAATTTCCTTTGTTAAATTAGCAATTTCCAAAACACTTTCCTTTGGTGATGTATTCACTCACCAATGGTTTTATGACTCCAACCTCCCTTGTATTCTAGTTGTCATCCAAAGGTATACATTCCTTCCTTTGTCAGGCCCTTTCTATTTGACATTTGTGGTACTGATAGGTTGTACTGTTAAATTTTAGGCATGTTTCCCAGCTAGTATGATTTTCGTACAATCCAGTCCAGTCTTAACTACATTTATAATGAGAATATTATGGGATACTTTTTTCAAGTGAAATTGAAGTCCAATATATCTACAGCGTTTGCACAATACGGAAGTTACCCAGTCAAAGAAAAAGGATAAAGTTAGTCTGGCATGACTTTTTCTTGATCAAGACATGCTGATGTTTGGCAGTCACAGAACTGTTTTGAAGGTGTTTATAGATCAATTACTTTATGATCTGCTTTAGAATTTTTCTGAGTATTGCCGGAAGACTGACTGGTCTGTAATTCTATGATACTGGTTTTCCCCTTTTTGAGGATAGGGACAACATTCTCTTAATCCAGTCATTTGGCACTTCACCCTTTCTCAAGAATTTCTCAGAGATAATGCATCAATGATTAGTGAAACTATCAAGAGCTTGCTTCCATATCCTAGAATGTAAATCTGTCATTGGAGATTTAAACTCATTAAAAGTAAATGAGGATTCTCTGGCCATGTTTCTGTTTGTGTTAACTCTCAGTCATAAACCTTTACCCAGCTCATGGTTGCCTGGTGAAACACGTGTGTCTTTTTGATGTAGCCTGAACTAAAATTGAAGTCGAATATCTTTGTCTTGTATTAATAAGCCTTTTGCCATCTTCACTTAGCAGCTGGTATATTGATTCTTTTTTTCCATTTTTATTTTCAACATAGTTAAAGAAGACCTTTTTGTTGTTCTTAGCATCTTTCACCAACTTCATTCTGAGCTTCAGTCTTCCTGACCTTATTCCTAAAGTTTCAAGCTACCTATATGTGCAATTACTTGGTGACCTTTCCTATTTTCTATCTCCTATATGTATCTTTCTTCATTTTAAAATCATCACTAACCTTTTGTGGAAGAACATTGTGTTTTCTTCTGTCTTCCACATTTTTCTTATGTGCATGTACATCAGGTTCTTTATGAAATGGATACAGCGAGTAATATAAAGTATTATTTATTGTGATTGCCTTTGAGTCAGCTTCTATACTAGTCTTTCTAATTTGACTGATGGCAAAAATAAGAAACAATTGCAAAGGGAAGAATTTTTCTTCTTCACTGGAATTGTTTGCAGTTGTGCTTTCAGTACCTCGGTTTTTTAAGCAACTCCCATCCATTTTGAGCATCTTTCCCATTAGCTGAAACAGTCATTATCTAACAACTGTAGTGTTTTATTGGAAAGCTCTCTGTATTTGTTTTCCTAAACCTGTAGCTCTTGCTCTAACACTAAAGCCAGTCCTGAATTTGACAGCTAATTCCCTCAGAGATTTCCTGTGTAGGGTCTCTTTCAGTTTCTATAGAATTTATTTTCATCAAGCCTGCTGCCAAATCACCTACAAGCAGGAGACTACAAGAGGTCTACAAGCGTGGAGGGGAAGGGGGTAAAAAAGTCAAGATGGCAGTCATGACCACACAATCATGAGATGGGGCTTCAATTCATTGGTTGTGGATGCCATCCTGATTTTTTTACCCACCCGCCCCCTGTGGACACCTCTGACCTATAATTAGAACTTTCTTTTCAGCCTGGGGCATACAATAAAAATATCCCTCCTCTAGTTGTGTGAACTTTTTACCACATACACTTATATCACTAGGAAACAGCACACAGACACATAAACAGGTAGGTACTATAATAACTTTATGCAACACTAAGCTATTAAACCCATAGGTGAATTTCCCAGTTGGTCCTCTCCCTCACACAGTAGACTTAGCAGTCTCCTTAAAAGTGCTACGTAAACATTTCTATAGCACAATACATTCTTAAACAGACCAACTTATTCCCCTCCCTTGGCAAATGTGCCATTTCCCCATCTCGGCCAAGTGACAGGAAGGATAATAAAGAGGTTTTTATCATTGGCTTTTTTAAACTAGACCATTGGTTGGACCCACTTGACAGAAAGATACCAACTCTGAGTGTTAAACCAACCAACAAAAAAAAAATGTCAAGTGTTTCATTCGTTTAGCAGTTCAAAATGAAATGGTAAGTGACAATGGGCAGGGACAATTGACTAGATAGAGGAGGTGT
This sequence comes from Charina bottae, assembly GCA_023362775.1. Taxonomy (NCBI): domain Eukaryota; kingdom Metazoa; phylum Chordata; class Lepidosauria; order Squamata; family Charinaidae; genus Charina; species Charina bottae. Next base: position 232,967,445 of record JALMGJ010000002.1, on the reverse strand, counting down.
TCCTACCAAGTGTATAGTAGCCAATTTGTGCAGTGGTGTTTGCCTACAAGGAAATGAAGCAGAGCAGGCAGATCACACAATACCACTCATTTGGACAGAAGCAAAAAAAAAAAAAGGTACTTTTGATGTCAAACAAGAAAAGACAGGTGGAGTTCACCTCTGCAGTAGACGGGGGAAGGGTTGAGCCGATCCTGTGTTTTATTCTCAAAATAAAGTTAATTGGCTGGCCTCACACTACTGTAAATAGGAATGGGAGCTCCCTGCTGGTTCTGGTTCAAATTGCCCTTCCGTTCTTCATCCCTTCTCTCTTCTGCCTTGCCACACCCAAATTTGTGGTCTTCTAAAGGATTCTGAGCTAACTGCATTTTCCCCAAACTGGCTCCTATCTCTCCATTGATTCAACTTTCCACTACTGTCGTTACTGAGGGGCTGGTTAAACTGGAACCCTAGATGTTACAAGATCTAAGCAGGAGCTTCTTTGTTGTTGTTGTTGTTGTTGTTGTTGTTCAGTCGTTTAGTCATGTCCGACTCTTCGTGACCTCATGGACCATAGCACGCCAGGCCTTCCTGTCCTCCACTGTATCCCAGAGTTTACTCAAATTCATGTTCATTACATCAGTGATGCTATCTAACCATCTCATCCTCTGCCGTCCCCTTCTCCTTTTGCCTTCAGTCTTTCCCAGCATCAGGGTCTTTTCCAGTGAGTCCTCTCTTCGCATTAGGTGGCCAAAGTATTTGAGCTTTAGCTTCAGCATCTGTCCTTCCAATGAGCAGTCAGGGTTGATTTCCTTTAGGATTGACTGGTTTGACCTCCTTGCAGTCCAAGGGACTCTTAAGAGTCTTCTCCAGCACCACAGTTCAAAAGCATCAATTCTTCGGTGCTCAGCCTTCCTTATGGTCCAACTCTCACAGCCATACATTACTACTGGAAAAACCATAGCTTTAACTATACGGACCTTTGTCGGCAAGGTGATGTCTCTGCTTTTTAATATGCTGTCTAGGTTTGCCATAGCTTTCCTCCCAAGGAGCAAACGTCTTTTAATTTCATGGCTGCAGTCACCGTCTGCGGTGATCTTGGAGCCCAAGAAAATAAAATCTGTCATTGCTTCCATTTCTTCCCCTTCTATTTGCCAGGAAGTGATGGGACCAGATGCCATGATCTGAGTTTTTTTAATGTTGAGTTTCAAGCCAGCTTTTGCACTCTCCTCTTTCACCCTCATCAAGAGGCTCTTTAGTTCCTCTTCACTTTCTGCCATTAGGGTGGTATCATCTGCATATGTGAGGTTGTTGATATTTCTCCCGGCAATCTTAACTCCGGCTTGTGATTCATCCAGCCCGGCATTTCTCATGATGTACTCTGCATATAAGTTAAATAAGCAGATAATATACAGCCTTGTCGTACTCCTTTCCCAATTTGGAACCAGTCGGTTGTTCCAAGTCCGGTTCTAACTGTTGCTTCTTGACCCGCATACAGGTTTCTCAGGAGACAGGTAAGGTGGTCTGGTACTCCCATCTCTTTAAGACTTTGCCACAGTTTGTTGTGATCCACACAATCAAAGGCTTTAGCGTAGTCAATGAAGCAGAAGTAGATGTTTTTCTGGAACTCTCTTGCTTTTTCCATGATCCAGTGAATATTGGCAATCTGATCTCTAGTTCCTCTGCCTCTTCGAAACCCAGCTTGCACTTCTGGTAGTTTTTGGTTCACATGCTGCTGAAGCCTAGCCTGTAGGATTTTGAGCATAACCTTGCTAGCATGTGAAATGAGCGCAATTGTACGGTAGTTTGAACATTCTTTGGCATTGCCCTTCTTTTGAATTGGAACATAAACTGACCTTTTCCAATCCTGTGGCCACTGTTGAGTTTTCCAAATTTGTTGGCATATTGAGTGCAGCACTTTAATAGCATCATCTTTTAGGATTTTAAATAGCTCAGCTGGGATACTGTCTTCTCCGCTAGCTTTGTTGTTAGTAATCCTTCCTAAGGCCCACTTGACTTCACTCTCTAGGATGACCGGCTCAAGGTCAGTGACTACACCATCGTATTTATCAGGGATATTAAGATCATTCTTGTATAGTTCTTCTGTGTATTCTTGCCACCTCTTCTTAATCTCTTCTCCTTCTGTTAGGTCCTTGCCTTTTTTGTTTTTTATCATGCCCATTTTTGCACAAAACTTTCCTTTGATATCTCCAATTTTCTTGAAGAGATCTCTAGTCTTCCCCATTCTATTGTTTTCCTCGATTTCTTTGCATTGTTCATTTAAGAAGGCCTTCTTATCTCTCCTTGCTATTCTCTGGAAATCTGCATTCAGTTAGTTATATCTTTCCCTTTCTCCCTTGCCTTTTGCTTTCCTTCTTTCCTCAGCTATTTGTAAAACCTCATCAGTCAGCCACTTTGCTTTCTTGCATTTCTTTTTCTTTGGGATGGTTTTAGTTGCTGCCTCCTGTACAATGTTACGAACCTCCATCCATAGTTCTTCAGGCACTCTGTCTACCAGATCTAATCCTTTAAATCTATTCCTCACCTCCATTGTATATTCATAAGGGATATGATTTAGGTCATACCTGAGTGGTCTAGTGGTTTTCCCTACGTTCTTCAATTTAAGCCTAAATTTTGTGATAAGAAGCTCATGATCTGAGCCACAGTCAGCTCCAGGTCTTGTTTTTGCTGATTGTATAGAGCTTCTCCATCTTTGGCTGCAAAGTATATAATCAATCTGATTTCGGTATTGACCATCTGGTGATGTCCATGTGTAGAATCGTCTCTTGTGTTGTTGGAAAAGAGTGTTTGCTATGACCAGCGTGTTCTCTTGACAAAACTCTATTAGCCTTTGCCCTGCTTCATTTTGTACTCCGAGGCCGAACTTGCCTGTTATTCTGGTTATTTTTTGACTTCTTTACTGTTTTCTTAATCATTACTTACCCTAAATCTCCTACTGCTGACAACTGAGATTAGCTTAATCTTAGCTTCACCTTTTCCTGGCTTACACAATTTTTAATGTATCCACCGGGTTGTAAATATTTTTGTTTTTTAAACATCTGAATGTGAAGCTAGCTATATTTGAGGGTTCAGAGTAAAACAGGACCTATCTATAAGATCACCATTGTAAAAAAGATGGAACTAGAGCTGTGCTGTAGAATTCTTTCTACTTTTAGAACATACTGATTTGCAAGAAGTAGAAATGATCAAGTGTAATGATGCAGTTTTCCTTGTAATACCTTTTTTTCTGTAATATATCTGGCTAGTGAGTCAACACCATACAGCAATAAGATCCGTGTGTGTGGCTATCAATTTTATTTTACTTTAGATTCTTTTCTTTAATATTCTTCTACATAATATATTTACCTTGTTCAGAGTTCCAATTTTCTATCTTACATTCTAACCTTTATACACGAATTGTCATAATACACATCAATAATACAAGTACAACTGATTTCCAGTGCTGAAATAATATAACTCTGAGTTATTTCACTCACTTTTATTTCATTCCTAGTGCTTTATTAAGTACCTGTCCTATTCAACATTCTTAAGAATTCATTTCTGTGCAAACATCGGGGGGAAAACTGGCTATTGCCTATGTTCAACAGCTCTTTAGAACTGTCCACTTCTTTTTAATCAAAGTAGGTGTAGTATTGAGAGAATATGCCTTATTCGAGTCAATGTTTTGGAAATAAGGGATTAATAATAAAGTCCCACATTAGTACTATGGAGGGGTGTGTTTCTAGTATGGGGAGGAGGAGGAGGAGGAGGAGGAGGAGGAGGAGGAGGAGGAGGAGGAGGAGGAGGTTATCATCCAGTTAGAGGCTGACCCATTTTAGTTATTTACCCTCTTCTAGTCCTCTTTTTTGTCAGAGCTGGGTAAAAACAATTACTTACTTGTAATCTCTGCTATACCTGAACCTCACTGAAGAGGAAGTTAACTAAGTTGTAATTCTAGAACAGCCATTTATTCCCATTTCTAGGCATATATGAATTTGGTTTTACCAAGTCAGATCATTGATTCATCTAGCTCAGCATTTGCCTACAGTCAGTGATTCTCAAATCTTCTCAGTCAGATTTGGATATGCCAAAAATGAATACAGGACTTTGTGCATTTGAAACCCAATCCTATGATTTCTTGCACATGAGCAGCTGGTAGGAGATAACTCTGTTCTCTATGTTTTTTTAAAATTGATGTCAGGAGCTAAAGAATAATAGAAAGGTCGTTCCAACAGCTTGATGGTGCAACTTTTCCTGGCCTCTTTCCTGGGCCATACTTAGCCCTTGAGTTGGTGAAGTTAGCGGGCAGGACCAGGCTAAATTATATAATTTATATTTAACTTAAAACTACGTATAATTAATATGACCAAACCCATGTCCTACATTCAATAATTTTCTCTGTGTACCACATTAGAATTTTAAATTGGGTAACAACTTTTGGAAGTGTCTAGTAGGTTACTTTGCAGCATCAAGTTGCCTGTCTCAGGAAAACAGAATGATTCAGCACAGCAGTTAAGGGATAGAAAAAAGTGGCAGGCATGAGTACCAGAAGTACTATGAGGGCACTGCAGCTTGAAGGACCCCTAAATTCAGCATCAAAATATATATTTAAAAATAGCAACAGAATTGTTGCCTGGTCAAGGAAAAGAGAGATCCAGTATGGAGGAACTTAAGAGATAAAGATACTAAATGCTCAGAAATGTGATTCCATGTCCCAAGAGCATCCTGGTGGCATACCAGTTGATTTAGACATGAGAAATGATGGTTATCTTAAGGGCTACATAATCAATGTTTACCTGATAGCAGAATCTATGGGAGTATGGAAGTGCAAGTATTTCATTCCTGAAATCCAGAGGCAAAGGGAAAATCCTTTTTTCTGGGGCTGGAAGCTTCAACAATTTTGATTTTATTTGTTGTGATAAGAGTCACTATTTTTCTTTCTGCCTTCTCCTTCAATAGCTAAGCACTGTGTGAAGTCTCTCTTGAAACCTCCCCCATTTCCTCTGCTTCTCCTTTCTCTCACTGAATTGAATGTGCTGTTCTCTGAACTCATTGCCTCTTTCTCATTGAACTGAATGTGTTTCATTCTCCTAGCTCAAGGGTCGGAAATGGCGGCTCGCGAGCCAGATGCGGCTCTTTGGCCCCTTGAGTGTGGCTCTTCTGCAGCTGAACTCACCCCCGCCCCTTCCACGTGATTGGCCCTTGCGATTCCACGCGATTGGCCCCCGCCCGCAAACCCCGCCCCCTGGCTGTCACACTGAGCGAGGCCCGGCGCGGCAGGGAGGCGCTGCTGGCCCAGGACGCGGCGCTGTTGGAGGCGGCGCAGGAGCGGCCGCAGGGGCTGCTGCGGCTGGAGATGGCGCTGCTCCGCGGCATCCAGGTGCTGGGCGAGGGCGCAGGCCCGGGACGCGAGCGGCAGGGCGGCGCAGGGCGAAGATCCGCCTGCTCTCCCCTTGGCTGCCTCCGGTCCGAGCCTGGCTCGGCTGCCCCGGCTGCCGCAGGGCTCGGGTTAGCGGGGGGGAGAGGACGCCGAACGGCGGGGTGGGGGGATTGATGGGGTGGGAGGATGCACCCGGAGGGCCTCCCGCGGCTGCTTCTCCAAGGCGGGTTGCAGAGCACGCGCTGCGCCCACAGGAACTCCTGGTCCCTCCGCTCCCTCCAGCTCCGCCACCAGCCCGAGCAGCGCCGCCCGCCCCGTCCTGCCGCCCGGCAAACCTCCGCCGGCTCCGTCCCCCCGCCGCCACCGCCACCGCCCCGGCCAGGCCCCCCTGCGCCGCCCTGCCGCTCGCGTCCCGGGCCTGCGCCCTCGCCCAGCACCTGGATGCCGCGGAGCAGCGCCATCTCCAGCCGCAGCAGCCCCTGAAGCCGCTCCTGCGCTGCCTCCGACAGCGCCGCGTCCCGGGCCAGCAGCGCCTCCCTGCCGCGCCGGGCCTCGCAGAGACGGGCCTGAAGGGGCGCAGAGGCCGGAGAGGGTACCCCCGCCGTCTCCCCTTCTCTCCCTGCCTCGCTCGCCCGCAGGGAAGGAGGCGCGGGTCCCGCCCTGTGAAGAGGGTGCAGCCTTCCGCTCTCCCGTGCCCCAGGTTTTGTTGCCCGCGGCAGCCGCTCTAGGAGCCGGCCAACCTCCGCCGCTGGTTCCCAGCGCTTCCCCTTGGATGGGGAGTTCCCTCCCGCCACCCCACTCGGAGAGACGGGCCTGAAGGGGCGCAGAGGCCGGAGAGGGAGCCCCTCCATCTCCCCTTCTCTCCCTGCCTTGCCCGCCCGCAGGGAAGGAGGCGCGGGTCCCGCCCGGTGGAGAGGGCGCAGCCTTCCGCTCAGCCCAGGAACGCCGTGGCGCACAGCAGAGCCCTCTGCACATGCTCCGCGACGCTCCCTCCTTCCCGCCGCCTCTCCTGAGCTGAGCTCCGCAACCGAGCCTGGGCGTGCGTGCGTGAGGGAAGCCGCCATCAAGGGCTTCCTCGCCGAGTTAGTCCGCAGGGAGGGAGGCGGGGGGGACAGGGCTGGGCGCTGGGGCGGGGGCAGGGCCGCGGACGGCAGGCCAAAGGGAGATGCCAGGGCAACTGTAGTGACCGGAGGCGGCCAAGGGGAGAGCAGGCGGCTCTTCGCCCTCAGCACACCGTGGGGCCAGACGAGCCTCCGGCTGCTGCTTCCTGCGCCCGTGGCCTCTTTGCTGCCGCCGCCGCCCGCCTCGCCTCTGCCACTCTCCGCTTCTCCGCAAAGCTCCTGGTTGATCTTAATGTTTCCTTTTCCTCCCCTTCAATATGTTCCAGCAAGCGAGGGGGAAGCGGAGAGCGGCTGCAGCAGAGGCCACGGGCACAGGAAGCAGCAGCCGGAGGCCGCCTCGCCTCTGCCGCTCTCCGCTTCCACCTCGCTTGCTGGAACGTATTGAAGGGGAGGAAAAGGAAACATCAAGATCAACCAGGAGCTTTGCGGAGAGCGGCAGAGGCGAGACTCCACGGCCCCCCCAGCTGCCAGAGGAGGAGAGGCGGTGGAAGAGCTGCAGCCGGGGGGCCGCGGAGTCTCCGGGGGCGGCCGCCCCGTGCTGCACGAGCAGGTCGAACATGTCCCCGCCGTCGCCTGGGACTTTCGCGATGGCGAGGGGAGGGCGCCGAAGCTGCGGGCCGGGCTGGGCTGGGGCCGGATCCTGTGCTCCTGATGACCCCCCCCCAGGCAGGTTTCCCTTTGTCGTGGGGCAAATGAACCAGGCTTGCGGTCGATGGAGCAACAGCAGAAGTTGTTACTGCTCCTCCGCTTACCAGCGCCTGAATTTTGCTCCATCGGCCGCAAGCCTGGTTCATTCTGAGAGAAACAGAGAGATTTCTGCCTGCCGTTCTTTCTTCCCAGCTGAGCGAGGCCCCGCGCCGGTATTTTTGGAGCGCTTCCGCGCGCAGCTGAGCGAGGCCCCGCATCAGGCTTTTTGGAGCGCTTCCACACGCAGCTGAGCGCTGGGCTGTGGAAATGCGCTCCAAAAACACTGGCGCGGGGCCTCGCTCATCTGCGCTGGGCTGTTGCCCCGCTCCAGTTCTCGGCCCTGACCACCCACCTGGGGCTGCTGGGAGATGTGGTTCAGCCGCTTCTGGAGAAGACCTCCCCCCGCGCGCCTGCAGCAACGCGTGCAAAAGGGGAGCGGGCGTGTGTGCGCGTGCAAAAGGGCTGAGAAGGAGGCCCGGCTGCACGCTCACCACCGGAGAGGAAGAGGAAACGCGGCCCCTCCCCAGCTTTAGGGGAGCCGCCGCCGCCGCCGCTGCCGGGTGGGTCCCCTCAGGGCGGCAGCAAAGAGGCCACGGGCGCAGGAAGCAGCAGCCGGAGGCCGCTTCGCCTCTGCCTCGCCTCTGCCGCTCTCCGCAAAGCTCCTGGTTGATCTTGATGTTTCCTTTTCCTCCCCTTCAATACGTTCCAGCAAGCGAGGTGGAAGCGGAGAGCGGCAGAGGCGAGGCGGCCTCCGGCTGCTGCTTCCTGCGCCCGTGGCCTCTTTGCTGCCGCCCTGAGGGGACCCACCCGGCGGCGGCGGCGGCGGCGGCGGCTCCCCTGAAGCTGGGGAGGGGCCGCGTTTCCTCTTCCTCTCCGGTGGTGAGCGTGCAGCCGGGCCTCCTTCTCAGCCCTTTTGCACGCGCACACACGCCCGCTCCCCTTTTGCACGCGTTGCTGCAGGCGCGCGGGGGGAGGTCTTCTCCAGAAGCGGCTGAACCACATCTCCCAGCAGCCCCAGGCGGGTGGTCAGGGCCGAGAACTGGAGCGGGGCAACAGCCCAGCGCAGATGAGCGAGGCCCTGCGCCAGTGTTTTTGGAGCGCATTTCCACAGCCCAGCGCTCAGCTGCGTGTGGAAGCGCTCCAAAAAGCCTGATGCAGGGCCTCGCTCAGCTGCGCGCGGAAGCGCTCCAAAAATACCGGCGCGGGGCCTCGCTCAGCTGGGAAGAAAGAACGGCAGGCAGAAATCTCTCTGTTTCTCTCAGAATGAACCAGGCTTGCGGCCGATGGAGCAAAATTCAGGCGCTGGTAAGCGGAGGAGCAATAACAACTTCTGCTGTTGCTCCATCGACCGCAAGCCTGGTTCATTTGCCCCACGACAAAGGGAAACCTGCCTGGGGGGGGTCATCAGGAGCACAGGATCCGGCCCCAGCCCAGCCCGGCCCGCAGCTTCGGCGCCCTCCCCTCGCCATCGCGAAAGTCCCAGGCGACGGCGGGGACATGTTCGACCTGCTCATGCAGCACGGGGCGGCCGCCCCCGGAGACTCCGCGGCCCCCCGGCTGCAGCTCTTCCACTGCCTCTCCTCCTCTCTGGCAGCCGGGGGGGCGTGGAGTCTCCGGGGGCGGCCGCCCCGTGCTGCACGAGCAAGTCGAACATGTCCCCGCCGTCGCCTGGGACTTTCGCGATGGCGAGGGGAGGGTGCCGAAGCTGCGGGCCGGGCTGGCCTGGGGCCGGATCCTGTGCTCCTGATGACCCCTCCGGGCAGGTTTCCCTTTGCCCCACGATATTCTGGGTAGCGGAGGGTGGCAGCTGTTTCCCCGCCACTCCCGGTGGGGCAGCCAGGCCGGGTTTGCGGAGCTGCTGGCTGCGAGGAGCTGCTGGCTGCACCCCCTCCCTCTGTGAGCCCCCGCCCCCTTCCACGCGATTGGCTCCCGCCCGCAAACCCCGCCCCCTTCCACGCGATTGGCTCCCGCCCGCAAAACCCGCCCCCTTCCACGCGATTGGCTCCCGCCCGCAAAACCCGCCCCCTTCCACGCGATTGGCTCCCGCCCACAAACCCCGCCCCCTGGCTCTCGAGCACTTCAAAATGTGCACGAGCATGTCAAAATGGCTCCCGGCAAAAAAAGTTTGCCGACCCCTGTCCTAGCTTATTCATAACTTCTTATTTGATTGCCTTGTATACCAGCCTCAAATGTTCTTTGTGCTAAATTCTAACTTATTATTTGATTACCCCATATACTATTAGTCTTAAATATGAGTTAATAAATTACACTGCTTGGTTATTCATTACAGTTTCAGATCTGGACTTCTGGGTTGCCTAAGCTTGTTTACTAACCTATAGTGTTAAAACCCCAACAGAATTGGTGCTGAAGGAAGCCCTGGTTCATAATTAGGTGGGGGGGGTATGAAGGCTGGCAGTCTGACAGGCCTCTTACTGACTAATAGGGAATTGCAGACCTGCAAACGTGGTTGGCCTACTTTAACTATGCAGGTAGTCCTCACTTACCAACTGCCTCGTTTAATGACTGTTCAAAGTTATGGTGGTGCTAAAAAATAGCTTTGTGACAAATCCTCACATTTACAACTGTCACAGCATCCCACGGTCACGTGATTGCCATTTGTGTGCTTCGCAACTGGCTTGTGACAAGCAGAGTTAATAGAGAAGGCAGGAATAAAAGCTTAAGTCGCAGTCACTTGATGTCTTGCTTAATGACCAAAGGGGAAGTGATGTCGTAAGCCCATCACAGTCACATGATTTTACACTTAGCAACCGCAGCACTTTGCAACAGAATTGCTGGTCCCAATTGTGATCACTGAGCAAGGACTACCTGTATGTATTGCACTCCATTAACAATATGAATTAAAACAAAAACCTAATGGGAGACACTTTTGCAGATTAGAAAGCAACATGTTACATAAAAAAGATAGCATTCCTGCTGTATACATGGACCTATTTACATGCTTCAGCAACAACAGCCTAGGGCAAAGATCCATTGCCCTGTGCACTGAAGCTTTGATGGGTCCCCCGCTTCCTTTATTGGTGCATATGCTTTTCCCTGTCAGATTGACAGAGATTTTATCTAGCACATTTTAAAAAAAACAGGGTACGACATTCCACTCCATTGCTTCCCTGCAAGTGATCTGTCAGAAAAAGCAAACATTTTGAAATAATTACATTTACAAGTACATTTATATTCAGTTCTTTCCAGGTTTCTGACTTCCATCATGGATTTTGACACTTACTACACATCTTATTTTCACCAACTGTGACTAACACTCTAATTTTTGACTTCAATAATTCAAAGGCTACATTTGTGGCATTTGTATTTAAATCACAATATTTAATTCATTCTATGCCTCTTTATCACACTGACTTGTGGCTTTAAGGCCAAGTCATAGGACCAAGATTGTCATTCTGAAAATGTAGGTTAAACGGATCCAACTTTATCCACTTCACAATTACAAATATAACCTTTACTATACTATCTGAAAGTTACTGAAAGTAACCTGACTGCAGAGGGGGTTGGAATTGCCCTTCACAATTACAAATGGAGTTTGCAACGAAGTGTTCGATATGAAGTGTTTCTGATCTGAAATCCAGACCCTTAGCTGTGCCTTGTGCCAGAATGCTCCATTCCTACTCACCCCATCAGCCAGCATTCTGTGACCACTGGTCATGGTGAGTTCCCTTTGGCACAATTTTGAAGTCTCCTTTGCAGACCTTCTCTGCCATAATTTCTTGTACAACTACAAACCTTCAGATCCCCCAAACCTGCTGTATCTGTCCTTTTTGGATACAAAATCTATGTATAACCTTGGAAAATAAGTATTTCTCATAAATCTTCACCATCTTGCTAACCAGTAGCCATGTAGCCAAGAGAGGACTAATAGCTCTGATAACTGATTAGCAACTATTTGGTTAAAGAAATAGGGCAAATTTACCATTGCTGCTGTCTAGTAGCACCAGCAGGCTTGATGGGAGCAGGAGACCTCCACTTTGCCTGCCATATTGCTGATGCCCTTCCATGTTGATCTAACCCACTGCCATTGCCGATTTTTAATTAGCTTGGCTGGTGATGAACAAAGCATCTTCCTCAATCTTGCCACCACTTCCACTGCCTCCATGTCCAGCCAGTCCAGCTAAATGTAATGGAATGAAAGTGATCTGAATGAAATTGGCATAGCAGCCAAAAACTGAGATGGCAGTCATACCTCATTTTAAAATATTTTCCCATGTTTCAGAGAGTTGTGGCCTTTTGGTGCATGGTTAGTAAAGGTCTTAGAATAGAATGGGTGCAGCCCTTTTGCCGCTTATTGTATGTAAGCATTTTACTGGCTACATATCTCCAAAAGCAGTCTCTGATTGATACAGCTAATATAAGCCTGGTAGTACAGAACCGTTTAACACAGCCTTAACTAGTTGGCCAATGAATAAAGGTTTCATTCTGTGATGGAATGTGTCTCTGAGGGGGAAGGTGATGTTATGGAGATCACAGGTGAGGAAGGAGGGGGCGCTTTCCAGGGAGAGAAGCGCATTCACAGTGTCAAGGACCTTGGGCGCCTGGCCAGGAAAGTCAGGCCAGATCTGCCTTAGAGCACCTGGGGTTTGTCCCCAGAGACCTGGTTAGCGTAGCTTAGTTTGGCAAGATTCTGTGTAAGGTAGAACAATAAAGAGATAAATATATAAATAAATAATATATAATAAATAAAGAGATAAATAAAGAGAGCCAGTTTGGTCTAGTGGTTAAGGTGCTGGGCTAGAGTCTGTGAGTTCTAGTCCCACCTGAGGCATGGAAGCCGGCTGGGTGACCTTGGGCCAGTCACTCTCTCTCAGCCCAACTCACCTCACAGGGTTGTTGTGGGGAATATAGGAGGAGGAAGGAGTATTAGGTATGTTCGCCACCTTGAGTTATTTATAAAAATAATAAAGGCAGGATAAAAATTAAATAAATACATAAATACATAAATAAATAAAAGATCTAGAGCTTCATTTCGGGCTCAGTGTTGTTTCTTTGCCTAACTCACGACTCCTTCCTTCCTTCCTTCCTTCCTTCCTTCCTTCCTTCCTTCCTTCCTTCCTTCCTTCCTTCACTCCCTCCCTCCCTCCCTCCCTCCCTCCCTCCCTCCCTCCTTCCTTCCTTCCTTCCTTCCTTCCTTCCTTCCTTCCTTCCTTCCGGTTGATGGATATGGGTTTCTGGCCTAGCTTTGTTGTACCTGGTTTTTTGACATTACCCATGGAATCAAATTGGAGGTAAGCACAAGAGTTAGTATGCTGATAACATTGTAGGGTTTGGACGAACCAGGCCTACAGATCCACCAGGAGACCCAATAACATCATTTTGATACGTTTGAGGGCTATATTCCTTTGAAATGGCATCTCTTGCTACACATTCAGAAGAAAAATCAACGGATTTTAGCAGTAAGGATACCCACAATGTGGCAACAGAGAGATTACAGTGATGTCATTAAAATTACCCTTAATTCTCAGGGCCTGGACTCCTATTAGAATGTGTAAATTCAAGAATCTTAATTTGGACTCATTTGCTTTTTTTACATACTCAGGTGATGAACATGTCTATACCAATGGTGGTTGTTACTTTTCCATCACTTGACATCAGCATAAGGATTTTTGAAGGTTGGGTTGGATTTTTTTTTTGGGTTGTTTTTTTTGCACACAGATGAAAAACTCCTCTCTCCTGACAGCTTCAGTGAGCTTATTGCTTTGAAGGGGAATTAAGCAGAGATGACAAAGGGTATAATACAGAATAATTACATGGGATTTGAAAAGATAAGCAGCTACAGGTAGTTGAGTAGCAATTGTTCCTTCTCAAGGCCATCTCTTAATGCTAACAGACAGAACATAAGAAAAGAAGCAGAATGCTTTCGAAACAGTTTTACTTGCACAATGGAGCTTGCAGATCAAGGAGAAAAACCATTGATGAAACACAACTTTCTCAAGGAACTCTTACAGTATATGATATCCTTCTCACCTCAAGTATCTATCACAGATCAGCAGTTCCAGGCTTGAACTTTGTTATCACAAGACCACATTGTTCATCAAAGGCAGCAAGCCTATTAACTGGAAAGTTTGATAACTGCCACTTCAACTTTCATGTGCACTATCACTCATTTGGAGGAAGCCAAATTCCAGCTGCAGAACATGCCGGGACTGGAGGAATTCTATTTTGAGAAACCAAGCCATAATGTGATGAAATTATCTAAATCAAGGTTATTTTTGTTATAAATAAATGCCACCTGCTATAAAGTTTTGAGCAGTTCTTTTTCCAGGCTTATTTTTTTAAGTATTATTTTTAGCTATTTTAAATTAGCTCAGCTCCTGGTGACTTACAAGGATACACACATGCAGTTTTCTTGGCATGATATGCAAGGTTTTCCATTTACTTCTTTGGAGATTTTTTTTTACTTCCCAATGTAGCCTGCACCCCTGGATTTCCTAGATGACCCACATCTAAGTACTCTCCAGGGCCAACCCTGTTCTGCTTTCTAGATGAGCTGGTTAGGGCTTGACCTTGTGTTACATATACTTTTTCTCAAATTTTATTTGAACTGAACTCTAGTTTTTTATCCTCTTGCCTACTATACATATAATGAACATTGCATCAAATTAATTACTTTATGCATTTTGCAGACAACAGTTACATGCATTCCACTAATCTCAGTAATTCTTTAAGAATCCTAAGATTGCCCAGCATAATTTAAATGGAAGAAAGAAGCAAGATGCCCATCTGTCCTGACAAAGGCTCTCATCTTGTTTCCATCATAACCTGTTTCCACCCTTGGCCAACGATCCAACCAACTGAAGAATAACCTTTGTTGACAAGTCTGGGCATGTTCCTCCCTTCCCCTCAGCTCTTTGTTTTGCTAAAAACATAGAGCACCTTTGTTCTGCCACTTACATGAAATACCTTTCCTTCACATGTAAACCCCCATGTAGGGTAAATTAATTCTTTCATGGCAAAGTAATAAAGATACTGGATGTCTCTGAATGGCTCAACTGCATGAGTATAAAAGCCAAATGCAGACATGAGACCTCAGGGCTTATTTCTTTTATCCAGACAATAAGTTGATGTGAATTGGAGATGCTTGTAATAAGTTTTTCAGTCTATCAGTAATTTTATTTTTCAGATACAGACAATATAATCTGGAAGCTACCTAGAATATTTACTTTTGCAGGAATATAGATGACAAGAGATATTTCAGTCTGTGGATGCAGATTTTAACAACAGCAATTTTCCCTAGTTCTGCCGAGCTGCTTTTTCATGCATCTTCATCCAACAAGATCCTAAGAATAGCCACCTCATTATGTTACTTTGTATGATTACTTTTTTTTTCAAACTTTCTGCACCCTGGGTTGCATTTAGAGTAGCTTGTAATTATAGAATTCTCTTTAATTACCCTATTCTCATTCAGTGTCCCTAAATTAGAAAGCAACAGAGCTGAAACAAAGTGGCCATTTCAAGTTAATGAGCCAAACGCTGGAATATATGCATGTGAATGACTACATGAATCTGAATTTGTACACCCATGCAAAAGTTTGTTAAATCATTTTTGTTGTTGTTGCTCATTCATGAATAAAAACTGCAAATCCATGTTGTTCAGCCATTATGGTTCTTTAGCAATATAATAAACCAAGGAGTTAAATACTATTTTCATATATCTCTTATATCTAACAGATTTCATGCTGCGTGATCATGCACATACAGTGTTAGATGCATTGTTCATTTGGAAAGGCAACATAGAAATACGGTGAGTGTGCTAGATTCTCATCCATTGAAAAGAATTATAGAAATAGGATGGAATTCAGATGGAGGAAAAAAAATCTGGAACCCAGAAGATTGAGCTTTATTTCTTACGTTTCTGAGATATCTCCAGGGATCCAACATCTATCCTCCTTTTACTTCTTGGATCATCAGAACTTCACTGTACACACAAATGCCAATTTAACAATTTAGTGCATTGTCCTTGTTTAGGCTGCTGACGCTAGGGAAAGTGGAAGGTAGAAGGAAGAGGGGCCGACCAAGGGCAAGTCACAAAGAGTTGGAAGCGACTGAACGAATAAACAACAAAAAAATGCTGCTGCTGCTGCTGCTGCTGCTGCTGCTGTTATTATTATTATTATTATTATTATTATTATTATTATTAATAATATTCACACATTGTTTTTTTTAAATGATTCAAAACAAATACAGAAGAAATTTACTCCCTAAATGGTAGTCAGTAGAAATGTGGAAAATCTGTTCATGGATATGCAGACCATGATGAGGACTGTCAGCCTGGAAGAACTTTTAAACAATATGCAAATCTGTGCACATCTTATTGGATCATTCCTTGCTTTGGAGTCCTGCTTTTGAAATAATCTTTTTGCAAAGCACAACGTATATGTTTGCTTTCTCCTTTGAATTTGAGACTGAGATCAGAACATTTCCAAAAGTTTTCAGTATCAACATATATTTGTTGGGGAACTCGGTGTGGGACACGGTGGCTCAACAGGTTAAACTGCTGAGCTGTAGGCTGCAGATCAGAAGGTATGCAGTTCGAACCCCGTGCAATGAGGTGAGCTCTTGTTGCTAGTCCCAGCTCCTGTCAACCCAACAGTTCGAAAGCTTGCAAGTAGATAAATGGGTACCACCTTAAGTGGGCTAATTTGCTGGCGTCCTGTCGGGAAGTCAGCACCACCGGAGGAAAGGATTGGAGGAATGGCGGCGGTGATGACGGACCTGGATGCAACAGCTACAGGACGTCAGCAGCCAGCTCAAGGCATCCTGGGAATTGTAGTCCAGAGCCTGGAAGAGTCGGTTCCCTTACCCACTCCCCTCACGTGCAGTGAAAATGGTGATTTGTAAAAATTGTATAATTAATGTATTTATATGCTTGTAAGCCGCCTAGAGTCCTCCATTAGGGAGGGGATAGGCGGGGTATAAATACCACAATAAATAAATAAATATTTAATAAATCAAGCATATTACTCTGCTGGATAGTGAAAGTCAGTGATCCTTTATTTTTGTTATATAAGAAGACATTAATTGATTGATTATTTTCCATCAAGTTGGTGTCAACTCTTGGCAACCACAGATGGACCTTCTACAGGATTATCTCCCCTCAACCTACCCCTTCAGGTCTTCCAACATTGTACCCATCACAGTTGTAATTGAATAAGAAGACATCCTCGTGGGGGAGATGGGCGGGATATAAATGTAATACTGTAGATAATAAAATACTTTCAGACAAAGCAGATGACAATGGTAATCCTATCTGCCATTGTGGTGAGTTCCAACACCAAAATGTTGTTCCAAAGCCTGGGGCATGGAACTCCAATCAGACTTCCCTCCCCAAAGTCAGAATCCTGATTTGCCCTCAAAGGAGATGTTCCAGTACCCTGGAAAGTCAACATGACCATTTTTGCATCCATGCAGCAGTAAGTCCTCCTACGTTTAGTGGGATTCACTTTTACATAGATGGATACAGGGTTGAAGCATGAAACCAGTAATATAGGTACCATTCCAGATACTAGTATGCTCAAATCTGACACCCATCTGCTTCACTAAGAGTGTCTTAGTCTTAAAAGCCTGACAAAGCTATACAGTTGCATTTTGTCTTATAAAGAAAATGGAGAGGTTTCTGTCACAGTGGCTTTGCCTAGTTTTTCCCCAATTACCTCTATTATCTGTTTCACTTAGCATTTGCCATTTCTTTCTGGTGTTAGGAATATCTGTTCCTATTGAAACAATGGCCTATGCTTGCAGCAGGCTTATTAACTGTTCTTTTTCCTTTATTGCCCTGGTAAGCCAGTACCATCTGTACTCCAGTGTACCCTAGTCCCCAGTTCAGGGCAATTTATGAAAGGGGAAAGCATAGGACAGACCCTCAGAGACGATTTCACACATCTGTTTCTGCGGATGCTCTTTTCTTCTTTTTTCCCTTTATAATTAATGAAAAATAATGGTGCTGACACAAGTTAATTACTGTGAAAAATTACAGTTTATGCTATTCATTATAATAATGGAGAAAATTACTTGAGTTTTTCAAACACTATTCCTAACCAATTAGAGAATGGTTTAGAAAGAGTTCACCTACAATTTTCGAGTATGTGTGTGTTCCCATTCTGGGAAGTTAAAAAGGAACACCCAATATTTCTCCTTAGCAGGAGAGGCAGCATTAGCAAGAGATATTAATCACAATGTCTTGCATCTGAAAGAAGGAAATTGAGCATATGTTGGTCTACTAGAGAGGTCAGAACAGTATATAAAGCTATTCTCTAGATAGTGGAATATTCCCTTGGTAGATTTCAAATAAATGTTAAAGCCTACTTTGCTCGGTCACAATTTAATTTTAACTAATAAGAAAGAGTGTTTTGTCTTAGTTTACTCACATACATACACAAAAATCAAATTACTGATTGTAAAATAAATAATTAATATTCTCCTAATTAGCCCATGCAAATTAGGAAAATGTTTCTTCTACAAGTTCATTTCTTATGAAGCCCCAAATTGGAAAAGTAAATGGAATATTCTTCAGGTAATTAAGAATAACTTATAGATGAAACACACCAAGGATGTGTGTAAGTAAATGAATTTGCTAAAAACACTCCAATGACATCATTTTGTTCTCTAAAAGCCGCAGTCTAAAATCTAAAATAGGCCTTTGTTCCTTGTTATATCAATAGTAATAGCAAAAGTGACAACATTGGTACATAAGATTTCACACCATGACTGACATTCATATGCCCAGATAGACTCAATGCAGGTAATATGTTATTTTACACTGTGTAGGGAACCATATAATACTCTGTTTCTGACAATCAAGCAGTGCAAGATATAAGCTGGGGAAAAATATTCCTATCCCACAACCAATTAGATTGACTACAATCCAAAATACTGTATATATCTGGAGCCTCCCAATTCTTCCACTGAAGACTACATTTCCCCCCTCCAAAGTATTTGTATCATGCCTTTTGATTTTCAATAGTAGCTTAGAACCTTAAAATCACATGTTTACAAATAATCACGCAATCCGCGTCTAGAATATATAATACATCAACATATTGAATGCTTAAAAATGAAGTGAAACCAGAGGATCTTTTGAAAAGGTAAAATAAACTTGCTTAATTTAATTAGAATAAAGAACAGGTAGTGCAATGAGGATAGATGATAGATGATGGATGGATGGATGGATGGATGGATGGATGGATGGATGGATGATAGAAATTATGTAGAGAGAGGCTGGAGAGTGTAGTGGTTAGAGCACCGTTCTTTGATGAGGGAGACTGGGGTTTGAATCCCAGATGGTACCTACCTTACCAGTAGGGGTCCTTGGGTGAAGACCCCCTAACACTTCACCTGCCTACCTTGGATATGAGAGTGACATGAACTGAGAGTCATGCCAGCTTGGACATCACCCAGATTAACAAGGTCCATGCCAGATGTTGGGGAACTAGGACAATCTGATGATAAATGGGCCACTGGAACAAACCATACATGGATGAGACAAGAGAACCTGGAATTGATGGAATGCTACTACAACAGTAGACCTAATGAGATGGGATATATGAAATGTATGAGGGAACTATGGATGGACAGAAGACCTACATTCACACTAACTGAGAAACAGCTAGTTACCCAACGCTTCCACATAGTGAAGAGGAAGCTGCTGTCACAACTTGAGATAGACCAACTACACATTACATCAGAGACTCAAGAAGACCTGGAAAAACCACTGGAGGTGCAGCCACCTGAAGCTGGAACTTCACCACTACCCCCTCCTGATCAAGTCTGTTAGATGGGAATCGAGGATTGTAAGATACAATCAGCACAAGATATGATTCTTGGGGTGCTTCCTCCTCGTCCTCTTTCTCATGTGAGGAAAGCTCTTATGTCAAGCCCATAATTAATTAATTGATTAATTAATTAATTAATACTGTTGTAGTAGCATTCCATCAATTCCAGGTTCTCTTGTCTCATCCATGTATGGTTAATTAATTGTTAATTAATTAATTAATTTTCTATCCCACCTTTATTATTTTTTATAAATAACTCAAAGCGGCAAACATACCTAATACTCCTTCCTCCTCCTCTTTTCCCCACAACAACAACCCTGTGAGGTGAGTTGGGCTGAGAGAGAGTGACTGGCCCAAAGTCACCCAGCTGGCTTTCATGCCTAAGGTGGGACTAGAACTCACAGTCTCCTGGTTTCTAGCCCGTTGCCTTAACCACTAGACCAAACTGGCTCTCTCAAATACTATGATAGGAAACAAATGGCAGCTATACTAAGACTTGGCCCCAATTACATGACAGCTTCAGACTATAAACGTCTCAAAATGTGATGATCCATTGAAGAACCTCAACATGCAGGAATTTTCAGAATGTCCATGTGTATATGTTCTACATTGTCCCACATTAAGCCTTTGTTATATTAATATGGATGCATAAACAGGATAGAAAATGAATAGTGCAACTGAGAGGCAATTTAATTTATAAGCATCAGAGTGTATACTAAAGCTTTATTAACCTTATATTGCATCTTGAATGCCTTGGACATAGTACAATGGTTGATGGTATCACTGAGTGCTCAGTTAATCTGAGAACAGGAAGTTTGTAAAGAATTTTGTCAGAATTCCAGACAAACAGAAAAAGACACTCATCCTGTTGGTGTTCAGTGCATAGATTATGCCAATATGTTTTCCCTCTACAACTAGGAAAGTTGAAGGACAAATGAATTAAGATCTGCAAACAGAGATAAATTTTCTCTTCCGTGTCTGGTTGATTCATTCTCATATCAGACTGGCTTTATGCAAATCTATGTTGGCGTGGTGGGTGGGTTTACTTTTTAAGTCATAGATGTGGAAATTAGACTGATTACATCATTAAAAATAGATACTGTATGCCCATGTCTATTCTTGTGGGCTTCATAGGGAAATGTATTTATTTATAATTTTAATTTCTATGGCTGCCAACTGTACATAAGACTCTGGTTGGTTTACAAGGATTAAAAGCAAACACTATGAACAAATAATATAATGATAAAAATAACAGTTTCAAAATGGAAACCAGGATGGCAGATTAGAAAAGCTTTGTAATTAATCAGTTGGATTCTTTTAACTTCTTCTTATAGACCCAGACCACTTGGTTGCAAATGCCTATCAGTTTGTATCAAACTTTAATTCTTTTGCAACCATGGAGTTGAATTAATCTGACATCATCTAGGGATCAAAATATGCTATTACTTGCCAGACAGCTAATATGGCTAATATAGAATGAGGAGAAATTCCATATTTTCCAAAATACTTGGACTTTTACATCCCCCAGTTTTTAAGAGGTCTCAGTTATTCTGGTTCCAAAATAACCCAAGATTTTCCATTCATTGGCTCAACACAGAAGATTTGCCTTATGATATAAACTTAAATCTGGCAAATCGACACTTCCTTCACTAATTGGCACTTTGTATTTCTTAAGTGAAAACAGAGAGGGAGAATTTACCCACATACATTTCTAAAACTTTGCTATACACACACATGTGCATGTGCATGTGCACACACACACACACACACAAACACATTCTTATCAAATCTGAGAAATATAAAGATAGACACCACATATAATATAAAATACCAATGAGAAAAATATTCATTTCTAAAATTTTAATTTTAACACAAATGCTCAATTTATGTGTAGCCAAATATTCTGCTATTAATGATAGCAATGTGTTTACATCCAGTTTGATTATTTAAGTTGTATCTCTAGGTATATTCAGTCCAAGGTAGTTATTGTTCCAAACATCAGCAAGAATTTTATATCCCCCAAAGGCATCAATTCTGATTTAGAGCAATCAATATTATACCTAGAAGAGTCTCCAAAGCAATTAATGAAATTTATACATGTTAGTATAGAAATTTCAGGTTTAGCAACAGTACTTACATACAATCTGTGAAAAGCACTTCTTTACAGACATTGCCAACATATTTCAATCTCTGAATTTTACAATTCTGCCTAATCTCATATTCTAACTTCTAAACACAAATTAAACAGTAAAAGACAAAGGGAACCATCTTTGTAGAAATCCATTGATCTTACCTGAGGTTTTCAGAGTTGGTACAAATAAGAAGATATTTTTTAAAAAAAATTAAGAAAAGAAATATTGCCAAGAAATTTTATCAAGCTCTTGTTCAGTATATGGAAAAGACACAACTGTGGTACCATATTTGTATATGTGGAATAGACATAAAAATTATCATGATTTTCAGTCTTAGTAGTTTTATTTCACCCAGCAAAAGGGTCTGATGACAAATATTCAAGGGATGTCAATCTTTTCTGTGTTCGGGACTGGGGTGTCTGTCTCTCTCTCTCTCATTCTCTCTCTATGCGTGTGTGTGTGTGTCAAAAAAATCAAGATGGTGGTTGTGACCATATGTTAGTAGCCACCACTTTGACATTTTTGCCCCTTCCTCACCAGATGCCCCTGTTCAGGGCCCCCCTAGTCAGAAGGCACATGTCTTATCATCCTCCGGTTCAGAAATGAACCTTCTGCAGAGCCTTCATCTCCTCAACCTTTACAGAAATCTGTGATTAAAAAATCAGGAGAGAGCTCTTTAACAACCCAACAGTTTCCCAAGAAAGGATGAAGCTGACCATATCACAGGAGTGACCAAAGTATGGTTAAGACAAATGGGAGTTAGAGGTAGTAGGTCTCAGCTGGATCTGTCCAAGGTGCTGTATCTTGAAACTGTCTCAAGTCTCTACTTTGTCTGCTGAGGCTGACTTCTCTGTTAGTGCCTGTTAATCAAGTTGAAACATTGCTATAATATCAGTTTTCTGTCAGTACATATGTAGAATTCCATTACAAAATCCGTACTTTTGCTGAGACAATTCAAGTGCCAGTATTCTGTCACTTTGTCAGTGTACTGTGAGCTCCAACTAATCCTACAGCCCAATACTTAGCCAGAGATTTTTCAGTATAGGAACTGTATTCTGGAGTTTATAATTTTCAGAATGATATGATTTCTACTGAAATGCATTTAAATTGAACTGGCCTCAACACAATTGTTTTTCATATCATGCAAGTCTGCCAAATAATTTATATATTTCATTCTTAGATTAATAATAATGTTTGTTAAAATAGGTGAAAATGGCTGTTGCAGGTGTGTGTTTCTGCCCACTTTGTTATATTTATTTATCAAATTTGTATGGCCGCCCATCTCACAAAGAAGTGACTCTGGGCAACGTACAACACTTAATTAAAAAACCAATAAATATATAAAACATTCATTATAAAAAAGCACAAGATTGAGAGGGGATGACATTAGCTGCAGTAAGGGAGCCATCGCAAGATCTCCCCAGTCCCCTGGGATCCCCAGGCCAGATGGCATAGCCAGGTCTTGAGGGACTTACAGAATGTTAAGAGGGATGGACCTAACCTCACTTCTGGGGGGAGAAGATTCCATAAGGTGGGTGCCACAGCAGAGAAGGCCTGCCTCCTGGGATCTGCCAAGTGTAGTTCCCTGACAGATGGGACCCACAGCATGCGTTCTCTGCCAGATCTGATGGGACGGAGATGGAAGTGAGAATCCAGTATTTCAGGAGAAACATAAAAATTTATTTATTTATTTATTTATCTATTTATTTATTTATTAGATTTATCACCGCCCAACTCCCCATAAGGGAGTTCAAAATAAGTTGAATGTGTTTGTGGTATGGTCAAGAATGAGTGTGTGCTGAATGAATCTGGATTAAATACAAAAGTGAGCAACCGGTATTAAAGGAACACACTGAGGTGGCTTGATTATATATAAAGAATGAATGATGATGAATCAGAGTATGTGTATGTGTATGTGTATGTGTATGTGTATGTGTATGTGTATGTGTATGTGTATGTGTATGTGTATGAAGAAATGGGTAAAGAGCAAGGGGAAAGCTGATGGTTGGATGGAAATGATGAGATCTTTAAGAAGAACATGCTGAGAAATCTGAAGAACAAAAGGTAATGTGAGAACCAGTATATGGACACAGTGGAAGCAGTGAATGCTGTTGATATAAATAAGATTTAGTTAACTTTACTTTTTTCTCCCTTTTACCTCCTGCCTTTAGTTTCTTTTGCTCACTACTTCTCATTCTTTGCCAATGCCTTGTAGGCTTACCTGAAACGAATAGCATAATTGATATGTGTGCACATGTGTGCGTATCACTGCACAATATAAACTAGGGTTACAAAGCAGTTGAAAGAAATAAAGCACTCCTCCTCAAACCATTAAAACAACCTTATCCTTTGGAAAGCACACAGTTTAGAAAACTTGCAAATGTATTGTTAAATCAGAGCTTTCCAAACTTGTCATGTTGGTGACACACTTTTTAGACATGCATCATTTCACGACACACTCTTACAGCAGGGCATCATTTCGTGACACGCTCTTACAGCAGGACACAAGGCAGGCACTAGGACCTGCACGGAATCACAACAGGTTTAGAGGCAGCAAGGCACAAGGCAGGCACTAGGACCTGCGCAGAATCCTGGCAGGGCAGGTTTGGAGGCAGCAAGGCACAAGGCAGGCACTAGGACCTGCACGGAATCCTGGCAGGGCTTGGAGGCAGCAGCAGCCGTGACACACCCAGACACTGCAGCCAACACACTAACGTGTCCCGACACACAGTTTGGAAAGCTCTGTGTTAAATGATGCACCTCTGTTTGGAGTATTAAAGCAGCTGCTTCTTTTTGGAAGATATTGGCTGCTTCAAAGACTGTCTCCAGCTATATCTCTCTCTCTGTGTGTGTGTGTGTGTGTGTGTGTGTGTGTGCATGCACAGATGCATTTCCTTTATGATTGCCAGCAACATAAAACAGCAGTACCTGTATATATACAGTATGAAGAGCCAGCTGGTAGCAATCCTTAAAGCACCCAAGTCATCTTTCAAACAGATGTAGCTGCTTTAATGCTATGACAAGTACTTCACTTGCACCAATGCACTTTGTGATGTATTTATTTCAAATGCTTAATTCAGCCCTATGGTAAGCGTAGTTTTACTTTCTATTGTATATTCCAAAATACTTTTTTACTTGTCACATCATACAATTTATTTCCTAATAGGTGGTTTTTAAACAATGGCATACTGATTATGGCAAAGCAGCACTGTGTGCATCTTCACAATCAACTATAGATCTAAAATAATTGACATAATTAACAGTATGCAAAAATAATAGCATTAACAGACTAAACTATTGGATTGAGCCTTCACAAAGAAAACCATTGGTTTCCACATTATATATTTCATCCCCACAATCAATTTTACCCATTGAATCAATAGTATTTGTTTATTCGTTCAGTCACTTCCGACTCTTCGTGACTTCATGGACCAGCCCACGCCAGAGCTTCCTGTCAGCCGTCACCATCCCCAGCTCCCCCATGGTTGAGTCTGTCACCTCCAGAATATCATCCATCCATCTTGCCCTTGGTCGGCCCCTCTTCCTTTTGCCTTCCACTTTCCCTAGCATCAGCTTCTTCTCCAGGGTATCCTGTCTTCTCATTATGTGGCCAAAGTACTTCAGTTTTGCCTTTAATATCATTCCCTCAAGTGAGCAGTCTGGCTTTATTTCCTGGAGGATGGACTGGTTTGATCTTCTTGCAGTCCAAGGCACTCTCAGAATTTTCCTCCAACACCACAGTTCAAAAGCATCTATCTTCCTTCGCTCAGCCTTCCTTATGGTCCAGCTCTCACAGCCATAGGTTACTACAGGGAATACCATTGCTTTAACTATGCGGACCTTTGTTGTCAGTGTGATGTCTCTGCTCTTAACTATTTTATCAAGATTTGCCATTGCTCTCCTCCCAAGAAGTAGACGTCTTCTGATTTCCTGGCTGCAGTCAGCATCTGCAGTAATCTTTGCACCTAGACATACAAAGTCTGTCACTGCCTCCACTTTTTCTCCCTGTATTTGACAGTTATCAATCAAGCTGGTTGCCATAATCTTGGTTTTTTTGAGGTTTAACTGCAACCCAGCTTTTGCACTTTCTTCTTTCACCTTTGTCATAAGGCTCCTCAACTCCTCCTCGCTTTCAGCCATCAAAGTGGTATCATCTGCATATCTAAGACTGTTAATGTTCCTTCCAGTGATTTTAACTCCAGCCTTGGATTCCTCAAGCCCAGCATGTTGCATGATGTGTTCTGCATACAGGTTGAATAGGTAGGGTGAGAGTATACAGCCCTGCCGTACTCCTTTCCCAATCTTAAACCAGTCTGTTGTTCCGTGCTCTGTTCTTACCATTGCTACTTGGTCGTTATACAGATTCCTCAGGAGGCAGACAAGATGACTTGGTATCCCCATACCACCAAGAAATTGCCACAATTTGTTATGATTCACACAGTCAAAGGCTTTAGAACAGTCAATAAAACAAAAATAGATCTTTTTCTGAAAGTCCCTGGCTTTCTCCATTATCCAGCGGATGTTGGCAATTTGGTCTCTAGTTCCTCTGCCTTTTCTAAACCCAGCTTGTACATCTGGCAATTCTCGCTCCATGAATTGCTGGAGTCTACCTTGCAAGATCTTGAGCATTACCTTACTGGCATGTGAAATAAGTGCCACTGTTCGATAGTTTGAACATTCTTTAGTGCTTCCCTTTTTTGGTATGGGGATATAAGTTGATTTTTTCCAATCTGATGGCAAAGGCTTTAGAATAGTCAATAAAACAAAAATAGATGTTTTTCTGAAACTGCCTGGTTTTCTCCATTATCCAGCGGATATTGGCAATTTGGTCTCTAGTTCCTCTGCCTTTTCTAAACCCAGCTTGTACATCTGGCAATTCTCGCTCCATGAATTGCTGGAGTCTACCTTGCAAGATCTTGAGCATTACCTTACTGGCATGTGAAATAAGTGCCACTGTTTGATAGTTTGAACATTCTTTAGTGCTTCCCTTTTTTGGTATGGGGATATAAGTTGATTTTTTCCAATCTGATGGCCATTCTTGTGTTTTCCAAATTTGCTGGCATATGGCATGCACAGTATAGTGTATATGCATAGTATAGATGCACAGAATCAACAATATTTATTCAGAGGTAATATTGATTAATTAGTTAAGGCCATGATCAACTGTAGCATAACATTGCAATAATTCATATAACTATATTTATATCTATCTATCTATCTATCTATCTATCTATCTATCTATCTATCATCTATCTGCTGGAAATGGTGTTAGAAAACATCTAGAGTTCTTTCACTTTTTTGTCTCTCTTCTGCTATTATTGAGGATAGCAGAAAGCAAGTAGAAATTCATATAAAATATTGAAAGAAATACATCAATTCATAAACTTGTCAGATAGATTGACAGTTGTTCTAGAAGCAATAGGAAGCTCTGTATTTTTTGCCCACCTCCCTGCCAACCAGCTAATGGATGAAAAGAACTCTGACAAAAGTGAGATGAGGTGGGTGTTGAGTCTGGAGGCCACAGTTTTGTCAGAAGGAAAACTCATGTCCCAAAAGGAAGGAGTGAAGAAGAGGACCAGCTGAATCATCAGAGAGCAAGAAGACAAGTAGAGGCTACTGCAACTGGCCTGAAAGAAAGGAAAACAGTCTTGCAGCAACTAAAGCAATAGTATGGGGTAGCTGGTGGGGTTGAAGTCCACACACCTGAAAGTTGCTAAGGTTGAGAGACATTGGTATGACTAAAGAAGCACAGTGTGGCAGAAGAGTTGAAGCTTGACTCAGCTGGCAGATGGCTAGGAAAGGAATCTCTGACAGAGAGTGAACCACAACACCAGCAGAGATCTGGTAGACTGTGGGGAAAGAGAGGCTGAAAATGAAAGATATTAGAGTGGCTGACGTGAAGCAGCAGCAGCAGCAATAAGTCACTAATTTTGACCGTGTAACTGCTTATGTTATAGCAGTGTTTCTCAATGTTGGCAACGTTAAGATGTGTGGACATGGCTGGCTGTGGAATTCTGGGAGTTGAAGTCCACACATCTTAACATTGCTAAGGTTGAGAATCACTGTGTTTTAGGCAGCTGGGCTTGTATGCCTGACACAGAAACTTGGAAAGAAGGATATGAGACTCTCTATATATACCGTCGACCACGGTATCCTTCTGGGACGGCTCAGGGAGTTGGGGATGGGCGGCGTAGTTTTGCGCTGGTTCACCTCCTTCCTCCAGGGCCGATCCCAGTTGGTGTTAATAGGGAGCGAGAGATCCAACCCACGGGCCCTTCTTTGTGGGGTCCCACAGGGCTCGGTACTCTCGCTGCTCCTTTTTAACATATACATGAAACCGCTGGGCAAGATCATCCGTCACCATGGGCTGCAGTATCATCAATATGCAGATGATACCCAGGTATACATCTCCATCCCGGGTGAAGTAAGTGATGCAGTGACCACCCTGTCCAAGTGCTGGGGGCTGTAGGGGTCTGGATAGGGAAAAACAGGCTTCAGCTGAACCCTGGTAAGATGGAGTAGCTGTGGATTAATGGCCCCTCAGTCTCTGGGAATTTGTCATCTTTAGTTCTGGATGGGGTTGCACCACCCCAGACAGACCCGGTTTGTAACTTGGGGGTCCTCCTGGACTCACGACTCCTGCTCGAAGAGCAGTTGGCAGTCGTGGCCAGGAGGGCCTTTGCTCAACTTCATGTTGTGCACCAGTTACGCCCTTTCCTGGACCGAGAGGCCCTTCGACTGGTCACTCATGCCCTGGTTGTCTCCCATATACAGTAGATTACTGTAATGCACTCTATATGGGGCTACCCTTGAAGAATATCCAGAAGCTACAGCTGGTACAGAATGCGGCCGCGCGGGCATTTTAAGTGTACCAAGATCGACACATATAACACCTCTGCTCCGTGAGCTGCATTGGGTGCCAGTTTGCTTCCAGGTCCAATTCAAGGTGTTGGTCATTACCTTTAAAGCCCTACATGGCATGGGCCCAGGTTATCTGAGGGACTGCCTCATCCCCATTACATCGTCCCGTCCTACCCGATCTTGCAGAGAGGGCATCTGCGGACCCCCTCTATGAAAGAGTTCCATCTAGCGGGGTCTTGGAGGCGAGCCTTCTCTGCAGTGGCACCTGCCCTATGGAACATCCTTTCCCCAGAGATAAGACAGAACCCTTCACTCCTGGACTTCAGAAAAAAATTGAAAACTTGGCTCTGTGATCTCGCCTGGGGCAAGAGGGAAAGTGGTCAAGCTTGGGGTGGCTGATTTCTTAGAGCCGCCCCAAATGTTTTAAATATGTTCAGTGTCACTGTACGAACCACCTGCCACTTGGTTTTAATTTAAATTTATATTTATTGTATTTGTATTTTATTGTGTTTTTATTGTATTTTAGTGATATTATTGTGGCTGTGAACCGCCCAGAGTCCCTCCTTGAGGGGGAGATGGGCGGTCATAGAAATTTAAATAATAATAATAATAATAATAATAATAATAATAATAATATATACAACACTGAAGAAAAACTACAGAAGCACAGTACAAGTAAGCCAGTAGGTTAATAGGAATAAGCCTGGGGAATACTAAGTAGAATGAAATAAGACATAGAAGTAGGAAGTTGGTTTAGGTGTTTATGTTAGTAAAATTAAAGTTCTGTAGCTGTTAAATAAATAAACCCCCGTGAGGGTGAAACACATTCCTATTCATCATCTTACTTCTGCTATGCAGTATCCAAAAGCTAACCTGTATGTGATTCCAGTAGTAATGAATCAAGCTGCTTACACTCGATCATAGAATTTGTCCATCTAGTTCATTACTGTCCACTCTTGACACTGGTTTTCAAGATTGAAAGCAGAGGACTTTCCCATAATCCTCCTCCCTAACTCTTGTACCTGGAGATGCTAGAAATTGTATCTGAAAACTTTTTCCAGCAAAACATATGTTTTATGATTGATTTCTGCATTTTATCTTTGAGATTCCTCTCTCCCACAGAATATATACCTATATGATTCAGTTAATGGCCTTGGTATTTTACAAGTGTTGAAATGCTGCATGATGAGTCTTGAGGAATATACCTGCAGCAACATAAATTACCTGCTTCTTCTGCTAGATTTAACTGGAGGGCATACAGTGTGAAATGTAATGTAAAAGCAAACTGTTAAATGACATTAGACTGCTAGGAATATCATCAATCCTTTAACTGCATCTGAGAGAATAATCTAGCAATTGCATATCCTCTAAAAAAAAATTAAGGTATTTCCCCAAGGTATTATTCAGTTCCTTGAATAGAAACTACTACATAGTACTAAGACTCCTGGTTAAAAACACTTTTTAGAGAAGTTTTATATTGGAAGAAGCTTTGCCAACACACAGGCAAAGAAATACATTTATTTGACTCATAGGAACACAGGAATCTGCCTCATCCTGATTGTTCCATCTGCCCCAGTATTGTTGAAACTGACTGGCAGTTTTCTGAGCTTTCAGACAGTTTTTTTCTTTCTGCTGTACCTGGAGATGCCAGAGAATGAAACTGATTCTTGTAGCCAGCAAATACTGTATGTTTTACCATTGAACTACAGCCTGGTTTAATTGAAAGGAACAACATTCTAGCAAGGCCAAATTCAATGAATCGCTTGGCCTGATGGTTTATTTATTTATTTATTTGTTTGTTTATTTGTTTATTAATTTATTTATTATCCATATTTATACCCCGCCTATCCCCTCCCTATCGGAGGACTCTAGGCAGCTTACAACATTACAAATTCAAATATTTAACAATTCATATATTTAACAATTTTACTACCGCACACTTAGGAAAGGGGTAAGGGAACCGACTCTTGAAGTATTGGACTACATGTTGCAGTTCCCATCTCATGAAAGGTGAGAGGATGGGAGCCTCAGGGCCAACCTTCTTTGGAGCAGCTTCCAAAAAACAGCTTTCTGGTAAATAGGTCTTGCTCCATTAGGTGTTTGATAATTAAGTAGTGTTAGGGCTGGACTTCCAGTGAAAAGATGGCCAACTGAACACTCTGCTCGCAAGATCAGTGGGCAGACCTAACAGCGTGGATTCTTTTTGGAGGCACAGGCAGACTTTTCCTGTTGCCCTAGAGTGTTTTCATGGACAGAAAACACTTGGAATCATCCCATTTGCACTTCATAATGTCACCTTGTAGCCTGAAGATCGTCAACAGTGTTGGCATTATTCCGGTAAGAGGAGACGGGAGTTGAGGATGCCATCATTTCCAGACCATGCTGCAGCCCCTTTGGGACACTAGGTCAAGCCTTTTTCATTTTTAAATCACCTAATTTGTATATTTTTAAGTTCTTGTACTCCAAGAGAGGTTTTTAACAAGAATATATGAATCTCTTGGTGCTGAATAACGTTGTTTCTGGAGGAGGTTTAATTTTTTTTTCTAGCTGCTAGCTTGCTTTCCATTCAAATTTAAGGAGGACTGAGAATAAATAACCATCTCTCCATTATTATTTTTCTATTTAGTTTGAAGGACTTTATTACGCTAGATGGTGACCCCACTGGTCGCGGTAATCCAGTCAGGGAGAAAATGAGGCAGACTATGTTTAGGGCACCTTTTCTAGCCCCCTCCCCATATGGGGTGAGCAGTGTGGATCCTAAATAGGGCTGCTCAGTCGTGGATACAGCTGCCGAACTACTCAACTGCCTCGATCCTTGAGTCAGGGTGACTGAATCCGTATCCACTGCCCATGTGCTGGTCCATGACTAGGAGCTTCCGGATTTCACAGTCCTGCCCCCGTTGCCATTTGTCAGTCGCCATGGGACTTTTGGTTGTTTTGGGTTTGGTGTGGTTGGAAGACGCCTGTGCGTGAATTTGTTTTATGTGTGGAGATCGGTGCACAACCATCAGCACACAACCTTCACAGAAAAAGGCTCTAATCCAATGGCATGGATACCATGACGATTGGTGACCTTTTGTCTGCTGCAGCCTTCATCCGCCTTCGCAGCCGTTGTAACAATACACCTTGTTATCTTCCGCCTGTTCTGCCATTGAGGACTTTCTTGGATCGTTCTTTGTCTGGCTTCAAAAGCCACTACACCAGATTATACAGAGAAGCCATTGAAATTCACAAACACCAGCACAGTTACAATAAAAAAGAAGAAAGTTTAAAAATTAGCAAAACCTGGCTACCAGTCCTGAAAAACACAGCCTGCAAAAGGTCAACGAACTCAGTCCAACCACCAGGACATGGGAATACTTCTCACAATGA
Organism: Charina bottae; assembly: GCA_023362775.1. Classification (NCBI taxonomy): domain Eukaryota; kingdom Metazoa; phylum Chordata; class Lepidosauria; order Squamata; family Charinaidae; genus Charina; species Charina bottae. Next base: position 232,936,124 of record JALMGJ010000002.1, on the reverse strand, counting down.
ACATGCTAATCACGCTCATCAGCCACTCGTTAACATTTCAACACAACAAAAAAACCCACCTAATCTCCTATAATTTAGCTCTATAAATAGAACATTGCCACTCTACCTGGGCACAGAGATTTTGCTTCTATCTGTGCTCCTGCCCTCTGAAGATGCTGGCCACAGATGCTGGTGAAACGTTAGGAACCACAACTTCCAGAACACGGCCACACAACCCGGAAGACCCACAACAGCCATTGAACTAACTATGTTAAGCATTTTTGCAATTTATCTCTTGGTGTAATAAAGATTAAATGATATAATGACCAACAAGATTAATGTTAGAACAATATGATAGAGTCACTCTGCATAAGTCCATCTAAAGATGTTCCTGAGTAATTAATAATTTGGGATGAATAATATACATGCTATTTGAATTTCAGGAAAAGTATATAAATATGTTTAGTCTATAGCAATATTTTAACTGAGGATATGCTGGATTTTTTTTACATTAGTGCTGCTAGATAAGTTTTAATGGGTGACTCTAAAAGCGTCTAATTGATATAAAATCAATGTTTTTCATAAGCTTTCTTTTACTCATTAGGAAAGTCTGTTTGTTTGTTTCTTTATTTGTTTATATAATTTATACAGTTGCCCATCTTAAACAGGTAACTTGGGCCAGCTAACAGACATTACAAAAAACCATTATTAAAAGGCAACACATTTATACAACCTGAAGAGAAACCGGAATAATGAAGGCACCACACATATAAGTCACAGCACCAAAACACACGTATTGGGCTTCACTAATATCCTGGCCCTAATGCTTGGGGGGAAAGCCAGGTCTTCCTGGCTTTACAGAATGCCAGCAGGGGAGGGATGTTCCAAAGAGCAAATGCCACAACAGATAAGGCACTTCTCCCAAGTCATACTAGATTACATTGTTTTATAGAAGGAACCCAGAGCATGCCCACCCTGCCAGATCTGGTGGGATGAGCTGAAACCATTAAAGACAGGCATTCCTACAAGTGATGCTATCTAACCATCTCATCCTTTGCCATCCCCTTCTCCTTTTGCCTTCAGTCTTTCCCAGCATCAGGATCTTTTCCAGTGAGTCCTCTCTTCGCATTAGGTGGCCAAAGTATTTGAGCTTCAGCTTCAGCATCTGTCCTTCCAATGAGCAGTCAGGGTTGATTTCCTTTAGGATTGACTGGTTTGACCTCCTTGCAGTCCAAGGGACTCTCAAGAGTCTTCTCCAGCACCACAGTTCAAAAGCATCAATTCTTCTGTGCTCAGCCTTCCTTATGGTCCAACTCTCACAGCCATACATTACTACTGGAAAAACCATAGCTTTAACTATACGGACCTTTGTCGGCAAGGTGATGTCTCTGCTTTTTAATATGCTGTCTAGGTTTGCCATAGCTTTCCTCCCAAGGAGCAAACGTCTTTTAATTTCATGGCTGCAGTCACCGTCTGCGGTGATCTTGGAGCCCAAGAAATAAAATCTGTCACTGCTTCCATTTTAAAAGTAACCAAACACAAAAAAGATCAGGGAATTCTATTAAATAAAGCATATCAAATAACTACAATGTTTAGTCATTAATCAATATATTAGCTGGCTAAAAAATGCAAAGCTTATCAAGGAAAAAGATTTTAATTGGGTGATAGATCTAATTAGAATTGGATTAGTTCACAAATGGGAGCAAAAAGCAAGAATAGCCAGAGTTTTGTACATACGTTACTATTGGAAAATTCTGAAATGCATGATTGAACCACCCTGTCATTTTTAAATGATCTCAAATCTTACCTTTATTTTATTTTTATATCTGATTTGTGAAACTATTTTAAGTCTGACTGTGTATATTGATGTACCCCCTTTGAATGGTAATTTAAGTAGTTTAACCAGATTATCAGTTCAGGCAATTTTCATACACTGTATGGCATTTCAAAAACTTTTTAATAACTCACAATATTGCTGTATTGCTATATAGTTGTAAACATTTTCTTTTTTTTTTAAAAAAAAAAACATACACTTGAATTTAAGAGTTAAGAGCCCAGAGTTCCCCATTGGGAGAGATGGGCGGTGATATAAATTTAAATAATAAATAAATAAATAAATAAAAACCCTATGCTTTGCTGTATCATCCTTGAATAAAGGAATAGCATTTTAAGCCTTTACTAAGCACTTTAGATTTAAATTTCTCCTTCCTTAAGACAGAACATATCTTTTATTGCTATAAACTGATAAGAGCGGCGAAACGTGAATATTTTCCGAGCATCTGCAGGATAAAATCGCTCAGATTCGATCTAAGTTGGACTCCATGCGTGAAATGCAGTCTGGGGAGATGCCGGGAGAGCGGCCTCGCCTTATTATCTGGGAACTATTTGATCCTGTTGGACCTAAGGAAGTGGACAGGATCCTCCGAATTGTTAATTCCACCACATGCTATTTAGATCCCTGCCCTTCCTGGCTGGTAAAATCGGCCAGGGAGGTGACGTGAGGGTGGGTCCAGGCGATGGTTAACTCACCCTTGTTGGAGGGAGTGTTTCCAACTGCCTTCAAGGAGGCATTGGTGCACCCTCTCCTCAAGAAGCCATCCCTGGACCCCACCATTCTGGACAATTTTCGTCCAGTCTCCCACCTTCCCTTTTTGGGGAAGGTGGTTGAGAAAGTGGTGGCGTTACAACTTCAGAGGACCCTGGATGAAGCGGATTATCTAGACCCTTTTCAGTCAGATTTCAGGCCGGGATATGGGACGGAGACTGCATTGGTCGCGCTTATGGATGACCTCTGGCGGGAGCGGGATTGAGGTAGTGCATCCATCCTGGCTCTCTTGGATCTTTCAGCGGCTTTCGATACCATCGACCATGGTATCCTTTTGGGTCGGCTTAGGGAGTTGGGGGTGGGAGACGTAGTTTTGCGCTGGTTCACCTCCTTCCTCCAGGGCCGTTCCCAGTCAGTGGTGATAGGGGAGGAGAGATCCAGCCCGTGATCGCTCTTATATGGAGTGCCGCAGGGTTCGGTTCTCTCTCCTCTCCTATTCAACATCTACATGAAACCGCTGGGTGAGGTCATCCGACATCATGGGATGAGGTATCATCAATATGCTGATGATACTCAATTGTATATCTCCATCCCAGGTGAACTAAGTGATGCAGTGACCACCCTGTCTCAATGCCTGGGGGCTGTGAGGGCCTGGATGGGGAACAACAGGCTTCAGTTGAACCCTGGCAAGACCTAATGGCTGTTGATTGATGGCTTAGCGTCTTCTGGGAAATTATCATCTTTGGTTCTCGATGGGGTAGCACTGCCCCATTCGGAGCCAGTGTGGAACTTGGGGGTCCTTCTAGACTCACGAATCCTGCTCGAAGAGCAGGTGGCGGTCGTGGCTAGGAGGGCTTTTGCACAGCTTCGGCTGGTGCACCAGTTACGCCCATTCCTGGATCACGACGCCCTCCGAACAGTCACTCATGCTCTCGTCATCTCCCATGTAGACTATTGCAATGCGCTTTACATGGGGCTACCCTTGAAGACTATCCGGAAGCTACAACTGGTTCAGAGTGCAGCTGCGCGAGCAGTTCTAGGTGCGCCAAGATCAGCACATATAACACCTTTACTCCGCGAGCTGCATTGGGTGCCGGTTTGCTTCTGGGTACAATTCAAGGTGTTGGTTATCACATTTAAAGCCCTACATGGCATGGGACCAGAATACCTGAGGGACCGTCTTATCCCCATATCATCGACCCGCCCCACCCGATCATTCAGAGAGGGCCTGCTACGAACCCCATCAATAAGAAAGTGTCATCTGGTGGGGTCTAGAAGGCGGGCCTTCTCTGTGGTGGCACCAGCACTCTGGAACACCTTGCCCCCAGAGTTGAGGCAGATCCCCTCCCTCCCGAGCTTTAGGAAAGTTCTGAAGACCTGGTTCTGCCGCCTGGCATGGGAAGGAGGAAATAATAGTTCCTCATGGGGGTGGTTAATTTCATAATGTCCTTCTTTTTATTTAACTATCTGGCCATTTGGATTTTATAATTTATTTATTGTATTATTTGATTGTATTTTTATATTCTTTATTCTATTTTAATCAGTTTTATTTTAAACCGCCCAGAGTTCCCTGTTGGGGGAGATGGGCGGTCATATAAGTTAAATAAATAAATAAATAAATAAATAAACAAACAAACTGCACCAGCTCATTTTTCTATGACATAAGCATTAAGTATGGAGTCGCTGTTTTACACATACATGCATACAAAGATAGAGGGAGGGAGGAAAAGAAAGACACAGAGAGAATTTGGCAGACACTTACATAGTTGAGGAAAAAGCCTTGTCAGTTTCATGGATGCTCATTCTCATCCTGTTAAAAACTAACTCCTTGATAATGTCCTGATGAAAATTGCAAGGCATTATCCCAACCTTCTCATTTTTATCAGAGTTCAGAGAGGGGAAAAGCAAAGAAAATGTTATTGGGATATATGGTCAGGTCATATACATAAAACAGAGCTGCATCTAATTCTGCTGGAAAATTTTGTTTGCTCCCTATTTTTAAGCGAATTGAACTATCTTGACACTTTCCAGACTGTTACACAGATTAAAATACCTCCTTCATTTTTTTGTGAATGGATGGAAGACACAAACAAAAAAATATTTTTAAAGAGAAAAAAATGTGTTCAAAGTACAAAAGACTTTATTCAAAAATTTCAGAAAATACTGCATTTTCTTTAATTTCTTCACTTTAATGTTTAGATGGTGGCTCTATACAATGCTTGATCTAACTAGTGGTTTGGGTTTGTTTAAGGAGGCTCTTGCGAATCCCTTGGACTGCAAAGATAACGAATAAAGAAGTGTTGAAGCGCATAAAACCGGACATGTCACTAGAAGGAAAAATAACAAAACTTAGTTACTTCAGTCATGTCATGAGATCAACATCATTGGAGAAATACGTTATGCTTGGAACGGTCAGTGGCAAAAGACGACAAGGATGCCAAAGAATGCGCTGGTTGGATGTAATCAAAGCTGACACTGGACAAAATTTAAAGCAACTGAAAGGAGCTGTACAAGATAGGAAATCATGGAGAGAGGACTTTCACTTCCGGGTACTGATCGGAGCGCAGCGAAGAACCGGGGCTCCCAGCCTCGATTCCACGGCTAAGCTGTTTGCAGCAATTTGGGAGAAGAAAATCGCTGGAAAAATCACACTCGAAGAGAGTGTGATCAGAAGATTAACCACAAGGGGTCTCTGGTGTAATTGCTCTCCCCCGACCCCTGTAATTTCCACCGCGGGAGGAGGGAGATAGAGCAATGAAAGGAGACTGGAAAAAAAACGGGCTCTACAGCAGCCGTGATTATGAAAGATAAGTAGCTGGCCCGATCAGGCTTTTAGTCACTTTTCTTTACTTTAAAATATTATTATTTTTTTTATTAAGTGCTAAGATTTGTATCTGGACTTGACTTATATTTGCTGGTGCTATATTTTTTTCTTGTTAATGGAAGAATAAATGGTGGGAAGAGAAAGCTAAGTGGCTTTGCTAGAAGTGAAAGTGACTTTTATTATTATTTCAGTTTGGCTTGAGTTTCTTACTTATGGACAATTATTGGTATCTCTATTTTTGTTCCCTGGAATATTATATTAAAGCCTGGATTTAAATGGAGTGATTAATACTTTTTTTTTAACACTTTGATGTTGGGATTACTGCCTGAAAAGGGAGAAAAAGAACCCTATTAAATATTCTTTTATATATACAAGTTCCTCCTTTTCTTTCTGAACTTTGAACTCTGTTTGGATTTATTTTTTTGAAAAAGTCAAGTTATTTAACGTTTAATTTGGATTATTGGATTATTATATGGAAAGTAGAGGCTTTTTTATATGTTTTTAGCAACATTTTTTCTTTTGGACTTGTGGTTGGATTGAAGAATTACAAGTGGGAAGGAGAAACCCTGGGAATATTTACTATTCTTATCTTTGATTTTGACTACAGGAGAACAAAAAGTCCTAGGCTTTTATCTTGGGTGTTTGAAACACTGCAGACTTTTATATATAAGGGACTATAAATGAACTAAGAGGAAAAATTTTAAAGGAGCCTATTAAAAATTTTTTTCTAGTTCTTTCTTTTTTTCCCCTTAACCTTTTGGATATTTGCTTTTTCACCTTTTCTTTTTTCTTTTTATTACCTGTAAAAAAATTTTTTTTAATTTTTTCCCTTTTTTTAAAATAATTATTGTTATATTGTTATATGGTGCTTTTTTCCCCTTTTCTCCCTTTTTTCTTCTTTTTTACAGGGCTATGGCATCTTTGGGAACAAGACGGGTGGAGAAGGAGAAGAAGAAGGAAACTGGAGGACCACTTATCGATTCTGCTACACCTGCTACATCTGCCTCAAAAACTTTATTACCAGAAATGAAAAAGATATTAGAAGCTGTTGCAGCACTAAATAAGAAAATGGATGATCAGAATACAGCAATAAATAAGAAAATGGACGACTCCACGAAGCAGATGGAAGATCAGATTACAGCATTAGACAAAAAAATGGACGATATGAAGAAAGAAATAACCCGAGAGATTAAGCAATACTTTAAAAAAGAAATTCAAACAGTCAAGGAAGTGGTCAATTCTCTGTCAGGAGAACTTAAAGATACGCAAAGCCAGATGCAAAAATTAGAAGATAAATCAGAATATGCTATTAAAGAGATTGAACATAATATAGATATCACAGCTTTAGCAGAAATGAGAGAGAAAGAGCACATCTTGAGATTTAGAGCAGTTCCAGAACAAGTAAATGAAAATGTGAGAGAAAGGATGATTTTTGAATTGGCTAAATTTCTGGAGACAAGAGAACAAGATTTAGATTTGGAGATAGACAAGATATTCAGAGTAAACTCACGTTATGCTAAGGAAAGAAAAGTCCCTAGAGACATATTGATATATTTTGTAAGAAAAGTGACAAAAGAGCAAATCTTAAGGAAACATTATAATACTAGATTAAACATAGAAGGGAAGGAAATAATTGTATTAAAAGAAATTCCCTTGAGAATATTAAGGAAAAGAAAAGACTATTCTTTCCTTACAGACAAATTAAGGCAACATAGTATTTCATTCAGATGGGAAAAATTGGAAGGCGTATCGTTTGAGTTCAAAGGACAGAGATTCAAAATAACTTCCATTGTAAAAGCAAAAGCTTTTTTAGAGAAATACAAGAAAGAAATGGGTTTACCAGAAGGAGAATTGACAAAAGGAGGAGAAACAGCGAAAGACAAAGAGAAGACTGAAGATCTATCTGAGAAAGGAGCTACAGGTGTGGACTTAACAAAGGGATTTTAAAGAATAAAACACCAATGGAACTTAAATATCTGACATGGAACATTAATGGAGCTAATGCTCCACAGAAAAGAAGAAAGATATTTCATTTTTTGAAAAAACAGAAATTGGACATAAGTTGTCTACAAGAGACGCATATTTGTAAAAAAGATACTAAATATTTGATTCAAAAACAGCTTGGATAAGAATTTATTTCGGCTGGATATAAAAAAACTAAAGGGGTAGACTTATATGTACAACCAAAGTTAAACCCAAAATTGATATTAGCTGATGAAGAGGGTCGATACATTGTAGTAGAAATTAACATACAAGGAACTAAAACACTGATAGTTGGACTTTATGCACCTAATATGGATAAAGGAGTATTTTATAAAAACCTGATGGATAAACTTTTAGACTTAACGTATGACAATTGGTGTTTCATGGGGGATTGGAATGGGGTAATTTACCCCAGACTGGATAGACAGTCACAAAAAGAAGTGAAGCAAACACAGGGAAAATTGCCACAAACATTTTTCGACTTGAAAGAGATGTTGGATTTACAAGACATTTGGAGATGTATGAATGGGACTTCCAGAGAATTTACATATTATTCAGAGAGATTTAAATCACATTCTAGAATAGATATGATCTTGATATCTAAAAATTTGATGATGGACATTAACAAAGTTGATATATTACCTAAGACTTTATCAGATCATAATCCAGTAATGTTGACTCTTAAAGGGAAACGGAATGTATTTAGATGGAGATTGAATGAGTTGCTATTACGGAATAATGATGTAGTTGATGTATGCAAAAAAAAAATTAAGAGAATATTTTCAATTTAATTTGAACAAAGGGACTAATATTCAAACTGTATGGGAAGCCAGTAAAGCATATATGAGGGGTCATTTTATTCAATACAATGCTCAAATGAGGAAGAAAAAACAAAAAAGAATTCAATTGATTTTAGATGAAATTAAAAGTAAAGAGTTAGATTTGAGAGATAAACCAATGGATGACACTTTGCTCACTCAAATTAAATTTCTACAAAAGCAAATATCAATGATATTAACTCAAGAGATAGAGACTCAAATGAAATTTACAAAACAAAAATATTTTGAATATGCAAATAAACCAGGTAGATGGCTGGCTTATAAATTGAGGAAACAAAGACAAAAGAATTTGATTACTAATATTCAACATGAAGGAAAAACTCTGGTGAATAATATGGACATTCAAAAAACCTTTCGTGACTATTATTCTAAATTATATAAAAAACAAGATGTCAACTTGGATGAGATTGAAGAATATTTGAATAAACAAAAACTAACTGTTCTTAATGACCAACAAAGATTGACATTAAATAATGCTATAACAAAAGAAGAATTGATAAAAGCTTTTAAGAAAATTAGTAGTGGAAAAGCTCCTGGACCGGATGGATTGTCAGCAGCCTATTATAAATGTTTTGAAGAGGATTTATGTCTACCTTTGCAGAAGACTATGAATTCTATTCTGGAAACAGGAATTATGCCTGAAACTTGGAAAGAAGCACATATAACATTGATACACAAAGAACAACAGGATTTAACATTAACTAAAAATTATAGACCAATATCTTTATTGAATAATGACTATAAGATATTTACAACGATATTAGCAGAAAGAATGAAGAATATACTTAAGGATTTTATTCATCAAGACAAAGCTGGTTTTCTACCCAAGAGGCAAATTCGTGACAATGTCCGAAACATAGTAGACGTAATTGAATATTTGGATCAACACTATGATAAACAAGCTGCCTTGATATTTATTGATGCTGAAAAAGCCTTTGACAACTTAAATTGGCCTTTTATGTTCAAAGTTTTGGAAAATATGAATTTTGGAGGAAATTTTATAAAATGGATTAAATCAATATATACTCCACAATTTGCCAAAATAATTGTTAATGGAGAATTTAGTAAGCCATGTGAAATACAGAAAGGTACTAGACAAGGCTGTCCATTATCTCCACTTTTGTTTATATTGGCATTAGAGGTTTTACTTAGAGATATTAGACAAGATGATGGCATCCATGGTATTAAAGTTAAAAAAGAAGTTTATAAACTAAGAGCATTTGCTGACGACCTAGTCATTACCTTGGAGAATCCACTAGAAGGAATTGAAATATTAATACAGAAACTAAAAGACTTTGGGTCGCTAGCAGGGTTCAAAGTGAATTTACAGAAGACAAAAGTTTTGACCAAAAATATGGATTACCACCAACAAGAGAAATTGAAAGAAATAACAGGATATTCAATGGAAGAAAAAGTAAAATATTTGGGAGTATATTTAACAACTAAAAATTTTAAGTTGTTTAAGAATAACTATATTCCACTTTGGATGGATATTAAAAAAGATTTGGAACATTGGGAAAAACTGCAATTATCATTATTAGGTAGAATTTCAGCAATTAAAATGAATGTTTTGCCAAGAATTTTATATCTTTTTCAAACACTACCTATATTGGCATCAGAAGAACCTTTTAAACAATGGCAGTGAGATATTTCTAAGTTTATTTGGCAGGGGAAAAAACCAAGAGTAAAATATAAAGTCTTGCAAGACTCTAAGGAAAGAGGAGGACTAGGTCTGCCGGATTTGAAATTATATTATGCTGCTTGTTGCTTGGTTTGGATTAAAGAATGGATAGTTTTGAAAAATGAAAAATTATTGAATTTGGAAGAACATGAATTAAGATATGGATGGCATGGATATTTGTGGTACGATAAAGTTAAAGTTAATGTGGACTTTAAAAACCATTATATTAGAAGATCCTTGTTAAGAATCTGGAATAAATATAAATTAATCTTACGTTATAAAAGACCTTTATGGATTTCTACACAAGAAGCATTCTACAGAACAGAAGTAAGAAATAAAGATAAATGGTTAACCTACAAAGATTTTTTAAAGAAAGAACAAGGACAATATATAATTAAATCAATAGAAGAATTGGTATCAGAGGGATACAGCTTTCAATGGCTTTCATATATGCAGCTTGTAGAGAAATTTAAATTAGATAAGAAAGACTTTGAATTTGAACAAACCAAATCGGAATTTGAGTTACAACTATGTGAGACAGATGATCATCTAATTGCAAAAATGTATAAATTATTGTTAAAAGGAACAAGTTAAAGACTGTATGATTAAATGGGCTAAAAATATTGGCCATAATATTCAAATGCAACAATGGGAAGATATGTGGACCAAAGGGCTAAAATTTACTTTGTGCTATAATTTAAAAGAAAACTTTTATAAGATGATGTACAGATGGTATATGACCCCACAAAAACTTTCTAAAATGTATGGAAATGTTTCCAACTTATGTTGGAAATGTAAAAAAAAAAAGAGGGGTCTTTTTACCATATGTGGTGGACATGTGAGATTGCAAAGAAATTTTGGACTCAAATACATGCATTGATGCAAAATATATTACAAATTCGAGTTCCATTTAAACCGGAATTTTTTTTACTGGGAATAATTGATGGACAACCTGGGAAGCAATTTACAAGGATTATGCAATACATGATTACAGTGGCAAGACTTATTTTCGCACAAAATTGGAAAAACCAGATATCGCCTACGATACAAGATTGGATGTTAAAATTGATGGATATGACAGAGAATGATAAACTGACATGTTTATTAAAAGAAAATCCAAATAATTATTTTCTTAAAGAGTGGAAACCATTAACTGACTATCTACAAGATGCGGGAGGGGCAAAGCTTATATGGGGATTTGAAGATTAATATATATATATATATATATATATATATATATATATATATATATATTGATAGTAATAGACAAGAAATATTTTTTAATGTTTTATATAGACCTAGCATGTAAGATAAAATTTTTAAAATACCATAACCAGATACAAATCGGAAGTTGACTAAATTCTATGTTTCAACTTTATCTTTTTTCCCTTTTTCTTTTACTACACTTTTTTATCTTTTCTTTTTTCTTGATTTGTATTTCCATTTTCTTTTCTGTTTCAAACTTTTATCTATGTAAAATTAAAACCTAATAAAATTTGATAAAAAAAAAAAAGGAAATCATGGAGAGAGCTGGCTTATGGAATCACCAAGGGTTGGACACGACTGAATGGATAATTCAATTCGAAGGAGATCTTAGGAGAAAGACAGACAATTTATCTGAGGTGCTGGTTCTGCAGTAGCTACTCACAACATTCACAATCTAGGAAAAACTATATGTTTATGTTATACAACATTAGTATTTTATGCCTTTCAGGGTGTCAAATTGCCCAGGAATCTACTTAATTGATGACAGGATAAGCAACACACAGAATAGGAATGTTTAGTTAGGGAGTCAGGACAATATATGAGTGTACACCATGGCACAACTTTATTCAAATTATTAAATGTCAATGTGGTAGTTCTAAATTCAACACCCAGCAGCATATTGAAGTAGCCCTTATGAATGCCTAATTTATCATTTCTTCTGTGTATCTTCTCACAACAGGACAGTCCTAAATTGGACTCTTAAAAACAAATCTTATAAATTCTATTCTTTTCTTTTTTTCTTCATGCACAGGAATCTGAAATTCAAATGGAGATTTTGGATGGTTATTGCTGTTGTTATTATTACCTTAAACCATGCATTTAGGAAAGACAAAAATTATCTTTGGGCTGAAAAGCAGCTACATTGCAAAAGTCAAGTACTATTTTATCTTTGCAGTTATTTCTGATTATTTGTTTTAACATGCATATTATTTTTCAGTCTCTGTTAATGGACAGTAGAAAAGTACAAAACAAAAAGTTAGGTCATATGCAATAATCAGAAACTACATGAGCTCCTTTAAAATATAAATTTAACTTCAATCAAGAGAATAGCAGAGTCTACATACATTCTTTAACCTTTTAAATTACTGCTGCAACCACATAGTATAAATCAATACCATGAATTTTACAAATGATTCATCAGTAAATAATAATAATTCACCAGGGAATATTCAGAGAAAGATCTGGCCCATGCTTGTCATTGATATATTACATTGTATGTGCCCTGTGAATTATCTGTATATGAAGTTTTGAAATTTCAGAACAGCATAAGGGAAATGGTTTTAATCTCCTTGCATGTTCTATCATGCTTCTGTGAGCTGAAGATGGAGAATAGTTCCTAATATTTCACAACTGTGCTGCACAATCCATCAAACCCTCCCCACCACACACAATACTGAACATTAGGAATAATTCTAAAATCATTTGAGCTGCTGGAAGTCCCAAATAAGCTCAAAAGAGATATTTATTTCCAAAGGCAGCGGTTATCTGTTACATTTTTTAAAAATCTGTTGCTACTTTTTCTAAGTAATCTTTTCACTCTGCTACTGTAATTAGTATTATAAATTTGACAGATTGGAAAACCCAGGGTACAGCTAAATCAAATTAATGGTATTGTCCAGCCTTTCCAATGTGATATGCTATATCCCAACTGTTTCAAGGTCTCTTCTAATAATAATAAGTCAGAGGTTCATTTATACTGAATGTCTTTATTAGCTAACAACTTCCACATCCAGCCTCCTGCTCTAACTACTTGTTGAATAAACGAAACTACTTCACGGGCCAAAGGCTGTACTTCCCAGCAGAGGGCGTGCTTCCCCAATCTCAGTCCTTCCTCTGTTACTAACTTTGTCCTCCTGACTCTACCACTTAGTTCCACCTATTGATACATCTTTCCTCTTCTTCTTTTTTTTGAATTTTTTTTGCCAAAATTTCGAGCCAACACGGCAACAGCTGACTGAGGATTCTGAGAGGGGTAATTCAGCATATTAAATGGGTTCTAACAGAGGCATCTTCAAGGAGGGGGGGGGAAAGGTGCCAAAAAAAGTCAAGATGGAGACTGTGACTGCACAACCTCAATTTTAAAAAGTGCATCATGCACATGATCCTCATTTAAAAAGGGTGTGGCTTTGGTTGCACACATGCAAGCATCATCTATACTTTTTAAAACTCCTTCGGGGATGCCCCTGGGTTCCTGGTTAGAAGGATACCCTCAACAACCCTATTGCATTATCAGGCATTGTTTTCCTAATACAAAAATTAGGCCATACTGCCATTTCAACTGCCCTCTTAAAGAGACAAACAGGCATTTATTTGTTGGATTTATATCCCATCTTTCCTTCAGGAGCTCACACTGATGTACATACTCTATTCTTTCATTTTCTCCCACAACAATAACACTGTGAGGTAGGCTGGGCTCAGAGAGAATGATTGGCCCAAAATCACCTAGAGAGATTCCAGTGCTGAAGATGGATTGGGACCTGGGTCTCCCTGGGTCCAGTCCAACTCCTTAACTATGTAGGTGGAATGGTGTTGCTTCAGATAATCAGGGCAGGCATTTTTATTCAGTCCATCTCCCTCAGTCCCTACAACTCCTTGGCATTTCTGTTAAAGCTATGACAATCTTCATCAAAAGCAGTTATTCTGCACTGAATTAGAAAGCCATTTAAGGAATATTATTTACGCTTCAGCCTAACACATGCTGTCTGTGACATACATTCAGGAAAGGGATAGTATAAACATTATTTCTGAAAACCAAAAGTTTGAAAATGATTGTACTAAAGTTTCTGAAGCATATTGACCAGACAGCATAGTCATTTCAGACAACAAAGTCTTCGAGATAAGAGAGAAAAATGCTGCTCTGAGATAATAAGGTGTACAAACAGCACTTCCCTGTCTGGGCTAAGCTGATAATTAGCACCCAGATGATGTGATGTGATATGATCCTATTATCCTTGTGTCTTTACTTAGGACATCATAGATAACTAAGTCACAGTGACAAATGTAGGGTACTTCTCTAGTAAGCTTTTAATAATTTTTCAAAAACCATTTATCAGCAGATTAGTGTATTTACCTTTTTAATCCAAATATTAGTTGGATTAGTAAAGCTTAGTTTCTTTAAATGCAATTTTGAATCAAAGTTCTACTGAAAATTCTGCAGTTAGAAAAATCACTTCTTGTGAACACATTAATTGCTGCAATGATTAGATAAGCTCATAAAATGGAAAGATGCCCATCTATCAAAAAGGAGTAGTCAAAGAAGTATTTGGAAATTACAGGTATGGATACGTTGATGGATATAATATAGATCAGAGCTTTCCAAACTTTTCATGTTGGTGACACACTTTTTAGACATGCATCATTTCGCGACACAGTAATTCAGTTTTACTAGCAAACCGGAGGTTAAACTAACTAACTTATAAGAGATATGGACACATACATAAATTGTAGTAGCGAAACGTATGGGGACACAACATACCTCATGAAAACAGAGCTCCCCTCTTACAGCAGGGCGCAAGGCAGGCACTAGGACCTGCGCGGAATCCTGGCAGGGCTCGGAGGCAGCAGCAGCGAGGCGCTTGAGGCTCTGAGCATCCGACTCAGAGGTTTCTCATTACGTTCATGCTACACACCGACACACTGCAGCCGACACACTAACGTGTCATGACACACAGTTTGTAAAGCTCTGATACAGATGAAGAGAGGGACTAATTAAAGCAAGGGAGAGGAATCTGTGACTCTTCAAATGTTGCTGAACTGGACCTTTAGACATTTTGGAATAGATTTTATACTCAACTGGAAAAGTGGCTACATTTTTTAAAAGATGGATGATAAGGAAGTTCTTATTTATGGTGTAAGCTGGCAATAAATTAATGTATCATTTTTAAAAGCTGTTAATGTTAACTCTTTATGGACCAGATATACTGTTTTCTTTTGTATAGAGAACTCAGACATTTACCCCAAAATTAGTTATGCCTACATTTTACAAATGGAGGAGAAGGAGGAAAAGGGGGGATTTTCTTTCATTGTAGAAGAATATCATTTGCGGGGGAAAGTTACTGATACTTTTTTATATATAAAAAGCAAATTCACTAATGTCAAGGATTGCATGTTTACACACTGCCTCTCATCTCCCAATTGAAATAAGGTCCCTGCTAATAGAAATAATGGGCACATAAGAGCATGATCTTCATGACTTTGTTTTATTATTATCCAGCTGAATTACTTGTGTAAAATGTCTGAAGAAAAGGTTTATGCCTCACCATGTTGAAGAGCCACTGATTAAAACATGTGACAAAATGCACAGATAAATGCTGCAGTTTGGGCAAGAATCTAGATAAATTGCTAACTGGGTAATGAGGAACGTGCACGAAGGCTATAGCTTTTGCCTGGGTGACAGTATCTCTTCTCAAAACAAATTAACAGTTTATATCCATGGTCTACCTTGGGTTACCAAAGCATGAAAGCAAACTTGTTTTCAGATACAGCATCCTTCAAGGGATGGTCTTTAGACATTGTCTCTAAAGGGACCTTTTTGCACCCAAAATAGAAGAAAGGAGCCCATCCCTGAAAACTGCCTTTCACTCACTCTTTCTTTCTCCCATTCTCTCTCTCTCTTCCTGTGCTATTTTATGGTGTTGCAGTTAATACAATTTGTAACTATTATTTTATTTTATTTTATTTTGTTTTATTTTTCTTTACTTTGACCCATGGTAGAGAGGGACAGAGATCAACCTTCAATCCGATAATTTTTTTCTCCCCTTCTTTTATTTCATGTTCAACACAGGTCAATTCACATTTACTTAGTAGTCAATGAGCAATATTTGAAATAGACTGGTGGCCTTAGTGCCAAATGTTCTACTCCTGTCAAGAACTCCCCAATTGTAGAGAGCATAATATCCAGTAGTTATCAACCATGAGTTGAAAGGTAGCTTATTTTTTTTAACCAGTTAAAGAATCTCTCAGCCAGTATTATACCTAAGTAGGTAAAAGGTAAAGGTACCCCCCGCACATTTGTGCAGTCGTGTCCGACTCTAGGGGCCGGTGCTCATCTCCGTTTGTTGGCCGAAGAGCCAGCGTTGTCCGAAGACGCTTCCGCAGTCATGTGGCCGCATGACACGCGCGGAACGCTGTTACCTACCCACTGAAGTGGTACCTATTAATCTATATACCTAAGTAATCTATCTTTAATTCTTTAGAAGTGTTATTCCTCTGTGAGAGAGGCTTTTGTTTTTCCACCTTATTCTCACTATGTTTTAGAATTTCTGTTAAATTTCTCTTGGTGGAGTTTTTGAATGTATTTTATTGTTAGAGGTGGCAGAGAGTGCAATTGCTGTTGCTACTGTATTCTCCTACAACTCTTTTCATCACTCTGATGTCTGCATGGCCGTACTTCTTAATCTGAAAAAAACGGGTGGGGAAATTCCTTGGTTATCTTCTCTTGGAATTTAAGGGAATCACGGAAAGCTAGGGGGGCTGTAAAGTGCTGAAAGATAGTACAATGCAAGAGAGGAAATTGACACAAACTTCCTGTTTACCTCAGAATAAACTGAATGCAAAAATATCATAATTCACCTATGGCAATAATTTCTCAGAAATTTTCTTCTTGGAAAAAGAAGTTTGAAAGCAAATTCTCTTCTCTTTCATGAAAGACAAACCATGCATGATAACATTTTTCTTCCTGGCACCATAAAAATGAATGATATATTCTGTCCATCTTCTGCAAAAGCTGGCTGAGTAGATCATAGAAAAAGAATACAGATTTTAGTTACATCCTTAATCTCCATGCATATGTGTAATCACTATTAACACTATTCTGCAAGGGGGAGAAAAACATTTTGAGCTAGGAGACACTTAAGAATTTGGTGGTATAATTCAATAGATGTTTGCTAAAAGTTAGTCCAAGTGTTATTTATTGCCAACTGGAATAAAGCCACTGCAGCTTGTATAATGTACAGACTTGGTCAGCTTGAAGCAGGAAGGTTATGTTTATTTGTTTATTTAACAGTTAATTAGTTAGTTAGTTAGTTGCTAGTTTTTCAATTTTGTAGCCAATTGACTCCACAGTGGCTCTGGGCATCTTACAAGTAAAAAATTAAAAAGAAAACTAGAGAGAGAGGGGGGAGGGGGAGGGAGGGAGACCATCATCCTAACTCAAGGCTTCGGAGAACAGCCAGGTCTTTAACAATTGTGGAAAATCAAAAGGGCATAAGCACTACAGATCTCCAGAAGGATATCATTCCACAGAAGAGGAGCAATCACTGAGTTGTTGTTGTTGTTGAGTCATTTAGTCGTGTCTGACTCTTCGTGACCGCATGGACCATAGCACACCAGGCCTTCCTGTCCTCCACTGTCTCTCGGAGTTTACTCAAATTCATGTTCATTACATCGGTGATGCTATCTAACTATCTCATCCTCTGCCGTCCCCTTCTCCTTTTGCCTTCAGTCTTTCCCAGCATCAGGGTCTTTTCCAGGGAGTCCTCTCTTCTCATTAGGTGGCCAAAGTATTTGAGCTTCAGCATCTGTCCTTCCAGTGAGCAGTCAGGGTTGATTTCCTTTAGGATTGACTGATTTGACCTCCTTGCAGTCCAAGGGACTCTTAAGAGTCTTCTCCAGCACCAAAGTTCAAAAGCATCAATTCTTTGCCGCTCAGCCTTCCTTATGGTCCAACTCTCACAGCCATACATTACTCCTGGGAAAACCATAGCTTTAACTATACGGACCTTTGTCAGCAAGGTGATGTCTCTGCTTTTTAATATGCTGTCTAGGTTTACCATAGCTTTCCTCCCAAGGAGCAAGCGTCTTTTAATTTCATGGCTGCAGTCACCGTCTGCGGTGATCTTGGAGCCCAAGAAAATAAAATCTGTCACTGCTTCCATTTCTTCCCCTTCTATTTGCCAGGAAGTGATGGGACCAGATGCCATGATCTGGGTTTTTTTAATGTTGAGTTTCAAGCCAGCTTCTGCACTCTCCTCTTTCACCCTCATCAAGAGGCTCTTTAGTTCCTCTTCACTTTCTGCCATTAGGGTGGTATCGTCTGCATATCTGAGGTTGTTGATATTTCTCCCGGCAATCTTAACTCTGGCTTGTGATTCATCCAGCCCGGCATTTCTCATGATGTACTCTGCATATAAGTTAAATAAGCAGGGTGATAATATACAGCCTTGTCGTACTCCTTTCCCAATTTTGAACCAGTCGGTTGTTCCATGTCCGGTTCTAACTGTTGCTTCTTGACCCACATACAGGTTTCTCAGGAGACAGGTAAGGTGGTCTGGTACTCCCATCTCTTTAAGAATTTGCCACAGTTTGTTGTGATCCACACAATCAAAGGCTTTAGCGTAGTCAATGAAGCAGAAGTAGATGTTTTTCTGGAACTCGCTTGCTTTTTCCATGATCCAGCGAATGTTGGCAATCTGATCTCTAGTTCCTCTGCCTCTTCGAAACCCAGCTTGCACTTCTGGTAGTTCTCGGTTCACATACTGCTGAAGCCTAGCTTGTAGGATTTGGGGATTACCTTGCTAGCATGTGAAATGAGTGCAATTGTACGGTAGTTTGAACATTCTTTGGCATTGCCCTTCTTTGGAATTGGAACGTAAACTGACCTTTTCCAATCCTGTGGCCACTGTTGAGTTTTCCAAATTTGTTGGCATATTGAGTGCAGCACTTTAACAGCATCATCTTTTAGGATTTTAAATAGCTTAGCTGGGATACTGTCTTCTCCACTAGCTTTGTTGTTAGTAATGCTTCCTAAGGACCACATGACTTCACTCTCTAGGATGTCCGGCTCAAGGTCAGTGACCACACCATCGTATTTATCATGGATATTAAGATCTTTCTTGTATAGTTCTTCTGTATATTCTTGACACCTCTTCTTAATCTCTTCTGCTTCTGTTAGGTCCCTGCCTTTTTTGTCCTTTATCATGCCCATCTTTGCATAAAACGTTCCCTTGATATCTCCAATTTTCTTGAAGAGATCTCTAGTCTTCCCAATTCTATTGTTTTCCTCGATTTCTTTGCATTGTTCATTTAAGAAGGCCTTCTTATCTCTCCTTGCTATTCTCTGGAAATCTGCATTCAGTTGGTTATATCTTTCCCTTTCTCCCTTGCCTTTTGCTTCCCTTCTTTCCTCAGCTATTTGTAAAGCTTCAACAGTCAGCCACTTTGCTTTCTTGCATTTCTTTTCTTTGGGATGGTTTTAGTTGCTGCCTCCTGTACAATGTTACGAACCTCCATCCATAGTTCTTCAGGCACTCTGTCTACCAGATCTAATCCTTTAAATCTATTCCTCACCTCCACTGTATATTCATAAGGGATATGATTTAGGTCATACCTGAGTGGTCTAGTGGTTTTCCCTACGTTCTTCAATTTAAGCCTAAATTTTGCGATAAGAAGCTCATGATCTGAGCCACAGTCAGCTCCAGGTCTTGTTTTTGCTGATTGTATAGAGCTTCTCCATCTTTGGCTGCAAAGTATATAATCAATCTGATTTCGGTATTGACCATCTGGGGATGTCCACGTGTAGAGTCGTCTCTTGTGTTGTTGGAAAAGAGTGTTTGCTATGACCAGCATGTTCTCTTGACAAAACTCTATTAGCCTTTGCCCTGCTTCATTTTGTACTCCGAGGCCGAACTTGCCTGTTATTCCAGTTATTTTTTGACTTCCTACTTTAGCATTCCAGTCCCCTATGATGAAAAGGACATCTTTAATCACTGAGAAGTCCTGCTTATTAGTTTCCATAAGGTGGCACTGCTTAAACAATGAGGCCCCAAGCCAAATGGCAGCCAGTGCAGTTCACGAAGCAGTGGGGACACATGCACATACCACAACGTGCCCATCACTATATACACTGCTTCTTTTTTGACCAGCTGTAGCTTCCAAGTGGTCTTCAAGAGCAGCCCTATGTAAAACACATTACAGTAGTCCAATTGAGAGGTGACCATGATATGAATGAATCTCTGAAGGGCCTTCTGCTCCAGGAATGGGCACAACTGACACACCCAGATGAATGTATTGAAAGGCCCTCTTGGCCACAGTTGCTACCTGCTCTTCAAACAAAAGCTGTGAATTCAAAGGGATCCCCAGATTGCACACTAGTCTTGCATGAGGAAGTACAATCCTATTTAAGACTAAATATGGAGTATCCCCAGAACCGGAGGGGTCAAACAGATCCAGCTGGTCTTGTCAGGATTGAGCTTGAGTCTGTTCCTCACCATCCAGGCCCACACAGCTTCCAGGTACTGGGTCAGGACTTTAATGGAATCACTTTGTTGGGCCGGATGCCTAATTAGATATCATAAACATATTGATAATATTTTAACCCAAATTGACAGAGGACCTCACCCAGCGGTTTCATGTAGATGTTAAACACAAGTAAGGAGGCACAGCTGTGACCTCTCACCCCATCAACACTGATAGAAACTGGTCACAGAGAAAGGAGAACCACTGCAAATCACTGCTTCCCATTTCCAACCCCCTAGACCCAAGCCAGCCCAATAGGATACCATAGTCAACAGTATCAAAAGCTACTGAAAGATCCCCCTCATGGCTCTGAGAGATCCCCAACCCTGCTCTGCCACAGGCCTCATGCACCCAGTGCTCTCTCCTGACTGAAATGTGTATAGATAATCTGCTTCCTCCAGGTCCTCTGCAGCTGAATCCCAACACCCTCTCAACCACCTTCCCTAGAAAGGGAATGTTGGAGACTGTATGGAAATTGCCCAGGATAGTTGGGTCCAGCGATAGTCTCTTAATGAAACTGAGAAAGGTTATGATTTTAAAAATATAAGGTTATTATTAATAAATCTTAGCCTTAGTTCAATTAATTAATCAGTTAAAATTACATATGCATTTCATGTGAGAAATCTAGTTCTAAAAAGAAAAAAAGTATAATTAATTTATCAAAGCAACATCATTAATCTAAACACTACAGTCCTATCATGCCTTGGGCATGAAAGCTAGCTAGGTGACTTTGGGCCAGTCAATCTCTCTTAGCCCAACCCACCTCACAAGGTTGTTGTTGTGGAGAAAAATAGGAGGCAGGTCTGTTAAGTATGTTTGCTGCCTTGAGTTAACCCCCCCAAAAAGGGCAGGATAAAAATATAATAAATAAATAAATAAATAAATAAATAAATACCACATTAATTACAGCAGAATTTCATTGACCAGTAAAATATTCCAGAAACTTTAATCTAGAAGTAAAATAATATAGTGGAAAAAATGTGTTTGTATGTATGTGTATGTGTGGTGGCTCAGCAGGTAAGACGCCAGGCTTGTCGATCGGAAGATTGCAAGTTCGGAGGTTCGAATCCCTAGCCCTGCATGACAGAGTGAGCTCCCGCACTAGCTCCAGCTCTTGCCAACCTAGCAATTCGAAAGCATGCAAATGCAAGTAGATGAATAGGTACCACTTCGGTGGGTAGGTAACAGGGTTCCGTGTGTGTCATGCGGCCACATGACCATGGAAGTGACTTCGGACAACGCTGGCTCTTCGGCTAACAAACAGAGATGAGCACCGGCCCCTAGAGTCAGACACGACTGCACAAATGTGTGGGGGGAACCTTATGTATGTGTGTATGTGTATAAGGATAAATCTAATAGAAGAGAATATATGTAGCTCAGGGTTGAACTGTGGAGTCCTTGGTGCTTTCTCAGCTTGGTTGTTTGATTGCAGACATTTCATTACCCAACTAGATAACATCATCAGTGCTGGTGAGTGTGGGGTTTGCTCCCTGTTTATATACAGTAGCTTGCCCTGCCAGTATTGGTGGGGGTGTGTTTTTCTCCTTGGTAGTTCCTTGATTAGGGTATTGTTTCCTGTTTGATTGTTTGTCTGATTGCTTGTCTCCTTGGTAGTTCATTAGAGTATTGTTTTCTGCTTGACTGTTTGTCTGGTGTTAATCCCTGTTTGTCTGGGTGTAGGCTGCTGGAGAGGATGTGTTCTGGTCTTTTTGTTTCCTTCTCAGCTTTCTTATTGTTTCTTTTGAATAGTGTGTAAATGTGGTTTATCTATATGTGTCTATTGATGGTTGATGTGTCTGAGTGCCAAGCTTCCAGGAATTCCCTAGCATTTTTAGATTTAGCTTGGTCTAGGATGCTCATAGTTCCCCAGTTGAAACTATGATTGAGTCTGTCCATGTGTTGTGAGATTAAGGAGTTTTCATTGTGTCAATCAAGCAGAAAACCATACTGTAACCAAGGAACTACCAAGGAGGAAACCACACTCCCACCGACACTGGCAGGGCAAGCCACTTTATATAAACAGGGAGCAAACCCCACACTCAATAGCACAATGATGTTACCTAGTTGGGTAATGAAATATCTGCAATCAAACAACCAAGCTCAGAGAGCACCAAGGACTCCCCAAGGATAAATTTTCTTAAATGTACTATGAATCCTAGAGATAGATGGATGGATGGATGGAGATAGGGATACACACATTAGTTTTCAGGCATAGTTTTTTTATGAATGTTTGGATACATTTTAAAGTATGCTTCAGCAAATGATTAATTGCAGAAGAAATGCATCGTTATCCACTTGCATTACTAAATTGCTGCCAAGAAAAAGAAAGTCCTCAGAACTGAAATGTTTCTCTGTTCCACTTATTATTTTTAGAAACTACTCTGATTAAGAATTACTTTTAATTGTCATGTTCTCTAGTTGTTTACTCTAAGAAATAGGAAGAAGTTAAAATCTATCCATAGCATTTCAAAAATATAGCAGAGAAAGGGAGGCACATTCATTAGCACCATATAATAATCATATTAATTTTCAAATCCTGATATGAATTGCCATTAATGATACAAACCTTCAATTAAATACTATATAGTAATTTTGTCTCCATAAAATAAAAACATAAAATGAAATTTAGTCTGTGTTTTAAATCACATGGAATTGAAACAACCAATAAAATAGAATATGCAATAACTCCCTTATTTTTCAGTAGACTCGAGTTAAGTGTTCTCAAATAAGTGATAAGAAGGAATGCTGTATTTGGGTGGTACTGCATCACTCTGCTGGTATACAGTAAGAGTAGCTTGTGATGTATCTGTTCCTTGCATTTATAAGCTAAAACACTAGGGAAAAGCTAGATTGGAATCTCTATTTTTTTTTAAAAAATACTGTTTTTTAATGTGTAGGGTTTATTGTCTTGATTGTTTTTGGTATCAAGGAACATTCATTCATATGAGTAATCATCTGTGTATGTCTGAACACACACAGAGAACACGGCATTGGTAATTGCATTACAAACAGATCTGCTGTTTGTGAGAATTAGGATTAATTCTGTACCCAATGGTACAATACTAAAATCCCTCAAATATTCTGCCAATAATTTGAATGAGTTTTATCTTTCACACATAAACTCTCTCTCTCTCACACACACACACACACTGAAGAGCTGAAGAAATTTGCACATCCTCAATTAGTGAAAAAAAAAGTCTTTAATGAAAACTTTTCTCTTGTCACCCCCCCCTAAAAAGTCAAGTATCATCAATATATCAAACAGTTCAATGTGTGGTTTCCTGCCAAATATTAAATAAGAACCTCTCTCAACAACAGTAGCAGTGTCACTCTCAAGATGGAAAATTTAAGATATTCTTCCAGTCACATTGCAAAGGTTTACAAAGACAACACATGAGGTTTATTTGATGATCAGAAGAGGTCAATATTATTGTGAGATCTTTCCTTCAGAAATGAATTATTTAACAATCTACCTGGTTTTTGCCCCCCTCCCTCAAAAAAAAAACCTGTCATATTACTTAGTTCATATTCATTTATAGGTTCTTTGCTAAACACTGTGATGTTTAATGTCAAAAAGAGTGCTGGATTTCATATCAGCTGACAGTCGAACTGCCGAGTGAAATCTCTTTGACTGGCAGCTGCTATATGCACAGGGCAACCCTGCTGTGACATAATGCTTCACACTTGTTTACAATTCTCCTGAAAGACTGTATGATATATTTAAAAGATTCATCTTGAACACCACCGGCCTTCCAAGTTGCTTTAATTCAGTGTTTAATTTAATGCTTCCAGACCTTTCAACCAGTACCTTTTCTCTGCAGTATTCAAAACATAAAACAAATATTATCTTTAAAATGTGGAGGACACAGCTGATCCATTTATTAACTTCCATTTCCACTCTCACACAGTGCAGACTTGAATTTAATGTTATTTTTTAATTTTAATTTTAAGAAAGTTGGAGGAGATGGGTATCCTTCTTGAAGATGAATGAACTATTCCTAAAGAGCGGTGCCATACTGAAGGCAAATATTCAGGTACACCCATCATTTAAATACAGTATATACTCTTAAGGTTCTGCATCAGGATCAGAAAAGTGTTAAAGCTTTAAAAAGATTATGACTAATCCTTCTTGGAATACTCCGCTGTTGGAAGCCCTGAAACATTTGCTGGGGTGACCAGCAAAGTAGAGGTGAATGTAGAAAGATACTTGCTCCTCCTCCTTTACCCTTGCAAGTAACAAAGTGGATAAAACTAGACTAGCTAGTTCAAAGGTAGATCTTTGAGGACCTCTTAAGGAAGCCCTGTACCAGACTTCCTCTTTTCAATGATGGAATAGCCAATATTTAAGGGAAAAACAGCTAAAGAATTAGCTGTTCAAACATCAAATTTCCCCCTTCATTGTTGGGACTCATTTCAACTTTGAAAGTAGAAGTCCAAATTATTGTTTGGTTGCTGGGATTCTGTCACATGGACCAATTTGTGGCTTATACTTATTTCCTTTATAATCTGTCTATTTTTTTTGGTGGGGTGAGGATCTCAAGGCCATGTTCATAGAGGTCTCACCATACCCACCACAGCACTATAATGTAGGCTGGCTGAGGGAACTCAGATCAATCAGTGAACACTTTTGCCAAACGAGGACTTGAATTATGTCTCTCCAGTCCAAGATTCTTTTGTTTTTTGTTTTTGTTTTTTAAACACTGTTTAGGAATGATAGATTTAAAGCGTTTTTCCCAATGTGAGAAGCAACGTTGTTTAATTAGAAATGGATGGAATTACTTGTTTGTAGAAGTCACTTAATTCAGTTTGGATCTGGAGCATCAGAAACAGTGCAATCTAACTCATGGTAGTTCAGAGAAGTTTAATATGAATCATTGTCCATAAAAATATAATTTCATCCTCTCATAATCTAGCATGGAAAAGACACAAATTGCTGTAACATCTTTGTTTACTGTTTCATCACAAAGAGATAAAATTTTCATGTCAGCTGGATGAAGCATGCCAAGTTTCAGAATATGAGAAATAAACAATGTTATGTCACAAAAATCGTATCTCGCTTGTTCTTTTTACTTTTTTTTTTGGATTTATAGTATGCACATTAATCATCTTTTCCCATCCTCATACCATTATTATGAAGAACAAGCATTCCGAGGTAATTTTTTTAAATCAAGAAAGCACTAGATAACCAATGCATTTTTCTCTAATTCCATGTTCAATTCCTATAAAGACTTGAAAATAGAGTAAATTTATATCCTGAACTCTAACGTTTTCCAAAAAGATGCTTGGGAATCATGTTGTAGTCACATGATCATTGGAAAAGTGGTACTCACTTTAAAGAGTTGCAGGTAAATTTTCATGCATTCCGAAGCAATGGCTGTTGTGGGTCTTATACATTCCAAAGCACTTTTTCTGAATTATTACTAAAGGGATAGACAGCCTGTAATATCTATTGCTTCAAAATAAAGAGGACTATACAAATTTAATTTTGCTTTTAGGTTGGTCTACAATTATGAAATGCACTCATATTTGTAATTGGACCTTTTTCAGAGCCAGGATGGAGTAGTGGTTATCATATTAGATTAGGACTGGAAGATCCAAATTCAAGGCCAATTGAAATCATGGAATCTAACTGGATGACTTCCAGTTATAGTCCCTACCTGTTTGTCTACCCAATCTTGCAGAATATTTCTTAAGAAATATTGAGAAGATATGTTAGTACACAGGCCTGAGTACAGGTTATAAATCTATATGAGTAACTACTATAAATAGGCAAAAATGTTAGGGTTTAATGGTGATTAGATTAAATTAACACTTCTAGAAAAGATTCTTTTCTAAGATTCTTCAACCACTGTGAAAATGTGGAACCATAACTGTAAATTTCTTATTGTAGTCTGAGCTTACATTATATCTTACTATGATGGATAGGATTCCAAGAGTGTAGGGCTCCTTAAGTCTTGGCAACTGGAAATTAACTATTTATTTAACTATTTATTTAACTATAACTCCTTTATATTTTTATAACATAACTTCTATGACATAACTCTTAATATAATAACATGCTATCACATAATCAATTCAAATAACTCCCAAGGAAAAATGTAAGGATTCAAAGCTTATTCAGAGGTGCTGGTATTCATATAAACATTTTTGTCTTTTTTTGCATTATTCATTAAAGTTAACAGAAATTATATACTGGTGTGTTCCGTGATGGAAGTCTGCACTTAAAATAATGAGCTGTTGTGCCTCTATACATGCTTAATCTTTTAAGAAAACCCCGGACAGTGATCCTAAAGTTCTCCATGCTTTGTTTCATCATTCCTGTAAAGAAATCTGACCTCATTTTCCAGAAAATTGCCAAAGGGGCTGAATTCTTTAATGTGAGTTAAGCATGAGAATTAGGCTGTGATGAGCTAAATCATACTGCATTTTCAAGGGAACAAAAGTTGCCTCAATCAACTATAAGAATATGATTGAAAACCACCAAACAAAAATATATGCTAGGATTCTATTCTTCTCATAATGGAATAGCAGCCTGAGAGATTCCGAATATCTTATTTTGTTTGCAGGAATAGGAATCCTTCCCTCCCTGCTTTCAAGGGGAAAAAAAAAGAAAAGCTCTACATAAAAAGCTCTGCCAGCATGAATAAATAATGAAACTATGTTATCTTGCTCTCCTGGGTGGTATGAAAGCATCACAGGGTTTTGTTTCTTCCTTCTCCAAACAAGTGTCAACACTGTTACATTTACTGTACTAGAAGGAAGAGAAGATATCATTTTAGTAATTATAAAGGGGACAGTTTATTTCAGCTGTGTGTTGTCAATTTGCTCAGGTGTCTTATTTAAAAAGACTCATGCCATGATCTGTCATAGCAACAAATCAGACAACTTCAAATTAGGCCTTCTCAATCCCAGGAAGTCAACTAAATTAACTGGGGAATGGCTGAAGGAACAACCAAAGGCCTGCTGCTTGAGATTGGTACTAGCCAGATACTCTGTAAATCATGGCCTGGGGAAAGAATCAAAAGACTGCTGAATCATCATTTGTTCATTACAGATTCACTGCCCTTGACACAAGGATTACATTCTCAGCACAAAGAAGAAAAAGGAAGGGGGGCAGGGAGAAAAGACATTGCCAATGGGTTATTTGGTACACTTTTCATTTTCTAACAGAGCAATTCTCTTCTCTTAGAGCAATTTAAATGGATGAATAGCAAATTAGGGATAAGAATGTTCCTGCCAATATCACTAATGATAATAGTTTAAATGAGACATATGTATAATACTGCCTTGAGCTCCTGTACCAAAGGCAGGATATAAATAAATATAAACAAACATACAGCATATCTCTAGATCAGAGCTTTCCAAACTTTTCATGTTGGTTACACACTTTTTAGACATGCATCATTTTGCAACACACTCTTACAGCAGGGCATCATTTTGCAACACACTCTTACAGCAGGGCACAAGGCAGGCACTAGGACCTGCGCGGAATCCTGGCAGGGCAGGTTTGGAGGCAGCAAGGCACAAGGCAGGCACTAGGACCTGTGCGGAATCGTGGCAGGACAGGTTTGGAGGGAGAAAGGCACAAGGCAGGCACTAGGACCTGCGTGGAATCACAGCTCTTTGGAGGCAGAAAGGCACAAGGCAGGCACTAGGACCTGCGCGGAATCCTGGCAGGGCAGGTTTGGAGGCAGCAAGGCACAAGGCAGGCACTAGGACCTGCGCGGAATCCTGGCAGGGCAGGTTTGGAGGCAGAAAGGCACAAGGCAGGCACTAGGACCTGTGTGGAATCCTGGCAGGGCTCGGAGGCAGCAGCAGCCGTGACACACCCAGACACTACAGCCAACGCACTAACGTGTCGCAACACAGTTTGGAAAGCTCTGCTCTAGATAAAGATTCTGCACAGATTTGAAAGCAGAATCCGACAATCTCAATAGGCTGGAGAAGAAGAATCATTGTACTTCTGGCTAAATTTCTGTTTAGCTAGAACTAGAATTTTCTATTATGTGTTTTTAAATGTTGTGGCTCTAAAAGGCATAAGGACAGCTCCTTTCCCCATTATAGAGAAGTCCTGCCACACCTCATCTCCTGCTGCTGGCTTTTTACTGCCTTGGAAGTCCTTCAGCAGAAAGATGACTTGACAATTTTGCAGCTGAACCATTTCCTTTTTTTTCTTTTCATGAGACCAGATGAATGCACCCAATATGAAGTAAAGACATGAATGTGGGGGATGCTAGCAATTTACTTCATTTCCCATTATGGATGGGTACCGAAGACAATGCTTTAGGACTGTGCAAAGCATTCAAATGAGGCGTTTTGCCAGATGCAGGGGTGTGAATAAAATACCCCTCTTTGAATTATTAAAGTTGTTGTTTTGGTAAGGCTCAAATGGCTGCTTCAAAAGCTTTGAGGATCAGTGACTAGGCATGAACACAGGGTTATAACTTTTTTTGAAAAAATCAAAA
The DNA here is from genome assembly GCA_023362775.1 of Charina bottae. Classification (NCBI taxonomy): domain Eukaryota; kingdom Metazoa; phylum Chordata; class Lepidosauria; order Squamata; family Charinaidae; genus Charina; species Charina bottae. Next base: position 232,907,308 of record JALMGJ010000002.1, on the reverse strand, counting down.
AAGTTCTGGGTTCAACTAAAATGAACAGAAGGTTATTCTGATAATGTCAATATAAATGATAAATTGCACACGTTACAGAAATACTGAAAGCAATGTTGTTTTTAAACAGTGTTTCTGTAGTTTTCATTAAAGGGCCCGTAGTTTAAGTTGCATGTAGAACTTTCTGATTTCTTTTGGTACCATCAGGAATTTTCACACTGGAGTCAACCTGCAAGATTATATTCATAGATCCTTGCTATTATTTTTAATCTGTGCTTAGTTTTAGTCCAAAATTAGGCATGTTTTCTGAAGACTCACATTTAATAAAAAGTGAACCATGAACAGTATCCTTGATATAAACTGAGAGTTGACTTAGGATGGGCAAATGAAGTAACATTTATAATAATGCATAATGTTTTCTGCTTCCTCTTTGACATATACATATATCCAGGAGCAAACAATCAAAATTATAGCTGTTTGATCCCTCAAAGCTTCTTTGAAACAAGTACTTTTCTTATACAGTTTATTTTTTCTTTCTCATTCAGTTGTTTCTTAAAATTGTTCTCTCTTTTTCAAGGAACGGGGAATGCTTGTTGCTCTCTAGAAATATGCTGTTGCAATACTAAAATCATCCAGTTAATAACAACATTCCAGTCTGCAGTTTGCCCATACTCTTATTTATATGACAAGTCTTGCCAGTACTATGAAATTGTAAAATTTAAAAAGCAGTAAGAAATTTTCTTTCCGCAGGAAGGAAAATTAGAATTGAAATGGATGCTTTAATCTTGTGCTCTGGTAGGGTCCTCCCACCATAGCCAACTGACCTGCTGCTTGGCTTGAAAGAGGAGACAGGCAGAACTCATATCTGTTTCACCACGTCTCATGTATCAATAAGTTCTGAAGGGGAATGGCAGTGTTAAAGAAAGTAGTCATGACTGACAGACCCATGGAGGAGGCCATGGAATACTCATCAGAATCACATTAGAAAAGGCAAGATGCTGCTGTATCAAAGTAGTAAAACCAGTAAAAAATACAATTATACAAAAGCCCTTCTTGGCAAAAGTGCTCCAAAATCAATAATTTACTCACGTGGCACAGAACTAGTAACAAACTGCTGCCAGAACCCAGTTCTCTTTCCGAATTTAAACTGGTCAGACCATCAGCCCCCCCCCCTTTAAAGTCAGGTCCAATCTACTTACAAAAGGCCACTGAACATATGTTTAAAAACAGGCCTAGTGCTTCTCCAGAAGAACACTAAACTCATGTATATAAGGACCTACATAATGCCCAGTCAGGTATTATGTGGGCAGATATATCTTAAGGAGCCAGGTGCCAGGTCTTTGCAGTAACCCGTATGAAAACGTCCACGGAGGAATGTGTCTAGTGACTAAGGGAAAGGGGTATGCTTGCAGCTGTCTAAAGAGGTAAATAGGAGCTGAACAAATCCCATCCCCTGGTGACCAATCACCAGCAAATCAATGAGGCATTGCAAATTGTCTGTAAGACAAGACAGGTCTCATAAGAAGAGAAGAAACACTGCATTAAGGTAAGTAAAGCTTTAAGCTGCCTCTGCAGAGCTAGTGGTGAGTTAAAGATGATGACATGAAGATATGTCCTCTAGAAGTGCATAGCAAGACATCTTCATGATGCACTTAGTGGGATGTGGGATGAACCAAAATTCAGCTTCCCTAAATGGAGCAGGAAGAGGTGTACAGTGTTTTTCTTCAAGCAGCAAATGATTTTAGCTAGCCCTTTTTTGCATCAAGATTGACTTCTCTTCATTGGGAGAAGGAATGCATACAGGTAGTCCTCATTTAGCAACTGCCTTGGATAGCAACCATTTGCAAATACGGCGGTAATAAATGGTAATAAAAAATTCATTTTCCGACCAATGCATGCATTTATGAAACAAAAGCCTTCAGTGTGAAACTGATTAAAGTCTGGTCAGTTTCAGGCAGCTGGCAGGAGGGTTCTAATCAACTAGTTAAGATCACAGAGCTGAGCTTGTTAACTTGCCTTAGCACTTATTAGGGAAGTGCTGTGCTGTGGAGAAAAAACATCTCAAGAAGAGATAGCTTGTTTAGGCAATCTTTCCGCCCTCTGAGGGGGCAAAAAAAGGGGGGGAAATGGGTCAGGCACAGGACACTGTACAAGGGAACTTTTTCTGAAGGAGACAGCAGCAACCAGTGATCTTTGCTCTCTCTCTCTCTCTCTCGCTCGTGTTCACTTAGAGACCATTTCACTTAATGACCAAATTGTCGGAACCAATTGTATTCACTAAACAAGGACTACCTGTATTTCTTACTCTGCAGCTCCTGAAAGGATGTAAAATGGCATTTGCAGCTCTACTAGTAGAATTGATTACACTATTGTTCTTAAAGTCCAGAATTCACTAAGTAATATTAGCTAATATCACCACTTGTTTATTTATATATTGTACCTTTCTACTGCTCAGTAAGCAGTGTTGTCTTGGATTTGTACTGAAAAGTTAACAGTAAACAATCCTTTAAATATCTGGACACAGTTTTAAAAAATTAACTTGAAGCTAAAAGCAAAATATAGGTGCCAGGCAAGCATGTGCCTCAGAATGGGTACCACAATTGACAAGGCTCTAAATATTTTAAATAGTTTGAATCAGCAGTAATGGATGGCAATGCCAAGGACCAAACTAAAAAGTTCTTTTAGTCTAATAGCAGGATTCACTTGGTTTTTGCTATATTTACAACAATATGAAGTTGATGAGAGAAGGTCTACTATGTCCTATATAGAACAGTGATAGCTTGCACATGGTGTCCATATATAATATACTCTCAAATGTTCTCATTGTTTTCAAATGTCTCCTAACCTTCTTTGAAGTACATCATGAGGATTCTGTTTCAAAACTCTTACTTCCGAATCAATTAAAGTTTACCAAATACTTAACTCCCAAACAGAAACCCCTCTGCTAACAGTAGGGGTCATAACTGAAATATCATCTTGAACTGATAAATAGCAGTCATAAATTTCTTGAAACTCTAATGTCACTATTGGATAAGGAACACTGCCAAACTGTGCATCGATCTTTCAGAGGAAATCCAATCACTTTTAGAACAGAGCAAACCTCTCTTGAAACTCCAGGAAACTGAATTAATGCATCCAATTCCATCTTGTCTAGATAGAATCTTGGTGTATTGGACTACATCCAGTCTACTAACCTGCTCATGTCATAATATTAACTGCCTCATCTGAATTAGATGAAAATAACAAATAGAATGTCTATGTTGGTGACTTAGGCCTTACTCCCAGATAACCTCTTCCAGTGTTTTTATCTATTTTTTTAAAGTACACATGGGAGATAAAATACTGCCCTGAAGAGCAAATAGCCCAATTACCTTAAAGTACAACAATATACTAGTCACAATCCAAGTAGCATTGTCAACTGGAAGCAAAACACAGTAATCAGATATTAGGGTGAGAGGAGAAATGTCATATGAACAAGAAGGATACAGAATTTTAAAAAGTATAATTACTAAGAGCAGCATTAAAAATGTGATACTCATATAATATCCTAAGTTTTGTCTGGCAGAGCTGTTTGTTTGTTTTTGGAAAAAAAACTGGGAGAAGAGATGTAAGTGTTAGTATTAATTAGATTAGTAAACACTGGGACAATTATGAAAGATACCATGGAAAGGAGTTAAAGATGTAATGGTACCATTCCTTCATGCCATGATTCCATTCCAATTCCAACCACTGGCTACACAGAAACTAATTAAAGACAATTCATATAACAATCAACATATTTAATTTGCCCCTTGGTTATTTTCCATTTGTTTGCAACTGTTAATCCACTTGAAGTAAAAGACATCCAAAACCCAAGGTATGTTAAGTTTGATGTCTATGGACATTGCAGACCTAAAATGGTTCTTGCCAAAATATTAATATAACAATTAATTTCAACAATGCTTTACAGTTTCTAATACAATCTTACATGACTCGAGATTTCCTTTACATATCATTGACTTTCAGTTTTAATAAGGTAAAAGTCCAATATAATTTAAACAAATACAGGAAACAAGTTGCCCTTTGTTTCATTTCTTTGAAATACCTCCCTTTAAGATGATTTTTATTAAATTTCCAGGGATAATTGTTAGGGGGGAAAGTTTAGAGATTGATTAAAGAAGTGTAAATTGAATTTGCTTCAATTGCCATTCAATCTGTTATTTTTCTACTGGTATTAAATTTATACAGTCATGAAAGCCCTTCCAGGTATATTTGCTATATTCTACAGGTACTTTTACAGCTCAGTTTACAGTTCAAACTAATACTTCCTATTAAATACCTTATGGGAAAACCTTTTAAAATCATCACAGTCTCACAATAGAAAAAAGAACCAAAATAGCTTATTTTCAAGAAGATAGTTTTTACTTTATCTCTATATATCTAATTATGAGCCTTGTTAATATACAGTAAGATAATCCGTTTAAGGAACCTTGAATTCACTTGGGTTCTAATTTTAGAAATAGAAAACATCTAAGAAATTAGAGGAGCTCAAGCCTCTACGGAAGTCTCCTCATAACAAGAGCACCAAGAATAGGTATGGTGTCTACCCTGACTAAGAGTTGAAACAAGGCCAATCCACTTTGGCCACCTCTCCACTCCATTAATAATGGCTCCTGTGCATCTGCTGCTCATGCTGCTCATGCATAGAAGCTGTAATTTCCAACTGAAGTGAAGTTGTGTGACTATTCTGCCCTGAGAAGAGAAGCAGAATGCCACTTTGCTTTGCAAATTGTTTTGAAGGGTGCTTTGGTTCAAACCTTGATTCAGCACAGTGCCCTTTAAATATCTGCACAACTTCATACAGGAAAAGAAAATCCTAAGCTGCAAATACAGAATTATAGTAGAAATGTGGAACGTAAGAAGCATGAGCACGGGAAAGCTGAACAGTGGAAGATGAAATGAAACAATCACAAACTGCCAAAAATTAAGAAAGAAAAGAAAGCGAACTGGATGTTAGAACAAACTGTGGAAATTGCCTTTTTGGATCAACCATCAACAGTAAAGGAACCAGCAGTCAAGAAATACACCACAGACTAGCACCTGGTAGAGTAGCCATGAAGGCCCTAGAAAAGATATCCAAATGTTGTGATGTGTCTATACCTATGAAGATCAGAATCATACAAGCCCTGTGACACTCTATGGAAGTGAGAGTTGGTCTTTGAAAAAGTAGGATAGGAAGAGTATTGACACTTCGGATATTGGAGAAGACTCCTGAGAATATTGTGGATAGCCAAGAATACAAACTGATGGATCATTGAACAAATCAACCCTGAGTTTTCACTCAAGACACAAATGACCAGGCTCAAATTATCCTACTTTGAACACATTATGCAAAACCTGCTCTCTACAAAAGGCTCTAATTCTGGGAAAGGTGGAAGGAAAGAGAAGAAGAAGAAGACAACCAGCAGCAAGGTGGATGGGCTCAGTTACAGTGGCAATGAGTGCACCACTGGAAGATCTGAAAGACCAGGTTAGCGATAGGTCATCATGGAAAACATCTATCTATGTGGTTGCTAGGAGTCAAAAATGACTTGATGATGCATAATCAACCAATAAATATTGATGAGTACTCTTTTACTTTCATTAGGCTAAGTGGGAAAAGGCTTCCCAGTCCTCATTGTTCCAAATGCCCTTTCTTTTTGTCCTTTTTTCCCCATGCCATTGCTATGAGACTGGACCTTTTCTGCTCTATTTATTTCTCCCCCATACTTCTTGGGACAACACACTCACTTTTAATTCACTTTACTGGCTCCAAGCTGTCCAACAGCAGAAACTATTTCTCAGTTAATCTCTGCCTATTTGCTTTCTCTAGAGCAGTGCTTCCTCAACTTTTTCCTTCATTACCCAAAACCACTTATCATAAAGTCCTTTATACCCAATGTAGATAAAACACTTTAAGTCAATTTAACGGGATTGTGTGTCATTACCTGAAGAAAAAACACTTTTACCCAATTTTGGGTAATTTATCCAGGTTTGGGAAGCACTGCTGTAGAAGGTATTCATTCATTCATTCATTCATTCATTCATTCATTCATTCATTCATTCATTCATTCATTCATTTTCTATCCCGCCTTTATTATTTTTATAAATAACTCAAGGTGGGGAACATACCTATTTTCCCCACAACAACCACCCTGTGAGGTGAGTTGGGCTGAAAGAGAGTGACTGGCCCAAGGTCACCCAGCCAGCTTTCATGCCTCAAGTGGGACTAGAATTCTCAGTCTCCTGGTTTCTAGCCCAGCACCTTAACCACTTGACCAAACTGGCTCTCTATTTTCCCTTTATTCTAACTTTTTAGAGACCTATATAATTAGCACCCAGGTTTTAACTTGCTTACTACTTCTGTTGAACTCCTACCAGTTTGCACCAAAATTTAACTTTGGTACAGATATTCCGATTGCATTCACAAGCATCCTGTATTCACATAGTTTGAAAAATTTAGGATGGCAGATTAAATGTCTCCTTCTTGTCCATAGTATATATCTCAATATTGTCATCAGTTTAAGATACACACCAAAATATGGCATAAAAAATAAGGTTTTCCCATCCTTATTTATATGTATCCAGTTGTGTTCTATAATCTCAGGAAGTGGAGCCTTGAAAGTGAATTGGACTGAATCTTATTTCCTCAAAAACATCAAGCTATTTGCATTACACAGTTCTCTAATCTTATTGCACAAGGATGCAATTCACAATGTAAGGGGCTTCCAGAATCATTTAGTGATTCTTTCTGTTCTGTTTTGTTTTCTTTTTGCTCTGTGTAGGCACTTGACAGATAGGAGTGATGCAACAGAATTTCACATGGGAGGCTTCAAATAGCACAACTGAAATTATGTGGAACAGCTCATGTACTACCAATGCTCATGATATTTTCTCCATGATTTAGAAATATTTTTCTTCCATATGGAAAAGAAATACCTGGGCAAAATATCCCAAAAAACCACCTAATTCTCATGGATGCAGATACATATTTTACTATGTCAGTAATTATAGTTAAAATCTAGATGTAAATACAGATGAGCTAAACAGGGCTTCCAGCAGCAAAGAAGACTTTATTCTAAGAGCTTTTCTTTATTTTTGCTCATCTTTAGTTGAAACAAAGTGTGGGGATATTTCTGCATTTCAATAATGGCATTCAAGGAACACAGATTCAGATTTTTTTTTAGTTTACAGACACTAGTTTAAAATAGCCAAAATGTAGTCATTTGTAATAATACATTGCTCATGGCAGTTTTAAAAGATTTGACCTCCTTCAGTTCAAGTGTTTGTGTTCTTCTATATTCACCCACTAGGACAATTTCAGCAGCAATTTAAAGGGGTATCACTACTCATCATCCATTACCCAATTATAGCTCCCTACCTCACTACCTTTGAACTAATTTTCTGCTTAATTAGCTCCAATTCTCATTGTCTGGCAGACAATTAAAGTCCCTTGAGTGAGTACCTTCCAGTCTGAAAACCTGTTAATATTTAATACTTCTCATTTTAATATCTTTTTCAAATGTTCCTTTAATAGTTGTAATGATTATTTCAAGGAGATCATTTCATTTGATTTAAGAAAATTGTAATGTTGAGATCTCAATATCAGTTTGGATGTCAGAGACAGTAATTTAGGTCTGTGGACTTAACTTTCAGGGCTCTGCTGATCTTCGAAGGAGGGCTGTCTTTTGAGAAACAATATTTGAAGCCACATCCTATATTGAAGCAGTGTTTTTCTTTGAATCTCTGGATCTGGCAAACTTTCTAAATCTGGTGCCCTCCACATATATTGGAATACAAGTCCAGTGATCTCAGATAACTTCTTTTACTAATTATGTTGGTAAAATAATATCTTTCTTTTCTACTTTCTTTCTGAATCTTTCATAAAAAGTTGCAAAAGTAATAGTAGTCTAATAGAAAAGTAAAAATTACAAGGATCATCAAAAAGAGAAGCAGTAATCATAGTTCTGAGGCTATTGTTCAGCTGCTTAAAGTACAATTTCCAAATAAGCATTTATTTATTTATTAAATATCCCACCTTTATTACTTTTATAAATAACTCAAGGTGGCAAACATACCTAATACTCCTTCCTCCTCCTATTTTCCCCACAACAACAAACCTGTGAGGTGAGTTGGGCTGAGAGAAAGTGAGTGGCATTTGCTAAGTAATACAATAGTGCAGCAAATAGATTTAAACTGATATTAAATCAAACATCTTAAATGTTATAGTGAACATTTAAAAGCAAGCAAGCAAGCTTTCTGTGAGGGTGCTGAAATATCGCACAGACATACTTGGCACACTCAAAAGAGACCACTCTTAACTATTTCTCTGTCCTGCTTTGAGAAGTAGAAACTGCATCTATTGTTATTAAATCACCAATATTTGAAAGTCAAGTAAGGGAGCTCATTTTTTGTCTCAGCTTTTGCTTGATGAGGCAAGTTTTCCTTATCCCTAAATCTGTAGAACTAATTATGATAGCACCATATGCTACCCATCTAGGAAAAAAATATTCCATAGTAGATTGATTTGTCATTGGGATTTCATCTTATCTGATTGGATTCTTAGTTTATTCATCCATGTCAGATTACTCATACGGTCCAGGGAACAATTCAGGAGAAATAAAGTTGGGTGACGTCAGTTTAGTAATCAGACACAACCCTAAAACTCTGGATATTTTTTCTCAGTGGCTTTGTGTATAAATTTATAAAAAGGACAGGGGACAATATGACATTCTGTGAAATTCATAGCCAAAGACAAAAAAGCAATATCGCCCTTCATCATCACATTCCAGAGCACTTTAATAGAATCAAGAGCTCACAAAACAGTATCACAAACACCATATTGGAAAGATATAGTCTATGTTACAATATTTAATGTGACTGAGAAATCAGTTAGAACTAATTGGGGCACATCCCTTCTATACAGTTCCTATCATACGGAACCATCAAGCTGGCTAAAGCTTAAGATATTCCAAAAGTGGTCATGAATGAAGTGACTGGAACCAAGGTATTTATTTATTTTAAAAAATTATATAGCTATCTACATTAAACAAAACAACTCTAGGCAGCTCATATAAACATATAAATAATAAAAGCACAAGATTAAATCTCTAACACATCATCAGCAGGGCCAGTTCTAGGCCTAGACAACCTTGGCAGTCACCTAGGGCACCAAATTTTATGGGGCGCCAAAATGGTAAAGACTTCTAGGATTCACAATATGAGTATAAAATCTGATAATCTTTCCTTGTCACTTTAGAATTTTTTCTTTCTATGAAAGAAAACACTTACTCACAAAGTTGGTCAAGTGGTAGTAAATAGCACATTAACCAGATGTTGCAAGTCACAAAAAAAATTATTATTACAGCCATGGCCCTCAGGAAGCTGATCATATTATTGAAGCAAGACCAGGTCTGATAGGAAGGGACTGAGCAAGTGAGTCACGTGACTATCATCTTATCGAATTTATACCCGGAAAAGCAGTAATGGCACACTCTGTGTACCAATACACCTGCTTGGGGGTTAAATATAATTTCACAGAATTGTTGCCATATAACAACAATGGGTCCTGGTGTAATTAAAATTATTTACTGATTCACAGTAAATAAGGTGAAAATGTCCGAGAAAAGAAAAAAAATTCCCGGGGCTGAAAACTGTAAGCGTAAATCTCAAAAACTCAAAGAAAAAAAAATGAAACAAGAAGGTACCTTTTTGAAATTCCTAACAAAATTGGAAGATGAGCTAAACCATGGGTACTACGAGAATATGACTTTGCCTGTTGTTGTTTATTTGTTCAGTCGCTTCCGACTCTTCGTGACTTCATGGACCAGCCCACGCCAGAGCTTCCTGTCGGCCGTCACCATCCCCAGCTCCCCCACGGTTGAGTCCATCACCTCCAGAATATCATCCATCCATCTTGCCCTTGGTCGGCCCCTCTTCCTTTTGCCTTCCACTTTCCCTAGCATCAGCTTCTTCTCCAGGGTATCCTGTCTTCTCATTATGTGGCCAAAGTACTTCAGTTTTGCCTTTAATATCATTCCCTCAAGTGAGCAGTCTGGCTTTATTTCCTGGAGGATGGACTGGTTTGATCTTCTTGCAGTCCAAGGCACTCTCAGAATTTTCCTCCAACACCACAGTTCAAAAGCATCTATCTTCCTTTGCTCAGCCTTCCTTATGGTCCAGCCCTCGCAGCCATAGGTTACTACAGGGAATACCATTGCTTTAACTATGCGGACCTTTGTTGTCAGTGTGATGTCTCTGCTCTTAACTATTTTATCAAGATTTGCCATTGCTCTCCTCCCCAGAAGTAGACGTCTTCTGATTTCCTGGCTGCAGTCAGCATCTGCAGTAATCTTTGCGCCTAGAAATACAAAGGCTGTCACTGCCTCCACTTTTTCTCCCTCTATTTGCCAGTTATGACTTTGCCTAGGGTACCAAAATGTCTAGAGCCAGCCCTGCTATCAGTGCCATCATAATATCCTCTCACAAAACACCACAAAAGCTGGACTTACCTCCCATCTGACACCAATGCCTGAGGGAAGAGCCAGGTCTCTGCAGCAACAGCATTTTTTAAAAAATCTATCTCTATCTCAATCTATGTCTCTGTCTCTATCTCTCTATCATCTATCTCTCTATTGCTCTGTCTATCTATCATCTATCATCTATCTCCTCCTAATATAAGTAACTGAATCAATCAGAAGGTGGTGACAACTTTGTGGAGTGGTTGAGGAGCTATCCTCCAATCTCTCCCTATCTAAACTTCCTGTTGTTTATATGTATAGAAATTAATTCATGGGTTATAGTGCAGCACTTATTTATTATTTGTTTGTTTGTTTGTTTGTTTGACTTCTTCACCGCCCAACTCCCTCAAGGGACTCTGGGCGGCTTACAATTCAATCTAACAACAAAGACTGCTAACACTTTAGAGGAGGCTTCAATGGCTCTCATCACAACTGGCAAGTAAAAACAAATAGGTGAACAAATATGGGGAGGGAGGTCTGTGACCTTTCTAGGGCCCCATCAAACTTTCAAATTTATGATCATGGTAGACTTTTCCCATTATAAAAGATTCAGGGCCACCCTGCTGTAATCACTAATTACTAATAAAACTACAAACTATGGCCCTGGATTAAGCCAGTGAACAGAAACAACTCATTTTGTATTGTTGCAGATACATGCCTATATAATGACATATGACGTTTAAACCAATATCTCCATAATGCAACTGTAACCCATTTTTGCAATTGGGGGATAACAATGCTTTACTAACTGGGCTTTTATATAAGTCAGGGAGGGGGGGGAAAGCACATGAGCAATGCACTGTTACCTCCCTGGGGCCAAAGACCCCAAAATATCGCTCTGAAGGAATATAAAACAATAATTATTTATAGAAGTTGCTTTTCTTACAATTTAAGGTTTATTTCCCACCAAAACATTGGCCAAGTCAATATTTAGAGAGAATGAGATTTTCCAACTTCATTCCCTTTTATGGCTGGGTTTGGGGTCCCTAGAGCTGAATTTGATTAGCTTGGGCTTCATAAAATAACAAACACATACTTGCATCTTTTCTAATTTATGGTGTCTGTATATTTTGCCTTTTATTTAATAAAGAACAGTGAACATTCACCTGAGAATCAACATGATTTGGAATAACCCTGACTCTGAAAAACACAACTTTCTAAAACTCAAAAATGGGTAATTACATTTCCCTTGTTGATGCAGTGGAACACAATGACAAAATGCTATGCTAGTTGTACAGGATGGGTTGAAGCATTTGCATTAAGAACATAACAATATTTCCATTATACATAAGCAGAGAGATAGCAAGTGTCATCAGAATACATGAACAATTGTATCTATTAACTGAACTGTAGAAAAGCCAAATCAGAACAGTCCTTTGGGGCTTAGTGTTTTGTGCATTAGGAAGGTTATTGTTTCATATTATAAAAAAGAAAAATTGTGACTCCAGATCCTCTGAAAATACATTTAAGTAGAATTACATTGGGACTGATAGGCTTACTCAGGCTTCCTGAATGACTGTCATGGTGCTGACTTCTTTTTATTCTCTTAATAATTCTTTTTAGCCCACTTCATCTGTGAATTACCTGTTACACATCAGATAGAGGAGCCTTGATTTCCCCCCTTCACCTTCTTCCACTTCTCTATTACAAATTTTAGTTCTTCCTGTCTTTCATTTTTGATGAGCTAACCATCTGTAAGCTTGGATGGTTAAATTATACTTTTATTTATAGCACAAATAAAACACTAAAACACTGTGTTACGACCCCAAAAGTTATTCAAACAAAATAGTAGAATTGTAAATCAATTGTTCTTAAGGGTGTTGTTAGTGAGCCCAAGATAAGAAGACTAGAAAAGAGCAATTTCCCTCACCGTCCTGCTTGTGAGCTTATTAAATGTATCTGCTTTGCAATTCTGTGGTGGAGATCACTACTGTAGATTATATATGGCCAAATACAACTTTTGGTTGTAACTTTTGTTATATGTGCTGTAACACATCAACAAAAATTTGGAAGCTAACATTACTTGCATATTGCATTATTTGGATTCTCCATATATATATGTCTATAGACCCGTGTTGTCTAAATATATTGGATAAATTCCAATTCCTGAAGCCTGAGGATGTGGACAAGGTTTTCAACAACACACCTTAAAAGGGCACTTGGTGAAATAGATGCCTTGAAAGGGCATTATTGTAAAAGGAATCATACACATCATTCAAAGTTATTGATTTTAGTTCTTAGCTTTCAAAAACATATAGATATTTAGAATATACCAACCAAAATCAACTAGATTTAATTTAATTATGATCAACTCATGCTCCACTATTTAATTTAAGCCATCTAAACTTGACTAAATTTGGATGTCTTTATAATAATGTTGACCTTTTATATACTATTTTATTGAGTTTTATCAAAATTTGGCATGATGGAGAACAATATTCAGTCTCAAATATTGTTTTAAATTCAATCTGTATATTTTTGAACATATTTGTGTCATTATCAGAAGTACCCCTCTCTGTACATAAACAGAAGCAGCATAGAAATACATAGAGAAAATGTTAGACCTGGTTTTTTTAAAAAAAGAATTACTTTTCCACCATTGTACTATTTCTCGTTCTTTTTCACTGAGCTTTTAGGGCATGGTGTTGCCTCTTTAAAATTTAGCACTATATTAATCACTAGAAAAGTACAGATTTCAGATGAAGTCAGCTGACTTTTCTCCTGTGTATTCACATGAAGGATGTTCCTCTCATGCAAGCAATTTTGAAGGTGACAAATATTACTGATGCTGAATTTATGGGAATGTTCCTTGTTTATTAACTCATCTATCTTGAGAAATAAAAGGACCAAATGGAAAGACAAGTGGGCCTTTTCTTATCCTGTCAACCCTAGGATGCCCTGAAATAATCAATATCTATAATTACTAAACCTTACCAGGTTGCTTTAATACTTCAGTAGCTTCTTTTCATTTGCTACTTGTATTTTTCCCCCTGCATCGATAAGTATGCAAATTATTAATATTTAATTATGGTATTGCATTTCACCATGATTCCTCTTCAAATGTTAGGAAGAGGAAAGGAAGGAGGAGATAAAGGACTGGGAAACAGATTATGCCTATTCAGTAAAAAAAAAATATAAATAGAGTATATGGTTAGAGGAAAATAATTATGCCATGCTACATTAAACTCAACTATGCTGTCATGCACACATTACTGAGCTGGAAGATGCTAAATACTTTCATTTTGAACATAGAAAATCTGAACTGGAAAGACAGAATTACAGTGGGAACATGGAAAGCAAGAAGAGGAGGTTTTATAGTCACGTTCAATCTGAAATCAACAGAACATGCAAGCAAGATGTGCTGCTTCTGGTTGGAAACTGGAACGCCAAAGTTTGAAATGTTAAGGAAGAAACTATAGTTGGACTATATAGCTTGTGAAACAGAAATGAAACAGGATATCAGCTTATCAATTTCTGACAATCCAATCATTTATTTATTTCTAACACAGTCTTCCAAGAACCAAAACAACACCTTTATACATTGACATCACCAAACAGAGTACACAGAAATTAAATTGACTATATTATTGGTACAAGAAGGTAGAAGAGCTCAGTTGTAATAACAAAGACATAGCTAAGGGCTGACTGTGAAATAGATCGTGAACTGCTCATATACAAATTCCAAGTAAAACTAAATCTGAAGAAGAAAGCCTACCAGTTTCCACAATGTTATTTTGAGCATATCCCCATCATTTTCAAGCAGAATATAAGGAATTAATCAAAGAGAATATTTGTAGCTCAGGGTTTAACTGTGGACTCCTTGCTGTTCTCTGAGCCTTGTTGTTTTCTTCCAGACATTTCATTGCCAGACTAGGCAATGTCTTCAGTGCAAAAAACAATAGAAGGAATTATTTTGAAGTCTTCAACCTCATTCATAAGGAACCAGAGGAACTGTGGAATGAAATCAAAGAAGTTGTTAAAGATGAATGTGAAAAGGAACTTACCAAGTTAGAAGACTACAGGTATCCACAGAAATATGGCAGGAAACAGAAGAATAAGTAAAAGTTTTAAGTAAACTATGCCAGCAAATCTGGAGAAGAACACGGTGGCTAACAAATTGAAAGAGGTCAGTCTACATACCAATACTAAAGGAAGGGGATTTAGCAGAGTGTGAAAACTATCACACAGTATCCTTAATTTCACATGGCAACAAAATAATACCTGGTAACATCTGTGGGAATTAGTGTCCTATACAGAAAGGGAAATGCCAGATGTTCAAGCTTTAGAAAAGGCTGAGGAACAAGAAACATTACTGTTGAGAAAGCCAAAAAAAAAAAAAAAACTAAGAAGAGTCAATATATGCTTCATTGACTAGAGAAACACCTTTGACTGTGTCAACCATGTCTTTAAGAAAATGAGATTCCCAGAATATCTCATTGTCCTCATGAAAAACCTGCACACAGGACAGGAAGCCACAGTCTGGACAGAACATAGCAGCAAAACAGACTGTCTCTAGGTTGGCAAAGGAGTGAAACAAGGTTATATACTCTCTCCTTAATTATTTAGCCTATATACCAAATACATATTCAGAGAGACCGACTGGAAGAAGATTAGTGTGGTTTTGAAACAGGAGGAAGAAATATAAATAACCTGTGCTATGCTGATGACACAACTCTGATAGCTGAAAATGCAAATTATTTGCAAGCTCTATTAATGAAAATCAAGGAGCCCAGTGAAAAAATGGAACTAAAATTAAATATAAAGAAGACCAAACTAATGACAACAGATTCAGAATCCAACCTTAAAACTAACAATGAAGACACTGAAGCAGTGAATAGCTTCTACCTTTTAGAACCATCTATTAATGGTGCAGGAAGCAGCAGTCAAGAAATGCACAAAGTAATGCTTGGTAGGGTACCAATGAAGTCTTTGGAAAAGATATTCAGATGCTGTGACATGTCTATACCTAAAAATATCACACTCATGCAGGTAATTATTTTCCCTGTGGGAAAACAAAAAATTGTGAAAGTCGGACTTTGAAGAAGCAGGATAGAAAGTGTATTGGAGCATTTGAATTTTGATGTTGGAGAAGGCTCCTGACAATACCATAGATAGGCAAGAATATTATAGAACAAATAAATCTTTCTGACTCAAGGTACAAATGACTAGGCTCAATTCATCATGCTTTGGACACATTATGCAAAGACTTAGCTCCTTGAAAAGTCTATAACACTGAGAAAAGTAGAAGAAAAGAAGAAGAGGATGACCAGCAGCAATGTGGATGGATTCAATTACAGTGGTGAAGGGCCAGCTTGGGAACATTTCATCTTGGAGAAATCTTTCAATGTGGTCACTAAGAGTTAACACTGACTTGATGGCACATAATCAATAAATACTGGGATATGTTATCATATATTGCTTATACGTTTTATTGTTTCTCCTAATTTAATTTTTTTAACTAACTCTGAAATCTAAAAACCTAGATTGAGAAAGCAAAAACACTAAGCTATTATTAGAAATACTAGGAATTTATTCACTCTGTAGGACCATAGCAATGGCTCAATGCCAAGACATCATTCATGAAGTCGGCCGACTAAAACTCTTTTATTGTACATGTCAAACTGACCCACTGAGATGGGAAATTTATCAGAATTTCTTATGCAGAGCGCTGTTGTGAGTTGAACTACTCATTTTATATTGAATCATCTTTTCAGCATCCATATAGCATATGGCTGAAAATCTGTCATTAAGGTGCTTGTCATCATATCTCTGCATAATCTTAAAGCTTCAGTGATCACATGAATGATAGAAGAACAATGATAGTGTGCGTCCTATTAGAAATTTTCCCACAAGCATTAAAATCTCCGTGCAGCTTCAAGTTTCATCTGCTTCAGTAGCAATATGCCTTACAATTATAATGGTGGTTAAATAGAGCTTTTTTCTTTTGTTCATTCATTTTACATGGAATTCATTAGAGCATAAATTTATTTAAAATATCAGTCACATTTTTTTCTCACTATTAAGCTGAGGCTATTGTCAATGCATCATGTGAAAGCTCTCGTCTAGGGTAAAAAAAATGCAAAGTATACGAAAAGCATGCCTAATCTAGACAAACATTAAATGAAAATGCAGCTATAGCAATATTTAGAGAGTTTTCAAATGAAACAGCATTAGTTAATGACTACATTTCCTTTACCCCCTTTCCAGAAATTAATTCATTTTAAATGAATTGGTCCGCATAGTTAAAGCAACGGTATTTCCCGTACTAACCTATGGCTGCGAGAGCTGGACCATAAGGAAGGCTGAGCTAAGGAAGATAGATGCTTTTGAACTGTGGTGTTGGAGGAAAATTCTGAGAGTGCCTTGGACTGCAAGAAGATCAAACCAGTCCATACTCCAGGAAATCAAGCCAGACTGCTCACTTGAGGGAATGATATTAAAAGCAAAACTGAAGTACTTTGGCCACATAATGAGAAGACAGGCTACCCTGGAGAAGATGCTGATGCTAGGGAAAGTGGAAGGCAAAAGGAAGAAGGGCCGACCAAGGGCAAGATGGATGGATGATATTCTGGAGGTGACAGACTCAACCTTGGGGGAGCTGGTGGTGGCGATGGCAACAGGAAGCTCAGGCGTGGGCTGGTCCATGAAGTCACGAAGAGTTGGAAGCAACTGAATGAATAAACAACAACAATGTATTTTTTGAATCATGATGAGAAAAAGTTACAATGTTATGGTATTTTATGTTCAGGGTGTGGGGGAAGACATGTGAGATATTCCAGAAGTTTGCTGGGGAATTCTGGGAGTTGAAGTCCACACATCTTCAAGCTGCCAAGGTTGAAAAACACTGGAATAGAGCATGGTGTAGATCAGTGGACAGGACAACTTGTTCTCATCCCTTAAGACATTACATTTTTTTATTTATCCAATGAAGGAAAACAATGGGAAATCCAGAGACAGCACAAGGACACACTTCATACATTTTATACATCTTCACACAGCTCAGCTTGGATGGCTTTAAAAGGGGCTTGGATAAATTAAGTGAGGATGTAAGTGGTAACAAATCATGATTGCTACCTGGCTGATTTTGCCTGGGCTTGGAAGCTAAGCAGGAAAGGAGCCTGACTGGAAAGTTGAAAAACATCCCAGAAGAAAGTATTGGCAAACTGCTTATGAACTGTTGCCACAGAAACTGCATGGGGGTGTTCAAGAATTTGAAGGAGACTTTATTTTATATGCTCCTGCGGAGCATGCATTATGCTTCTGAATATAAGCGCAGGTAAGCAAAAATGGAGAGCCAGTTTGGTGTAGTGGTTAAGGCACTGGGCTAGAAACCTGGAGACCATGAGTTCTAGTCCTGCCTTAGGCACAAAGCCAGATGGGTGATCTTGGGCCAGTCCCTCTCTCTCAGCCCTAGGAAGGAGGCAATGACAAACCACCTCTGAAAAACCTTGCCAAGAAAATTGCAGGGACTTGTCCAGGCAGTCTCCGAGAATCGGACATGATTGAACAGATTAAAAAAAAACAAAAGCAAAAGTGGGAAAGTGCTACTGCACCTATAATCTTGATGGCATGCTTCCTATAGTCATCTGGTTGGTCATGGTAGGAATAGCGTGTGGAACTAGATAGTCTTTGTTCTGCTTAAATGTCACCTAAGAGATTTTATACAACAGATGCTATAGGTCATGGGAGAAATGTTCTTACCTATATCTTGAATTATTTCTAAATTTTAGCTATGAATTACTTTTTGATCTGTTCATGCTCATAAAATTTGACATTGCCTGTGCTTTTGTGATCAGTTTTTGAGTCTCTTTCAATTTCTTCACAGTCTGCACTAGTTAGTATGTGGTAATAAATTATGAGAAGAATTCTTTTTTATTTTTAAATCTCGTTACACAGGAACTGTTGAGTTCTGCAACCATCACAGAGTAAACCATGCAGCAATGTAACTGATTTCAAACCTGTAGAGAATTATAGAATAGTCTTAGATAAATATAATGTCCACTTCTCATAGTTATTTTACCATTACTGAAGAAATTATAATTCCATAGGAAAAGATCCCATGGATATCAAGAATATTGGCTGCAGGCTAAAGCCACTGGATTATGGAAATTCTGAGCTAAAGATCCAGCTTCCCTCAAAGTGCAGGAGATGCGCAAATCAAGGAAGCAAATTATCTTGGTTTGTTGAAGATATGGCATCATATAGCAATGACTGGCATTTGATTTTTCACTAATCAGATAAAACATTTGGGGAAAAAAAAGAATGGTATTCCACACCACAATCAAAGAATGTTTTCTTTGGTCAGTGATAAAGACAAAAAGATCCTGTGCTACAGGATAATGTAACAATCATTCCTCAGAGCTACATGACTGAGAGTTTCAAGTTATAAAATGCATTTGGTAGCAATTTGAAAATTATCAGAAGGAATACAATACCATAGGTGCCTAGGGATGAACAAAAGCTTCAATTCATACATTTTATTAAACACAAGTTCATTCTACATTATTCTTACATCAATCTGTACATCTGCAATTGATATTTATGTGATATACATATTTTTGTTTGCAGTGTTCCTCAATATCCACATTTTAATGCTTGTCTTGATCAGACAGTAGCATCCAAAATTTGGAGAAGGCCAAGTATAGAATACCAAGTGCTATCCAGTTCGTATATTACTTTGAGAAGTACAAATTAAGATGTTTCCTCCCCTCCTCCTCCTCCTCCTCCTCCTCCTCCTCCCCCCCCCCCATACCATAACCCAAATACAAAGTAGTCACAACCATATCACCATAGCCCCAGCAACTTAAAAACAAGAAGTTATTGTTGTCTCTTGACTTTCACATCATCCTGGCTATTTCAACAGCCCCTCATTTTCATTTTTAATGGAAAAGGATGTATAAATGCTAAATAGTAAACTCTTAGCCTTCCATCCTCATTCTATTCTTATTCTCACTTCAATTTGATCTTGCGATGGGCAAGGAAATCAAGAGATGCCTGGAGTTTTTAAATTTTAAAAATGGGTTATAATCATTATTGCTTGAAAATGAAACTACATGGGAAAGCATATTATCATGAGATAATTGACTAATTACTGGCTTACTAAGCTCTCTGCCTTTTCTTTGCAATGCTTAACTTTGTGACACAAACCATTATATTTTGATGTTACTTAGCGAGAAAATAACAGTAAGTGATCTATATATTTATAACAATATCTTCAAATTATTTTTCTCTTAAGACAAAGATTTAAATCCCACAGTTTAATAATAGTAGGAATCATGGTTTCTTAATTATATAAAAGATAAAATCTTAAGGTGATAACTTATATATATATATATATATATATATATATATATATATATATTTGTTGTTGTTTATTCGTTCAGTCGTTTCCGACTCTTCGTGACTTCATGGACCAGTCCACGCCAGAGCCCTCTGTCGGCTGTCACCATCCTCAGCTCCCCAATGGTTGAGTCCGTCACCTCCAGAATACCATCCATCCATCTTGCCCTTGGTCGGCCCCTCTTCCTTTTGCCTTCCACTTTCCCTAGCATCAGCTTCTTCTCCAGGGTATCCTGTCTTCTCATTATGTGGCAAAAGTACTTCAGTTTTGCTTTTAATATCATTCCCTCAAGTGAGCAGTCTGGCTTTATTTCCTGGAGGATGGACTGGTTTGATCTTCTTGCAGTCCAAGGCACTCTCAGAATTTTCCTCCAACACCACAGTTCAAAAGCATCTATCTTCCTTTGCTCAGCCTTCCTTATGGTCCAGCTCTCGCAGCCATAGGTTACTACAGGGAATACCATTGCTTTAACTATGCGGACCTTTGTTGTCAGTGTGATGTCTCTGCTCTTAACTATTTTATCAAGATTTGCCATTGCTCTCCTCCCAAGAAGTAGACGTCTTCTGATTTCCTGGCTGCAGTCAGCGTCTGCAGTAATCTTTGCGCCTAGAAATACAAAGTCTGTCACTGCCTCCACTTTTTCTCCCTCTATTTGCCAGTCATCAATCAAGCTCATTGCCATAATCTTGGTTTTTTTGAGGTTTAACTGCAACCCAGCTTTTGCACTTTCTTCTTTCACCTTCGTCATAAGGCTCCTCAACTCCTCCTCGCTTTCAGCCATCAAAGTGGTATCATCTGCATATCTGAGATTGTTAATGTTTCTTCCAGCGATTTTAACTCCAGCCTTGGATTCCTCAAGCCCAGCATGTCGCATGATGTGTTCTGCATACAGGTTGAATAGGTAGGGTGAGAGTATACAACCCTGCCATACTCCTTTCCCAATCTTAAACCAGTCCGTTGTTCCGTGCTCTGTTCCTACCGTTGCTACTTGGTCGTTATACAGATTCCTCAGGAGGCAGACAAGATGACTTGGTATCCCCATACCACCAAGAACTTGCCACAATTTGTTATGATCCACACAGTCAAAGGCTTTAGAATAGTCAATAAAACAGAAATAGATGTTTTTCTGAAATTCCCTGGCTTTCTCCATTATCCAGCGGATATTGGCAATTTGGTCTCTAGTTCCTCTGCCTTTTCTAAACCCAGCTTGTACATCTGGCAATTCTCGCTCCATGAATTGCTGGAGTCTACCTTGCAAGATCTTGAGCATTACCTTACTGACATGTGAAATAAGTGCCACTGTTCGATAGTTTGAACATTCTTTATTGCTTCCCTTTTTTGGTATGGGGATATAAGTTGATTTTTTCCAATCTGATGGCCATTCTTGTGTTTTCCAAATTTGCTGGCATATGGCATGCATCACCTTGACAGCATCATCTTGCAAGATTTTAAACAGTTCAGCTGGGATACCATCATCTCCTGCTGCCTTGTTATTAGCAATGCTTCTTAAGGCCCATTCAACCTCACTCTTCAGGATGTCTGGCTCTAACTCACTGACCACACCGTCAAAGCTATCTCCAATATTATTATCCTTCCTATACAGATCTTCCGTATATTCTTGCCACCTTTTCTTGATCTCTTCTGCTTCTGTTAGGTCCTTACCATTTTTGTTTTTGATCATACCCATTTTTGCCTGGAATTTACCTCCGATGTTTCTAATTTTCTGGAAGAGGTCTCTTGTCCTTCCTATTCTATTGTCTTCTTCCACTTCCGCACATTGTTTGTTTAAAAATAATTCCTTATCTCTTCTGGCTAACCTCTGGAATTTTGCATTTAACTGGGAATATCTCCCCCTATCACTGTTGCCTTTTGCTTTCCTTCTTTCTTGGGCTACTTCCAGTGTTTCAGCAGACAGCCATCTTGCCTTCTTGGTTTTCTTTTTCTTTGGGACGTTTTTTGTTGCCGCCTCCTGAACAATGTTGCGAACTTCTGTCCATAGTTCTTCCGGGACCCTATCTACTAAATCTAGTCCCTTAAATCTATTCTTCACCTCCACTGCATATTCCTTAGGAATATTAGTGAGCTCATATCTAACTGATCTGTGGGTCTTCCCTATTCTCTTTAGTCTGATTCTAAATTTTGCAATAAGAAGTTCGTGATCTGAACTACAGTCAGCTCCAGGTCTTGTTTTTAACGACTGTATAGATGTCCGCCACCTTTGGCTGCAAAGGATGTAGTCAATCTGATTTCGGTGTCGACCATCTGGTGAAGTCCATGTATAAAGTCGTCTTTTAGGTTGTTGGAAGAGAGTGTTTGTTATGCACAGTGAGTTGTCTTGGCAAAATTCTATCAGCCTGTGTCCTTCTTCATTTTGTTCTCCCAGACCATGCTTGCCTGTAATTCCAGGTGTCGTCTGACTACCCACCTTAGCATTCCAGTCTCCTGTAATGAAAATAACATCTCTTTTTGGTGTATTATCTAGTAGGTGCTGCAGATCCTCATAGAACTGATCTACTTCTGCTTCTTCAGCATCTGTGGTTGGGGCGTATATTTGGATCACTGTGATGTTAAATGGCTTACCCTGAATTCGAATTGAGATCATTCTATCGTTTTTTGGATTGTATCCAAGCACTGCTTTAGCCACTTTATTATTAATTATGAAGGCTACTCCATTTCTTCTGTGGTCCTCTTGTCCACAGTAGTAGATCTGGTGGTCATCTGATGTGAAGTGGCCTATCCCAGTCCATTTCAGTTCACTGACACCTAAAATGTCTATATTTAATCTTGACATCTCACCAATAACCACATCCAATTTGCCCTGGCTCATAGATCTTACATTCCAGGTTCCTATGGTGTGTTGATCTTTAGAACATCGGATTCGTCGTTCACCACCAGCACCGTCGGCCGCTAGCCGTCCTTTCGGCTTTGAGCTAGCTGCGTCATCACATCTGGAGCTAGTTGAACGTATCCTCTGTTCCTCCCCAGTAGCATTTTGACCATCTTCCGACCTGGGAGTCCCATCTTCCGATGGTATACCGACATATCTTTGGTTGTACTGATCCATTTAGTTTTCATGGCAAGAATACTGGGGTGGGTTGCCATTACCTTCCCCAGGGATCGTATTTAGTCTGACCTCTCTGCCACGACCTTCCCGTCTTGGGTGTCCCTTCACGGTTTAGCTCATGGTTTCATTGAGGTGCTCAAGCTCCAGCACCACGACAAGGTAACAATCTCCTTTGCTGGGGAGATATATATATATATATATATATATATATATATATACATACATACATACATACATACATACATACATACATACTACTCTAGTTCACATATGCCATTAAATCACAAAGTGGTTTATTTACTTTCAGCTTAGCATGTTGTGGGCATCCACCGTTAGGTCTTGGTATAGGGTGCAAAGTAGTCTAAATAAAGGTAAAGGTTTTCCCCTGCACAGTCGTGTCTGACTCTAGGGGGCAGTGCTCAACTCCATTTCTTAGCCTAAGAGCCAGCGCTGTCTGAAGATGCTTCCATGGTCACGTGGCCGGCATGATGCATGCGGAACGCTGTTACCATCCCACCGAAGTGGTACCTATTAATCTACTTGCATTTGCATGCTTTCAAATTGCTAGGTTGGCAAGAGCTGGGGTGAGTGCGGGAGCTCACTCTGTCACGCGGCGCTTGGGTCTCGAACCGCCAACCTTCCGATCATCAAGCCTGGTGTCTTAACCACTGAGCCATCACGCCCCCTTTGCAAATTAGTCTACTGTATGTTAATTTGTTCAGTAAATCACCTTAAAAAATAAGCACATCAAGGTAGCCTTATGTGTGAATTCAGCCATTGGCATTTGCTGTCAGATTTAGTATCCTTCCAGTATATATGATGGGTATTGTAGTATTTTCTTTAGCATGCTTGTAGTGGCATTTTGGTATGTTGATTACATTGCTAAGATGGCCTGAATAGGGTCAGTTCGGTTGGCACTATCAGTGCTTGTTAGCTAAAGTATTTGCAGCTGGGTATTAGGAGAGTTGTTAGTGGGAAAATTATTATTTAGGGAGGGGCTGGTACTGGGATTTTTGTAACAGCAATTGCGTGGGTTTTCCTCAGTCTGATCTTTGCCTTGGACTGATCACCTGTATTAATAAAGAACTCTTCCATATCCTCTAATGGCTTGTGATTTGAGAGACTCTGAATTAATACCAGAGGACCAGGATCATCACATTTGCATATTAAGGAAGTGGAAATTTTGCCTTAAGAGACAATGCTTGAAAGTTATTGGTTCACCAATTGAAGTAGCAATATTTTATATCTGGAATTAGGTCAACTATGGTCAGTTTGTACTGAGATTTTATTTATTTATTTATTTGATTTATATTGACACCCAACTTATGACAAAGATCTTGGGCAGCACACGAAAAATTGAAAGCCAACAACAATAAAACTATCAGACAATAATCTATACCACCATGATCCAGAGTAAGAAAAACACCCCCAATTTGCCAATGAAACAATAAAGTAGTCAACCAGCTTTATTAACCAGCTTGTTAGTGTCCTGACTCAAATGACTGTGAAAATATCTGAAAAATATCCCTCCAGATATCCAAGTTATAGACAGATAACTTTGCTTAATGTGTACGCTAAAATACTAACTGTAACACTGGCCAAGAGGTTACAGAAAATAATATAGTTAATTATTTATCCATCTCAGTCTGAACTTTTGAAATTTAGATTTAAATTATTAAGTTTCTGAAAGTATCCATTTGGTGATTGATATTTTGGACATTACAGCAGAATGTATTAGAATTAGAATCAGACATTTTAATCTCATTGGACACTGAAAAGGCCTTTGATTTTTTTTCTCGACCTCAAGCTATATTATGCCATGGGTCAAAGCTGCCCCTTGTATCCCTTAATTTTTAATTTGGTTCTTGAACCCTTAGCTTCTTTCATTAGATAGTCTCCCTACATTAGGATGTGATGGCACTTGATACTGAATATAAATTATTTCTATATGCATGATATCAGGCCATTTTGGATAATTATGTAGTCTCATTACTAAGGCTTAGTGAAGTTGCACAGCAATATGGTTGATACTCTGCTTACACTATTAATAGGAAAAAGTCTAATTTGCTGTCTTTGGGATCTATAATATCTATAGATTACTGTAAGAAATTAGGATTTACAACTGTGCAGACTCCATAAAATACTTGGGTTTATATTTGTCTCAAAATATATCACAGTATGTAGAACTAACTATGTCTACTTGTGTAGATGCAATTTCACTAGAAATAACTCAATGGCAGAAACTTCTATTAAGTCTCTGGGGTAATATATATTTTAAGAAGGATGCCAGTGTTCATTCCTATCAGATACTTTACATTGATAGACAAACTAATGAGAATTGGTTTATGGCAGACCGGACCCCCTTGAATATTTAGCCAAATTGGCATTGCCTTATGATGAAGGCAGTTTTAACCTACCAGATTTCAACTGTACCATTGGGCATTTTAACATCTTCATTTTTTTTTAGTAAAATCTTATTTAATACTGCCCTATTAGGACTTTGTTGGAGAATTGGTGTGTATTCCCTTTGAAATCCTGGCAATTTTTAAGGTACATGTATATTGCACAGGTATCTTCATTTCCACTTTTGAAAGCTGGTAGAGAGGCGTGGTGGCTCAGCGGGTAAGACGCCAGCCTTTTCGATCTGAAGATCGCAAGTTCGGATGTTCGAATCCCTAGCCCTGCGTGCGGAGTGAGCTCCTGCACTACCTCCAGCTCTTGCCAACCTAGCAATTCGAAAGCATGCAAATGCAAGTAGATTAATAGGTACCGCTTCGGTGGGTAGGTAACAGCGTTCCGCGCGTGTCATGCAGCCACATGACCGTGGAAGTGTCTTCGGACAACGCTGGCTCTTCGGCTAACAAACGGAGATGAGCACCGGTCCCTAGAGCTGGACACGACTGCACAAATGTGCGGGGGGAACATTTACCTTTTAGAGATATTCAGTTCTTAATTGTTGTTTATTCGTTCAGTCGTTTCCGACTCTTCGTGACCTCATGGACCAGTCCACGCCAGAGCTTTCTGTCGGCCGTCACCATCCCCAGCTCCCCCATGGTCGAGTCTGTCACCTCCAGAATATCATCCATCCATCCAGTTCTTAATAGGTAAGTTAAATTTTGATCCAGAATCTCATGAGAAATTGATGGTACGGATTGAAGATAGTGGGGAATACGTGGGCCAAACAAAGAACAAACTAGCACTTCCTCCACCTAGTGGCAGAGTCCACTTGCTTTGCAGGATAAAACACAACAGTTGTGTTGCAGTTCACATAGTATAGCTTTCAAAGCGTGATGACATAACAGAGGATTGCTGTGCTCACACTTGTGCAAAGTCCAAAGCACTTCTTCTGAATCAGCTGAAGCTTCCAAGTGCTCTTCTTCTTTCATTTCATAAGGGAACTTGAGGTATAACTATCTGTATGTATTTTAAGTGGAAAAAAATAACTGCAGTCCAGGTATACAGTGCATAAAGTTATCAGATTCAATCTTCACTCTCCTCATCCAAGATTTTCCCAATTTACCTTGAAATCTCATTTTTACATTATAATTTTCATTCTATTGAATGTCTTTGTTCTGTAGGGTGATCCTGAAACATCAAGACAGAACAGTGCACTGAACTCTTAATTCTTTTGTTTGTCTGTCAAGCACATGGCATCCTATCTTACCTTTGCCACCACCATTGCTAATGCTTCTTTCACTTTTTATTTTAATCTACAAATACCGTTTTTTGACATGCTGATGTTAAAAGTAATATACTACAGTGCTGATATTCAGAGTAAATATTGGAATGTGATGTGTTAGCAGAAGAATTGATAAAGATCACAAACAAAGCAAGTGGACAGGTATATGTAGAAGAAACAAGGATAATATGTTATCACACATGTAAGCCAAATATTTCATTGACTATCTACTTCTGCCTCAAAATCTTGCACTGTGATTATACTGGAAGATTAATGTTATATTTGATTTCTGAAAATATATTCTCTGACCATTACATAAAAATGGCATTTTAGCAGTAAATGTTGAACTTGCATTATAATGAAATTAGATTTTTGTTCAGATTTAGTTTATCTTCTTCCCTAATTGGAAAAAGTTTTGCTTTTGTGATATGAACAATAGGTAGCTGATAAAAAAAGTATCACTTTTATTATTTTTGTTATTAAATGAAGACAAATTTATTATACAGAAAAATTGGTTTTTATAAGATATATATTTTTACAGTGGTGGCTCAGTGGGTAAGACGCCAGGCTTATCGATCGGAAGATTGCAAGTTCGGAGGTTCGAATCCCTAGCCCCGTGTGATGGAGTGAGCTCCCGCATTAGCCCCAGCTCTTGCCAACCTAGCAATTCTAAAGCATGCAAATGCAAGTAGATTAATAGGTACCACTTCGGTGGGATGGTAACAGTGTTCCGCGTGCGTCATGCTGGCCACAAGACCATGGAAGCATCTTCAGACAACGCTGGCTCTTTGGCTAACAAACGGAGATGAGCAGCGGCCCCTAGAGTTGGACATGACTGCACAAGGACATGACAGCACAAGTGTGCGGGGGGAACCTTTACCTTTACCTTTAATTCTTGCCAGGACTATCTGCAGAGTTTCTGTAAGGAATATTCAGGCTATATAGTGAATAAAGTCACTCAGATCCTCACCAAGTTGGGCAGGTCTGGCCAGGGTACCCAGAGCTCAGCCTGGTGATATGATCTGGAATGAGTTTGTGTCGGTAACTCTTGAGGAAGTAGACAGGGTTCTCTGCACTGTTAGTTCAGCCACATGTTGGAACCAGGCCCCTCCTGAATCATTAGGCATCCAAGGGGATGATCAGTAGTTGGGTCCATTATATGGTATTGTCCTCTTTGAGAGAAGAGGTGATGCCTTTTGTCTTGAAAGAAGTGATGGTGGTGCAGTGGTGTGCTCCCTTCTCAAGAGACCATCCTCAGGCATCTTAGACAACTTCTGTCTGTTTTTTTTTTTTTAGCAAAGGTTGTTGAGAAGGTGGTCAGGCTGCAGTTGCAGAGGACCCTGGAGAAAGTGGATTATCTAGACCCATTTCAGTCACATTTCAGGCTGGGAATCAGTATGGAGACAGCTTTTCCAAGTTTGCTGATGAACTGTGGTGAAGCCAAGATGGAGTTAATGTATCCATCATTGTGTTCTTTGATTTTTGAGCAGCTTTCAATACTGTTGACCACAGCATCCTTCTGGACCAACCCTAGGGGTTAGGAATTGGGACACTGTACGGCAGTGATTCTCTTACTTCCTTCCAGGCCAGTTCCACTTGGTGTTAATGGGGGGTAGTGGGGAAAACTCAGTCCCTAGGACCCTCCTTTGTGAGGTGCCACAGGGTTTGATGCTCTTTCCCCTCTTGCTCAACATCTACATGAAATTGCTGAGTGAGTTCATCTGCCAGTTTGGGGTCCAGTATCAGCAGTATACTGATGATATCCAATTATATCTTTAGTCTCTAAGCCAAACAAACAATGCTATCAAAGCTCTGTCCCAGTGCCTGGAGGCTCTGCAGGCCTGCATGAGGAGAAATCGACTCCAAGTCAATCTTACCAAGACTGAGTGGCTGTGGTTGTTGGGATCACCCAGGTCTGGGGATCTTTCATCCTTACTCCCAGATGGGGTTATACTTCCCCATTCAGGAGCAATACACATTCTAGGGGTCCTGTTGGATTCACAGCTCATGCTCAAAGATGGCAGCTATAGCTAAGAGGGCCTTTGTACAGTTTCATCTGGTGTACCAGTTGCACCCCTTCCTGGATCAGGTGACCCTCCAGTCAGTCAGTCAGTCAGTCAGTCAGTCAGTCAGTCAGTCAGTCAGTCAGTCAGTCACCTCACGGCTTGACTATTGCAATGTGTTCTACATGGGGCTGCACTTGAAAACCACTTGGAAGCTTCAACTGGTCCATAATGCAATGGAGTAAACAGTGGTGGTTCTGCCTCAATATGCTCATGTGATACCCCTGCTTTGAGAGCTGCATAGGCTGCCAGTATGCTTCTAGATGCAATTTAAGGTGCTGGTTATCACTATAAAACCCTACATGTCAAGTGCCCTGGTAATGTGAGGAACCACCTACAGTATATCCTAAAGTTTCTGACCAGCCACTAACAGAGAACAAAGTGGGTGCAGTCCAGGCCCCCTTAATTAAACAGTGCCATATTCTGTGGCCCAGGAAGCATGCCTTTTCTGTTGTGGCACCTGCCCTCTGGAATGAGGTCCCCCTGAGATCTGGGCAGTTGCCACCCTGATGGCATTCTGGAAATCCTTAAAGACCTGGCTATTTTTTCAGGCCTTGGAGTAGACTGGATTGAATGCCTTGTTAGATGTGTTTGTCATACTGTATGTTACATATGTTTTAATATTAGTTGTTTAGATTTGCCATGTTGTTTGTTTCCCTTCCTGTATTTTTTATTTATCTTCTTGTATTTATATTTTATATCTGGCACGAGTCAGCACTGAAGTCAAATGAAATAAATAAATATTTACCTACTTTTAGTGTTGTACAATAAGAAAATTGGTTGCTGCTCAAATTAATGGCTCTGTTTAGGAGAGAAACAATGAAGATTGGCCTTGAAAACTAGAGGGAAAAAATGAGTTTTTCTTTAGAAAGAAATGTGAGCAACAGAAGACAATAGACTATGTTCCAAATAGAAAATGGAAACGCTAGTACTTAATTTATTATGATTTGGACAGTCAATGGAAACAACTAAATAGTTTCCAATAAGAGTGCACATACATTTTTCCTGGTTTAACCATTTATGGTTTGCTGTTTTGAAGGCAGCTTATTAGAACCTGAGAAACGAGGAGAGGAGAGGAGAGGAGAGGAGAGGAGAGGAGAGGAGAGGAGAGGAGAGGAGAGGGGAGGGGAGGGGAGGGGAGGGGAGGGGAGGGGAGAGGAGAGGAGAGGAGAGGAGAGGAGAGGAGAGGAGAGGAGAGGAGAGGAGAGGTTACTGGGGAACCTAAAGAAGGACCCAGTCTATATTTCAACAGACTTTGCCATCAAAGTTTTTGATTTGCCCATTTTTGGGAGCTGATTCCTGGTTGGTCCTGCTTTGGGGCAGGATTGTGGTGTGGCACAGGGCAGGTAACCAGGCTTTGTTAACCTTCAGACTTTCTTCTTTCTTGTTGAAAGGGATATTTGTGGATCTCAATAGGATCTGTGTAGGCATACATAATAGTTTGCTGCTGTTGTTTTTTTTATAGCAATATTTATTGAAAATTTTAATTATGATAGTAAATGCAAATACAAGCTAAACTCAGAGAGAGAAAGAGAGATAGAAAGAAAGAATAAAAGGTGCAAAAAAAGAAAAGAAAAAGAAGAAAAAAAGATAATGAAGAAGCAAAGAAATATTTAAAGAAGTTGCTTCCAATTCTTATCACCGGTATAAACAAACTTAATAAATCTTAAACCCCTATAAAGTTACAAACAAATATGTCTTCTTCCCATAACCCATCCCTTATCTATATGCAAATCCATAAATCATCAAGTTTTCAGTCCTGATGTCAGCAAAAAGTCTGTAAAGGTTTAACAGAGCTTTATAAAAACATGTCTTATTTTAACTTTGGTCACACAAACCAACTTTATATTCCTTCCTTTTGCTTCTAACATTCTTGATCTTTAATTCATTCAGAGGTTGTCATAGCATTTGATCTCTCTTCAAGTTTTTTTGGTCCCATCCCAAAGGCTTCCTCAAGGCTTTAACAAACCTCTTTTGTAAATCCAATAAAAAGTTATTATCCAGGTCATTCTGTTGGTTTATCATTTGTATTTCCACTTTAATTTTCAATGTGTTAACCAACTTCTTTTGCTTATCCAGTAAAAATCCTTATCCAGGTCATTCTCTTGGCTCATCATTTATGTTTCCACTTTAGCTAACTTCTCCATCTTATAATCCACACTTTCTTTTATTATCCATTATTTCTGGTTCTGAGATTTCTACATCAGGAAAAATTTGTTTCACATATGTCATTCCTTCATTAACATATTTTGGACATAGTCTATCCATAGAAGCAGATATAATTGCTGATAAAGTAGCTGCTATTTTCTGACCCCATTCTTCAAAAGTCTCCTGGAGTGTTTCCAATGTCAAAGCATTTTGTGTCATTTTGTAAATTCCAGTGCTAACCAAAAACAAAATGCAAGGTTCCACTTTTCCCCCCCTTTCCCTTTCCTGCCTGGAATCTTTAGTCCCCACTACTGTCCAATTTCTAAAATCATAAAGTCTCCAATTTCTCTTATGACTTAGGATACCCAAAACATTTCAGTTCCCATGAAAGGCTATTTATTTATATAATTATTTCCAAAATCTTACAGTAAAAGCCCTGATATTCCAAATTCTTTTGGACCCTTAATTCATTTATAACTTTCTTGGGTCAAAATCTTATTTAGCTTTTTGCCATTTATTTCCAATTCTTCCAATTTATTTATTATTTATTTATTTAAATTTATATCACTGCCCATCTCCTCCAGTGGGGGACTCTGGGTGGTCTACAATAAAATCAATAGTTAAAAACATATAAACATAAAATTACAATCATATTAATGATGTACATTCTACAATATAAATAGAATAAATAAGTGTAAAATCCAAGGGATGATAAAATCTCAGATAATAGGGAGGGCACTACAGTGCCAGCCACCCCCAGGAGAAACTGTTAGTTTTCCGATCCCAAGCAAGGTGGAAGAACCAGGTCTTCAAATTCTTCTGGAAGCCTGCCTCAGCTCCGGGGGCAAGATATTCCAAAGGGCGGGTTCCACTGCAGAAAAGACTCACCTCCTGGACCCCGCTAGATGGAATTCCTTTGCCGATGGGGTCCATAGCATGCCCTCCCTGCATGACCGGGTGGGGCAGGTCGATGTTATGGGGATGAGATGGTCCCTCAGGTAACCTGGTCCCATGCCATGTAGGGCTTTAAGGGTGATAACCAACACCTTGAATTAGACCCAGAAGCAAACTGGTACCCAATGAAGCTCACGCAGCAGTGGTGTCACATGTGCCGATTTTACGGCACCAATAACTGTCCGCACAGCCACATTCTGGACCAGCTGAAGCTTCCAGATACTCTTCAAGGGCAGCCCCATATACAGTGCATTGCAATAGTCTATATTGGAGATGACAAGGGCATGAGTGACAGTTTGGAGGGCATCTCGATCCAGGAATGGGCGTAGCTGGTGCACAACCCGAAGTTGTGCGGAGGCCCTCCTGGCCACGACTGCCACCTGCTCTTCAAGCAGGAGTCATGAGTCCAGGAGGACCCCCAGGTTCCGCACTGGTTCTTAATGGGGCAGTGCTACTCCATCCAGAACCAAAGATGACAACTTCCTGGATTCCAAGGGGCCATCAATCCACAGCCACTCCATCTTACCAAGGTTCAGTTGAAGCCTGCTGTTCCCCATCCAGGCCCCTACAGCCCCCAGGCACTGAGATAGGGCGGTGACTGCATCACTTACCTCACCCGGGATGGAGATATATAATTGAGTATCATCAGCATGATGATACCTCATCCCGTGGTGATGGATGATCTCACCCAATGGTTTCATGTAGATGTTAAATAGGAAAGGAGAGAACCAAACTCTGCGGCACCCCACACAGGAGTGGTCATGGGTCAGATCTCTCCTCTCCTATCAATTCTGATTGGGAATGGCCCTGGAGGAAGGAGGTGAATCAGCGCAGAACTAAGTCACCCACACCCAACTCCCTGAGCCGCCCCAAAAGGATACCATGGTTGATGGTATCGAAAGCTGCTGAGAGGTCCAAGAGAGCCAGGATGGATGCACTCCCTCCATTCCGCTCCTGCCAGAGATCATCCATAAGTGCAACCAATGCAGTCTCCATCCCATATCCCGGCCTGAAACCTGACTGGAAGGGGTCTAGATAATCCTTTTTCTTAAAATTAAATTTCTTAAAATTTCTTAAAATTCTTAAGCTTGTAGTTAATTTTTCTTTTGTTCAAGAAAGAAGGTAAACTCGCCAGGTGGCTTTTCCAAGCTTGTCGTTCCAAAGATCACTAATAGCCCTAATGTAGTAAGTAGGCAATTTCCATAGGTGATTAGAAAGTCAGGGTAGCAAACCTAGTGTCCTTTAAAAGCCTTCACTGGAGCTGTGAGCATGAAGGCTGTTCCCTTTGTCTCCCAGTGCTCATGGGAGACTGTGGAGCAGCTATCCTGAGAACATGTGGGCATTCTCCCATCCTCTCCTTTCCTGGAGAGCTTCCATAGAACCAGTCCACTCACTGGTTCTTTGGCACAGTCATCATCTCTGCTCACTCGGAGATGATTAGTTTGCCATGCTCCCCCCCACCACAAAGTCTAATAGTTTGATCTTGTTGACAGCACTTGGGTGTCCTTGAATTGAATTTCATGATCATTATGATATAGCATATGTTCCGCTACTGATGATTTTTCAGTGGGGGAGATGGAGAGGTAGAATAGCTCTCTGTTTCTCTGAAATATTTTATTCTAGCAAACATTCAAATATATTTATGGGGCAGTATTCTATGTCTTCTACAAGAAAGAAAGAAAGAAAGAAAGAAAGAAAGAAAGAAAGAAAGAAAGAAAGAAAGAAAGAAAGAAAGGAAGGAAGGAAGGAAGGAAGGAAGGAAGGAAGGAAGGAAGGAAGGAAGGAAGGAAGGAAGGAAGGAAGGAAGGAAGGATTATATATATTATATATCTATATCTACAGTATATCTATATCTACGTATATCTATCAGCCACATTTTTAAAATAAATCATTAAACTTTGACCACACAAGACCATAACCACATGTCTTTCTATTGCATCAATAGATTATTAATTCATGACTCCAAGCCTGGCTGGCAGCTCGACAAGTCAGAGTTTCTCAGAGCTCTGAGCTCTGAGACCTGGCTAACTTTCTATCTTGTTTGCAGGGGTCTACGGACCACTGAAGTTTCCCCCTGGAGAAGGGGGAACCAGAAGATTGCTCACAGAGCCATTGTAATTGCACACTCCTGTTTTTCTTTGTTGTTTCCACCGCGGAGAAGAACGGGGGGTGAATGCAATGAAATGGCCGAAAGAGGATTCTAGCTCTGCAGAGAACAGTAAGTCTCTTGGGAGACACAAGAGTGACAGCCAGCTTTTAGATCACCTTATATTAGTTTTCTTTTTTAGACTAGTACATTTTTATTATTCTAAAATTTATCTTTGGACTCCGTTCAAAATGTTGGCTAATTTTGTGTTTTCTTTGCTATAATTAATTTTGGTGGAAGTTTGATAGATTTTATTTTGGCAACATAGTGAACAAGTTTTGTATTTTTCTGCCTTTCTTTTGTATCAGAGAAATTGGGACTTAAGAGACTTTGTTGGTATTTCTCACTCGACAAACTAACTGACTTTTGAGAAATTGTTTGTTTGGGTTAAGCAGCTTGCAGCCTGAAGAATAAAGAAGAATAAAGAATAAAGTATAGAGAATGTGTGCCTCTCTACCTTTTTTTTTTCTTTTTCTATTTTTTTTTAGAAAGGACTATTTTTCATTTGGAATATATTTTCATCTTTCCCTTTACAAACTGTTTGAAATACTGCTCTGTGGAATTTTTTCATCTCTTACTTTAAAAGCTTTTCTCACTTAAAGAAATAGACATTATTGATAAATAATAGAACAGCTGTTCCTTCCTCCCTGAGAAATTTTTTTGTTTTGACTACGGCAGTTGATTACGCTTTGAACAATAAATAATGGCCTTTCTCACAGTACTTCAGGATTTTAAGGAAGAAACCAGCAAAAAATTTTTGCAAATTAAGAAATCCATAGAACGTATATTAATAGTTTTGGTGGCTCAGGAACAGAAGGTACAAGGGACAGATTTAGAAACAGAGGAAAGATCTTTCGAACCAGTAGAGAAACAGGGAAAGAGGACTTTGAATGTATTGGTACAGAAGAAGATTATGATATCTTACAGGAAGTGGTCTATTAAATGTTTGGGCATAAATACATTGTGGCAGCTGAGACAGGAAGATTTTAATATGCAAATTGATAGATATGGCAAAATAAACATTTTGATATCCCACATGAGTTACAGAAATAAACAAGTTGCATATTGTGATATTGGCATAACCTAAACAGGAGATTTATTGATATTGATTTGGAATGCAAGGTGAATGAAAATGCGGATTTGGTATTGTACACAGAGTAAGCACAGATATGAGAAATTTACAGATGCATAAAAACATGATATTTTAAGTGTAAGATACAAGATTATAAATAAATATGTTGATATTATATATTACTCTTTCTGGAGACACATTTATGAGAAGACAGTGAGATGATGAGATGGAATTAGAATGTAGGTTATTACAAGAATATGTTGTATGTATTAGGTTATATGTTATGTTAGGTTTTGTATTTTTGCTATATTATGTATTATGTTATGTAATATGTTAGATTATGTATTAATGGAATATATAGTCATAACATGAACAGAATATACTGTATTTTATTAGACGTAGATAAGGCCTTTATTTGTTTTACTAATTGGACTTTATTGAAGATATAAATATAGATGTAAAAATGGAAAGAGCAAATGGAAAACATTTAATTGATGCAACAACGAACATTTGATTACTATTCTAAGGAGTAGAAACCAGAGATGGATTGTTGGAAGATATCAAGAAAGGCGAAACCTATATGAAGAACAGAAGATTGGATTATAGAAATCAAAGGGTATATGACAAAGAAAAGTTTCTGTGTATTGTATTAAGGACTAACATTTAAAGTTAATTGTTGTACTTAAAGTTCAAGGATAAATTGGAGGACATCTATTTTCTATATTTTTTCTTGTTTGTTATTTTTTGACTTCACTTTTTCTTTTCCCTTTTCTTACTTTGTATTTCTATTTCTTTTCTTTTGTATTAGCTTTTAATGTGTATTTTAAAATTAATAAAACTTATGGGAAAAAAAAATAGATTATTAATTCATAAATGGAAAGTGAGTACTTGCCTATAATCCAAGAATGAAAATACAGATATAGGTTTCCAGAACATATTACACTGATTTAAAAAGAAGCAAACAAACAAAGAGATGGATGGTGTCACAATGTCATAAACCAAACCGCAGCACCCCCAGGCTGGCATAAGACACAAATATGTAAGTCATGTGGTTTGCATCATGACACCAGGATGTACATTTTGCCTCTCCTTGTCTTCTGTAGATACTTATGAGTACAGATTTCTTAATACAGGGTTAAATACATCCTCCACACATGATACATCCATAATTCTTCATCTAATAACAGATTCCAAATTTCTGGTATATAATTAAAAAACCAAGTACATATTTCAGAAACAATGGTTTTTTAACCTTGTGTTAAGAAAGTTATGAACAATGAATCAAAATAGAACATTGACAGAACAAGCCCATATCCTAGGAGTAACTGTTCCCTCATTCTATTTATTTCCTTAAAAGGGTTGGATGGCCACACATATTATATAAAATAACTCTGGGTGGCAAACAACAGACAAAACAAATGACAATACAAAAAAATCAAAAACTCTCTCATACTACCAAATGCCATAACAGTCCCAGCACAAAACTACAAATGCCAGGCTCCCCTACACTCCTGTTCCAGGTCTTTATGTCCTTCCAGAAGCCAAGTTGGGTAGGATTCCTCCACACCTCAAGGGGGAGGCTGATCCACAAGGTAGGCCCAGCTACAAAAAAGGCTCACTTCCTAGGTCCCGTCAGATGGCAATATTTAAAAGAGGGACATGGAGTGAGTCCACCCTATCCAATCTAGTGGGATGAGTAGATGTCCTCAGGGAAAGGCTGTCCTGCAGATAACCTGGCCCTGTGCCATATAGGGCTTTAAATGTGATAACCAGCACCTTGAATTGCACCCACAAAAAAACTGGGAGCCAGTGCAGCTTGCACAGCAGCGCTGTAAGACTGGCAAACTGCAGGGTACACAGAACTGTTCATGCTGCCTCATTCTGGACAGTTGAAGTTTGCAGGTAGTCTTCAAGGGAGCCCGATGTAGAGCATGTTGAAATAGTCCAGAGGAGAGCCTCATGGTCCAGGAATGGGTGCAATTGGTGCACAAGATGAATTTCTGCAAAAGTGTCCAGGTCATGGCTCGCACCTGCTTCTTGAGTAGGAGCCATGAGAGCAGGAGGAACCCCAAATTGTATCCCATCTCTGTTCAGGGGAGTGCTACCCCCTCAAGGGTTAAAAATAGTAACTCTCCAGATCCGGGAGACCCAAAAACTCAAAGCCATTTCATCTTGCTAAGGTTGAGTCATATCCAGTTCCTCCCCATCCAGAGCCACAGAGCCTCCAGGCACTGGGTAAGCACCTGAATGGTATCACCTGTCCAGCCTGGGGCATCAGGCATACTGATGATACAGCACCCCACACCACCAAAAGATCTTGTCCAGGGGCTTCATGTAGGTGTTAAATAGGAGGGGTGGAAGAACTGAGCCCTTAGGAACCCCATATAAGGTGGGCCTAGAGCTCTTCCCCCTACCAACACTGACTAGAACTGGCCATAAAGGAAGGAGGAAAACCACTGCAAAACAGGAGGGTCCCCACTCCCAACCATCTAAACCAGTCTAGAAGTATACCATGGTTGACGGTATTGAAAGCCACCAAGACACTCCAAGCCTGGCTGGCAGCTCGACAAGTCAGAGTTTCTCAGAGCTCTGAGCTCTGAGACCTGGCTAACTTTCTATCTTGTTTGCAGGGGTCTACGGACCACTGAAGTTTCCCCCTGGAGAAGGGGGAACCAGAAGATTGCTCACAGAGCCATTGTAATTGCACACTCCTGTTTTTCTTTGTTGTTTCCACCGCGGAGAAGAACGGGGAGTGAATGCAATGAAATGGCCGAAAGAGGATTCTAGCTCTGCAGAGAACAGTAAGTCTCTTGGGAGACACAAGAGTGACAGCCAGCTTTTAGATCACCTTATATTAGTTTTCTTTTTCAGATTAGTACATTTTTACTATTCTAAAATTTATCTTTGGACTTCGTTCAAAATGTTGGCTAATTTTGTGTTTTCTTTGCTATAATTAATTTTGGTGGAAGTTTGATAGATTTTATTTTGGCAACATAGTGAACAAGTTTTGTATTTTTCTGCCTTTCTTTTGTATCAGAGAAATTGGGACTTAAGAGACTTTGTTGGTATTTCTCACTCACAAACTAACTGACTTTTGAGAAATTGTTTGTTTGGGTTAAGCAGCTTGCAGCCTGAAGAATAAAGAAGAATAAAGAATAAAGTATAGAGAATGTGTGCCTCTCTGCCTTTTTTTTTTTCTTTTTCTATTTTTTTTTAGAAAGGACTATTTTTCATTTGGAATATATTTTCATCTTTCCCTTTACAAACTGTTTGAAATACTGCTCTGTGGAATTTTTTCATCTCTTACTTTAAAAACTTTTCTCACTTAAAGAAATAGACATTATTGATAAATAATAGAACAGCTGTTCCTTGCTCCCTGAGAAATTTTTTTGTTTTGGCTACGGCAGTTGATTACGCTTTGAACAATAAATAATGGCCTTTCTCACAGTACTTCAGGATTTTAAGGAAGAAACCAGCAAAAATTTTTTGCAAATTAAGAAATCCATAGAACGTATATTAATAGTTTTGGTGGCTCAGGAACAGAAGGTACAAGGGACAGATTTAGAAACAGAGGAAAGATTTTTCGAACCAGTAGAGAAACAGGGAAAGAGGACTTTGAATGTATTGGTACAGAAGAAGATTATGATATCTTACAGGAAGTGGTTTATTAAATGTTTGGGCATAAATACATTGTGGCAGCTGAGACAGGAAGATTTTAATATGCAAATTGATAGATATGGCAAAATAAACATTTTGATATCCCATATGAGTTACAGAAATAAACAAGTTGCATATTGTGATATTGGCATAACCTAAACAGGAGATTTATTGATATTGATTTGGAATGCAAGGTGAATGAAAATGCGGATTTGGTATTGTACACAGAGTAAGCACAGATATGAGAAATTTACAGATGCATAAAAACATGATATTTTAAGTGTAAGATACAAGAGTATAAATAAATAGGTTGATATTATATATTACTCTTTCTGGAGACACATTTATG
Source organism: Charina bottae (assembly GCA_023362775.1). NCBI lineage: Eukaryota > Metazoa > Chordata > Lepidosauria > Squamata > Charinaidae > Charina > Charina bottae. Next base: position 232,868,319 of record JALMGJ010000002.1, on the reverse strand, counting down.
AGAAGACAATGAGATGATGAGATGGAATTAGAATGTAGGTTATTACAAGAATATGTTGTATGTATTAGGTTATATGTTATGTTAGGTTTTGTATTTTTGCTATATTATGTATTATGTTATGTAATATGTTAGATTATGTATTAATGGAATATATAGTCATAACATGAACAGAATATACTGTATTTTATTAGACGTAGATAAGGCCTTTATTTGTTTTACTAATTGGACTTTATTGAAGATATAAATATAGATGTAAAAATGGAAAGAGCAAATGGAAAACATTTAATTGATGCAACAACGAACATTTGATTACTATTCTAAGGAGTAGAAACCAGAGATGGATTGTTGGAAGATATCAAGAAAGGTGAAACCTATATGAAGAACAGAAGATTGGATTATAGAAATCAAAGGGTATATGACAAAGAAAAGTTTCTGTGTATTGTATTAAGGACTAACATTTAAAGTTAATTGTTGTACTTAAAGTTCAAGGATAAATTGGAGGACATCTATTTTCTATATTTTTTCTTGTTTGTTATTTTTTGACTTCACTTTTTCTTTTCCCTTTTCTTACTTTGTATTTCTATTTCTTTTCTTTTGTATTAGCTTTTAATGTGTATTTTAAAATTAATAAAACTTATGATAATAAAAAATAAAAAATAAATATTAAAAATAAATAATATAAATAAAAAAAAAAAAGAAAGCCACCAAGATATCCAGGAAGGCTAGGATGGTTGCAAACCCCCCCCCCCATCTTGAGTCCTCCAGAGGTCATCTAAAAGCATAACCATGCCATCTCAGTACTATAATCTGGCCTATTACTGTTCCAACATAAGAGATTTGATAACCAACCCTTTCTAAAATTGTTCAAATGTGTCCAATAGATATAAATAAGGAGCTTCTCTTCATCTATCAAAGCAAAGCATTATTTCAAAACTATGTACAACCCTAGTTTTTACATGGAAGCTATCACAGTTTTTTGATACCCTGGGTCTAATGAAAATAGGTTGCAACTTGCAACTGTCTCATACTATTCCTCTGTCTGAACTCTAATGGTAGTGCTTACTTGTATTGTATGTCCTACATTTTGGATACCATTTCTACTTCTGATTTCATTTAAGTCTTCTCATTCCTGTCAACAAAAAGTCAATAGATGTTCAGTGGCTTTCAGTTTACAAAGTTGCTGATATGTACAACACAACTGTGCTTTGATTTGATGATCTGAAGACATAAAAAAGTGTTCCTCTATCAGTTTATGTCTAATAGCTAGAAAATAACAACTTCAAGCTACAGTGTGAAAAATTGAAGCTTTCTTAAGAGAGTCACATTAATTCCACAACTGGGACAAGAAATGCACAATGTTGAAGGGGAGGGGGGGAGATATAGTGTTACTTAAGTCTATATATATAATATATATATATATATATATATATATATATATATACACACACACACACACACACACACACACATATATACATATATACATACACACACACACACACACACACACACACACACAGAGCTAGCAGAGAAGACAGTATCCAAGCTGAGCTATTTAAAATCCTAAAAGATGATGCTGTTAAAGTGCTGCACTCAATATGCCAACAAATTTGGAAAACTCAGCAGTGGCCACAGGATTGGAAAAGGTCAGTTTATGTTCCAATTCCAAAGAAGGGCAATGCCAAAGAATGTTCAAACTACCGTACAATTGCGCTCATTTCACATGCTAGCAAGGTTATGCTCAAAATCCTACAGGCTAGGCTTCAGCAGCATGTGAACCGAGAACTACCAGAAGTGCAAGCTGGGTTTCGAAGAGGCAGAGGAACTAGAGATCAGATTGCCAACATTCACTGGATCATGGAAAAAGCAAGAGAGTTCCAGAAAAACATCTACTTCTGCTTCATTGACTACGCTAAAGCCTTTGATTGTGTGGATCACAACAAACTGTGGCAAAGTCTTAAAGAGATGGGAGTACCAGACCACCTTACCTGTCTCCTGAGAAACCTGTATGCGGGTCAAGAAGCAACAGTTAGAACCAGACATGGAACAACCGACTGGTTCAAAATTGGGAAAGGAGTATGACAAGGCTGTATATTATCACCCTGCTTATTTAACTTATATGCAGAGTACATCATGAGAAATGCCGGGCTGGATGAATCACAAGCCGGAGTTAAGATTGCCGGGAGAAATATCAACAACCTCACATATGCAGACGATACCACCCTAATGGCAGAAAGTGAAGAGGAACTAAAGAGCCTCTTGATGAGGGTGAAAGAGGAGAGTGCAAAAGATAGCTTGAAATTCAACATTAAAAAAACTCAGATCATGGCATCTGGTCCCATCACTTCCTGGCAAACAGAAGGGGAAGTAATGGAAGCAGTGACAGATTTTATTTTCTTGGGCTCCAAGATCACCCCAGATGGTAACTGCAGCCATGAAATTAAAAGACACTTGCTCCTTGGGAGGAAAGCTATGGCAAACCTAGACAGCATATTAAAAAGCAGAGACATCACCTTGCTGACAAAGGTCCGTATAGTTAAAGCTATGGTTTTCCCAGTAGTAATGTATGGCTGTGAGAGTTGGACCATAAGGAAGGCTGAGCGCCGAAGAATTGATGCTTTCGAACTGTGGTGCTGGAGAAGACTCTTGAGAGTCCCTTGGACTGCAAGGAGGTCAAACCAGTCAATCCTAAAGGAAATGAACCCTGACTGCTCATTGGAAGGACAGATGCTGAAGCTGAAGCTCAAATACTTTGGCCACCTAATGCGAAGAGAAGACTCACTGGAAAAGACCCTGATGCTGGGAAAAACTGAAGGAAAAGGAGAAGGGGATGGCAGAGGATGAGATGGTTAGATAGCATCACCGATGTAATGAACATGAATTTGAGTAAACTCCGAGAGACAGTGGAGGACAGGAAGGCCTGGTGTGCTATGGTCCATGAGGTCACGAAGAGTCAGACACGACTAAACGACTGAACAACAACAAAGTCTATATAAGTGAGATTGCTTTAAAATTACCCAATTCATAGAACTTTTGTCACTATCAGCAGTTTAAACTATTCAGCTGCATTAAACAATTTTAAGCTTGATATACTTATTGAATGGTTGATTAATGTGACTACTGACAAATCTGTTGAAATAGTCTTAGAGTAAAGTATTCCCATGTAAGTAAAATGTTATGAAAGTTTTTGGACTTTATTAACCTCAACATACATTATATTTAGTATTATGTGGCTATATCTATTTGGGCCCACCAGATCTGGAGTTATTCCACTGCTGATTCTCAATGGGGCTGCGCTTGGGTCCTCTTGGATTCTCAGCTCCTGCTTGAATAGCCGGGAGAACCTGTGGCCCAGAGCGCATTTGCATCAGTTTTGCTTTTTCTTGGACTGGGAGGCCCTTCAGACAATCATTTATGCCCAATTATAGTTGGATTACTGTAATGTGTTCTACATGAGGTAGCTCTTTCATCTTCCTATTTTTTTTTTTTTTCAATCTACTGTCAAATTTGTGCAAATAAGAGTAGATTATCTAGAACTCTAAAACTGAGGGAAAATTCTCTCAGGGCTGTTTAGAAGCATTTTAATTGAAACTAAAACAAAATATTTTATGCATCAATTACGAAAAGAATGAACGAACTATTAACTCCTTTCCAATGCTTCAGAAAGATATGATTTAAAAAACAACCACAACCAAGTTTGGGTACATGGAATATAACTCAGAGTACACAAATGATCATTTGTAGCTTTCTAAACTCTTTTAAAATCTGGGCCTTCTTTTATAAAGAAAGGTTTCCGAACATCCTGAAAACAAGACCAGCATATAATTGAGACATTTATTAAAGTTCTTGGACCAGTTTCCTCTTCCTGACAGCTGGCAATAACACAGGGATCTTCATCAAGAAATATTTATTTGAAGGACAGTGACAAAGGTGTCTAGTAGCAAGGATGACAGTATGAGTGAAAACTCAGGTTTCTATTACTTCACCTTCAGGGCCATCAGGATCAATGAGAATCAAATTTCTCTTGGTTACCACATTCACTGACCCACTACACTTAAAGTTATTGCTCTGTAATTAAAATAAGAGTTTATTTAATACTGTAGTTACTCAGGATGGGATATATAATAAATCATCAAGTGTGTACCAAAAATAGAATAGTGTCAGGTTGTGTTGTAATGTTTGTAAGCCTTCTCAATCAGTGGGGAAAACAACTTTTGTACTAGTTTAAGTAGCATTGCGTACTGCTTGTCTATAAATATGTACTTATGGGTAGTATTCTTTTAAAGTCATTGTAGTTGTACAGTTCAACACCAAAGTGGTCTATCTCAGAAATGTTTTAATAAAGTTTTAATTCTGTTTATACCTTACTATTTTTTTTATTGCTAATTCATGATTCATTTTAGGTGTCTTAACTATTTATTTTTAATGTAACCCACCCATAGCCTAGTGATACTAGTAAGTAACTAATGTAATAAGGGGATGTGTGCAATTTAAAAAAAAAACCAAAAGCAGACACCACTACCACAACCCTCTCTCTCAAGGTTGTATCTTTTCTGGAGATTGCAAGGCTGCCCAATACAGCTGTCATGTGATCCTGGGAAAAGTTGTGACTGCTTTAAAGAGTTGCAGAGTCTATTTTAGCCCCTGTATGTGTTCTCTATCCATCCATCCATCATCCATCATCCATCATCCATCATCCATCATCCATCATCCATCATCCATCATCCATCATCCATCTATTTTCTAATAATAGTGGAGAGATTTCTTGTCACTTTTTCATACTTAGTTTTTCATAAAGAATACTTCTTAGTTGCATATTAAATGCACTTTTTAAAATTAAAATAAGTACTAATCAATAACATAATTCAAGCCATACGCCAGCTAAGGGGTAATCTGTGTTGGGTAAATACTCTTCAGTTTTGGTGTTTTGGTGTCTCACAGAGGCTGCACAAATATTAGAACTCTTGTAGTACATAGTAGAACATAGTAGAACTCTTGTAGTAAAAATATTACCTGAAATATTTCCTAAAGTTTTAAATGAGATGAGAAAGGCATCTTATAAATTACCATACAGCTGAGTTGCAGTGCTTAAATATGCAACATGAGTACCAAAGAGTATAATAAAACCTTTAAAATAAGAGACTGCCAGGGATGTCAGACTCTTGCATTCTATTTTGTTCTGAAGAGAAATGCAATTTGTTTTGCCCATTCATCTTTCAGTATGACAATGAAAAGAAATTAGTGCCTCATGTGTCCAGGCCTAGAGTCATAAGAAATAATAATCTTAAATTGTAGGTCAGCATGACTATTTTTTCTCCTTATTTCATATAAAAAATGTTGACAATTCTGCTGGCTGAAGGTGTTCTTAGTCTAGATGAGTTTATGTCTTGAAAATGTATAATTTAATACCATCCCATTGCTTTCTTCTTTGACTCTGTGTTCTATTCATTTTTGATCCTTCTCAATTTGATGCTTTGATCCTGATGCCCTTTCTTCTCCTTTCTCTCAATACCAATAAGGAAAATGAGTGTTTCCCAAAGTCCTGGAATCTGTACCTTCTCATCCCCACCTTTTTTCCTCCACAACAATATAATTAGCATCCTATCTGCTCTGAAGTCAGTGGACCTTAAACTTAGCTAAGTGAATATAAAATTGTTATCTGAATCCCACTTAGTTGAAAATAAATACATATTGCAGCTAAAAATTCTCACCAAAGTGACGGGCCGGGGATATTACGACGGGAACCAGAGGGCAGGCCATCTTCGGGGAAGACGCCCCTGGTGTTTGCTACCGGTGGCATGTTCCAGCCCTCTGAATTCAAACCCAGGCCCTGGACAGCAGATCCTTGAGGGCCCTGGTCTCCAGCTGCTGCTTCTTAATGCCAGGTCAGTGAACAACAAGGCCCCCCTCATATGTGATTTAATCGCAGAGGAGGGGGCAGACCTGGCATCTATCACTGAAACCTGGCTGGGCCCAGAGCGGGGAGGGTAGCCCTCTCAGAAATGTGCCCAGCTGGGTTTCAGGTGTGGCACCAGCCAAGACACCGTGGTAGGGGAGGAGGGGTGGCAGTTGTCATCCGAGAGTCTCTAGTGGCCTTCAGGGGCACTGCTCCACAAGTGGCCAGTTGTGAGACCCTGTTTTTCAAGTTGGGTTCCCGAGAACAGTTGGGAGTGCTGCTAATGTACCAGCCTGCCTGCTGCATGGCAATCTCCCTGCCTAAGCTGATGGAGGTGGTCTTGGGGCTGGCAGTGGAGTTCCCCAGGCTTATGGTTCTGGGGGACATAAATCTGCCATCCCTGGGGCACGCCTCAGAGGCGGCTTGGGAGTTTATGGATACCATGGCAGCCATGGGCCTGTCTCAGATTATTTGGAACCCAACTTGAGACAGTGGCCTCATGCCGGACTTGGTTTTCTTGTCAGAGCAGTGGCAATGTGACCTGAGGGGAGAGTTACATGTGTCCCCATTGTCATGGTCAGATCACGCCCTGGTGGCCTTAAGATTCTATTACGCTGCCCCCCTCTGCAGGGAGGCAGGACCCATTAGATTGGTCTGGCCATGGTGACTGATGGACCTGGTAGGGTTCCAGAGGGAGCTGGGGGTTATACCTGAGGATCTGTTGCATGGTCCAGCAGAGGCTCTGGCCGCTGCCTGGAATAGGGAGACAGCTGGGGCCTTGGAAAAGATTGTGCCTCTGTGACCTCTCTTGCCCCATTCAACCCAACACTCCCCATGGTTCACGGAGGAGCTGAGGGTATTGAAGAAGGTTAAGAGATGTCTAGAGCACCACTGGAGGAAGACAAAGAAAGAATCTAACCGAACTCAGGCTAGAGCTGCAGTTAAGGCATATCTTGTGGTGGTAAGAGCAGCAAAATGTCAATATTTCTCCGCTCTTATTGCGTCCACAGAATGCTGACCGACGGCCCTGTTTAAGATCACTCAATCCCTTCTGGGGAAGGTGGGCCCATTGACCCACCTACAGGGCTGTGCAGAGAAGTTTGCCGAGCATCTGCAGTTTAAAATTGCTCAGATTCGCTCCAAGTTGGACTCTAAGCATGAGGCACATTCTGGAGAGATGCCGAGGGAACGTACTTACCCTGTTATCTGGGAATAGTTTGATCCTGTTGGGCCTGAGGAAGTGGACAGGGTCCTCCGGACTGTGAATGCATCTGCAGGATAAAATTGCTCAGATTCGCTCCAAGTTGGACTCTAAGCATGAGGCACAGTCTGGAGAGATGCCAAGGGAACATACTTACCCTGTTATCTGGGAACAGTTTGATCCTGTTGGGCCTGAGGAAGTGGACAGGGTCCTCCGGACTGTAAATGCCACATGTCATCTAGACCCATGGCCTTCCTGGCTGGTAAAAGCACCCCGGGTGGTGACATGTGGTTGGGTCCAGGTGATGGTTAATACATCCTTGGGAGAGGGGGTGTTTCCGGCTACCTTTAAGAGGCAATGGTACACCCCCTCCTCAAGAAACCATCCATGGACCCCACTGTGTTGGACAATATTTGTCCTGTCTCCCACCTTCCCTTTTTGGGAAAGGTGGTTGAGAAAGTGGTGGTGCTGCAACTCCAGAGGGTTCTGGATGAAATGGATTATCTAGACCCCTTTCAGTCAGGTTTCAGGCCAGGATATGGGACAGAGACTACATTGGTCATGCTTATGGATGATCTCTGGCAGGAGTGGGATGGAGGGAGTGCATCCATCCTGGCTCTGTTAGACCTCTCAAAGGCTTTCCATACCATCGACCATGGTATCATTTTGGGACAGCTCAGGGAGTTGGGGGTGGGCGGCATAGTTCTCTGCTGGTTCACCTCCTTCCTCCAACCCTAGATCCAACCCTCAACCCCTCTTGTGTGGGGTGCCGCATGGCTCGGTTCTCTCTCTCCTATTCAACATCTACATGAAACCACTGGGTGAGATCATCCATCACCACGGGATGAGGTATCATCAATATGCTGATGATACTCAATTATATATCTCCATCCTGGGTGAGGTAAGGGATGTGGTGGCTGCCCTATCTCAGTGCCTGGGGGCTGTGTGGGCCTGGATGGGGAACAACAGGCTTCAGCTGAACCCTGGTAAGACGGAGTGGCTGTGGGTCAATGGCTCCTCTGCATCCGTGAAGTTGTCATCTTTAGTCTTGGATGGGGTTGCACTACCCCATTCAATGGGGTTCTTCTGGACTCACGACTCCTGCTCGATGAGCAGGTTGCAGCCATGGCCAGAAGGGCCTTCACGCAACTTTGGGTTATGCGCCAGTTATGCCCATTCCTGGATTGAGATGCCCTCCAAATAGTCACTCATGCCCTGATCATCTCCCATATAGACTATTGCAATGTGCTCTACATTGAAGAGTATCCAGAAGCTTCAGCTGGTCCAGAATGCGGCCACTCAGGCAGTTATTGGTGCCCCAAGATTGGCACAGAATCTGTGCCACAGACGGCCGACAGAAAGCTCTGGCGTGGGCTGGTCCATGAAGTCACGAAGAGTCGGAAACGACTGAACGAATAAACAACAAAAACAACAAGATTGGCACATGTGACACCACTGCTGCGCTAGCTGCACTGGGTACCAGTTTGCTTCCGGGTCCAATTCAAGGTGTTGGTTATCACCTTTAAAGCCCTAAATGGCATGGGGCCAGGTTACCTGAGGGACCATCTCATCTCCATAACATCGACCCGCCCCACCCGGTCATGCAGAGAGGGCATGCTACAGACTCCATCACCAAAGGAATTTCATTTGACAGGGTCCAGGAGGTGGGCCTTCTATGCAGTGGCACCTGCCCTTTGGAACATTGTGCCCCCAGAGGTGAGGCAGGTCCCTTCGCTCCCAGCATTCTGGAAGAATTTGAAGACCTGGTTCTGCCGTCTTGCCTGGGATGGGAAGGGCGATAGTTCTTCCTGGGGATGGCTGGTGCCGTAGTGTCCTCCCTATTGATTGAGATCTGTTTTTCACTTGGACTTTTATCTATTTATTCTCTATTTATATTGATTGTTGTCTGTAATTTGTAATTTTATAGTTTTATTGTTTTGATTGTTGATTTTATTGTAAACTGCTCAGAGTCCCCCTTTCAGGGGAGATGGGCAGTGATAGAAATGTGAATAATATAAATAAATAAATAAATAAAGTTAATTGAAATAATTTTTATTGGTTCAATGGAAGATGAAAGTTCTCTTGAGATTTTTTTTAAATCTATATGAAGACGGGAACTAGGAATGCATGTCCCAACTTCCTATCCAAACACATCCTGTCCAACTTCCTCATGTGGATGGAAATACAGATGAAAAGCCAACTGTAATTGCATTCAGCTGAATGAAGATGCAGAAAATTGCACAGATGGAAGTTCTGGCTGTGCAGGGTTCCTGATCACATAAATCATTGTTACTGTGTTGAATTGAATGAGGTGCAGATTGATTGCAAATCTTCCCACAAGAAGGTTGGAAATGGAATGGGTGCTTTCAAACTCTCTTCCAAGTATTTATGTCTGTCTGTGTGTGTATGTGTGTGTGTGTGTGTCTGAATACAAGACATTAAAAATGGTTTACAATAACTCTCTTCATTCTTGTGTGGATTGCATATTCTTCTTTGGGAGAATATTCACAGAAAGTTCTAATTGAAATCAATCTGACTGAGATTTTTCTCTAGTTCTGGAGAACAAAATGAAAGAAAATATTAATTGTCACAAACTACTGTTCCATCCAAGATCATCTCATATACAGTATGATAGTGGAATATAAGGGCATAATATTCTAAGCAATAGCTCGAGGAGAAAATTGCCTCCTGCTTGGTAAATGCTGTATGAAGACGGGCAGGGCCAAAAACCATTAGGGACAGGTTCAAGTGCATGTACACAGTTTGGCCAGGCTCACAAAACACTGCCATAAGCGTATCATAGTATTGGATTTTGAAGCCACTGCTAGAATTAATACACCTATTTTGCTTGTAAAAAGATAGTCCTCAAAAACATGGAAAAAACTTGGCTGAAATTTTTGGCTCCTTCTCCTCCAGGGATGTCATATTCACCACAGGACCAAAACTTGAAGCATTACTAAAACATGTGAGGTTTCCCTGGCCACAAAATAAAAAGGCTTTCATACAATAAAAGCTATATTTTTTTCAACTATATAAAAGCAGGAAGGGGCTGAGACAGATTTAAATTCCCCATGCTATAACTTAAACCATACTAGACTCTCATGGAAATGGAACTTAATCTATCAGAATTGTATATACTATCCACCTTTCCTTAAGCTCTGGGAGGGAGAGAGGGAGATGTTATTATATTATATCAGTAGGGGGTTGAACTCAGTGGCTAAATGGCCCTTTCCAACTCTGATTCTCTGATCCAGTTAGCTACATGATGCTCTAACTATGAAAACTTTAAATGAATATTACTTTTACCTTATAACCTTTACTTTGGAGTTTTTCCAAATAAGGCTATAATTTTATTTATATTATATTTAATATAAATATAAGTATATAAGTATTATACAATATACTTATATTATATATATATATGAGATCAAGGAATTGCTGAGGACACATATCTGTAGAATGAATGGAATCTTATTTGCCAAGCTAGGAATGTGACATCCAGTCACCAAGATGTTACAAATATCACAAGGGTCTATAACTCGTGACAAATGAAGCAATAGTGATAAGAAATACTACTTTCAATTTTAAACAATGACCAATTTTAATTGTATACTATTCTTTTCAGTAGTAATGTCTAATTATGGTATTAGTTAAAGTTGTGTAATGTTAAGCTAACAGAGAGAGCCTAATGGAGTTGTATTGGAACTTTTCCATTAAATTAACATTATGGACTTTTAACTGACATCTTAATTAGATGCTGTTATTAACAGGGATGGTGCACAAAGAAAGTCAGGATCCATGTGTGCAGAATGCTTCATTAACATTCACTGTGGGCATGATCAAAATGCTTGAGTCTAAAAAGTATCAAAATGATAAAGACAGGTGGTATACAAATGAAAGATATATACAATGAGTCTACCTTCAAGCTGTTCACTTGAGCAGACAGATACTGGTCTAAAGTCTGCTTCTGTCAGGGTTCATGTCTATGAATCCTGCCACTGGGATTAAGCATAGCATAGAGCTTATAGAGTAGTTGAGAGGGGGGATGGCAGTTGAGTGTTATGTCTGCCGGTGGAAGCTGGAGACAGCTCGGCCAAGGTCGCGCACCTGCAACGGAGTGGAGATGGGACCGTTTGCCTCATGAGATCATCGTTGGTGAATTGGCGCGCAAGGGGGGAGGTTAAGAGGGAATAGCTTGGCGGGAATCGGCATTCAAGTCTTTAGGAGTGCTTCAATGAACATGTATCCTGAATAAAGCTTTATCTGCATTTCACTGAATTGCATGGAGAAGTGTTTATTGGGACATTGTTGTTGAGATCATCACAGAAAGACTTGAATCTACAATCCAGTTGGTTTATCCTGAGGTTACAATTGTTAACTCCAATTAGTGCCTCCTGAGTGAGAATCGACTCGTCCAAGCAATTTCAGCATGGAGGAATCTATGGAATGTTTCCAGGCGGGGGAAGAAGAGCAACCAGGCACTTCTTCAGGTTTGGAAGCGGTTCCCAAGGAAGAAAAAAGAGTGGCTGTTGAACCAGAAATGGGCAAGAAAAAAAACCTCCAAGAAGGGGCCTCGGCGAAGTGGAGTAGAGGCTACTGAACTGCCCATGGCACGCACCCCCAGAGTGGGAGCAGAATGGTCCGTGGGAATTGGAGGTGGCATCCAGGCAGGGATGGGGAAACACACTGCTAAAACCAGAGTTACCCAGTCCCAAAGGATGGCTTCACTGGAAGCGAAGACTGCACGCATCGATGTTGAACTGGAGACTATTAGCAAGCAACTACAAACTCTTATTCAATCCGTGCAGCAACTGGCCATGGCTCCAAAGCAGGAAGGGGGGCCAGTGGTGGACTTAAAACCTAAATTGATGGCCACGGCAGCAGAGAGCGGCACGTCCAGTGGGGAGGAAGAAGAGGAGGATTTTTCAGAACCTGACCTGGAGGTGACTCAACTTCCAGTAAGTGGATTACAAAGGGGTCAAGCCAGGGTGTTTGCAGTAAACAAATTGAAAATGTGGTTCGATGGCGACCCAGGGAAATTGGCTTGTTTTATGACCCATGTCAGAGGTTTTATGGAGGAGTTTGAGAACTCTTTCCTGAATGAAGAGGCCAAAGTGAGGTATGTCTCAAGTTTCCTAGAGGGAGAGGCTGCTTTATGGCTGGTGGCGTTACATGACTCCAAGGCTCCTGAGTTATTGACTTTTAATAGCTTTATGTTAGCCTTGAGACGGAGATTTGAAGATACGCTCTCTAAGATGTCAGCTAGGGTGCAATTGCAGCAGCCAAGCCAGGGGAACCGATCTGTTGCAGAATATGCTATGGAATTCAAAAAACTTATAAGTTTGGTCCCTGGCTGCCCTGAATCTTTTCAGGTGGAATATTTCCAGATGGGACTGAAACCTGAGATTCTGGAAATGGCAGCGGGGCGAGGTGACCCAGACACCCTGGAGGAATGGGTCCAATTAGCAGGCAAAGTAGAGAGCACCCAATTAAGACTGAGATCATATAAAAAGCTACAGAGCTCCGGGAAGAAACCGCTGGGACCACCCCAGGCAAAGAAACTGTTCAGGGCAAATGCTTGGGAGGAGGGAAAAGAACGCAGAGCAAAAAGGGGCTTGTGCTTTAAATGTGGCAGAGAGGGACATCGTATTAGCAACTGCCCCAAACCACCTCTACAGGAAAGACAAAGCCTGAAGGCCATCCCTCCAAACCATCTAAGCTGCAGCCACGCAAGGGGACAGCCCATGCTTTGGATGAAAGCAAGACGTTGGAATTAGTTGGGGGAGAGAACGACTCCTCTGACGAAGAATTCATGCAGCCGGCGGGAAACGAACGATGCCTGGTTTGAAGTGCGCCAGGGGCCAGGCATTTACAGATCGGCGCTCTGATCCGCTGGTGAGTGGAGATTGTCCTACCATGCAAGTTAAGATAAAACTTGAAACGTTAGATGGGAGGGATCAGAACAATTTGATGGCAATGCTGGACTCGGGGTGCTCAAGATGTTTGATGCATCCTGCCATTGTTACAGGACTGAGACTTAAGTTGCACAAATTAAAAGTTCCCATCATATTTTGTCAGTTGGATGGGTCAGATATGAAAGGGGGCCCAGTGGAATATTATACAGAAGCTTTGAAAATGACCATTGGGACGCATCAAGAGACTATTAGGTTCATTGTGGCTCCCATATCCAATCAGCCCATAGTGTTGGGACTTAAATGGTTGAGGGAGCGTAACCCTCATATTGACTGGGTTTCTGGAGAAATGGAGTTTGCAGATGGCTCGTATTTGGGAGTTGAGCGGGAGGCTGCAGGACTCTGTGTGGTACGGGAACTAGCTCAAGCAGCGGTGGCACCGTCAGCGTATGAGGAGGAGGGGGAGATTTTTGTAGAGACGGAGTCAGATCAGATGCCCCCTCATCAGAAAACAGACTGTTCATTGCAATTGGAACCTGGGGCAGTTTTGCCTAAGCCTAAGTTGTATTCAATGACTCATAAGGAGCTGCAAGAGCTGAGGAATTTTATAGATAAAAACTTAAAGCGGGGATTTATTGAGCCTTCCACATCCCCCATGGCAGCTCCAGGGTTATTCCGAAAAAAGAAAGATGGTTCTTTGAGACTGTGTACTGACTATCGGGGGTTGAATGCTATTTGTATTTCCAACCAGTATCCGCTGCCTTTGATGAAAGATATGCTTGCTCAGCTAACAAAAGGAAAAATCTTCACTAAGTTGGATTTGAGAGAAGCGTACTTTAGAGTGCATACAGTTACAAGGGAAAGTTGCTCTGACTCGAAGCAAAGCCAAAGAACATAAAACTCCATGTGAACCTTCCTTAGAAAAAGAACTTCGGGAAGCTATGGTGAATGATGATTGGTGGAAACATCACAAACAAACTTTAACCGAGACTAATGGGGTGTGGTGGAATGGAGACAGACTATATGTGCCTGAAATTGTGAGAAAAGCTATTTTACAACGTTGTCATGATAGTAAAATTGCTGGACATTTTGGATTTGTAAAAACTTTACATTTGGTCAGAAGGCAATTTTGGTGGCCAACTTTGAGGAAAGATGTTAAACAATATGTATTGTCATGTCATGTTTGTGCTTCCATGAAAAAGGCGCCAGGAAAACCTGTGGGGCTGTTACAAACAGTGGCTGAGCCAACAAGCCCATGGAAGCAAATTTCAATGGATTTCATTGTGGACTTACCTGAGAGTAAAGGCAAAACTGTAATATGGGTAGTGACTGATCTATTTTCTAAGCAAGCCCATTTTATCCCTTGTTAACATTGTTGTTGAGATCATCACAGCTTCCATGAATGCCTATATTGCCTTGTTAAAATTAACAAAGTCTTACCAGTCTAATGAGAACATTCTCCTCTGGCTTTCTGAAAAATAGTGTGGAAGTGGCAAATAGTCTGACACAGCATTTCACACAACCTTATGTTTAAACTCCATTCTCTCTGGTTTCAGTCATGCCTCTTCTTTAATTAGAATGAACAATGTCATTGCTGGTGGTGAAGGTTTTTGCATTTTCCCATAACAATTTACATTTCAGTTCTTAATTGCACAGCAAGCATCACTTCAATGAAAGCATGTGCATAAGAAAGGCATGTTATTCAAAATTTTATAACGCAAAGGATACCGCATGATTTTCAAAAATCAAGACAAATATTACTTCCCCCCTCCAAGTTTGGTATGTAGTGCTTTTGGCTCTTCAGAGCTTCTCCTGCTTCCCAATGCAATCAGAAAAAAGTTGCTTCATTTTTTGTACAGTATTAACTGGGGTATATGTTTCTTTTATATCCATATTTATCTTTATTGCTCTCAGAATGCCACCCCATGCCCTGTAGCCAGAAATAATTTTGAGGACTGCAGCCAAAAGTTGGTTCTAAAAATATTACTGGAATATGATTCTTTCCACCCCATTATAGAATGCTTTTGTTCATTTGACTAGCCTCCATGTAGGTGGTAGCTTTAAGTTGGATAATTTTCCACTAGATGGAAAGACTGATGTTGAGATGGAATGAAGTATGTGCCTTAGCTAAGATAGGAATATGCTGGGCTGGAAAGAGAGAATCATCTGAAGACTCTTTGGCAGATCTTTTTCCAAGGGTTCCTCAGTAAAAGAAAATTATGAGAAAACACCTCAGTCAGATTCAATCCCCTGACCTCCCCTAGTCTATCTCATTGGAGATTTCTTAGTTCTTCCATGGGACTCCTTCCTACAATCCAGCTTCAAGAAAACTGAAGGAAAGGTGCTTTAAATGTTCTTTCCCAAAGCCCCAAAATAGAGAACTTAATCCTTATGCCAGTCACTAAGAGTAGCTACTGTATGTAACCATGTGTCTTGCATATGGGGAAGATTTTAATGTGAAATTCCCTTATAAAACCCAAGCAGCCAATCTACAGATATGAATGGTATTGAGAAAATGAAAATAAAGGGAAAACGATGTAAGACAACAATAACACAGAATCAGAAATTACATAAAGCACTTTCCTAACCACCCCTGATAGAATTATGAACACACAGTCTGGTTTCTATCAGTTCTGCCTTGACATTGGAGAAGCTTTTGGAGAAACAAAAGCTGAATTCTATCTATTCAGGCCTCTCACCATGGGGTTAATTTATCACTTAGTTTGGGTGTCATATTAAAACTAGGAGATTATTACAGCATAGCAGAGGAGAACTGAATAAAACGTGTACATAGGTTGGAGTACACAAGGTTTTTGAACTTTCTTTAAAAAAGAATTGTGGGCCCTTTTAAAAACTGACTGCCTTAGGGTATCATGCCTAATCAGGCTGTCATAGTGGGTATGACTTACGGATCCACTGTTAAGATTTTACCCCTGATAGACAATCTTACTCGGCTACGAGTGATCGCCAAGAAGAAGAAGACTATTAAAAAACAACAACAGCAATCTGGTTAGATTTTTTCTGGCCGCCTCCAACAGGATGTGTTTTTGTTGCAGTTGTGGTTCCAGAAGCATCCCTACTTTTCACCTTTTATCCTATTGACCACTGGGGGAATTAAGAGAAAAGGCAGCAAACAAAGACACACATAAACCCTTGGGTCCTCTCTTTGTCTCTCTTCTGCTTTCCCCTGAATGGACAATACCTAGGCTAGAAGATCCTTGAAGCTATTTATTACAGGAAGAGGTCTATATCCCTCCCTTCCGCTCACTATAAAGACAGAAAGCCAGTCAATTTTTCTTAGTCCAACCTATCTCATGCGGTTGTATTGTTGAAAAATGGATGAGGGAGTGCTATACAGTATATGTTGTCTTGGGCTCCTGAAGAAAAGTTAGGCTATCAAACAATGAATCAAGCAAACAAATCAAGACTCAGAGAAGCAGGTGTTGCATTATAGCATGTAATTTTCTTATGACATCTTACTTGGCTTTTTCTGTCTTAAGGATCTGTCTCTAGATACTCTTAAATGGCTTGCTTCTACTCTCACATGTATGATCTGCTAGATACAAATCCCAGTGAAAGAATTGGTAGTTGCCAATGAGAGTAATTATAACATTCTTCTTATACTCTACTTGTTGTTGTTTATTCGTTCAGTCGTTTCCGACTCTTCGTGACTTCATGGACCAGTCCACGCCAGAGCTTTCTGTCGGCCGTCACCATCCCCAGCTCCCCAATGGTTGAGTCTGTCACCTCCAGAATATCATCCATCCATCTTGCCCTTGGTCGGCCCCTCTTCCTTTTGCCTTCCACTTTTCCTAGCATCAGCTTCTTCTCCAGGGTATCCTGTCTTCTCATTATGTGGCCAAAGTACTTCAGTTTTGCCTTTAATATCATTCCCTCAAGTGAGCAGTCTGGCTTGATTTCCTGGAGTATGGACTGGTTTGATCTTCTTGCAGTCCAAGGCACTCTCAGAATTTTCCTCCAACACCACAGTTCAAAAGCATCTATCTTCCTTCGCTCAGCCTTCCTTATGGTCCAGCTCTCACAGCCATAGGTTACTACAGGGAATACCATTGCTTTAACTACGCGGACCTTTGTTGTCAGTGTGATGTCTCTGCTCTTAACTATTTTATAAAGATTTGCCATTGCTCTCCTCCCAAGAAGTAGACGTCTTCTGATTTCCTGGCTGCAGTCAGCGTCTGCAGTAATCTTTGCGCCTAGAAATACAAAGTCTGTCACTGCCTCCACTTTTTCTCCCTCTATTTGCCAGTCATCAATCAAGCTCGTTGCCATAATCTTGGGTTTTTTGAGGTTTAACTGCAACCCAGCTTTTGCACTTTCTTCTTTCACCTTCGTCATAAGGCTCCTCAACTCCTCCTCGCTTTCAGCCATCAAAGTGGTATCATCTGCATATCTGAGATTGTTAATGTTTCTTCCAGCGATTTTAACTCCAGCCTTGGATTCCTCAAGCCCAGCATGTCGCATGATGTGTTCTGCATACAGGTTGAATAGGTAGGGTGAGAGTATACAACCCTGCCGTACTCCTTTCCCAATCTTAAACCAGTCCGTTGTTCCGTGCTCTGTTCTTACCGTTGCTACTTGGTCGTTATACAGATTCCTCAGGAGGCAGACAAGATGACTTGGTATCCCCATACCACCAAGAACTTGCCACAATTTGTTATGATCCACACAGTCAAAGGCTTTAGAATAGTCAATAAAACAGAAATAGATGTTTTTCTGAAATTCCCTGGCTTTCTCCATTATCCAGCGGATATTGGCAATTTGGTCTCTAGTTCCTCTGCCTTTTCTAAACCCAGCTTGTACATCTGGCAATTCTCGCTCCATGAATTGCTGGAGTCTACCTTGCAAGATCTTGAGCATTACCTTACTGGCATGTGAAATAAGTGCCACTGTTCGATAGTTTGAACATTCTTTAGTGCTTCCCTTTTTTGGTATGGGGATATAAGTTGATTTTTTCCAATCTGATGGCCATTCTTGTGTTTTCCAAATTTGCTGGCATATGGCATGCATCACCTTGACAGCATCATCTTGCAAGATTTTAAACAGTTCAGCTGGGATACCGTCGTCTCCTGCTGCCTTGTTATTAGCAATGCTTCTTAAGGCCCATTCAACCTCACTCTTCAGGATGTCTGGCTCTAACTCACTGACCACACCGTCAAAGCTATCTCCAATATTATTATCCTTCCTATACAGATCTTCCGTATATTCTTGCCACCTTTTCTTGATCTCTTCTGCTTCTGTTAGGTCCTTACCATCTTTGTTTTTGATCATACCCATTTTTGCCTGGAATTTACCTCCGATGTTTCTAATTTTCTGGAAGAGGTCTCTTGTCCTTCCTATTCTATTGTCTTCTTCCACTTCCGCACATTGCTTGTTTAAAAATAATTCCTTATCTCTTCTGGCTAACCTCTGGAATTTTGCATTTAATTGGGCATATCTCCCCCTATCACTGTTGCCTTTTGCTTTCCTTCTTTCTTGGGCTACTTCCAGTGTTTCAGCAGACAGCCATCTTGCCTTCTTGGTTTTCTTTTTCTTTGGGACGTTTTTTGTTGCCGCCTCCTGAACAATGTTGCGAACTTCTGTCCATAGTTCTTCCGGGACCCTATCTACTAAATCTAGTCCCTTAAATCTATTATTCACCTCCACTGCATATTCCTTAGGAATATTAGTGAGCTCATATCTAACTGATCTGTGGGTCTTCCCTATTCTCTTTAGTCTGATTCTAAATTTTGCAATAAATTTTGCAATAAATATACTCTACTACTCAAGTTTATACTTGCCTTCTTTTCTATGTAGGTACACATACTTCCAAAGAATGTACTGATTAATAGCTACCTGTCATTTTTATTTTCTGGGATGCTCATAGGAGCTACATAGAGTCCAGAAGCATTTATAGAATTAAATATAAATTAGAAACTTTAGATAGAAAATAAAATATGTCCTTCACAAATTGCTGGAAGGAAACATATATAGCAAAGGTAATAATCTAACAGATATGCTATAAGCATATATAGCAAAGGTAATCTAACAGAAGGGGCACAATGGCTCAGTGGTTAAGACGCCAGGCTTGTCGATTGGAAGGTCGCAAGTTCGGCGGTTCAAGACCCTAGCCCCACGTGACGGAGTGAGCTCCCACACTCACCCCAGCTGTTGCCAACCTAGCAATTCAAAAGCATGCAAATGTAAGTAGACAAATAGGTACCACTTCGGTGGGATGGTAACAGTGTTCCGTGCATGTCATGCTGGCCACATGACTGCAGAAGCGTCTTCGGACAACGCTGGCTCTTCGGCTAACAAATGGAGATGAGCACTGGCCCCTAGAGTTGGACATGACTGTGCGGGGGAACCTTTACCTTAATCTAATATAAATGATTGTCAGATCATATGTATAATATATAATCAGTGAAAAATATGACCCATCACCTCTGATTTCTACCCTACAAATCAGGATTTTCAGAAGTCAGGAATTTTAGAATACAATTTTATATGCACTTACCTGGAAGTATGTCCCTTGCATAGGATTGTGCTTGCAGGCTTTTAATTTTGAAAATGTTGTTTCCTAGGTCACTGGACAATCTTCATTTTTTTAGGCCTTTGAAATTTATTTCTACATAGAGACAGTTGTCAAAATATAGGCAAATCCAAACAAATATATGACATAGATTAAGAAATTCTAGATTAAAGTGCAGATGATGACCAAATAATGAATATGAATATTATAGTTCAGAATAACCTCAGAAAATATGTAATTTATTCCTCAAATGAGGCAAAACTTGTGGTTTCAACCACAACAAATTTTCCCTTTACATCTATTTTTAAAGCATTATGTTTCCCCATATTTATATGAGCAAAGACCAGTCTCAAAGGACAGGAGTGGATACTTTGAACAGTTGCAGAATAGGAATGGCCAACCTAAATCAAATATTTTATACTGGCTTTAACCATAATAAGTATGAAAGTATAAGTCTATCCAATTTATATAATTACATGCATTCTGCATCATCTAGGCTATTAGCTCAGCATCATCCAACAGAATACATCAGGAATAAAATATACACTACCTTTCCAAGGCAAGCTCATTCATGTGGCTTTTTTTAGAAATGACAAAAACAGCTGTCCAAATTAATTTCTAAAAAAGTATGCTTACCTCTGTGAAGAAACAGGTTATTCCTCATGTGTTACCCACATGTGCTGATATCACAAAATCTGATTAGAACCTATTAATGAATGCTGCATTTCACTTGTATGGTTATTTGGGTGAAAGGGTTGGGGAAACAGATCTAATACCAGTGTTTTTTTTCTAAGTGTTACTTAGCCAGGAGTAAGGGGTCAGGGAGTATGAATAGTTTTCATTTTGGTCTTGATTATCCTATCTTTTAGTAAGATTTCTTCCATGTAGGACATAGTCCACTGATAAGTTGGACGTTTATATCTTCTACATCTTGTTTTCAGCCAAAATCCCTTTGAAATTCATTGTACTTAAGAGAACTCTGCCTAAATATGATGTATCTTCAATTAAATCTCACTTTCTCTTTCATAAAGGGAAGTCATTAGAGATGATGTTGGAAACTACCATTGGAGTAAGGAGGAAAAGAGATTTTTATCCCTTCCCCAACACTTTCCCTGCATAGCCTAAGAGCATGTGTAGATAATCTGCACTTTCTAGCACCTTGTTTCCTGCTCCTTAAAGCCCACAGAGTAGGTGATGTTGAACATTTCAAACTTTTTTCCATAGGAGATTAAGGGGCAAAGTGGGTGCCTTAAATTACCTCTTCCACAATTTTTTTTTAAAAACCTTTAAAACTATGATCCCCAAATAAGCAGGTATCCTCCTTACTTCCAAAAGACCCAACATGCTATAAACAGGTCATCCCATCTCACTACATCACATACCATGCATCCCACGCAATTATAAGGTGGCCTCCAGACCCAACAAGATGCCCACATTTGCTCTCCTATGTCTTTCTATAGTTTCCAGGATATCTATTGCTTTGATTTTAATTGTCAACTGCCGAGAGTCATGCAATTGAGATGGGAAATTTAATAAAATAAATAAATAAATAATGCAAGATTAAGCAGAATCAGAGAAAATCACTCTTTCATACCCATATATATATATATATTTGTTCATGGGAAGTCTGGTTTATTTTTTTTAAAAAAAAATCAACATAACCCCCTAAAAAGTTTTCTATACTTAATGAGGCCACAACAACAGTCCTTGGGAATCAGCACATCAGCACTATGCTTTAATTTTATAGACAAATCTCCTACTAGCCTGAGATGAGACCACTGCTGTGTTTTTGTGTAATAATCCCTGATGAGTGATTAGAAGCTTAATCAAAGAATTTAACTTTTTTAGTGATGCTAATCCTTCTAATATTTGGAATGCAAACTTGTGACTGGCCAATTAAAATATATAGTAAATAAAGAAATGAATCTTTGCCTGTTCTTGTTTATCTTTATTTCTCAACACTTGTTACTCCTTGACTTGTGTCAGGTTACAACTGGGGAAGTGAAAGGGGGTGAGAGAACTGAGAAAACTCCCCTTTGTGAACTCTGAAATGAGTAGCAGCCCTGCCAAGAACTAGGCTGCAGCCAAACCTACCAAATCTATCAGCTACAAGAAACTGAGGAGGAGACTACCACGCTAGGTGCTACAGGTATTGTCTTTTCTACGTTTTGGGCATAAATATGGATTTTAAATGCCTAATGTGGAATATAAGTGGAGCAAATGCTCCTCAAAAAAGAAGAAAATTATTTAATTACTTTAAAAAATTGAAACAAGATGGAATTCGTCTTCAAGAAACGCATATTAGAAAAAAGGATATAGAATGTTTGATCTGCAAAAATGTGGGTGAAGAATTGATTTCAGTGGAAGTTAAAAAGAGAAATGGAATGGTTTTGTATATAAACCCCCAACTGCAACCATCACTGATACTGACTGCTGATTATGGTATATATGTGGGGATGGAAGCTACTCTGCATGGGGCCAAGACTTTGATAATGGAAATTTATGTTCAAATGAGGATAAAGTAACTTTTTACAAAGGACTTTTGGACAAACTAATGGACTTACCATATGAAAATTGGTATTTAATGGGAGATTGGAATGGAGTAATTTGTCCACAAAAGGACAGAACCTCTGAGAAACATAATAAAATAACACAAGGTAAATTACCAAAAGTTTTTTTTTACATGATACACAATCTAGAGCTTGTAGGTGCATGGAGACACAAAAACAGTGATATAAAAGAATGCACTTATATTTCTGAAAGACACAGATGTTTTTTAGGAATTAATATGTTTTGGATATCTAAGAATTTGGCTACTAGTGTTCATAAAGTGGAGATATTGCCAAAGATTTTTCAGACCACAATCCAGTTTCTTCAGATTGAGGTTAAATGAAACATTGTTGCAGAAAGAAACAGTAATGGAAGATTGTAAAATGTTAAAATAATTTTTTGATAATAATGTTAATAATGGTATAGATATAAGAATGGTTTGGGATGCAAGTAAAGCTTTTATGAGGGGATATTTTATACAGCATAATAGTAAACTCAAAAAGAAAGACAGACAGACAGACAGACAGACAGACAGACAGACAAGAAGAATTACAGGTGATTTTAGATCAGGTAAAAATGAAAGAATTAAAGAAATTCCCCAAAAATAAAATTATTTCACAACAAATTAAACTTTTACAACAGCAGCTGTCTTTGTTAACAGTAAGAGAAATGGAAGTAAAAAGGAATTATACAATGTAATGCAAATTATGTACATAAAGACAGCTATGGTATAATATTAGAAATGTATTGTATATTTTGGAATACTTAGAACAATATAATGAAAAGCAAGCAGCATTGATTTTTCTTGATACAGAAAAGGCCTTTGACAACTTGAACTGGATATTTTTGTTTAAAATTTTGGAAGATATGGACTTTGGTGGGAATTTTAACAAATGGGTACAATCGATTTATACCTCCATTCTGTGAATGGAGAATTAACAAAACCTTGTGAGATACAGAAAGGGACTGGACAAGGATGCCACTTGTCATCATTGCTATTTATTTTAGCTTTGGAAGTATTGAACAGAGATGAGAGAATTGCTGGAGTGAAGATTAAAAGAGAAAGATACAAATTACAAGGGTTTGCTGATGACCTGGTGATAATTTTGGAAGATCCTCTGGAAGGAATAGAAATATTAATCCTAAAAAACTAAAGGATTTTAGGGTGTTAGCTTTTTATCTTGTTAAAAGTTTCTTCAATACAAATTATATTTTAAGAAAATAAGATAGAAAGGGTGGGAAAAACTATCTAGCATTCTAGAAAATAAGGGCAATGATAGAGAAGAGGTTCCAGACACCAGACATGCTTCCTGTGAAAAATTTAATAACAAGGATGATGACCTTGACTTGTGACCTACTAAAAGTATTGTCTCACTATGGATCATTGAATTATTCTTATGGCCAATGCAGCTACATTTCCTCTTTATGTAATGCTAATACATTTCTAGCTAAGACAAAACTGAAGTGTTTAGTCTCCTTGGTAAATTGAATAGGAAAGAAATTGTAATGTTCAGTGTTATGATTTATATGGTGCTTAAAGGCAGGATTAGCACTCCTCTTTCTACAATAAATAAGCAGGACCTTTCTAAGTGTTAGGGAAACCCATGCAATTTGTGAAGCATTAAAGATATACCTCACTTTTGCCTAATGCAGCAAAAATAGCACTCCACCCTTCAATTTTTCCACAACAATCCTATGAGCATAGTTTCAGTTTAGAGTTAGAGACCATCCCAAATCACCCACTGAGCTTCCATGGCTGAGGGTTGCCTGAATTGGTCTTCCAGGTTCTAGTTCAATACCATAACTAGCATTCTAGAAAATATTGTAAAGGCAATGATAGGGAAGAGGGGAAGATCTGATGTGAATCTATCCTTAAAATTTTACACTATTATGATCATTGTTAAAACCTTTTCGCTTATGGAATTATTTCTACTTGATTGTATGATAATTTACAGTATTGCCAGCTTACTGATCATAGTTATTTTAGACCATATGCTCCTTCACTGCATTTTAAATCTTCCTCCAACTTCTTCCAATTAGTATATTTATTTATATAATGGCACATTCATATATCTGTTATTAATCAGAAGGTAATCTGAAGTGGTCATTTCTGCCATTTCCACTAAGCCAATATCCCAGGATGATCCCTATACTCTAGCGTTGTTGTTGTTGTTGTTATGATTATTTCCTATGGCAGGTGAACACATTTCCTATCTGTTGGAGGAAGGAATATGAGTGTACCTGGAGGGTGGGAATCTACTTATGGCAAGAACCAGTGAAACAGCTTTTCATAACTCTATCAAGAGAAAGCTTTATTATGAAGTAGAGAGATACATCTATCATACTAAGAGTCAGATAGTCAGGGTGCTCAGAAGACAAAGCCAGGAAGCAAGTTCAGCAATCTTGCAAGAAAGAGCAGCCAGACTGATTCTCCCCTAAGTTTCTATCCAGTCCTCATGGCCTTTGTGGTCAGAAGGTTGTGAGATGCTGAAAAATCAGTGCAGCTGAAATCATACTTCCAAAGCATTGGGATATAGTCACCCACCATTTTTTATTTTTGAAGAATACTACGTAGAGCCCAAATGACACTTATAAGTAAGGATAAAGTACAAGGGGCTAATGTGAGCCATTGCTCTATATTAAAACCCTCTTACTCTTTTGTTTTCATTAAGCCATGAGCTTGCCAGTTACAAGACCATCTTCCTATCTCTTTACTAAAATGTATGTCTGTTTCAGGTTAAAACAGGCAAAATGGTATGAGAAGATTACAAAAATAGGTTAGCATTCATTCACAGTACTAATAACATTTCTACATTAAATCTTATCGAAAAAAGTGCCTAACTGGTCTAGCTGAACCATACATAAAAAAGTTGAAATTGCTTCTACATAGATTACATTTTCTAATCTAA
Organism: Charina bottae; assembly: GCA_023362775.1. NCBI lineage: Eukaryota > Metazoa > Chordata > Lepidosauria > Squamata > Charinaidae > Charina > Charina bottae. The sequence goes on along the minus strand of JALMGJ010000002.1, from coordinate 232,843,322 downwards.
TCATTTTGTTAATAGTTAATTTCTCATATTTGACAGATAACTCACAGTATTGCTGCCCTCTTTCCCAAATGATAAAATATTCCTGCTACAAAACTTTGTATTGATATATACATTCTCGAGGTAGATTAATGCAGATCAGATAATCATCTTCATTTTTGAGATCTCTATGTGCTGTTCTTTTTATCTTCTTTTTAATAATTTTTGTTAGTCTTCAGAAGACTACAATTTAACAAATGCACACAGAAGTGGTAACTTTAACACTGAGGATTTTTATGGTCTTTCCTAACTCTGTCTTCCCTCACATCATTGGGCACCAGGCAAAGAAATGCATGGTGCTGTCTGTCAAATTAATTGTCACTTTCTTGCAAGAAGCCTTTCTTGAGTTTCATTCAATCTATATGACCAAATGCTTACTGCCTTTCCATATGTTCTCCATGCATTTATACACAAGACAACCAGGGCAGCCTTCAAAGCAGCTACATGAAACTATTACATAGAATCATGACTGGAACATTTGAAAGGGACTTTGGAGATCACCAAGACCCTGCCCAATACTTTAAGAAAGACTTTTAATATAGCTACTTTAACTGAGTTCTTCACTCAGCCTAACACACTTTGTGCCTCTTCTGAAATCTTTGAAGTGCTCTAGAAAGGTTGAAGAATAAATTCAAAGGCCCTAAGTCACAATTTGAATGTAGGGACTGACAGATTGATATTTGCTTTGCCAGTCTAGTATAAATCCTTCGATAGATTATCTATGCACTGTGCCAAAGTATTTGAAATCCTGGTTTGGATCAAGGAATGGATCTCCCACAAATATTATACACAGGGTTTTTTTTCCCTGAAAGATCTCTTTCAAGCAAGATGTCAAAAAAGAAATGATTGTTGGAATGATTAAGACATTCTGAGCTAAGTCACATTAAGAATATAGAATTTGGCTTTGACTATATATTATTTGCCATCAGTTTCAATCTTTGGGAAATCAGGAGGAAGAGAAGACAGAAGGAGAAAAGGAGGAGAAAAGAAATGTGAAAGGCAGGCTGACACACTGCTACTTTCCACTGCACACAGTACAGAGCTGAATTAGTCTAAGACAGTGTTTCTCAACCTTGGCAACCTTAAGATGTCTGGACTTCAACTCGCAGAATTCCCAAGCCAGCATGGCTGGCTGGGAAATTCTGGGAGTTGAAGTCCAGACATTTTAAAGTTTCCAAGGTTGAGAAACACTGGTCTAAGGCATGTTCCCTGTGCTGTTGCTATAATAAAATTCTATGTGTAAATCTGCATCATTTTTAGGTGCAGCTATATCTCATAGAAATAGGAATTATTTTCATATTCACATATTTTAAATCCCAGGGCTTTCAAGGGAAAGGAAAGAGCATGCTGAACTTTTCCACTGAAATCAGTTGCAATGTAGTATTTTGTACCCATATTTTAACAAGTTAGCCAAAGGTATGATTGCTTGTCACAAAGAGGAATCAATATGCAGTGTTACATCAAAATCAACACAACAATCTATAATTATATTAATAGTGCTAACACAATCAGCTCATTCTTAAAAAGAAATATTTTCAGAGAAAAACATTTTCTGTAGAAAAGTTCGATTATTACTTTGTGTTAATGCATGTGCATTCTCATCCACATAAACATCCAAAACGTTTGCCTTTACTGTATACTTTTGCCTCCTAGCCTCTGCTCATAAACACCATTTATTTATCTTTTCATACACAGATTAGCTATTGTTTTAAAATGCAGGAGTCAAAATTCCATACTACAAAGACATAAAGATAATTTGACTAGTCAGTTTCTGGTCTCAATTGTCTCAATGTACATAGCCACCATATCCTTCTAATTTTTCCATATTATATTTATGTCCTGCAATGAATTGACTCTCTTATCACTTCCATTGAACTAGAAATGTGGTAGCTGTAACAGTAAAGTAGTTTAAGACTGCTTCTGAAATCCTGATTATTATTATTTTTAGTTATTAGATGCACTGCTACACTTATACAGTTTCGCTGGGTTTTATAAGAAAAATTCTTATGTGCCCTTTATACATTTTTACTGCAGGTGGTGGAAAAGATTTTTGGCTTCCATCTGTTAAAAAAGAGTGCAAATCTTAATATAGTATATAGAAATGAACAGCTGTGCTAGGTCTCCAAGATGACATCAGAAATGCTAGCATGAAGGATGTCCAGACAGCCCCTACATACAACAGGAAAAACCAACTGTCTCTCAAGCCATATAGTTTATGTGAGTCTATAGACTCTCTTTGGCTGACTTCATTTTTTAAAGAATAGACTTGTCTTTCTGGACACATGTATCTAGGACAGCACTGTGAAATGCTGTTCTCTCTGCATCACCAAGATCTCAAATTAAACAAGTTCATAGTTAAGGTCATATGCAGCTGAGCTTGGCCTCATCTTATAAATAGACATCATCTTTGCAGAGTTAGCAGAAATGGCAATAGAAAAACTCATTCCAATCTGATCTCAAGGGCTAATCCTTTCCTGGGGATACTCTCTGTCTACCACCAACTGCAGTCATATCAGACACTAGGAAGAAAACAAGAACTTTTAAAATGTGAAATTAGATATTTTCAACTGTCCATAAGAACATAAGAAGAACCCTGCTGGTTCTGCTGAGTTTAGGATTCTGTGTCACAGTAGTGAACCAGATGCAGTTGGGAGGCACACACACAGGACATGAGGGTGATGGTCCTCTTTCACTGTTTTTCCACAACCACTAATTATTTTTAGGTAAGATGTGTTTCATTCTAGAGAAGATACACCATAATCAGGATTAGCAGACATTGATAGCTGATTGTCCATGGATTTTGTTTAGAGAAAGAAAGAAAGAAAGAAAGAAAGAAAGAAAGAAAGAAAGAAAGAAAGAAAGAAAGAAAGAAAGAAAGAAAGACAGGGAAGGAAGGAAGGAAGGAAGGAAGGAAGGAAGGAAGGAAGGAAGGAAGGAAGGAAGGAAGGAAGGAAGGAAGGAAGGCCTGTACTTTGCAAACATGCTCATGATTCTTGCCTACCAACCTGAAGCACTTAGTTGGAACAATTCTGCCTTTGGCTTCTAGGGAAAAGGAGACACTCTGACATAGTTTGTAACATATACTGTAGAAGCATGCTGACTCAAAGGATAAAAACATGAGCGAATTGCTTAAGTCATTTTGCTCATTAACTTCCCCAATGGGAAAAAATGCCCCAATTTTTGGTCCCAGCCATATTCTATAGTGTCTTAGAGCCACAAAAGGAGTGCTGGTAGATCCTATGACCTGCGCCCTCAATTCCTGGGGTGTGGATGTGCCAAAAAATCAAGATGGTAGCCACAGCCATGCAATCGAAATCTTTGGATGTATGGTTGTTCCCAGCATCTTGACTTTTCAAAAACTATTAAATGCTTATTTTTATTATTTTTATGGTTGCCTTTTTATTGTTTTATCAAATTGTTTCACTGTAATTGTTTTATTGTTCTTCTTAGTGTACCACTAAGTTTACCTTTCCCTAGAATTCCAGGAAATGATATTTCTTCAGAAAGAAGGGTTCTGAGTTTACCCCAGTGTTTCTCAAACTCAGCAACTTTAAGATGTGTGGATTTCAACTCCAAGAATTTGCCAGCCAGCATGGGAGTTGAAGTCCACACATCTTAAAGGTGCCGAGTTTGAGAAAAACTGTTAAATGAAAACTCACCTGGCCTACTCAAGCTTCATTCTATAAAATCACATTGCTCTTTTGTTTTGGGTGCGAGAACATAGCTTGACTGAAACCCACCTGATCAGGCCGAGGCTTCATCAGTATGCTTAGCTGCTCATTCTTTGTCTCCTGTGGTTTGGGCCTCTTCTGCTTGGCCCGAGTCTGCTTTGTTCATCTCTACTAGCCAGTTGCAGCCAGCTGCAGTCTCTCTGCATAATCACAATAGGCTTCTGCTGCCAACACCTCACTGTAGCCTTCCTAATTTCATGCCAGGCCAATTTCAGAGCATAGATTTTTCATAGCCGTTATGGATCCTGTGTTTGCTCACTTCCGTGACTACAATAGTTTTGAAAGAGGTCCAGAAATAGCTTTTTCAAAAGTCAAGATGTTGCAGACAATATCAATGGACTATATTGCTTGTGTTGGTGGGGGTGTTGTTCTCTCCTTGGTAGTTCCTTGATTGGGCTGTTGTTTGCTGCTTGGTTGATTGACTGAGTTAATAGTTCCTTGATTAGGGTATATTGTGCTGTTTGATTGTTCTTAGGGTGCTAATCCTGGTGTTAATCTTTGCATATCTGGGTGTTGATTGCTGGCAAGGAGAGTTCTGGTGCTCTGGCTTTTCTATTGTCTCTTATGAATGGTATGTAAATGTTGTTTACCTCTATGTGTCTGTTGATGGCTGCTTTGTCTGATTGCCAAACTTCCAGGAATTCTCTAGAATTTTTGGATTTGGCTTGGTTTAAGATGGTTACAGTTTCCCAGTTGAAAGTATGGTTGAGTCTGTCCATGTGTTTTGAGATTAAGGAGTTTTCATCCTGTCTTCTGACTGCTAGTTGGTGTTCGTGGATGCGTTCTGCTAGTCTTCTGCCAGTGACCAACTCATTTGTTGGTCATACAGAACACTACATACAGTAGTGGCTGTTACAGTCTTTACATTGTATGTTGTAGATAACTCCTGTTTTTTCTTTTTTTGGCTACTGTGTCTTTTGGTTTACTTACGATATTCTGAAGGTTTTTGGTTGGTTTGTGTTACTACGGTGATGCTGTGTGGTTGTAACAGACTATTAGTAGTTTCTGAGATGTTTCTGATGTATGGCAGTGTAATCCTTTTCATAGCTTCTGTTGGTTTTGCTGTGGTGGGTTGAGCCAACCAACCAAGCAGCAAACAACCTCTCTCCTTGGTAGTTCCTTGATTGGGCTGTTGTTTGCTGCTTGGTTGATTGACTGAGTTAGTAGTTCCTTGATTATTCACTGGAAGATTCACACAGCCCCTAGGATAGCAAAATGCTTGGTCATTTGCCAATTTTATTTTAGCAAAGAAAGGAAACAAATGGAAAACAGGAAATACTGAAAGGTCATGTATTTGCTATCTCCTACAGAGAGCTCACAAAGTCAGAATATGTGAGAAAACAGAATGCTACACAGAAAGCTCTTGTTAGCACCCCTTTGAGTTCTAAGCAAAGGAAAGATGAATGCAACCCATCCTACAAGGTACCATCGGCAACAGTCCCAAACATCAAAGATTGCTGAAAGACCTAACAAAATCACATGGATGCTTGCATCTATTGCCACAGGGAGACAATCATCAATCACTCGGTTTCCCTGACTAAACTAAATCAGCTATTGAGACAGGACCAAGATAATGACGGGAATTTTTCTCTGAGCACCTTCTCAATAAACCTGACCAGAAATGACTGCAAGAAAATAAAACCCTTGAGACTTTTTACTTTTATAATTATATTTAATACATAAATCAGCAAATTGACCTGGTTTTACCCAGAGTTGACATCCCCAAATGGAACATGGGAACTATCAAAGCCAGAAGAAACTGAAATGATTTATATTAGTATTTCTATTAAGAAGACAGTAATGGTTTCTGAAGTCTGAATACAGTAAATGTACTTATCTCTCCAGTTACCCACCTCCCTCCATCTCCCCAGTATTTCCGGCAAATACTTTTTTCACCAGTTCCTTACTTTCTTGAGCGAAATGGCTTATGCAGAGGAATAGTCCCCACCCCCACCGCCCAGGTGGCATGGTGGTGCCTTTCTGCAGAAGAGACACATGGCTGACAAACCTTGTGTCTGTTGGTTAAAGAAAATATATTTATATTTAACTTTTTTATTTGAATCTTTCTTCTGCTCATAGCTCCATGAATGAGGGATATAATATTAAAGGTTCAAACTAAGGGAAGGCAGAAGACTATACCATTTTTTTAAAACTAGTGCTATGCCAACACTTTCTAGAGCATTTATTTTATAAAGCATTCCCAATCAATCTGATTGAAAGGGAATAGGATTTGATTTCCATCCCCCCCCCCAAAAAAAAAACACCTGGTGAAATTCTCATGGGTGGACTGTGAGTATGCTTACTGTAGTTAGTGTGATGAAGAAATGAGAGTGAATACTCTTTCTTTCATTGTACAATCTTCCCGACAACCCATCTGTAGTGTCCCTATCTTCCATAACATCTATTAAATCACTAAAGAAGACATTCTTGGGGGATTCCTCCCAGAATGCTTTTTCGACCAGGAAGTTTGGGCAGCCAGGTTGACTACAGACTGAAGGAGAAATGTGTAACAGAAGACAACAGTAAACAAATTACAACAACACTTTTGCCGTCTTGTAGCAATACATTATAAGGGGCGTGGTGGCTCAGCGGGTAAGATGCCAGGCTTGTCGATCGGAAGATTGCAAGTTCGGAGGTTCGAATCCCTAGCCCCGCATGACGGAGTGAGCTCCCGCACTAGCCCCAGCTCTTGCCAACCTAGCAATTCGAAAACATGCAAATGCAAGTAGATGAATAGGTACCACTTCGGTGGGTAGGTAACAGTGTTCCACGTGTGTCATGCCGGCCACATGACCGTGGAAGCGTCTTCGGACAACGCTGGCTCTTCGGCTAACAAACGGAGATGAGCACCGGCCCCTAGAGTCGGACACGACTGCACAAATGTGGGGGGGGGGGACCTTTACCTTTACCTAGCAATACATTACATTCAAGTTCACCATCAAAGAAATGTAAAAGACATTCAAAGGCATTCTGAAAATGAGGTAGAGCAACAGAAGATGCTTCCTGGAATCTGGAAAACAGTTTTGGATTAATTTTACCTTTTTTTCCCCCCTTAACTTCTTATAGCACATTTTAATACATTAACTTGAGCAGTCCAATTAAGTTTTTATACTATCACATTCAAAAATTCTCAGTTTTGCACAGCCTGATGATGGCTGGATTTATTAAGCCCATATTAACCAATGAGGTCATGGCTGAGTTAAACCTAAACAGTCAGATCATGGCCACATCCAACAGCTGTCATGCTGTGCTCCTCTCCCAATCTGGAGTCAGCACGATTTCCTGCTGTCCTAAAACATGTTGCTCCCACAGTATGCCTTTACCCCAAACCCAGAATGGGTCTGTGCTGTGCTGCTGTCCATACAATTTCTTTATACATATAAAGAAATATAAAGGGAGAGAAAGAGAGAAATATTTTTATTGTATTGTAGCGAAACTTACATAATACTTTATAGTGTTTCAATAGAGGTATTTGTACAGTATTGATTAAAGATTATTAACACGCTAAGGTTTAGATAACTATTGAAGATAAAAAGAAGAAAGAAATATTATATCAATATTAATTATGATTTAAAAGGTTGATGTTAATGAGCATAGGATTATTTAGCTTTTATCCAGAATTGAATGTAACACTAAAAAATTGCTGCAGGTTGCATCAAAGTATTTGTTGTACAATAAAGGTTTTGGTCTTAAGCAAATGACTTAATATTAAGGTATCCACTGTATTGTTGCTTGATCTTGTTTGTGCATGTTGAAAAAAGATGAACAAAGCAAATTGGACAACGATTAAAATACAAAAGAATAAAGGAAGATAAAAAGGAAAAGGAAAAGGAAAAGGAAAATAAAGGCTATTCAGTTTCTAACTTCCCCCTTTTTATGCTTCTGCTAATTTACAATATTTATAAACATTTGGGCCTCCTTAGAAGCCAGACTGCAAGTGATTATATTTGCCATGCTGTGTGATGTATTGTATGTATGGGAACCATTCTTGCTTAATTTTGGTTAAACTTCTGTTGTGAATATATACTAATTTTGCCATTGCTGCATATTCTTCAAGTTTAAGTTCCCAATCCGATGTTGTTCAAATTGTATCTTTCTTCCAGTATTCAGCAAAATTTATTCTCACTGCTGTGAGCATGTATCTCATTAAATTGTGTTCCTTGTTGATTTTTTTCTGTAATTATACCTAGTAAGAAAAATTGTGGTTTCATTTCAAATTTAAATTCCAAAATTCTCTGCATTGTACTGTGTATATCTTTCTAGTACGTTTGAGTTTTTTTTTTCAACATGCCCACCACATGTAGTAAAATGTTCCTTCTATTTCTTGGCATTTCCAACAATTATTACTTTATTATTTGTCTATCATGGACATTATTGATAGTATTATATACCATCTGTAGTACATTTTCTACCAATTTCCTTTTAAGGTATAACTTGGAGAAGATTTTATAGATTTAGTCCACAATTCTTCCTATTGTTGTGTTGTGACTATTTCTTTGAAATTTTGCATCCATTTTATCATACAGTTTTTTGTTTGTTTGTTCAGTCTCTGTTCATACAGTTTTAAATGCAACTATAGAAGGGTGATGACTGGTGATTCCCTCAGATGAAATTTCAGCCCTGCCCAGCATCTTCTAGCATGTGAAAAGCCTACTGCAACTGACATACTGTCAGTCCTATAAGGTAAACCAGACTAAGAAACGGACAATGTGTGGGCCTAAATATATTTTTATTAGAGCAGCTATAGAAACAGAATCTTGCAAGTCTGAATGTGTTCCCCCTCCTTCCTTTGTCTCTGTCTAAACATTTTCATAAATCTCCTTCTTGGTATGGGCTCAAGTCACATTTATCTGATCACTGCCTTGGTAACAGATCTTCCCTCTGTTCATCAAGGCCATCCTCTATGTTCCCTACACATGAACAATAGTCTGATTATTCCATGCACTGTATTTCCCTTTTTTTTCCTTTCATGTTGTATTGTTCACTGATCAATTGATTTTTTTTAAAAAACTACTTGGAACTATGAATCAACTGGTCAACTATTTGACCTCTTGGTCACTGAGTGACTACAGAGTTAGATGTTTGGTCATCTGGATTTGTACAGCTGCTGAATAAATGCTATCAAAGATCTGATGTGTGAGAAAGGGTTTAATTTCCAATTATATGTTTTTAGGATGAGACAGACTAGTCAATTTCAGGGCTTTGAACTTTCTTGGTCAAACAACCAGCTGGTGAACCAATAGCCCAACTTTTTATTTTATTTTAATTGGCTGCAAAAGTCAAGGTTCTGGATTTCCTCACACCAAAAGAAGATTAAATGATTGGATAAAAGCTCAGGCCTGGTTTGAAGGCAGCAGTCCCACAGAGGACTGACAGAACCAGCTGGAGCCAACATGGAATATGTTGTTTCAGGATTCCTCCACCATGGGCCTCAAGGTATCCTAAATGCCCACATACAATTTCTGTAGGGAGGAAAAAGAGGGAAAACATTGCTTTCAGAATGAAGCACATAAAGCTGTCCTTCAGCTGTCTGAACTTGGTGTCCACGTTCTGGGACAAGAAAGCTTTGCCACATGGCAGTCTTATGATTTTAAAAACCTATTTGTAATCTCATATAACATTTTTCTTCAGAAAGTGACAAATAATGTTTTTCATACTAAAGTTTGAAATATCTTTCTAATGTTTCAGGTTGAATAATAGAGCAAAACATTTAAACTATTCTATTACAATTGATGTAATGTAATTGAGGAAAGATGGCCTTCAACAAAAGAGATTTCACTACAAATTCTTACTTAGTCATTAAACTAAGAGGGTGGCCTTGGGGCAAACTATTAACTCCCATTCTAACCAACTTCTTAATTTGTTGTGAAGAGAGAAAAAACGGGATAACCCCATGTACATTGCCTTGAGCACCTTGAAACTGGATGAGATAATATGAGCCAATAAATAACATTCCACTAAAATTCAATTAAAATACAGTTAAAGACTTTGACTCAATGAAATCCCTAGAAGCTATCCCACATATTAAAAAAATAACATTTCTTAAAAGATGCTCAGTGTTGGGCTTGATGAGTCCCTGTGGAGAAGAGAGTCCCACAATTATGAAATAGGCTAAATTGTGAATACATGCATTGTTGAAAGTAGGTTCTCAAATGACTACAAGAACTGCAGCTGATCAGAGGGAAACTGGTGAAGGTATGATCTCCTTGACTGTTAAGTGACCAATAGTAAAATGGCACAATTTGCAATGAAGTCAAAATTAGTGCAAAGGACATTTTTAGATGGTGCAAAGGGATATTTTTGTTCCATGGAAGCGTATGCTAACCATATTCATATTTTAAAATCTAACGTAAAATAGATCCTACATTTTCTCAGCTCTTAGAATCATATTTCTAACTAATTTTGTTTCTCTAGAATACCTGAGAAAAAAGAATAAGCTTGTTAAAAATAGGGCTCTATGCCCAAAGGTTCCTTTTCAGTTTCTTTTTTTATTAAGCACAGAAGCTATTTTTCTTCTGCTTGCTCAGTGAACTCCCTTTTCTAGATTCTACAGTATGTCCCATATGCATTTAATATGTATATATTAGTCCAATTTCAGCCCCAAAGCCAAGTTCACCAACCTCCTGAACAATGTATAGCTTTGACTTATTGCCCAGAGTCCATTTGGTGAAACTTTTACCAACAGCTTGAAAATGACATCTTGCATTTGATTTAATCAGTTTTGTTTTCACAATCTTGAGCTGTTTCTTTTTAATTAACATTATTATAAACAGATGTTTGTTAATCTGTAGAGTTTTTATGATGATTGCAATTACCTTGTTATACAAAGGTTTGCATTCAATTCATTACTACTTTTGCTTCATGGGCCACATTAAAAAGGAGTTATAATTCATATTCAGTTTTTAAAAAATGGCACATAAGTGTAGATGAAAGGAAGTCCTGAGATCAGAATTACATTGCACATATCTTTGCTTTCACACACACCCCTCCCCCAAATTGGAGTTGGTAAAATTTAGTTTTGTGACACATGAAAGAAAGGATTTCTTTTCCCTGAAAGCCTAACCAGTACCTAGCCAAGGAAGATGCTGGGCTGTCATAGGCTTCATGTGTTGAACAAGAAACTGTACAGATCTTTGTTTTCAAGTCCTCAAAGATGCTTCTCTTCATCTGATTCACTTGTCTTTTAAAGCTCTTCCAATAGCCAGAAGTAGTGTGAGCAAGGAGGCTATGCGTTGAATGAAGCAGTACAGCTTTATGCTAGACAAAGGTGTATACAGACCAGCTTGAGAATATGAGAAATAAAATTTATTGTATGTTTGTGGATTTAGAGAAAGTATGTGATAAAGTGAATTGGCTTTAATTATGGAATGCTTTTCACAAGTATAGAGTTGAAGAATAGTTCTGAATGTGATGTGAGTGGTATGTAAAAGAAGTAAGCCTTGCATGAGAATAAGTTAAATGTTTCATGACCAGTTCAACATTAGCATGGAATAAGACAAGAATGTATATCCCCTTAGTGATTTAATATATTTATTAATATATAGGACTGCGACAGAGATTTGTTGGTTGGGGATACAAATGTATATATACTTTTATGTGCAGATGATGCCATGATGTTGGCTGATAATAATAATTTGCACCAGTTGTAAGATGTTATGATGCAAAGAGGAGTATGGATCTGAAATTATATCAAAGACTCAGGTAGTTGTGTTTCACAAGGAAAATGGAGTGAATGGCTGCAAGTTATATATAAATGGTGAAAAATCATAGCAGATTGATGAATTGGTATACCTTGGAAAATTTTTAGGATATTAAAATGCTGATAGTAGGTAGTGTGTGATCTGTTGCATGGAATAAGAATTGTCAAAAGCAGCAAAAATGGCTGTGTTCGAAGAGTGTATATCTGCCCACTCTGTTATATGGTGAGGAGGACTGGGAATATTGGAAAATTATAAAAATAAGTTGAATGGGCTACTTAAGTAGGGTCTGTGATTAAAAACAGGAAGCGAGAGGGTCAAGAAAGAATGAGTGCTGAATGTGGATTGAATACTAAAGTAAGGGTCCAATATAAAAGTAGTGTTTTGAGGTGGTTTAGAAAGAAAGGAAAGAATTGCAAAACAAATCTATCAAAGAAAAGTGAATGGATGGAGAAGGAGAAGATCAAGAAAGTCATGGCTAGGTAGATCCTCAGAAAGAAAGAGGTAAGAGGTTTAAAGAATAGAAAGCAATATATGAAGCAGTATATGCCTATAGTGAAAACAAGGATGTTTTTTAAAGATAGAAAAGTATGGAGAGAGATAGCGAAGGGTACTGATGTAAACTAGTTTTGCCTATTTTTATACATGATGCCTTTGTTTTCTTCATCTATTTTCCTCCTCCTCTTCCTCAAACTAAGTGAGAAATAAGAGATACTGAGGATAAAAAGGGGATAAAATCCACCAAACAGAACAGTCCAAGGAGTACTAACTATGCTTAATGACAGCCTAATAATGTTTGTTGTAGGATATGGGTCTGTGAGAAGAAAGACTGGAAAACATGGAGAACAACTGAGAGGAGTCTGACAGTGCTGCCTTGTACACAGAATTAAAGGAATTGACATTGCAACATTTAGTGCAGGCCTACCTAATTAATAATTACTATTGTTAATCATTCTCTCAAGATATTATCACTTTCATCTTAAAAATATTAACATTTGTATTAAATTATTTACATTTTGTGCAGAGTAAAATCTTTAGATGAACAGGTTGACGATTTGCAAGAAATCCAGACTGCTGTTTACACATCTCAGGATGCTCCATGTGAAAATCCATTTATTTTTAATAATAAACATCCTAAGCAAGAAATAAAAAGGATAATATACTGTATAATTAAGAAGCTTTCTTCACATTGTTGTTTCTAGAACAGAGCTTTCCAAACTGTGTGTCGGGACACGTTAGTGTGTCGGCTGCAGTGTCTGGGTGTGTCGTGGCTGCTGCTGCCTCCCGCGCAGGTTCTAGTGCCTGCCTTGTGCCTTGCTGCCTCCAAACCTGCCCTGCCAGGATTCTGCGCAGGTCCTAGTGCCTGCCTTGTGCCCTGCTGTAAGAGTGTGTCGCGAAATGATGCCCTGCTGTAAGAGTGTGTCACGAAATGATACATGTCTAAAAAGTTTGTCACCAACATGAAAAGTTTGAAAAGCTCTGTTCTAGAGTACTATCAGAAAACAAAAATCCAGTGAGATTTTTTTTAAAAAATCCTTGGGAGTACAGCTTTGGAGAAATGAAATTGCATCTGTTCACAGATTATTCTTAAAAATGAGAAGAATTTTCTTAATGCATTATTTAATAGCACAAATTGTTTTCTTTGAAGTACTAATTATCCTACACTTTATTCTACAAGTGAGTAAAGATGCAGAGAAAGTCCTCACAGCATTACAGACACCTAAGTCCCACTGCTATCTAAGCGAAGTTTCCATAGTGAACTGTGTAGTAACAGAATTACAGTTAGTAAAAGTTTAATTGGAACTGGCAGTTTGCAGCTGGGTAAAACCCACCAAGCAATATACTGCAAAATATTCCTTCATTTCAGTGGAGCTTGTACGGATGGTTGCATAGCAACAGTGCATGGAAGATTGTGTCCCCAGCTCCTAATTGATAGAGTGTTCAAAAGGTTAGGTTGTTTACATGTAACAAAATTCAGATTTCGCTATGGCCTGAGCTTAGTTTTAGTACATTTTCAGACAGTTGCTTTAGTTTAGAAATATCCTTATTACTTGCAGTATATGATTCATACCTTACAATATGGAAGCAATGTGATTTCTTTTTGAACAATTTCTATAAGTTACAGACATCAGCAGAAACATAGTTCTATATCTTTGCATAAATGAATTATTATTCCAGTTTATAATTCTGAGATAACAAGACTCTGACCTGCAATGTGTTTACCCTCTTTTTCAATTGCATTTGGAGAATGTATAGAAGTCATTTACATTTTCTTTTTTTCATCTTCTTGGTTCATAGGCCACTTTCAAGGTAATCGTTCTAAATGTGACTTGCAATCTATTATCAAGAATCTATACCAATACCAAATATAAATTAATATTCTAAATCACATTAGCCTAGTTACAGATGCAAATAGGAACAATATTGACAGATTTCTGATGCGTAGCTTTGTTGGTCTGTCACAAGAAGAAGAAAACCTGATGAATTGGTTGCAGTCTGTGAAAATTTACACCATAATAAAGAGTTAACAGTTAAGATGCCAGACAATTCAGAGTAAAGCTAAATAAAAATATAGAAACAATCATGATAATAACTTTTTCTTTTACTACAACAATTAAAGGAAGTTTGAAAAAAATTAAACATCAAGCTTGCGTAAAAGACATCAGGAAAGAGTTAAAATATATCTGTCTAGGGAAGGACAAAGGCATGAAATTATAGTTTAAAGCTGGGCTGCAAAAATCCAGACAACGACAAGATGGTACCAATGAGATGCAACAGAAAATCCTCACCTGTTTCTGCCATCTGGTACTTTGGGTTTTCAAAGTCCAGAATTGGTGGCCCAGTGAAAAAGTCCTAACTGAAGCAGTCACCAAACTAATACTCAGCAGACTAATGAATAGGGTTTCCCACTGAATGATAGGTGGGTGAATTTTTAGCTAGGATTTTAGTGGACAGACTTTCAAAGGTGGCTTGTAAAGCACTTTAAGAACAGTAACTGTAGTGCAGCAGAGGTGCAAGCAGAAGCAGCAAAGATCCAAGTACCAGCATTTTCTACTCCATGCAGCTTGAAACAAACAACAAACCCCACATGCACATTCAGAAACTACCAATTGAAGAGAATATTTGTAGATCAGGGTTGAACTGTGGAGTCCTTGGTGCTCCCTGAGCCTTGTTGTTTTCTTGCAGACATTTCATTGCCAGGCTAGGCAACATCTTCAGTGCGAAAAGGGAGTGGGACTTGCTCTCTGTTTATATACCATGGCTTGTCCTGCTTGTGTTGGTGGGGGTGTTGTTCTCTCCTTGGTAGTTCCTTGATTGGGCTGTTGTTTGCTGCTTGGTTGATTGACTGAGTTAATAGTTCCTTGATTAGGGTATATTGTGCTGTTTGATTGTTCTTAGGGTGCTAATCCTGGTGTTAATCTTTGCATATCTGGGTGTTGATTGCTGGCAAGGAGAGTTCTGGTGCTCTGGCTTTTCTATTGTCTCTTATGAATGGTATGTAAATGTTGTTTACCTCTATGTGTCTGTTGATGGCTGCTTTGTCTGATTGCCAAACTTCCAGGAATTCTCTAGAATTTTTGGATTTGGCTTGGTTTAAGATGGTTACAGTTTCCCAGTTGAAAGTATGGTTGAGTCTGTCCATGTGTTGTGAGATTAAGGAGTTTTCATCGTGTCTTCTGACTGCTAGTTGGTGTTCATGGATGCGTTCTGCTAGTCTTCTGCCAGTGATCAACTCATTTGTTGGTCATACAGTACACTACATACAGTAGTGGCTGTTACAGTCCTTACTTTGTATGTTGTAGATAACTCCTGTTTTTTCTTCTTGGACTACTGGGTCCTTTGGTTTACTTACGATGTTCTGAAGGTTTTTGGTTGGTTTGTGTTACTACAGTGATGCCGTGTGGTTGTAACAGTCTATTAGTAGTTTCTGAGATGTTTCTGATGTATGGCAGTATAATCCTTTTCCTAGCTTCTGTTGGTTTTGCTGTGGTGGGTTGAGCCAACCAACCAAGCAGCAAACAATAGCCCAATCAAGGGTTGTTTTGCACTGAAGATGTTGCCTAGGCTGGCAATTAAATGTTTGCAAGAAAACAAGGCTCAGAGAGCACCAAGGACTACACATTCAGAAACTGTTTAAAATTCAACAGCCTTGTCTCCAGGATTTATCAACCTGATGGACATTACTGGAGGACCTCTGAGGTTAATCTTAAAATGGAGGAACATCTTGAGGATATGGGTAGATCCAATAGACTAATCTCAAACAATTATTCAGCATAATTAAAATTAGCATGAGATAGTTTAACATATAATAAGCTACTGAAACATGTTCAGTGTAGTGGGTACAAATACCTGACCCTCAAAAGTATTGTCCATCTTACATTCTTTATCTCCACTGATATTTCTGAGTTACCTTTAAAATCATTTTCATAAAGAATTTATTATAGCCAAGTGTGGATTTAGCCAATGTACTGTATGTATTAGTAATACAGGGACTGACAGCTGCATTCATTTGCTTCTATGTTGCATTCTATTTATTTTGTTTTATTTTTGTTTTTTCCTGTTTAATTTATGTGCAATACTATTCCAATAGTAAACTGCTCATGTGCAGCCATCTTTCAAAATGTCAGAAACCTAAGTTGAAAGAATGGCAGAAAGCAAATCTTTCAATAGCACTCTATTGTCAGGCAGAGTAAATCTCAATGTCTAAATCCACTGGAAAAGTTGGAGGGAGAGAAATTACCCTAGTCACAGAGCTGTGGCATATAGATTAGCCTTAACCCTTCCCTGTGTGTTACCTCCCAAACAGATAATTCGTGAAGAGCTTCCCTATCCATGGTGTCTGTTAATGTTTATGTAACAGAGGACCCTGGAAAGCCAGAGTCATTGAATCATGAATTTAGAAAATTTTATTAGGCAATAGAGTCCAACACCCCTACTCAGTGCTGAAATACAAATTAAAGCTTCCCTGAGAGATGGTCGTCTACTCTCTGCTTGAATACATCCACTAACAGAGAACCTCCCACCTCAGTTGGTAATAGGCTTAACTTTTGATTGATAAGTTCTTACAGTTAGGAACTTTTTTCTAAAATTCAGAATTTATTTTGGTATAACATCAATCCATTACCCATTAATCTAGAGCTTCTTGTACTCCGGAATGATAAAAAACTGGTTTTTACTGTCTTTGGTATGACATTTTTTCAGATATCTGAAAATGCTATTATACACCACCACCACCACTTTAGTCTCTCTTTTGGAAGTTAAACATACCCAGCTCCATCAATAATTACTTTTCATAGGTCTTAGTTTCTCATTCCCTGATTGCTCCTCATTGCTCTCTTCTGCAGTTTTTCTAGTTTGTTCAAAACCTTATTAAAATGTGATGCCCACAATAGCAAACAATACTTAAATTGGAGGATGGGGGAATGCTGGGTAAAAAAAATTTAGATGATGCCTACCTTGATGCCAACTCTACACATGTACTTAAATCACAGACCTTGCAATGTGATGTTAAGACATGTTTCCTCATTTTGGTAACATTGTAGTTAGAAATGGATGGCTATTTCCTATATCAAGAGGCCTATATCAAGGCCATCACTGAACCCAGTATTTCTGGAAATTTTTTGTCCAGCCTCCAACCTTCCCTTTTGAAGGACTGTTTGCACTTGTTGATGACCTCTGGCAGAGCCAGGATGGGGATGACCTCTCAGTGGCTTTCAATACTATTGACCAAAGTATCCTTCTGGAATGCCAATGGAGATTAGGAATGGGAGGCATATGTGGCTATGATTCTTCTTCTTTCTCCATGATTGGTTTCAGACAGTGTTGATGGGGAGGGGAGAGCTAGAGCTGAAAGGACTAGTATGCAATTTGGGGGTTATCTTGGTCTCACAGCCCCTGCTCTAGGAATAGGTGGCAGAAGTGGCCAGGAATACCTTTGTGCAAATTCCTTGTGTGTCAATTGCATACATTTCTGGACTGGGATGCCCTTCTTACATTCACTCATGTTTTGGTCACATTGCATGGGGACTACATGATCTACACAGGACTGCCTTGAGGACCACACAGCATGCTACCTTAGGAAAACATTAATAGAAAGGGAAACATGTATTTAATCCTAATTCTCTGAACTGTATGATGCTAATTACAGTATAATTATGAAAAAGTTCAAAATATGAAAAACAATAAAATAAATAGGGAAAAATTGGATTGGTGGGAAAATATTTTTCTACCACTAGTCAACCTTTATGAATAAAAATTGAATTGTATGGGAAAGTGGGGTCTGTCTCTCTCTGTCTCTCCCTCTATCTTGTGATCTGTCTTTATTTCTCTCTGGAGCTCTACAGACATAGTGGGAAAGTATTAACTGAAATTTGCAATATGTGCTCCAAAAAAGAATAATCCTTTTTTTTATCATCTAAGTTGCACTTGCTCAGACATGTACAACCTGCCAGAGGTTCCTTATAATAATTTACATTTCAGTCTCTCAAATGCATATGGACTGAAAAAACAGTCTCTTAAGAATACAATTGTATTATATAAGTTACAGGTAACTGTAATTCAAAGTGAATTTAGGAAAAATACTGAGCTTGCTTCATTTTGTTTAATAGATAGAGGTGTAATTATTAAAATAATGGCTCTACTAAGTGGATAGCACTGTTTCTTTAACATGTTCTCTATTATACCCAAGCTTCTTATCCCTCTTTCTGGTGAAAGAAAAAAAGAATATAAAATTGATAGATATTGATTAAGTAGCAAGTTGATTTAACAAGTTTTAACAAAGATGAGAATCGAAATCAATTAAACTGGATTTCCTAGCTGTGTGTCTTGACAGCAAGAATGAGTAAAGACTACTAATATCTGAATGGATCACAGTTATGTGGCAAATGACTCAGTACTGATTCATAGGTTATATTTTGAATGAGGATATAAAAAGCTTGGTAAGACATACACATAACATTTCTGATTTCTGGTGGCACTTGAATATTTAAAATCCTGAGTTATCTTTTCAGGCAATAAATACAGAAGCAGCATTACATAGAAAATCAGATGTACTAACTCTCATGTTTGTTGTATTTTGGTGCTTTTGGCTTGCTTAATGTCACCCAAAGACCTTAGCTCAGAATTTTCAGTTTGTTTGCATTGAAAAAAAATTGGGCCAAGTATAACAAGCACATGCTACTACTGGGAACAAAAGATTTTGATGGCTGTTCTTAGTCTAACTTTATGTATACATAAAGTTAGGAAGCTAGTAATGTTTCCCACCAATTTTATGGACTTCCTTTATTGTAGCAAAACAATAAACCTTTGACTATGAAGGTTCTCAGTCATCCAGGTGGAATTGGATGACTGAGAACCTATCTTCTCTGTCTAAAATGTGAACATGAGGAAATGAGAAAATGAGGACATTAATGTTCACATTTTAGACAGAGAAGATAGGTGGTTTGAGAGAGGGGTCAAGGAATCCATTTATGCCAACTTGGAAAATCCTTCCTTGAATAGAGGTGGGGGCCTCAGGCACAATCTTTCTCCCATCTTTCTCCCGGCTCTGTCTTCTGTGCCTAGGAAGATTAAGACCATTTCACAAGCTCAACAGCAGCATGGTGATCTTAACGATCCTCCTTTAGATAATAAAAGGACTTAAAATAACATCTCAATATAACCATGACCCCAGGTGTAAGGTCACACAGCTACCTAGAAACATATTTAGGATTCCCTTACCAACTTTGCTCAGATTGAAGAAGCTCCTTGGATAAGGAGCGAAACGTTTCCACTGAGAAAATAGAAATCCAGTTGACATGATTCAAGCTACAGACAATTCCACCTGGATGACTGAGAACCTTCATAGAAATATCTCAGTGGAAACGTTTCACTCCTTATCCAAGGAGCTTCTTCAGTGACTGAAGAAGCTCCTTGGATAAGGAGCGAAACGTTTCCACTGAGAAAATAGAAATCCAATTGACATGATTCAAGCTACAGAATAAACCTTTGACTTATTCCATTAGTTTGAAATTTATTTAAAACAAATTAGTTAGAATTTGTGGAGCTAGAAAACCATTTTCTTTACTGTACCTAAGCAATAGTGTTTTGGAATAGGTGTATCTCAGGGGGGGGGATGTCAAAAAAGCAGATTTTAAATGTGTCACACAGATGTAAAAAAGAAATAGGGCTTCAATCACATGGGTGCAACCACCATATAGACTTTATTGACCGCACACAACATGTCAGGGTTGAACTCTTAAGAAGCACAGGTGAAGCCAAGACCAAAGCTAATTTCATGGGCATTTATGAAAATTAAACAAAATTACTATGATTGCACTCCAGTTGCTTGTTTAGTAATTTTAATAATAATAGTAGTAGTAATAATAATAATAATTTATTAAACTGTATGCCACTTGACTCTCAATGACTCTGGGAAGTTCACAACGATCAAACAAAGAAATTCCAATAAAAACTATAAAAGATAAAAGATAAAGATAAAAGATGGCAAGCGTGATGAAGCGAGGGGTCTCACTCTCCCTCACTGAAGGCCTGGGTGAAGAGCCAAGTCATCATGGCTCTTCTAAACAACAGCAGAGTGGGGACATCTGGATCTCAGGGGGAATCTCGTTCCAGAGGGCAGGTGTGGCAACAGAGAAGATGAGCTTCTGGGGTCCTGAGTGATGACGTTGTTTAATCAAAGGAACCCAGAGCACGCTAATCCTGCAGGATTGAATCAGCTGGACAGGTGTTATGGGAGACAGGCAGTCCCTCAGGTAACCAGGCCCTATGCCATGAGGGCATTATAGGTAACAGCCAGCACCTTGAATTGCACCTGGAAGCAAACCAGCAACCAGTGCAGCTCACAAAGCAAAAGTGTTACATGGGCATACTGAGACATACCCATTTCTGCTCATGCCACCACATTGTAGACCAGTTGAAACTTCCAGGTGGTATCCAAGGGCAGCCCTATGTAGAGAGCATTTTCCTCTTCTGACACATTAAAAATGACAAATTCATAAAACTTTGAAGCTTTTTAGGTGCCATATAAAAGGATTTGGGGGCAGCTGTGTAAGTATCTCTATTCTAGTGACATTCTAGAATATGGCTAATCTTTCCAATTTTCCATGAAGTGAAGTCAATTACATTCCTTGTTATCTGGGACAAACAAACTCAGTTTCTTCTATGTTTTTCCTCTAATTTAATTGCTTTTTCATTTCTCATTTGCATCTGCAACTGTTATTCTAATAGCACATGTAGACATCTAACACCTGATATTTACGTACTGCCACATTCCCCACCATATATGTTAAATAATGTATCCTTCTCCTTTTGTTGTATAGTTATATGTTAGAATATTGAAGCTGATGTATCAATCAATGTGCTATGGAGTGGGCTCTTTTTTTTTTAAAGGAAGTGACATTAGTTAATGGTAGCACAATATTGTAGCATCCATCTACTAGTTGAACTGACACAGTGGTGAAATGTGTAGTAACCTATGGCTGCGAGAGCTGGACCATAAGGAAGGCTGAGCGAAGGAAAATAGATGCTTTTCAACTGTGGTGTTGGAGGAAAATTCTGAGAGTGCCTTGGACTGCAAGAAGATCAAACCAGTCCATACTCCAGGAAATAAAGCCAGACTGCTCACTTGAGGGAATGATATTAAAGGCAAAACTGAAGTACTTTGGCCACGTAATGAGAAGACAGGATACCCTGGAGAAGATGCTGATGTTAGGGAAAGTGGAAGGCAAAAGGAAGAGGGGCCGTCCAAGGGAAAGATGGATGGATGATATTCTGGAGGTGACAGACTCAACCATGGGGGAGCTGGGGATGGCAACAGCCGACAGGAAGCTCTGGTGTGGGCTGGTCCATGAAGTCACGAAGAGTCGGAAGCGACTGAATAAACAAAAAAAAATTATACATAACTTAAAACACATACAGTATTTAGCAGATGCATTGTTTTTAGATTCTGATTAACAATGCTGTACATAATCAAACTAAGCCAAAGCATATTGCAAAACTGTTATTAATAAATGACTATGCAAATAATTTCATGTACATAAATAAGAGCCAAACTACATTATAGGCTATTGGATGAGTCTCCCTTTTCCCTTTCTTTAAAAAAAATCAATGCAAAATTCTACAGGTGGTCAAAATTGGAAATAGAAGATGACTCCTTAAGGCTTTCCCATCACTAATTACTTTTCTTTCCAGGAGAAGAAGAAGAAAAAAGAACTAGTTTTCTTTCCCAAGAGAAGGGGGGGAAAACCTAATAGTATATTTTTTTCCCTTTCTTTTACAGGGGAAAATATAAAGGAAGTTATTCTGAAAGGGGAATAAATGGCTGAGAAGAAAGAACTGAAGTTGTCCCCTCCATTGTTAGTAAAAGGTAAAGGTTTTCCCCTGCACATTCGTGTCCAACTCTAGGGGGCGGTGCTCATCTCCGTTTCGTAGCCAAGGAGCCAGCGCTGTCCAAAGACTCTTCCACGGTCATGTGGCCGGCATGACACACACAGAATGCTGTTACCATCCCACCGAAGTGGTACCTATTTATCTACTTGCATTTGCATGCTTTCGAATTGCTAGGTTGGCAAGAGCTGGGGCGAGTGCGGGAGCTCACTCCATCACGTGGCGCTCATGTCTCGAACTACTGACCTTCCAATCGACAAGCCTGGTGTCTTCACCACTGAGCCATCGTGCCCCACTCCATTGTTAGGAACCTCTAATTTTAATCTCCCCTGCCAGAGTTTTGTTAAATGTGGGGAACTAAACCTATGAAATTAATCGTAACAAAGAAAATAATCATGAGAATGCACCCCACTTGTAGATTCTAAAATTTTGTTATGACTTCTTGCAGACAAAAGTATATATGGCAGCTGCATGACATCTCTGCTGCTGTTTTCGTAATCTTTTGAGTATATTAAGCAGCTGGTTTGTGAGCATGGCTTGGCAGGAACCAGCATGGGTTTATCAAAAGTAAGTCATTTCAAACCAACCTAGATGTTCTTCTTTTTTGGTGGAGTGATCACTTAATTGACTATGGAAATGTGGTGAACATACTGTACCTTGGCTTCAGCAAAACATTTGGCAAAATCTCTATGAAATTCTCGGAGAGAATATGGTAAAATATGAACTGGATTACGCTATCATGCCCAATGGCTCCATGTAAAGCTGGAGAGATGATTTGAGTGGCATACCATATGACTATGTTCAAGGACCAGTGTTCCCAAAGTATTTATAAATGACTCGGATATGCGGTTAGAAAATATTAATACCTGCAGGGTTTGTGGATAACATAATGACAGTGGGGACAGGAAACACCTTAGAGGATTGTATCACAATTCAGTATCAAGACTGGCAAGCTAGAGCAGTGACAAAACAAGAAAATGAATTTTAACAGCTGTAAATGCAAAGTCCTTTGGAGTTAGAAAAGTTAAAGTCATGGATAGAGGATGGGAGAGACCGTATTGGGAAATAGCCCATACAAAAAAGATCTGAGTAACTTGGATCTCAAGTTAAATATCAATCAACTGCAGAAAAGTGAATACAATCTAGGCTGCATTAACAGAAGTACTGTGTCAAGATTAATAGAAGTTATCATTCCTCTCTATTCTACTTTGGTCAGACTACATCCAGAATATCATTTCCAAGTATGGGGACTGCATCTTGTTGTAAACCGCCCAGAGTCCATCCGGTGGAGGGAGATGGGCGGTGATATGTCTGACTAATAAATAAAATTTTTAGGAAGCACACTGACAAATTAGTGCATGTCTAGAGGGGAAAAACTAAGATGATAAGGGGCTTGGAAAGAAAAGTGTATGAAGAATGGTTGGAGGCACTTGGAACATTTAACCTGTAGAAGAGAAGACTGTGGAGAGACATGATACTCATCTTTATGTATCTGAAGCATCACCTAGAAGACTGGGCAGAATTGTTTGGAGTTATTTCAGAAGATAGGACAAGAAACAATGAGATTAAAGAAAAAAGTGGTAGATTTAGGTTGGACATCAAGAAAAAATTCTGAAAGGTAACAGGTGTTCCACAATACGACTGCCTTGGGAGTTTCTATCAAAGGTGTTTAAACAGAACCCATCTCTTGGGAACCTGTAGTAGTGAATTCTTGCACTGGGCAGAGGGCTGGATCTTTTCTTTCCAAGGTGCTTCCACCTCTTACATTTTATTAGTCTATGTTTTGGTCTGATATCATTTTGAAATGACTTGATTTGTTTCTTTTCTGATTGTGAATGATTAAAGTGATATAATGATTAAAAGCTTTTATATGATGATGTCATGCTATATCCTAGTGATGACTAAATCTTATGTTGAGTTATTAGGGGCATTTTCAGATGAGCAGCCTTTCGTTCTTCCAAGCAGTCTCAATCCAGATTAAAATACACCCAATTTTGATCAAGGCAGGTTTGCATAACTCAGAATCCTATGGGAACATGGGCATGGTTATATGCTTACAAAAGTTCACAGAGCACCACCAGCCAGTGAATATTTATACTTTCTGACCAATATCTGAGCAAAAAGAATTAACAGCCAATCGGTATTTACTGGTGCCTCGTCATTCAGATCTGTATGTAAAACACACATCACTTATCCTGATCAACCACTCCTGCCCTCCAATACACAAAAAAGGAGAAAAATGTATTTGTCTTTTTGTGTTCACCACAGAGGCAAAACTGCGTTGCTGCAAAACTTTGACTGATCTGGACCCCTTTACCCAACCACGTCAGCAGGTCTCTGTGATAGAGTCCCAGGAAGTGGCAAGAAAGGAGACCAAAGAACCCTCCCGGTGGGAGCACAGGAAGCCTGCTCAAATCTAAGATAATTATATGCTGCCTTCTCTTCAGTGGCATTTGTTGCCTTGAAATGGCATTTTCATAGTCAGGTATAAGGCCAGTGACAAAGGAATATATTGTGATTGCAAGTTCCCAGTTACAATGCCATGCAATCAGTAGGGAATTTAACCCAGATCAGTATCAGGGTTTTACCTTCATCTGGAAGACAGGCTATTTGATTGTCTCTGATTTTGCATAGCCAGTTAATTTTTACTTTCAGAATCATGACTTTCTCCCGTATTTTATATGACAGCATTTACATGAAGTGAAAATAATAATTCATTTGTTATTACATAACTACCAATTGTTTTGTTCCTGTTGCTTAGCAACTAGGTTTGGATACATAGAAATTTATTGGTTAATTTATTTGCTGATTACCTATTGTTTTACCCTCCCCCTTTTCTTTAAAAAAAAATTCAATAGTTCCTTTTCAATTTAAACTAGTAACAGTTGTCAGTGATATAATGATAAATTGCTGGAACTTCATTATCCCATAATTGAGCCGTCAAGAAGGTCAGATCATGTTCTTGCTTAGATGGTTACAAATACATAGCATATTCATGATGAATATAATAATAATAATAATTTTTTTTAAGAAAGAAAATGAAAGAAGGATGCCAATCCCAGAGTTTTCATAAACCCACATATAAACACATTTCTCCTCTGTTTTTGTGGATGTATGGTAAGTACACTCTTTTGTATTCCCATTCAATTTTTGCCAAATCTATCACTTTGAACAATAGTTTCGATAACATTTTAACTTTACAGATGGATTCACCTCTGAAATCATTGACAGTTTTAAGAAGATATTTTTAAGCCTAATTCAAAAGATAAAGGCAATACAGAATCAATATCTCACCCTTATTTTAATATAAATCATGGAATGCCCAGTTCAGAATGGACTATGGCATTAGAGAGAGAATTTTACATCTTTGGAATGTCATATTGTATAGGCCCATAATGACAATGTAATTTGACTTGTCAGGGAAGGATCTCCATGTCCTAAAATTATTTCCTCTATTTTGAGGATGAGGGGAAAATGTGATCATGCTATAGAGAACAGCAGTGGAATATACAGGTGGTATTACCCACTTTTATTGCCTATTAACACAACAGCTATATATTTTACATTTGAGTTTGGAATTGCAAAAATATTCTTTTGGATCTGTACCCCTCTCCAGCCATGAAATTTTGTATTGTGTATAGGTGGAGCCAACATAGCAGCCCAGCAACACATATTTTCCATGCTCCTGCCCTTCTAATTGTATATTATTTTTAAATACTATATTTTAGGTATTTTTGTTTTCTTTAGATAGTTTTAGTTAAAATAAGTATATTAGGTTACCGTAGATTTTAAAATAGATTTTTACTATTAGACTATATTATTATATTCAAATAAATTTATGGCGAGATGATTGTGGAGTAAAAGGTGCAAGTAAAAGTGTCTGAGTGGATTTGAACAACATGGGAAAAAGAAAGAAGTGACATGGAATCAATCTGGGCTCTCTCTCCTCTTCAAAGTCTGCTAAACAACCAAAGATAGAAGAACTTTTTACACAAAAGGAAACTGTAAGTAAAGCAAAACTTCCTCCCACTTCCAACAAATTTGCAGCCCTTGAATCACTTGAATGGGACTTTCAAACAGAACTGGAAAAACAACAGTTGCTAGAGCTCTCACTATCTGTCAGGGAAGAGCTAAATGAAAATTTGGACTCCCTCTTGGTCTCTCAATGTATGTCTCCAGTACAACTTGCTAGCTCACCTAATAACTTCAAGGGAAATAAAAATAAGTTTAAAAATAAGATACAAAATCAGAATTTGGAGAGGCTCCCATGGGAAAATACAATGGAGTTTATGGCAAAGCAATGTCTTCTTACAGCTCAAACTGTTATTTCACTATTTGAGCAGCTGTCAGCTATAAAATATGACTTAGATCTGCTGAAAAAAGACTTGGAGACTTTTGTTCAAAAATACGCAGCCAGACCTGCCGCCTTCATTAAAACTAATTCAGAAGCTCCGGCAACGCAAGACATTCCTGACATGTGCTCTGATAAACGGCAAGTCATTAAAGAAAAACAAACTGACAAAAGTGTGCAACAACCAAATGATTGTACTAATAAATCCCTACTCTCTGATAGGGTAAAGAGTGGTGGTCTTATACAGACTAACACTTCTCTGGATACAAAAGAGGAAATTCCCTGCAAGCAAAACCGTTTACTTCAGACACAGCAGGTTGCTCTCTGTATCTCCCTGAATAGTCTCAATACTGGATGTTGGGATTCTAGGAGAGCAATCAAAACCTCTTTAGGGCAACCTCTGCACTGTCATTACAGACAGATAGATCTATATGCTATTGAATGGCTTCCTACTGTACAAAACCGAAAACGGATTTTGCTATATTTTAATCAGGCTTGTCGATTGGAAGATCGCAAGTTTGGAGCTTCGAATCCCTAGTCCCATGTGACAGAGTGAGCTCCCGCACTCACCCCAGCTCTTGCCAACCTAGCAATTCGAAAGCATGTAAATGCAAGTAGATTAATAGGTACCACTTCGGTGGGTAGGTAACAGCATTCTGCGTGTGTCATGCTGGCCACATGACTGTGGAAGCATCTTTGGACAGCACTGGCTCTTCGGCTAACAAACGGAGATGAGCACCGGCCCCTAGAGTCGGACACGACTACAGAAATGTGCGGGGGGGACCTTTACCTTTTTAATCAGTCTACTATTCCACTAATGCTATTTAAGATGAGACCATACTTAGCATCATTTCAAATTTTCCCCATCAGAGTTTTTTGCAATATAAAAGTTAATTCTTTATCCGGCTTTAATTCATCTAGACTTCATACCCACTCCAACACTGTAACAGAGGTTAGCAAGCCCTCCTTCCCACATATGACCCTGAAAAAGCAAGGCAGTGGGAGTCAGCCATTCTTACAAAATGAATATGTGTCAGATCCAGCTGAAGCCAGTCTTATCAGTGCTTTTGGTTCTCTGCCCAGGAAGGAACAAGATAATATAATACATAAGCTGGAAAATCTTAAGAAAACCTTACTGGTCACTATTGATACAGCAGAACCACTTATTGATCTTGTGTCTCCAAATACTGACACAAATTGCTGTTATTCAGTGGACAATGAAATGGATGGAAATTGCCACCCAAATAACAATTGTGCCAGCCTTTATGGGATTAATGGGGAGCCTGCTGGAGGGTGCCAGACCTTGTTAACTATTGAGGAGGAAGTATTTCCCATAAGACAGACAGATGCTGAACAATGCTCTTTGGATCTGTTTGAAAGTTGTGAAACCCAATTTCTCAACAATGAACTTAACCATCTGAATTGGGTCCTACAGGCGAATGGCTATTCCAAGAATGAAATAAAAAGAGCCATCAAACCAAGAAAACAACATCCAACTGAAGAAAAACAGCCCCCCACAAACAAAGTATTCCTGCCCTACATCAAAGGAGTCACTGACCACATGGGAAAACTGATGGAAAAACACAACTTTCACACAGTCTTCAGACCCACCAGAAAAATACAACAAATGCTAAAATCAGCAAAAGACAAAAGGGACCCCCGCACTGCTGCAGGAGTATACCGTATACCATGCAGCTGCGGACAAGTATACATCGGAACCACAAAACGAAGCATTCACACCAGGATAAAAGAACACGAAAGACACTGCAGATTACAGCAACCGGAAAAATCTTCAGTAGCTGAACATGTTCTCAAGCAAACAGGACACAAAATCCTATTTGAAAACACAGAAATACTGGACAACACCAAAAGCCACTACACCAGATTATACAGAGAAGCCATTGAAATTAACAAACACCAGCACAGTTACAATAAAAAAGAAGAAAGTCTAAAAATTAGCAAAACCTGGCTACCAGTCCTGAAAAACACAGGCTGCAAAAAGGTCAACGAACTCAGCTCAACTACCAGGACATGGGAATACTTCTAACAATGAACATGCTAATCACGCTCAACAGCCACTCGTTAACATTTCAACAAAACAAAAAAAACCACCTAATCTCCTATAACTTAGCTCTATAAATAGAAAACAAACATTGCCAAACATTACCATTCTACCTGAGCACAGAAAGAGCGCTTCTGTCTGTGCTCCTGCCCTCCGAAGATGCTGGCCACAGATGCTGGCAAAACGTTAGGAACCACAACTTCCAGAACACGGCCACACAGCCTGGAAGACCCACAACAACCATCAAACTCCGGCCGTGAAAGCCTTCGACAATACATTCAGAATAAGTTCATTAGAGCCATATTGATGGTACCAAAATGTATCAAAAATGCCATCCTACGGGTAGAAATAGGTATAGTTTCATTGGATGCCAGAGCATGGTTCCTTCTTCTTACCTTCTGGCTAAAGTTAATTCTCTTTCCTATAGGTTTAGCCCCATTAGTATTTAGAGATCATTTTAAATAATTGTGGATAAAAAAAGCCTTAGATAAAATTCAATTGCTGGGCTTCTCTATGGAAAGTCTGTGCTCATTAGGATTTGATAATGCTAGAACCGCCGTTAAACAATGAATCTGGTATATAGATCTCCAAATAAATTTAAGTAAGGTGCTACACCCCAATATTTGTCATTTTCTTCCAAAAGGGTTCATTCCAGCTTCTTATTTATCAACCATTACAATTTTGAAATTTCGTAAGGCCTTCACCTTAGCCAGGCTAGACGCTCTGCCCTCAGCAGTCCTTTTTGGACGTTTTAAGGGTACTTCTATGCACCTTTGGTTACGTCCATGTGGCGATGGCTCAATAGAATCCCTAAGTCATATATTGTTATACTGTTCCCTATATAAGGACTCTAGACAGATCCTTATATATCTGATATTGAAGAAATTTCCAGGCAGGGAGTGTGATTTCTATTTAATGCTACTTCTTTCGGACAAGGACCTGAAAATATCCTCCCAGTTTGCCCAGATTTGTGCTACCATCTGCACAATACACCACACCATTACTTAGGTTTAGAATTTCTTAACATAGTATTTTATTTTGATTTATTTTAGTATTTCTATTCTTAATTAACTTTAGATCATATCATATTAATTGTTTTTCTGTTATATATATATATATATATATATATATATATATATATATATGTAAGATTGTTACTATTATATATTTTGATTGTATCTGGCCTTAGGGCTGTAATAAATGTGTTGTTGTTATATTGTGTATATGCATATAATTTTAATTTTTTAAAAACTTCATAGCATTGGAATAATATGTACTTTTTCTAGATGCAATTGGGCACAACAAAGTTTGTGTACCAGGTATATCAAAACTGCCTCTGCGAAATTTGTAAGCTAAGTCTAATTTTCTGGTATCCTCAGTGATGTGCAGCCAGTGGTGTGCAGGTAAATGTTTAACAATGGACTCTGCTGGCACATTGCTGCTGCTGTGCTGCCAAAGAGCTGATCAGCATGCCAGCCAGTGTGACTCAGCATTGCTCTCAACCAGCACGCAAAATTCCAGAAAATTCAACAATTGGCTCTCATGAGCTGTACAAGCCAGCTCAAGCACACAACTGTGTGCAGTCAACATCCTTCCATCAACATCTGAAATTCTCAAGTCTTTCTCTGGCTCTGTTTGACACAGGTATAAATCCAATGGCACTGATTTTTCAGCACTTCATGACATACTGACTAGAAGGGGCACAATAATGTAGATAGAGAACTAAGGATTGACTGTGTCTCCTCTTTATCACTGTGCCTGCTCTTTGCTTAACTTAGGGTACTTTTTTCTGCCTTTTTACCTCAGGAACACCTACGCTTTGATGCTCCTCCGGGTACAGTTTGGTTAGCTGGGTACCAAGCTTTGCCTACCTACAGAATGCATTTTCTGTAAATATTGTTTCTGCTATGCTTACTGAACCTGCTTCACTAATAATTGCTCAGGTCAGATTCCTGCTGTCAGGACACTTCATCCTCCTGTATCCTTCACCTTAGGAAGTAGAGATGAGATAGGCTTTTCTGATTAAGCAAAGAAGCAGACTTAAGTATCCCAAGAAAAAGCACACTCGATTACTGCAATAAACACTAACTTCTGAGAAGCTCGGTGGCCACCTGCCTTTAAAGAAAGACAGAAGGAAGAAAAATTAAAGGTTAAAAGTCTCTTTAAAAGCTTAATAAATTAAACTGCTGCCACATTTCTATTCACAAAAAGAAACCCATAATATTTTTCCATACAACCACATATAGACATGCTGATACCAGAAGATAAGGGAATATCAATTCATTTTTTTTGCATTGCATTCCTAACTCCCCTCTATCCCCAAGGTTGTATTTATAACAACTAGCCCACTTTGCAAGACTGCTAACCCACACTGGCTAAGACCTATTTCCTCAGTGAAGAGCTTGACTTGTATGCATTTGCAAAATAATATTTAAAGGGGTAGATTTATGAACCCAGCTGGAAAATAATCATTAAAAAAGCTGAAATTAGCAAGAACCCCCCTGCCCCACTGCAACTTTATCTGCCATCAAGGTTTAGATATTTCATTCTTCTTTACCATATCTCTACCCCACTCTGGGAACACTCATCTGAATGGAAAAGGAGTCTAGGCCCATGAAAAGTCCTGGCTGATTTCACTTGACTTGCTACATCCTTGGAACAGGGGACAAGCTTTCTCCAACTTGAGTTTTTCTAGAATTTTCCTTCCAGGAAAGGAATTTCCATGAGAATGCGGGGTGGAGGGTTGTGTCCTATTGGCCTGGCATCTGGGACATTCACCATGGTTTTGTGAAAGATCTCCTTCTGTTTATGAGGGTTCACTTTTTGAATTATAATGCTTCTTTTCCTACTTTTCCTATTTTTTGTTCATACAGATTTTTTTAAAATGAGATATTTTAATATAGGCTGACCATACGTACCGTTTTAAATGGGACAGTACCATTTTTTTCACATTTCCCGATCGTCCCATCGTTTTAATATAAATGTCAATTTTGTCCCATTTAAAAAAAAATAGCAAAATGTCAGGCATGGCAAGATTGATTCAGGCAAGATGCAATTATCATTTTAAAAGTGCTTGATTGAGGTGCCTGATGTTGGGGAGACTAGATAGGGGCAAGGAAGGTGGAAAGAGAGAGAGAGAGGGAGACAGAGAGAGATGGGGAGAGAGATCTTTGCCACTGCCTCTGCTCTGCTCTTAGCTGGTCGCTCTCTGCTCTCTGTTTGTTTTATTAAAATGCATTCAGGATGTGATCCCAACCCCCTTTTTCAAGAGTGAAATTTATTATTTCTCCAGCTCAGCAAGAGAGAGTCTTTCGTTTGGGATTGTGGGAGAGAGAGAAGGAGGGAGAAAAAAAAGCAGGAGGAGGAAGAAGGAAGGCAGAAGGAAGAGAAGCCTCGCTGGGCATGGAGTTTTTGAATCCTCCCTTCCTTGCCTCTCTTCTCTCCCCCCTCCCCTCTTTCCTGCGATCCATGATGTTACAAAGCCCGTGAGCTGTGCTTTCCCCATTCGCCTCCTGTCAAATACAGTCCCTCTCTATGTCTACCTAGATGTTTGTATGAGTTCTGTCACTGAAGAATAATTGTTTGCTCAATATGTTAATGTAATAAAACTTTTTCATTTTAATGAAAACAAAAATATTTTTATATATATATAGTAATCGGTTTAAGGACCAGCAAATGGATCTTAAAAACTCTTTAAAACTTTTTTTATTGTCTTACTTCTTCATGAATATGGAATATTACATAAGTTTAACCCCATCCCATTTTTGCTATCCCAATGTCCCATTTTTGTCTCAAGGAAATATGGTCAGCCTATTCTAATATGAACCATTAATGAAATCATTTCTGATCACCATGTTGATATTATTACTGGAGACTGTTCATTAACCTACCACTTTATGACTATTAAAAATAAATAATATAGATTTGGTATTTTCTAGATATGTTCTTGTAATTCTACATCCTTCAGGACATAAGCTGTACTTTTAATGATGTGATTCAGGTTATATTCCAAAAAAAAAAGTAAGCAGGGCCTGGAGAAAAGGCAGGGCCTGAGAAAACTGTAGAAATGTAGCATGATACATGCATATCCTATGCATATCATAATTTGCATCCTGTTATATTAACAAACTGTATCATGCATTTTATTAAAAAGCACAATCTACTGTGATTGCAGGACTGTATGGTAGTCCTGTATCCCAGGACTAACACCAACTCAACTTTCACAGTAACCCAGTATCTGTGATATGTTAACATTTAAAAAGAAGGGAGATCTGATCATAGATATCGAATATGTCTGAGTCTTAAACCCTCTCTATCCCTATCCCTATCCCTATCCCTATCCCTATCCCTATCCCTATCCCTATCCCTATCCCTATCCCTATCCCTATCCCTATCCCTATCCCTAACATCTCTATCTCTACCTCTACCTCTACCTCTACCATCTCTACCATCTCTACTATCTCTATCTCTATCCACACATACACATACTGTACATAGACACACACACCCTTTCCCTCCCTCCCTCCATCTCTCTCTCTCTATATATATATATATATTTATAAGCAGCCCATAATTTATGCTTTCATGCTTTACTCCTCTGTAATTTTTTAGATTTCTTTGTCCTCATCATTCTGCAAAGAAGATGGCTATTCTGAGGCAAAAGGCAGCCATTGCAACACAGTGTTCTCTTGTCTAAGCACAAGGGTACTTCTAATTTGACAGATTATAAACACAAACTGTCTTTTTCAAAGACAGTAGATTACTTGTTCTCCGATATTGCACCTTTGGCTGCAGCATGGAATAACCCAAAGTTGTTTATCATCAGCTACAGTTAACAGGTTTCCAGCCAAAACAAGAAAGGAATGCAAGAACTCTAAAGCACAGAAATACTGGGAAATCATGTTATGTTCTGTATACTTTGGCACAATAAGAAATCCAATAAATTTTATGTATTCTGAGAAAAAAGGTATAGCTATGGAAACAAAGATAATACAAGAAAAATACATTTCAGAATACAATGGCCCAACAATTCCTTAGTGATTAACTTCTATATTCATAGGGTTAATGGTGTAGTTTTCTTTTTCTTATTTCAAATTTCACTGTAAGACTACTTGGGGGAGGGAAAGAGCAGCAATTTCACCTCACTGAGTATTTAATTTCTACCCTAGAGTAGACAATGCAAGGTTACAGTTCCCTGCTTTGTTTTTTGTGCCTTCCACAACACTTCCAAAATTGACAGTACTGTTTTCAACCATTCTGAAGCATGAATACAGAATTCTTAACTCTAATATAAGTGTAATACAATTTTTAAAAATAGAAACTGTTCAAACCTTCACCACAAATCCCAGAAAATAATCAGGAAATCTTGGATATAGCCGCATACATGATTTATAGCAGCTTCTCTCATAGGCCAGTCTTTGTCTCCCCAAAGGCCCCTTTTCAGCAAAAGATTGCTCATATTTACTTTATCTCATGTTCTTTGTTTAGTTTCATCATGTTTTGCATATAAAGAATATAAGAAGTATCTTTAATTTGGTTTCTGGGGAGGGGTATCCTGAATTATTCTCCAAAAACTGTTCAACAGTTACATCCCTCCCAACTTCTGAGGTATATCTACCTGAGGTAGGAAAGTCCTTTTTTTAATGGCATCCTTCTCTTTTTCTTCTTACATTAAGCTGAGCTGATCAGTTTTGGTTAAATGATATACCAATTAAGAATAGGAAGCTTGCTTCATGGAAGCTACTCATTTATTTTCAAGAGAAGCTGATGAGACCTATATAGAGTAACAAGTATCCCTCCAGTTCAATTCCAATTACATGGAATACGGTCAAAATAATCTGGATACTTCTCTCCTTCCTTCCCATAACCAAAAATCGATTGCTAACAGTGTTGTTGTATTATAACCACTGCCATATAAAAATGGAAAGCAAATTCATAAACTAAATTACCAAAGGAGGAGGGGGATATATCCTAATATTTTACCTTGTGTATGTTTGCCTTCCTTACAGCTATGAAATAAATGTTCTCTCTCTTTTTTCCCTAAATCAGCATGCAATATGTTGTTTACAGAATAAACAGAACCTTGGGTACCGTCTGGTAGTCCTGCTGATGCCACATATGAAAATGTTCCATCTGTGCAAAGCCTAAACTACAGACAAATATTTAGAAAGGCATCTATCCCTATCTATCTATTGATCTACCTAGAATTAAAGTGAGTTATTGAATGTGTGTTTGTGTGTACACACATACACACACATTTTTTATTATTATTATTATTATTATTATTATTATTATTATTATTATTATATTTTTATCCCGCCTTGCAGGTTTGTTATACTGGCAATGGCATTCATGGAAGTTGGAGATTCTCTGGCAATCAGATCACATGATTAATACAATATATTGGTAGGGATGATAGTCCTTTAAAGACTACGGCCTGTTTGACAGTTTCAGAATCACATAACAAAAAACGGCTGGTGTTTCAAAACAAAACAAAACAAAACAAAAAATGGAAATATATAATGGAGGATCAACCAGAGTGACTAGTTCAACTTTATAAATGTATTGTTAAGACCCTTTAAGAACAACAAACAAAAACCAGTTTGATCAGTTTTCATGCAGTTCAGGAATCCTGCTTCTGTTAATGCAATAAAATTCCCCTTCACTCAAATGACAGAAAGTGGATAAAGTTCTAAGACCTTTATAATGTTACTATCGTCTCATGATATTACAAACTCAATAGAAGATAGGAGAGTCACTGATCCTGCAACACAGTCACTAATATAGTATTTCCCAATATGATATGTAGTATGTATCAGAGTATAATGCCCAAAGGCCATTATATTATTGTGGAGTTCTTTAGTTGGAACAAATATAGATGAAGCAGCTGCCCCAACCTGATACCAACATTTGTGTTACTGTACAACTCCTGTCATCCCTAACCAGTATGACTACAGGCCTGCAGGCTGAGAGTTATGGAAACTGCACTCAAGCACATGTGGAGGGCATTAAATCGGGGAAGGCTTAAACAGATAAAAAGCTACTGATGATAAAATATTACAGAATTTGTCAGCCAGCACATGCATCTCGCTTTTATGAACAGAAATTTCTTTCTCTAACCCCACACTTGGTAAAATATAAAACAAGTTAATCAGCACATTTCTATTCTGAATCAAATTTAATCTGAATTAAAAATTCATGCAATGGAACACAATGTATTTTGCATGTATGTTTTAAAGGAGCTTCATTTCTCCACCAAGCCAAATCTAATGCATGGAAGCACAAACAATATGGAGCTCCAGATATGAATACTAAGCAATGTTCTTTGTCAAATTGTGTTGACAGGGTTCCAAAGCCCAATACAGCTGCTGTATGCTTAACAGGTATAGAATTAAAGAAAATTCCCCAAAGCAGAATTTGTCCCAACTCTATGACCCATATTGGGAAAAACTATACCTATTAAAATTCTCCTTACTATGCATTACTTTAAATTAACTGGGTATCTAGAGTATCCAGACATGGTTAATCTGTTGTTAAACTCGGGGCAGTGCTACCGTTTCTTATTTACAAGCAGCCCACTGGAGTTTTAGCATTTGAGAAGACTTTGCCATGTAGTTTTCCAAACTGCTTTTAATGCTGTTTACCGTAAAGCATTTAGCTTTCAATCTAAGAAGATAATCTGCTGCATAAGAGCAAGAAAAACACATGATTTTGCCAATCCCATAACAGCATTGCTAATATCTAGCTTAAAAAAAAATCCAAAAGATCCCTTTGACATTTTCCTTTCATTAAAGGGGGATAAAACCTCATCACTGACTCTAATCTACAAATAATTCATATAAACTGTTTCTAAGGCTGTCTTTAAGTCTAGGGATATTTAACAGGGAAGTTATCCAGGCTTGGCAACAGATTTCTTGCAAGCAAACAGAGAGCACCTAACCATTGTCCAGTGCAACAAGCAATACAGGTTGGATTTGATTCTTGAAACAAAAATTGTGACAAAGCCAGCAGATTCATTAAATGCCTTGCATAGCAGTGTACCCAGATAGTAAGAAAGTTCAATGGATTTGAAAGGTTAATATCTTAGACTTTGCAGGTTTCATCCCTACATATAATGGTTTGTATTCCTTACTCTTAGGTTGTTACAATGCTTCCTCAAAGAAATATATTATTATATGAAAATGAAAGAAGGAGGAGACTGTAGTCCTCTATACTGGCCATGTTGGCGAATGTTTTTCATAAGTGTAGTCCAGAAACAATGGCAAGGCCCTGCTTTAACACCTGATTTAAAACAGGCTGCTTTAGAACTTGCATTGCCTAAAGAAGAAGTGAAGAATAAGATTTCAGGAGTACTATAGAGTATCAAAAAATGAATAATCCATCTCTGATAATCAAGGGTAAAAACTGGAATGAAGATTTTGCATGCATAGCAAGAACAGATTAAAGAATCTAAATTTAAATGAAAATGTAAGAGAAAGGTGAATGTACTGTCTACATTATTAAAGTAATATTCTAGCTACCAGAAATTCTTTTCTGTTTTTTTTTACAACTAGAACATAATCTACATGCTTTATGCTTCATAATGTATCCTAACATGCTGAGAATTTGCATGGCTATGCAGCTACTCCATGGCTGTTAATGTGCATTTTCCCAACATACACCTCTGGTTAAAAGACATATCCTTAATGTCCTTTTAAAACTCACTGGTTTAAATATAAATTCCCTTGGCATTAGCATTTTTTAAAAAATCTAATTCATTATTTTTGTCTGAAATGAAAATACCCATTATCTACCTTTACTGTATTTGAATATACATTCATTTTCAGATATAGGTCCTTTTTTATAAACAATTTTAATAGGAGAAAAAACACTAGTGTATTCTTCTTTGCTACTATCCATTCTACAATTCAATCTAGTCAGGCTAGTCTCAAATAATCCAATGGATTTTTTTTTACATTGTTGTTTATTCGTTCAGTCGCTTCTGACTCTTCGTGACTTCATGGACCAGCCCACGCCAGAGCTTCCTGTCGGCCGTCACCATCCCCAGCTCCCCCAGGGTTGAGTCCGTCACCTCCAGAATATCGTCCATCCATCTTGCCCTTGGTCGGCCCCTCTTCCTTTTGCCTTCCACTTTCCCCAGCATCAGCATCTTCTCCAGGGTATCCTGACTTCTCATTATGTGGCCAAAGTACTTCAGTTTTGCCTATAATATCATTCCCTCAAGTGAGCAGTCTGGCTTGATTTCCTGGAGTATGGACTGGTTTGATCTTCTTGCAGTCCAAAGCACTCTCAGAATTTTCCTCCAACACCACAGTTCAAAAGCAATTTTTTTTTTAAAAAAAAAAAATTTACATACTGTTGCTGATATATATATCAGCTGGATATATATCAGCTGGATAGCATAGTGGTTAGAGCACCGCCTTTGGAGTAGGAGACTGAGGTTCAAATCCCGGATGGTACCTACCTTAACAGTAGGGTTTCTCGGACAAAGAGCAAGGTAAATCTAATGCTTTGTCAACTTCTCCATCTAGTTTGCATTCGGCTGGCACTGCTTGTTAATGTAACTTTCATTTTTTTGTTTTGATTTCTTTTAATATTGAGAAACAAACTACCTTTCATACTGTCTTATTTCACCTTCAACAAGAGATTCTTTAAGTCAGTTTTTCTCAACCTTGGGAACTTTAAGATGTGTGGACTTCAACTCCCAGATTTCCCCAGCCAGCAAACATCTTAAAGTTGCAAGGTTGAGAAACACTGCTTTAAGTCTTCTTCATTTCCAGCCATCAAAGTAGTATCATCAGCATATCTGAGATTGTTCATGTTTCTTCCAACATTTTTAATTCCAATTTCTGTTTCTAGCCCAGTATTTCTCATTATATATTCTGCATATGTTAAATACATAAGGTGAGAGAATAAACCCTTGGCACACTTCTTTTGAACCCTTTAGATGTTCCATTTTCTATTCTATTTGCTACTTCTTGGTTATTATACAATTTCTTCAAAAGGCAAATGAAGTGGTCCAGTATACCTATGCTTTTTAAGGGATATCCATGGTTTATTTTGTAAATCCCTTAACTTTTCCAATATCCACTGGATGTTTGCTATGCAATCCTAGTGCCTCTGTCTCTACTGAATAGAGCATGTAAAATTGAAATCTGTATTGCAAAATCTTCCAGATTATTTTACTGTCCTGTGAGATAAGCATTGAAACCTAGATCATAATTACTGCAAGGTGTGATCTACTCTTGCTTTTTACTCCTATTTTGTGAGAATTTTGCTAAAGTTCTAAAAACTGCTGTGTATGGTAGTAGCAGTGTTGTTGTTTGCAGGACTGAGCAGAAAAGTAAAAAGCAATCCAGTTAGAAAAGCACTTACTCACATTCAAAGATGATGTATAAGTACTGGATCCTGCTTTAAACCTTTTGGTTCAAAATATGGGAAACCATTAATAATTGCTGCTTGTTTTTTATATCATTGTCATATCCTTTGAAAAACAAACTAACAAACATTAAGTAGAATAGTTTTCTCCTTCTCTCCCCCTCCCCCCCTCTCATCCTCAATCAGGAGAGCTCATTTGTGAGACTTGTGTGCTTTGGATTGATTGATTGATTGATTGATTGATTGATTGATGTAATGTGTAGGCTGCCTGACTCCATCAGGACTCTGGAATTGTGCGATTATATTCTATAAGGATTATGTTCCTAGAAATAATTTCCCAACTTATTTCTACAGAAGATAATATTATTATTGGGTTCTGTGAACAGGATTTCATTCCATAAAATAAAATAGTGGCTTTTTTTCTTTGTGTGTTTGAGTCTATGTGTGTATGTTGTTGTTGTGTGTGTGTATCTATCCATCTGTCTATTGCAAACAGAAATATAGTAATAATTGTGATTCCCTAAATGCACTAAGTCTTAGGAGAAGAGAAGTGTTTTTATAATTATGCTATCTTGAGAAAATACGAGACTTTTAAAAATCCCTGATATTAATTAACATGAAAGGAAGAACACTATAAAGCTACCACCTGTACTTAAACTTTAGAAAGATGCTACAAATTCCTAAAACAATCTGCAGCTTATTACTTTTAAAATATGATCACCTGCTGTTCTGTTTCTAATGTCATCAGCAAGTGACAGCTTTGATAACAAAAAGGAAGAAAAGGAACTGCAGAGTGATATGCCTCTAGAAAGGAGAAAGATATGGTGGAGTAGTTACCTTGCATCTGCTAGGAATTTATCCTCAAATTTATCTCGTATTTTCTCAGGACACTGAGGCATATTGATCTGAATGGTTAACATGGTGGAATTTAAATGAGGGGAAACAGATGCTGTAATCTCAGGTATGCTACTGAAGAGGTTGTCCTTATCATGAAGGCTGAGGAATCACTTTACTAGCCAGTAATGAGCATGTGTAAAGATAGTTTGGATGGAGACATCACGTGAATGCAAAGGAGACAACAGAGCAGAGCGGATTCTTAAAAAAGACAA
Organism: Charina bottae; assembly: GCA_023362775.1. Taxonomy (NCBI): domain Eukaryota; kingdom Metazoa; phylum Chordata; class Lepidosauria; order Squamata; family Charinaidae; genus Charina; species Charina bottae. The sequence goes on along the minus strand of JALMGJ010000002.1, from coordinate 232,803,573 downwards.
ATTCCAAGAATAACATAAAATAGATTCTGAAAAGTCAACCAAGCAAGAGAGCTCTCTAATTAGTTCTTCATGTATGAATAAGGAAAACACACTTTGTGTTAAATTTGAATTAGCATTTTGATGTGAACTCTATATGAGATATTTGAGAAGAAAAAGAATAACCTTTTTTTAAAAAAGAAGAAAGGTTTCTTGCTTGGAATTTTGACTCACACTTAAAAAAAATCTTTAAACAAACAATGGATTAGAAAATACAGGTACCAAGATAGCTGTTGTTTTTACTTTGGTGTGAGCCATAGTTTAGTGTTACTATACATATAGGTAAAGGTAAAGGTTCCCCCCACACAGTTGTGCAGTCGTGTCCAACTCTAGGGGCCGGTGCTCATCTCCATTTGTTAGCCGAAGAGCCAGTGTTGTCCGAAGACGCTTCCACGGTCATGTGGCCGCATGACGAGCGTGGAACGCTGTTACCTACCCACCGAAGTGGTACCTATTCATCTACTTGCATTTGCATGCTTTCGAATTGCTAGGTTGGCAAGAGCTGGAGCTAGTGCAGGAGCTCACTCCATCACGCGGGGCTAGGGATTCGAACCTCCGAACTTGCGATCTTCCGATCGACAAGCCTGGCGTCTTACCCACTGAGCCACCACGCCCCTTACTATACATATACATATACATATACATATACATATACATATACATATACATATACATATACATATACATATACATATACATATACATATACATATACATATACATATACATATACATATACATATATATTTTTTACAGAAAATCTCAGATTCAAGGAACTGAGCTAGGGAAAGTCCTTGCTTGACACAGAAAGATTCTTACTATTCTCAGTAGACAATAATGAGAAAGGAAAAACAGTCTGGCTCAGGCAGATTTATGTGTGGATGTTCCCAAAGGAATAGCCATGTTAGGTTTAGCACCCAAAAGAAACTTGTGGCACCATAAAAAGTAACACATTTATTTTTGCATAAATGTTTGTAGACAGAATATCGAAAGCTTGTTTAATAAATTAGTCTTTAAGGTGCCAAAGACATTTGTTTGTGTGTAAATGGTATAGTATTTTATTATACAAAGTATAAAGTATACAAAGTATAGTATTGCCAACATTTGCTGGATCATGGAAAAAGCAAGAGAGTTCCAGAAAAACATCTACTTCTGCTTCATTGACTACGCTAAAGCCTTTGATTGTGTGGATCACAACAAACTGTGGCAAATTCTTAAAGGGATGGGAGTACCAGACCACCTTACCTGTCTCCTGAGAAACCTGTATGTGGGTCAAGAAGCAACAGTTAGAACCGGACATGGAACAACCGACTGGTTCAAAATTGGGAAAGGAGTACGACAAGGCTGTATATTATCACCCTGCTTATTTAACTTATATGCAGAGTACATCATGAGAAATGCCGGGCTGGATGAATCACAAGCCGGAGTTAAGATTGCCGGGAGAAATATCAATAACCTCAGATATGCAGATGATACCACCCTAATGGCAGAAAGTGAAGAGGAACTAAAGAGCCTCTTGATGAGGGTGAAAGAGGAGAGTGCAAAAGCTGGCTTGAAACTCAACATTAAAAAAACTCAGATCATGGCATCTGGTCCCATCACTTCCTGGCAAATAGAAGGGGAAGAAATGGAAGCAGTGACAGATTTTATTTTCTTGGGCTCCAAGATCACCGCAGACGGTGACTGCAGCCATGAAATTAAAAGACGCTTGCTCCTTGGGAGGAAAGCTATGGCAAACCTAGACAGCATATTAAAAAGCAGAGACATCACCTTGCCGACAAAGGTCCGTATGGTTAAAGCTATGGTTTTTCCAGTAGTAATGTATGGCTGTGAGAGTTGGACCATAAGGAAGGCTGAGCGCCGAAGAATTGATGCTTTTGAACTGTGGTGCTGGAGAAGACTCTTGAGAGTCCCTTGGACTGCAAGGAGGTCAAATCAGTCAATCCTAAAGGAAATCAACCCTGACTGCTCATTGGAAGGACAGATGCTGAAGCTGAAGCTCAAATACTTTGGCCACCTAATGCGAAGAGAGGACTCACTGGAAAAGACCCTGATGCTGGGAAAGACTGAAGGCAAAAGGAGAAGGGGACGGCAGAGGATGAGATGGTTAGATAGCATCACCGATGTAATGAACATGAATTTGAGTAAACTCCGAGAGACAATGGAGGACCGGAAGGCCTGGCATGCTATGGTCCATGAGGTCACGAAGAGTCGGACACGACTAAACAACTTAACAACAACAAATGGTATAGTAATTTAATCAACAATTAAAATTTTTATTTTTGGTTTATGTCTGTGTGTTTGTGTGACTGGAGAGAGAAAGCAAAGCAAGAAGAATTAAAAGGTGAACACATTTTATAAACTGAATGAAAATTGGGGGAAGAAAAGCACAGCAAGTGAGAAAGTAGATAACTGTTTCCCAGTTTTAAAAGCCATCATTTTAGCTTTATATAAAAGATGCCAGTCATAATACCGCCTGGTACCTTGACAACATAACAAACTGTTACCTACAAATAAAGACAGCTGGAGAATTTGCATGCAGTCAGTCTGCACACACAAGATACATAGCTTGTTGCTAGAAAGCCTGACAAGAAACTGTCTAGTTAAAATGGAAAATACTAGGTGTTTCCATAGTGTCCATCACTGATGAAACATGAAAGTTTTGAAATGTCGTATTTCAGAATGTGACATAGGAAAAGTGAAATAGTAGAAGCTCAATAGGTGTAAATAGGGAAAATAAGTCCCTTGCAACAGTCCAAACAGTTTCATCCATTGAAAATAAATGCGGAGAGATTCAGAATTGAAAAACGGGAAGTATACTGAACAAAGTTAAACTAGGGAACCACATACCACCAGGGGTAGGAAAGGATAGAATTTAGATGATTTTAAAAGAAACTGGACAAATCACAAGCAGATCCCTTAAAGGCTAGCTCCTGTTGAACAACAGTGAGAGAGGGCTCCTGTCTTCAAGCCCTGCTTCAAAGCTCTCTGGATGCATCTAGCTGCCCATTATGTAGAGAAAATATGCTGGAATTGGTGGATCTCTTAATGGACGTTAAGGATGCTACTGCAAGGATGCGAATAGTATTTAAATATTATTTCAATTATATCATCATTTAAATTATAATGGTGGGTCCAGATCCAGAGAGCCATGCAAAAAGTTCCATGAGTATAGGAGATTGAGAGCCCGATTCCATTTTATGTCCAGGCACCTTACTTAAGATATCAAGGGATTTCTAGATTCTTTTCTTTTTAATTTGCTTCATGGAAAAAATCCTTTGAACGATTTTAGAACACAATTAACAGTCTGGGTTATGGCCTTGGAGTCTGGCATTCCAAGAAAAAAGTCAGAAATTTCAGTATTTTTGCTTGTGATGTATTGTAGCAATAATAATTAATTTTGGTATCAACAAGACAGGATAGTTGTTCCTCTTTCTTTCCATTTCTTCAATTAAATATAACAAAAGTGACAATTGTACAAAGCAGAAGAGGTTGAATACATCCATCTTTTTGTGCTGAGCTCATTAATCATTTATAAAAAGCATAAGTATGTTCCCATTCAGTTCAATGGCCTAACAGTCTTTAAAAGTGTTAGATTCCAAACTATAAAATAAATGCCTGCTACTACTGAAAATCTTCCGTATCTGTGAGTGTGGTAGTATTTGTACTGTGTCATTCCTGGGGAGAGAATAATAATGAAGAACAATGGTCTATAAATAAACTTTAAAAATGCAAATGTCTTAAGTATGTAATGACATGCAACAGCTTTAATTATTCTACTTATCCCTTCAGATGAGTAAGAAAGGCCAATCAGACTCTTAGTCAGCAAACCAAAACTGATAGGAATACCAAGGGCCATGTGTGTTTCATCTTTCACTCCTCCCTACAGCAAATGAACAAAATGAACTTTTGCATTATTTTCCCCTTAGTTTAACATGAAAGCCTTTATGCTGAAATTGACTCTAAAGGAACCAACAGTTTTTAATGTAAGGTTCTCCCCTCAAGGAGCAGGCTCTAATTTTTCATTTTTCTGAAGATAAAAATATTACTCTCTTAACATGAAAGTTCTATCTTTTCTGTTGCTGAGGGGTAAAAAATAGCGAAACCTCTTTAATATAGCCCAATTCATCAAAATGATTCTTTCTTGCTCTAGGTTATTTCACAATGATATTCCCTTTGGTTCAGCTGAGTTTTTAAATTAGGGTTTCATACATCTATGGAGCACAAATTATTTAGCTAACTATTATCTTTCATTTATATTCATTATGTGTAATACGACTTTATCATTGCTCAGCGTTATTGTCCCATAAAGATATTGCTAGAGATGCTGCAATAAAAGTCTTTCATTTTGAAAACCACAACTTTTCTTTTCCTAATCAGATGAAGAGGCAAAGCATCGGGGTAAATAAATTATATATATTTATCTAGGCATCGTAGCAGTATGCACCATTATTCCACTGCTTCAACAAAACTATATTTTTTCCTTTGCTTTTAATCTGTATGGTGCATTTGTAACAAAGCCTATGGCTATCTGATGCATTTGACAGCAGAAAGATATTATGCCAATATAAGTGGCACAGTAGCATGCAAGGTAAATACATTTTCAAGCATAAATTGAAATATTTGCATATTATGTGTTTGTTTACCATTTTTAAACCACCCTAACCTGACTGATTCATGAGCTGTATCCAGTGAACCCATCCACAAGCATAAAATGGATCCATCCTTATCCCTGCAATCCTAATAGGTCTAGAAACTCATCAGGAGGGGGGAAGCAAAGGAAATTCCCCTTTTCCTGAAAAGAAATCTCATTTCTTGATAGGAACTAGGTTGTGCAGGGCTTTGGATTCAAAGGCAAATTTCAAATGGCCCTTGGTATTCCTATCATTTTTGATTTAGTGATGTAAGAATTTGATTGGCATTTCTTACTCATCTGAAAGGACAAATAGAATAATTAAATTTGTTGCATGTCATTACATACTGTACATAAGCCATTTGCATTTTAAAGTGTATTTTTTAATTTATTTTAATTAATTAATTTATTTATTATATTGTTGTAAAAGTTACATAATACATTGTATTTATTTTGATACTGTGGTATTTATACAATCCTGATAAAAATTATTAATGCTCTAAAGTTTTAGTTTAAGCCACTGAATATTCAGTAAAACAAAGAAATATTATCAATCTTACTTATGGTTTAAAATATCAGTGTTAATAAACACAACAGTATTTCGCTTCTTCATCGAGAATTGAGTATAAAAATAAAAAACCACTGTAGCATGTATCAAAGTGTTTGTTATACAATAAGTGTTTCAGTTTTAGGTTGATTACTAATATTAAGATCACCACTCTATTGTTACTTAATGTTGCTTATACATATTGGAAAAGAGAAGATAAACAAAGCAAGTTTGACAACAATTAGAGCACAGTATGTGTGTGTGTATGTATAGACACACATGCATGCATACATTTGAAATATAAATAAATACATACATATATACCTACATAGGGGCGTGGTGGCTCAGCGGGTAAGACGCCAGGCTTGTTGATCGGAAGATTGCAAGTTCGGAGGTTCGAATCCCTAGCCCTGCGTGCAGAGTGAGCTCCTGCACTAGCTCCAGCTCTTGCCAACCTAGCAATTCGAAAGCATGCAAATGCAAGTAGATGAATAGGTACCACTTCGCTGGGTAGGTAACAGCGTTCCGCGCGTGTCATGCGGCCACATGACCGTGGAAGCGTCTTCAGACAACGCTGGCTCTTTGGCTAACAAACGGAGATGAGCACCGGCCCCTAGAGTCGGACACGACTGCACAAATGTGCGAGGGGTACCTTTACCTTTACTATACCTACATAGGTTTCTAACTTCTAACTTTTGTGCATCTGTTAATTACAATATTTATAAACATTTAAGCTCCCTTAGAAGCCAAACTTCAAGTGATTATATTTACCATGCTGTGTGATGTATTGTATGTAAGGGAACCATTCTTGTTTAAATTTGGTTAAACTTATATTGTGAATATATACTGTTAATTTTGGATGTCACCCATTAGTACATTTCCATGCTAGATATGTAAGGAAAGTCACATTCAAAACCTAATTACAAATTATGTTATGGATAGTAATACAACCAGATATGAATGTTTAGTTGCTAATGTGGAGAAGACCTTTCTTCTATTTTAGGATTCTCTGAGTTCACCTATGTCAACTTTTGAAGTGAAACTGCCTCAGAGTTACTGCAAGTACAAGAAACTTGTAACCCTCTCAAATCCAGAGCCAATATATTACAAACCAGGTGAATCCCACCAATGACACATTTGATGCCCCTAAATTATACATTTTCCCAATAATATACCTGTGAATCAACCCAGGAACATCTAATGATTCTTAAAAGTCCAAGTACCATGCATCATCATTAAAGTATATGCAGAATTTTTCCTGAAAATAGACAAAACCATTCCTTGAAACTGATGTGGAAATATTTTCCCATTTCCTACCATCTCTATGGAGTTACAGTACCTCATTGTATGTCATCATATACTTATTTTATTTCTCTTAAAGATGGTGCGAAATACAGACTTTCTAAAGAAATCTCAATCCTTATGAAATTGGGAACTGGGATAGAATAAACATTCACAAGCCCTACATTATTAACACTTTAAGGACATATCTATGGTTAGGGTTTAAAAGAAACCCAAGGCTGATCAAAGATTAAGATTATCTCTGAATGGTCTTGGGTTTCCTTTAAACCCTTATGTATATCAAAGTTGCCTGAACCTTCTAAAAATTATGTCAGTCCAAAAGAAACCATCAGTCCTTTCTGCACTTGCTACAGTATATGTTATTGGTGACAAGACCTCCTGTCCTAAATTGTACTTTCATGTATTCTTGCTAACATAGCTGCAGATTGATGATAATGTTATGTAACAGACAAGTATCTGCTATCATTGGTGCATGACAATGTTCCATTTCTTGCCATAGGCAACCCTAAATCTAAAGAAAGGTCACGAATCATTGTTCTATACTACATAAAATAGTTTTCATTACACAGATATGTAATATATTTATGGATTACTGAAAGATTTTTTTCCCTATGAGCAATTCATACTTAAACTCCCATTCTTAAGAGTTTAAAAAGCAGCATATCCACATACTGTAAATGAGTTGTAAAGCCTTTTTTCCCATGTGTGAAAATATCTGCATAATGTAGCTATTTAACATAAATGTATTTTTAAAAAGCCTCAAGCATCAAATTGCCATTATAACTTGCATGAAACTCAAGCAAGAAACTAAACAAATGGAAAGGCAAACCCCAGCCAATGATGCATTCGTTTTTTTTCAAGGAGGGTGAACTGCTACTTAATACCAACAGCTATCAAAGAGAAAAGACATTTTGACCTAGAATAAATGGAATAAAATGAATGTGTTTGCATAAGCCTTTGGAGATCAAGTTCCATGGCTGATGCAGAAAATCAACTGAATAAGTTAAATTTTCTTGGGACCATGTACTGCACAAATAAACATAACACTAGGCAAAAGCTGAAAAGTAAAGTTGGTTATTAACTATCGGAAGGAAATAAGAGAGCCCATAAAACCTGAGAGTGCAGCTAGTGGAAGCTATGTTCCTTTCATATGAATATTTGTTTTATGTTCTCCATATTTCAGTATGGCAAAGTTATTGACTTTAATCTCCTTTCATTGAGAGAACTTTGGAGACCTCATAATACTTAGTAACATTTCATTTATTTACATGATACAGAGATTTAGAGGAAGCATCTTTAGAGAAAGCATCTAACTTTCAGGAACTTCTCTTTTCTAACTTCACCTGGAAATGCTACTGTAGAGTGCAAAACCTTTGCATGCAAAGGATATGTTCTGCCATTCTTCGAGGGGAGAGGTTGAGACAGTCTTTGAAACATAAAGTGTTTTCCTGGAAGGGTACCCCACATTTCTTTCAATTCACTGCATTATGTATCTCCCCCTTTTAGAAAAAGGAATGGACTTTAGTCTTGGCAGGTACAGTAGTTCACAACAGCTCAATGTATGAACTCTACCACTATAACACTGCAGTCAGAATAGGCAATTATTTACAGGAAAAGGAACTAAAATAATAATGGTAATAACTTAGCTGGTTTGATAATGACTTTATAGGGAAATTATGGCAAAGCCACATTTAAAAAAAGAATATCATAGATTTTAAACGAGTGCCAAAAAAGCCAAGCACTGTGGAACATTTTTGCTTTAGAAAAAAACTGGGACTTTTTGCTTTGGGGGAAAAAGCCTACATAATAAAACTTTATACAATAAGGCAAAGTAGTGACCACATACTGAGAGATTTTTTTCCTCATTTTTCATAATTTAGGTTCCCCACTGAAGTTGATTTACAGTAGATTTAGAAGAGACAAAAGAAAAAAATATCTCTTTGCATAATTCATCTTTAATATATAGAATTCACTATCAGACATGAAAAGGTTTTTTTTTTTGAAAAATTAATGGAGAATATTATTTCCAACTGAATAGAGGGACAGGAAAAATCCAGAACTAAATTTGGCCACTCACACAGAATAACCAACTCTTCAGTTGTGCTTCCTTCATCATCATCAATGATGGAATCTCTATGAAGTATCTGCAACAAGGAAACTATCAGAAGGCCTTTACTCACATGCACCTACACACAGCACAAACATGCCTACAACATTGTTTTTCTGCTGTGTCCCCATGATGTTGCCTTCATCTCATCCCCAGACCATGAATGAGGTAGGCTTAAGCTGGCCTTTAGCAGCATTTAATAAGGTTATTAAACAGTATTTACCTCCTTTTTCTGGCACTACCCAAAGGCAGCCTCAGAGTGGGTAAAAAAATGTTTTTGTTAGCCATTACCTTGGGTGCATTTGAGGAAACAGAGGCAAGATAGGAACAGGAATGGAATAGCACATTTCATCCCGGTATAGTTTTCTGCTGGACCAACTACTATTTTAAAGTCAGTAGTGAGGAAAAGTCTAGAGAGGGGGAAATTGCCCTGTTTTAAAGGGGGATTATGTAGCACTATTTCCTTTTTTAAAAAATAGTAATTTTATTAAAGATTATAATTACAATAGTAGAGATTAATACAAACTAAAAGAAAGATAGAAGAATAGAAACAGTAAAAGGTGCAGAAAAGAAAAAAGGGAAAAAGTAGAAAGAGAAATAGAAAAGAAAGAAAAGTAAGAATATAGTAAAGGAAAAGAAAAGAAATATATAAAGAAGTGACTTCCCACCTTCATCCCAACAAGTAAAAACTATTTTAGTAACTTATCACCTTATTTTAAAATATAATAAATGATCTCTTTTCCCCATATCCCATCTCTTATCTATAAACAAATCCTTAAAACCTCATCATTTCCGTCTTGATGTCAGCAAAACTCAATTAAGGGTTATCAGAGATAACAACATATCTATTTTAACCTTGATCAAATAAACCAGCTTTATATTCCTTTCTTTTACTTCTAAAAATCTGTCAGGATGGAGGCTGAGTCTGATTCAGAGGAAGAAGGATTGTTAGTAGAGGAAGCCGGAATGAGTGAGGTTGGTGTGAAATTCGAATCAGAGTTGAAGCCACTGATTGGAGACAGTCCAGAGGAAGCAGTGGTCCCACCTATCAGCACGCGAGAAAGGAGGTGGGAAAGGCGGGCAGAGCAACATGAGGTGCGATTGGCTCCCGCTCACAAATGGTGTGAAAATCAAAAAGATAAAAGGTGAGTGCAGTGTGCACCCATTGCCAGAGACAACCGTTCACGTTCCATACTGCAACCTGGATTGAATCGCGATCTAGTTGCTCTGCCAGAATCCCTGCTCAGGCCTTGCCTTGCCTCTATGCCAGAGCCTTGTTTTGCAATGCAGCCGAGCTTCGCGCCAGAGCCTTGCCTTGCAACCCAGCCAAGCTTCACGCCAGAGCCTTGCCTTGATGCCCAGCTGAGCTTTGCACCAGAACCTTGCCTTGCTGCCCAGCTGCACCCCACACCAGAATCTCACCTTGTTGCCCAGCCACGCTTCAAGCTGGAACCTTGCCTTTCTACCCAGCTGAGCCTCGCACCAGAACCTTGCCTTGCCGCCCAGCCGTTCCCTGTGCCATAAACCTGCCTTGCCGCCCAGCTGCACCTCATGCCAGAACCTCACCTTGCAGCCGCCATGCCAAGCCTCGCCCTGGAACCTTGCTTCGCCTCTACACCAAGCCTCGTGCCAGAACCTTGCCTTGCCACTGCACCCAGCCTCATGCCAGAATCCTGCCTGGTGGTCCCTCCAAGGACTGGGTCGACTTCTTGCCCATGGCCTGACCCTGACTCGGGACTGTAGCCTTGCGTCACTGCCACTTGGTGGCTGCCTGCATGTGCACCAACCGGGAATTGATCACTGCAGGCAACCCAAACTCTGAGAGCACCTCGTGTCGCTTCTGATATATCTATATATTGTGTGTTTAATTGTAAATAAAAGACTATATTCCACACCTTCCTGCTTCGAGTTTTAGTCGGGACAGGACACAATCTTGATCTTTAGTTCCTTCAAATAATGTCGTAGAACTTGATTACTTTTCATTTTTTCTTTGTCCCTTCTCAGAAAATTCTTCAAAGTTTTAACAAGTCTCTTTTGTAAATCCAATATAGGAAAATAATCCAGGTCACTCTCTTGGTTTGTGTATTTGTATATCCCTTTTAATTATTAAAACATCAGCCAGTTTCTTTTGTATGTCCAGTGTAACATCTTTTACCATGTCATTCTTGTAGCCTGTCATTTTTAAATACACTTTCAAATCACTCTCAATCATGCCAGGTAATACTTATTCCTCTCCATAGCATATTTTAAACAGTCTATCTATAGAGGCAGACACTCTTAAAATTAACTTCTGGGTCCATTGTTCAAATATATCCTTCAATATGTCCAATGTTAAAATATTTTGCTTTATTCTGTAATTGTCAGTCAAATTTGAGTGTTCTTCTCCTTTAATTAA